>CM035408.1:81911271-82511271 GCA_020310875.1 Ceratopteris richardii | reverse complement strand
CAATTGCGAAGAATGATGTTTTCCATGATCCCACACATCACAGTGAGTGCATTGTCGTTATGT
Source organism: Ceratopteris richardii (assembly GCA_020310875.1). Lineage (NCBI taxonomy): Eukaryota > Viridiplantae > Streptophyta > Polypodiopsida > Polypodiales > Pteridaceae > Ceratopteris > Ceratopteris richardii. The sequence continues at coordinate 82,511,208 of CM035408.1, read as the reverse complement.
GACGAAAGATTCTCTATTGGAGAGATATGTTTGGCTTATCTTCCCACAGAGGATAATGTTGGAGACTTTTTCACAAAGGCTCCTCCTAGGGAGAATTATGAAGCTTTTCCCAAAGTTTTGGGCTTAGTTGCTCTTGTCGATTGGTTTCTTCCTACATAGCTTAGCACATCCTTATACATGTGTGCGAGCTCCTTGTTCACCTCGTCCTTCCAAAGGGGCAGGTGGTTTGTTTTTTTATTTATGTAGTCATGCATGTGAACATACGTAAGATCGTCGGGGCACTTTTCCCTCTATAGGAGATATCTTTTCCCCCAGATTGTACCTATGCCTATACTCCTAACCGTCGTTTATCTTTGTACATTTACTTGGTAATACATTTGACAGTGTTGTGCTCCAAGCTTCTTCTTCTTCCCTCTATTGTTTGTGTGCTTACGCACACCTCCAACTGATACAGTAAGGTACCCTGGAAAAGCCCTTGGAACTGTCAGGGGAGCACTAGATTGTGCTCTCTGACTTCACTATACAAGATTTCTGAAATACACATGATTAGAAGAACACCCACATTTTGAATATAATGCAAGAAGATGTAGTTGATACAAGACGTCCCACAACCCGGGACCAATAGGTATGGAAAAATGGACTAGAGATGATATAGGAGATCCCACAACCCGAGATCGTAAGTATGAGACAAGATGTTTGGATTACAAGAACTCCCTTCTGGGAGGTGAACTGAATACAAGAAAGAACTTGACAAGATCTCATACTACGAGATTACAAGAGGACAAGACAGTATGTCCAAGAACTAGACAAGACAAGACTGGAACAAGGAACAAGACAAGAACTGGAACTGGAACTTGGAGAGTACTTACTTGGCGGTCACGACTCCTTGAGCTCCCACGACTGGTATTGCCAAGACTGAAAATGAATGTGGCCCAAGCCTCCTTATATAGGATTTCAAGGGCGGTTCTCAAGGGCGGTTGCGAAATGGTGATGTCATCATGATGTCATCGACTTGTAATAGGACCCCCGATATCAGAATTCAACAAAAAGACAGTCGATCTTGGGGTTTTGGCATGTTCCGGATGCAATGGGAGCATTAGTTTCTCAAAAATCTTAACCAATAATGAGATATGGAAAGTACCATGGAATCTAGGGTTTTTGATGGTTTCCTTTGTGTCCATGACATCACCTCCCCTTTAAGTGACACGTTCCACGAGGAGCGGTTATGTGATTATGAGATCTTCTAGAACTTGAATCTTTATAGCTCTTGGTCTTTGTAGAGTTCTTGATATGTGGTACTGGAACATGATGATGATGGATATCCATGATGAAATTGAAAAGGGTTTGTAGTATATCTAGGTGTCTCATGATAGGTAGTACTCCTCTTTTGAGTCTGATGATGATCCTTCTGATGTGGGATGGTGATTGTAGAAGTCCTAATTCCAACTTGCTTCTTCTTCTTCTTAGGATAATTGAATACCATATGATCATAATCTCCACAATAAAAGCATAATCCATTGTCTTTACGGTGTTTCCTTTCCTTTTGTGTAAGTCTTCTGACGGTAATGTTATCCAACTACATGGGTTCTGGTTGAGATTCTTCCAATATATGTTGTTGAGGAACTGAGATAAACTTGTATTCTCGATCGTGAATAGAAATCTTTTTCTCTTTCTTTCTCTCAAACAACCTATTGTCACACTCAATTGCTTGATTCATGAATTTCATTCAAAGTATTTACCTTGGGCATGGTTAACATGAGGTCTTTGACATCATCACATAAGCCCCATCGAAATTGGTTGATAAAATAATCCTCGTGCCATGTGACATCACAAATGATTTGTGTGAATTGTGATGCATAAGTAGACGTAGGCCTATTTCCTTGATATAGCTTCCTTAGCTTTGTTTCAGCAACACGTGAACAATTAGTATCTCCAAATGAAGATGTGAACTCTCGAATAAAGGCCTTGAAATAATGTAAAATATCCATATCCTTCTCAAGGATAGGTGCAAACCAAGAAAGAGCAGGACCACATAATAGAGTTCCTATGAGTCCTACTTGAGAAGCATCATCTGGGTACCTCTCTGGTTGCATCCTTATGAATAGCTTCACTTGTTGCACAAATCCTCAAAACTTTGATCTTGTTCCATCAAATTTCTCAGGCATGCTCACCTTTGGACTTTTCTTGATGTTAGTTGGCATGGGGCTACTTGAAGAAGATTGACTTACAATGATCTGCAACTCTTGGATTTGCCTTTGAAGTTTTGTGATTACATCTTGAATACTTTGATGTTGGATCCTTTGTTGGTTTTCTCATATCTCTTGGGCTTGTTGTTGAATTACTTTAAGTGCAGAAAAAAATTATTCTCGAATAATCTCCATGGTTCTTGGTCTTGATGAAGATAGTCTTGCCAAAATGTCAGGGGAGCACTAGATTGTGCTCTCTCACTTAACTATACAAGATTTTTGAAATACACTTATGATTACAAGAACACCCAGGTACGGAAAATAATGCAAGAGGATATAGTTGATACAAGACGTCCCACAACCTGGGACCAATAGGTATGGAAAAATGGACTAGAGATGATATAGGAGATCCCACGACCCGGGATCGTAAGTATGAGACAAGATGTTTGGATTACAAGAACCCCCTTCTGGGAGATGAACTGAATACAAGAAAGAGGTTGACAAGATCTCATACTACGAGGTTACAAGAGGACAAGATAGTATGTCCAAGAACTAGATTAGGCAAGAGTCAAACAAGGAACAAGACAAGAACTGGAGCTGGAACGTGGAGAGTACTTACTTGGCGGTCACGACTCCTTGAGCCCCCACGACTGGTATTGCGAAGACTGAAAATGAATGTGGCCCGAGCCTCCTTATATAGGATTTCAAGGGCCGTTCTCAAGGGCGGTTTTGAAATTGTGGTTCAAGATACTCAAGTTGAAAATAAAGCTCATGACACCAAGTTTATGAGCAAGGTTCGAGACACTCTTCGAGGTTGAGGGCATCAATTCAAGGGTACCTAGGGGGTTCGAGTGCTGATCGACAAGGCTAGTAGGATATAAGAGCAGATCATTGAGGACAGCAACCGAGTTAAGAAGAATGCCAAAAAGTGAGGGGCAAGAGATTGTTGAGCCAACATTAAGAGGCAAGTACTTGGATTTCCTTCCCCCTCTAAGGCACAATACAGGAAATGCGAGCAGAGTGGTCATATGTAATGCACGGATTTCTCCTTGCATACATATGAAACCTTGTTTCTTCTTTCCTTTCCTGAAACTCAAACATGCATTTGATTGGCCCATCTAGTGCTCAACCCATAATTCCCTGGTTTATACAAGCAAGGGGCTCTACCTATCACGACATGTTCTTTGGCTAGAGAAGTTTTGGGAGGGGACAAGGATTGGTAGAGTTGCATTATGGAAGGAAATCTCAGTCTCCACCATCATTGCCCTTTTGTCCTCAGCATCTCCAACCTGTTTCTCATGATGGATCCAATGGCCTCATGCCTTTTGTAGAGTAGTTTCCTGATTCTTTGAGGGATGCGTACGTAATAAGAGAAGTGCTCAAGATCATGATGCCCATTATCCCTTATAATCTTCATCCTACAAATGAAAATGAGGCCAACCAATCTGGTGAGTATGCCAATCAATAGACACTTGAAACACAATGGATCTGCGATCGTATATGATCAGAGCTATGAGTACTCTTGCCAACATCTCTTAACTATATTTGCACATGCTCTATACAACTTGAAACATTCGCCATTCTCATTGGATTGCTTGTTAGTGAAGGCGAAACCCATAGAGAGCAATAAGCAGTGAATGCAAATTAAAGCTTCTTTTTCATTGCCATTCCCAATGTGACCTTCAGAGAAGCTTCTATCCACAACCTTGTAAACCATGAAAATATCGAGAGCCTAGTGTGGCGAGGAAGTTGCAAGAAGCTATCGTCCCCAAATATATAATGGACAATGACCAACAAGATGAAGAACCAATGGTGGATAGCATTGGCAATAGAAACATATCGAGATATGCAGAAACAACTCAAAGAGGATGTACTTGATCGTGAGGTAATCTGCAAGCTCTTCATAGTCACTACCATGGATTCATTATCATCATCTCTTCCCTCATATGTTCATATGCCCAAAAATACATCGAGGTGTGGAGGAGATCGAATTCTTATCTTTCCTGTAAAGAATAGCTTTGTGTGCTCATAACGCATGCCCATCGAGCTCGAGAAAATGATACAAAATTGAAGGAGGTTGGACTAACACTCCACAGGCTCGAGGACTCCTTGGCCATTGCGAACGTGGAGTGATTTTGGAGAGAATGGACTTTTCCATTGATAAGTGATTTTGGAGAGAATGGACTTTTCCATTGATAGATTTGTAACTCAAGCGTAAGCACCACCTCCTTTACTTGTCAATCCGCGGAGACGTGAGGACCGGTATGAAGACCACAAGCAAGTGAAGGCACAAGTGCGTGAGTGAAAGCACACAAACATGCACACACATACACACACGCTCGAGGACTCCTTGGCCATTGCGAACGTGGAGTGATTTTGGAGAGAATGGACTTTTCCATTGATAGATTACATAGAAAGCTCAGAGATCTACGCATATCTTGAGAAATAGAAATAGATGCCTCTTGTATCCACATTCCTCTCGATAGAGTATCTATCTATCTATCGATGGAGCATGCCAAAGAATGAAACTCCTCCACATTCCTCTCGATAGATAGTAAAGGGATCCCAAAGGTAGTCACCGTAAGCCTTACCATGCCATGCCATTGATTTGAGGTAGCAAAGAAAAGGAGATGATGGCCTTCCCCAGGCACCACCTTTGATTCCACTTGGTTTTGATTTCGATGTTGATTTTGGATGATGCTTGTGAGTGGTGTTGGAAGCATATAATGGAATGGCGAGTGAAGCGGAAGTAATATGAAGTATTGTTTGGGATTTAAGTTTTTTGAAGAGTTTCATTTCATAGCGGTGTTTTCGGCAAAGGGGTAGACAAAGTACTTCTCGATCAGAGTGGGCAGGCCATCGTCGTCGATTGCAATCGAGTCCAGGCTCCTCGTACAGACGAGCCTTCTAGGTACTGGAACATGATGATGATGTGGTACTTGATATGTGGTACTGGAACATGATGATGATGGATATCCATGATGAAATTGAAAAGGGTTTGTAGTATATCTAGGTGTCTCATGATAGGTACTACTCCTCTTTTGAGTCTGATGATGATCCTTCTGATGTGGGATCCACAATAAAAGCATAATCCATTGTCTTTACGATGTTTCCTTTCCTTTTGGAAGCATACAATGGAATGGCGAGTGAAGCAAAAGTAAATATGCAGTATTGTTTGGGGATGTAAGTTTTTTGAAGAGTTTCATTTCATAGTCGGTGTGTGTGTGGGCGCGCGAATTAGGCAATCCCATATGGCAATGCAAAAGGGCCACGCCAACCACCTCATACCTTTCTCGGCCTTTTGGCTAAGATCAAGTGTAGTATCTCTTCTTTTGGCCCACATGCAATGATGGATTATATACACGTGGGGATGCAATGTTCATTGCACTCCAATGGTCCGACCTAATGATGGATTATACACGTGGGGACGCAATGTTCATTGCACTCCATTGGTCCGACCTCCAAAAGTATGGAGCAGCAGCACTGTGTGCCATTCAATCGACTCCTTTGCATTCCAATGGTCGGACCATTGTGTGCATCCTTGATGGGCACCATGTTCATACCTCAAGAGTATGGAAGAGCATTGTGTGCATGCATCGTTGATGGAAAACATCCATCTAAGTAAGTGTTGTGTTATAGGTGCATAACAGATAAAGAAGGATCAAGGAGGGAGGTGTGCATGCATCATGGATGGAAATTATCCATCTAAGTAAGTGTTGTGTTATAGGTGCGTAACACATAAAGAAGGATCAAGGAGGGAGGTGTGCATGCATCATGGATGGAAAACATCCATCTAAGTAAGTGTTGTGTTATAGGTGCATAACAGATAAAGAAGGATCAAGGAGGGAGGTGCCTTCCAAACGCATCCCTTGGTTCGTCACGGATGCATGCACCTCACCTCCACCATCATTCAAGCACCCAGCGGCAAGTCTAAGCACGTGACACCACACACGCAATGCAATCCCCTGCACCTCATCTCAACCATCATTCAAGCACCAAGCGCACACGGATGCATGCACCTCATCTCAACCATAGCTCAAGCACCAAGCGGAAGTCTCTAAGAAGGTGACACTACACATGCAACGCAATCCCGTGCACCTCATCTCAACCATCATCCAAGCACCAAGCGGAAGTCCCTAAGCACGTCACATTACACATGCAATGCAATCCCATGCACCTCCTCCCAACCATCATTCCACCACCAACCGCAAGTCTCTAAGTAGGTCACATGCTCCTCCTTCCTACGGAAGTTTCTGCCTATGGACTTATATCCATCGACGTACCCCTCATTCCACGGTGAAGAGCAAACCCACCCACACCCACGTGAGACGGAAAGCCTACGTCTATCTATTCAACTACCCAATGTTTTATGTCATGTCTCACTTTTCCACTTGGACCTCCTCCTCTCCGCATTATTTAGCCCATCCCTAGTCAAATCTAGAGGCCCAACAACACACCAAACGGGTCCCAATCAAACCAACATCCATGCAACCCGAGAAACGAAACTTCACCACCACATCCATCGGGCCTTTGCTTCATCCATATCTTTCATGTTTCTTGGGAATAGAAGCCGGCAACATTGCACTCCCTCCCAACAACTTCAAAGGGGAATGTCGGTATCCAGCTCCGCGACTCCAATGTGGATGCCCGCCATGCATGTCCCCTCCACCCATGCTCATTCTCAGGGGCGGGGAAAGCACATATACGGCAAACATCACTTGTGTGGCCTCAAGGAGACCCAAAAAGCAAAAAGCAAAGGACCACTCTCATCCTCCCCCACCAGTGCACTCAATATCGCGACATCACTACGTCCGCTCGATTCTGTCAAAAGTTAGAAAGGGCTTCTTGGGGAGGGATGGAATCCAAACATGCCACACCAACCCATTATGCATATGCACACACATATCTACTCACGAAGAGGATGTGATAAGCATACACCACACCTCAAGTCTTCGTGAGGAGATGGACAATGGATCCGGGCACGCCACAAGATCATAAAGCTTAATTCATAGGATTGTGATAGGTCGCCTAAGCGTCGGGGCTTCGTGGCATCCATCCGATGAAAAGGCGGAGGTGGCACCTCTAAGATGGATGATTCACCACAAAGTCATGATCCAGAAGATTGCCTTCAAACCAATACCAAAGGGAGGAACTTCTTTAGCTTCAGACGGTGATAATGTTCGATTGAGGGTTGAAGCATGCTATCTTTACCTTGACTCCACATGTCACGGGAGATTGATGGTAAGAGAATCCGTATGGCTTCATGCTATAAGTGTGGAGAACGAGTTCTCCTATGCGCAACGGAAGTGTGTAGTGAACCCTTGTATGTCCAGCACTTGGACAAACATCTGCACCTTAGATAGCTTGCTTCTCTCAACACAAAACTCAAATGGACTTGATGCTTTAGTCAATCAAAGTAGACAAAGAGAGATTTCTAACAAGCTATAAATGACTTAATTTGGACAAGTTTTGATTAGGAAACACAACTGTCAAAGATGAACTACCTATCCACACAGGTATGCTGAAGAACTGAGCTTCACTCTCGGACTGATAGCTCTCTGAATATATATCCTTTGAGAAAGATATTTGGTATAGATAAAGTAGACACAAATAGCTTTCCAACAAGCTAAAAATCAAGTAATTTGGATGAGTTTTGATTAGGAAAATCAACTCATCAAGATAGACCACCTGCACACATAAGTACACTGTAAAACTGGACTTTACTCTCTGACAGATATTTCACAGATTATGAATGATCTAACAAGACAAAAACCACACAATTTGGATATGTTTTGGTTGGGAAACTGAACCGACCAAAATAGACTACCTATCTACACAGGTATACTGAAAAACTGGACTTCAACACTCCCCCTCAAGCTCATTTGGGAGTTATCTTCATCCATGTCCTGCAAATTTATCACATCCTTGAAGCCTTTGAGTTTAGAAGCATCCAAGAACTTTGTAAAAATATCTGCAACCTGCTCTTTGGTTCTAATGAACTTTATCTCCACATCTGTGCTCAGCACCTTCTCCCTTACATAATGGTAGTGGACCTCTATGTGCTTGCTCCTTGCATGAAACATAGGATTGCTTGCCAAGTAGGTACTTTACATGTTATCACCATAATATATAGGGATGGTTCCAACTTGCACTTCAAGATCAGCCAAAAGCTTTTTAATCCACATTGCTTCACATGTGGCAAATGCTAATCCTCTATATTCAGCCTCCATAGATGAAAGTGCAACAGTAGGTTGTTTCTTTGAGCTCCATGTGATAGGTTTGCTTCCTATCATGAACACATAACCTGAGGTTGATCTTCTATCTTCCTTTGAGCCTGCCCAATCAGCATCACTAAAGCCTTTGACCGGCAGTTCTTCATCAAACTTGTAAAACAAAACATGATTAACTGTATGCTTTATGTATCTCACCACTCTCTTGGCTGAATTTAAGTGTTCACTTATCGGGGCTTGCATAAATTGAGAAAGTACACCAACAACATAAGACAAATCAGGTCTTGTAATGTTTGCATAGATCAATGATCCTACAATGCTTCTGTATGTCGTTACATCTTCCAATGGTTCTCCATCATTTGAACAAATCTTTGTATTTGTTTCCATGGGTTGAGTGAGTGGTTTGCATTCACTCATTCCAAATCTGAAAAGAACATCCAACAAGTACTTCCTTTGCATCAAGTAGATGCCACTCTTTCCATAAACAACTTCAATTCCTAAAAAATATTTCAGCTCTCCAAGATCTGAAATTTTAAACTCCTTACCAAGCTTCCTTTTGATATCTTTAATCCCTGTAACATCATTTCCTATTATGATGAGATCATCGACGTATATGCAAATATATACCCCTCTATTTTCTTCCTTCTTCATGTACAACGAAGGATCTGCACTACTTGGGTTGTATCCACACTTAGTTAGATACTCTACCAATCTCTGATTCCATGCTCTTGCTGCTTGCTTCAAGCCATAAAGTGCCTTCTTCAACTTGCAAACAAAATCTGGATGGTTTTCATCTTCAAATCCAACCGGTTGACTCATGTATACCTCTTCTTGTAGTTCTCCATTGAGAAAGGCATTTTTTATGTGGAGTTGATATAATGGCCATCTCCTTGAAGCACCAATTGCTATTAAGGTTCTGATAGTTCCCATCTTTGCAACAGGGCTGAAAACTTCATCATAATCTATGCCTTGTGTTTGTTTAAATCCTTTGGCAACTAATCTAGCTTTATATCTAGCTAGTGAACCATCAGCATTCCTCTTTATTTTAAACACCCATTTGTTTGGAACAATCTTCATACCTTCTTTCTTTGGCACTAGCTCCCATGTGTGATTATGTTTGAGAGCTTTGATCTCCTCTTTCATACCTTGCTTCCATTCCTTTTGTGTGCAGGCTTCTTCATATGTCTTAGGCTCTTTGTCTTTGATAACCTGCATCATGTATGCAAAATGTGTAGCCATAAAACTATCATAACTCAACCTTTGAGTTGGATACCTTGTCCTTGAAGATCTTCTTTCATTGCCTTTAGAAAGTTGCTTCTTTAACCTATTCAACTTTACCATCGGAGTGATTACCTCTTCATATTCTTCTTCACTTGCATCTACCTCACTGTTTGGAGTAGCACTTGCTTCTTCAGCTCTACTATGAGTTGAATTTGGAGACAAAGAATGACTCCCCCTCCATGTTGATGTAGATGCCTCTGGACCTGAAGCCTTTGTGCTTGATTGTTGAACTTCTCTTTGATTTGTTCCTGCATAATCATCACAATCTTCTTCAAGAATCTTTTCCTTTCCTTTATCTTCATACCATGGTCTTAGTTCATCAAAGACCACATCTCCCGAGAATCTTAATTCCTTTGTTCAGGGCTGTAACACTTGTATCCTTTTTGCTCCGTCGAGTAGCCGATGAAAATGTATTTTTTTGACCTTGGTTCCATCTTTGTTCTAACTTCTTGTGGAATGTGAACAAAGCAAACACATCCAAACACTTTGAGGTGTGTAAGATCAGGTTTCTTACCGGAATATACCTCTTCAGGAGTCAAGTGATGTATTCCCGATGTTGTGCACCTATTCATCAAGTAAATGGAGGTTGTGGTAGCTTTAGCCCAGTAGTACAATGGTACCTTCATCTCGTTGAGCATGCATCTTGCAATTTCAGCAATTTGCCTATTTTTCCTCTCAGCTACTCCATTTTGTTGTGGTGTATACCTACAAGTGAATTGCATTTTGATCCCATTCTCTTGTAGAAAATCTAAAAATTCTTTGGAGAAGTATTCTCCTCCACCATCGGACCTTAAGGTTTTGATAGACCTTCCTGTTTCCTTTTCAACTTCAGCTTTGAATCTTTTGAATATAGAAAACACCTCTGATTTTTGCTTCATACAAAACAGCCATACCTTTCTTGAGTGATCATCAATCAAGGTGACAAAAAATCTATTACCAGCCATTGATGCCTCTTGGGTTGGTCCCCATACATCCGTATGTATCAAGTCCAAGATATTTGGAGCCACATAATTGCTCCTCTTGAATGGCTGCCTCGTTTGCTTTCCTAGTTGACAAGCTTCACATAACTCATGTAGTCCAATGCTGGCTATTAAATTTTGGAAGACCTCTTACCACTTCATGTTTGCTCATGTCCTTCAGCTTTGGAATGTTGATGTGTCCTATTCTTTTGTGCCATAAGTCCAGCTCTGAAATCTTCTTGTTCCCACATTGAATGTACATGACCTTTCCATGTGGATGTTGGACATCCAAAGTGAACATCCTTCCTTCTCTTCTACCTCGAGCAATGACCTTGAAGCCTTCTTTTGGATTCTTTATGAAGCACCCATTCTCATTGAATATGACATGATAACCCTTCTCTACCATTTGTCCTACTGAAATCAAGTTCTTTGAAATTGTAGGAACATGAAGAACATTAGATAGTACCTTTGCTCTGCTTGCATCTCCAAGCCTTATATCTCCAATGTGTTCAATCATGTGTTGAGTATCATCACCTGTTTCAACACATCCTTTTCCACTTGGTACCTGTAGATTAGTGAACAAACTTCCTTGGCATGACATATGGTTACTACAACCTGAATCAATACCATTTTTTGTCATCTTCACAAGAGCTTCTATACTTATGTCTCGTTGCAAGTAGTGTGTCCTTGCTTCCTTCACTTGAGGTGCTTGCATAGTTGCTTTTGTTCCTTTGATTGCCTCCATTTGGTCTTCCATTCTTCAGCCAACAATCACTAGCATAGTGTCCTACTTTAACACAATGATAGCATGTTATACCTTTATGAGAATTGTAGGAGCTTCGGCCTCTTCCTCTACTTCTACCTCGACCTCTTCCTTGTGTGTTGGCATTTGATGCATCCTTGTTGTCTTCCGAATTGTTTTGATTGTAGTTGGAGTGGTTATGACCTCTTCCTTTTCCTCTTGAGCCTCCTCTTGAGTTTCTTCCTTTACCTCGACCTGCATATAACATTTGGTTGTGGCTGTCCTTTCCTTTGGGACCACCGAAGCTAAGCTCTTCTGTGACAAAATGAGGGATTAGTTGTTTAAAACCTGGATATACATCTTTCAAGTTAATGGAAGTTATAAAAGGCTTCCATCTTTCATCTTCTCTCAAGCCATTGAGAGTATAATACACAAGATCTTCATCTTCAACCGTTGTGCCAATAGAAGCTAAAGCATCGCTTACCTCCTTAATCTTCAAAGTATATTCAACTATGGATTGACTCGAACTTTTCTTGATTGTGTTCAACTCATTCTTGAGTTGAAGTTTCCTAGCTTTGGTAATTGTTGAATACATCCTTTCAAGAGCTTCCCAAGCATCCTTAGCTTTCTCTAGATGTTGAATATGACCTACCATGGCATTAGTAATGACTTGCGAAATGAGGAACATGACTCTCCTATTCCTCTCTTCCCATTCTTTTACTTGCCTCCTTTGGACTTCGGTGGCCATAGCTTGATTGATTTGAGGTTGAGCATCATCGCCGCTCACAATACCCTAGAAGCCTTTGCCCATTAGATAGTTGGTCATTCTAAATTTCCACATGGGATAGTTATCCTTGTCCAACTTCTCTACTTGTTGACCCAAGTCAGCCATTGAAGAGTATCAAAAACTTTGAGAGTTACGTCGAATAGTTATAGTCCTTTGCTCTTGCGTTTCTGAAGCTCCTTCTTGTTTTGTAGCTCCTCTTTTGCTTTGCTTCACCTCCAGCTCTGTTGATGAAGCTTCAACACCAACTATGCTCTGATACCAAATGTGGAGAACAAGTTCTCCTATGCGCAACGGAAGTGTGTAGTGAACCCTTGTATGTCAAGCACTTGGACAAACATCTACACCTTAGATAGCTTGCTGCTCTCAAGACAAAACTCAAATGGACTTGATGCTTTTGTCAATCAAATTAAATAAAGAGAGCTTTCTAACAAGCTATAAATGACTTAATTTGGACAAGTTTTGATTAGGAAACACAACTGGCAAAGATGAACTACCTGTCCACACAGGTATGCTGAAGAACTGAGCTTCACTCTCGGACTGATAGCTCTCTGAATATATATTCGTTGAGAAAGATATTTGGTAAAAATAAAGTAGACACAAATAGCTTTCCAAAAAGCTAAAAATCAAGTAATTTGGATGAGTTTTGATTAGGAAACTTAACTCATCAAGATAGACCACCTGCACACATAAGTACACTGTAAAATTGGACTTTACTCTCTGACAGATATCTCACATAGTATGAATGATCTGAATGAGATATTTGAGAGAGTGAAAGTAGATGCCAAGGGCTTTCCAAAAAGACAAAAGGACACAGTTTGGATATGTTTTGGTAAGGCAACTGAACCGATGAAAATAGACTACCTATCTATATAGGTATACGGAAAAACTGGACTTCACTCTTTCACTGATATCTCACAAAACTACATAAGTTTTCAAAGAGATATTTGATATGCAGAAAGTACACGAGATAAGCTTTCCAATGAATGTTTAAACGCACAAAATGGTTACATATGCACTGAGATATGAGCTCTGCAACAGAGCTGTGTACAAACTGACGTGCGGCTGGAAGGAGTCTAAGGGAAAACCAAAATGACAAAATGGCTAGATCCGACTACTGGGAGCTCTTGCCTCTTTCTCTCCTTGTTTTGAATGTGCTCCCACTTCACTTTTATAACCAATGAGCTGTTGATATATTTAGGTAGTGATGTGTGTGAACACTCTAGGACCGCCGGGGCACTTTTTTCCCTCTTTAGGAGGTTTTTTTCCCCCGGCTTGTATATACGCCTATTGCCCTAATGGGCTACTTATCTTTGTATATCTCTAGTAATACATTCAGTATTGTGTGTTTGTGCTCCAAGCTTCTTCTTCTTCCTTGTGCTGTTCGCGTGCTTCCGCAGACGTCTATCTCCAACAATTGGTATCAGAGCAGGTCGTCGCTTCTTCTAGGGCGCCGTCGACACTCCTCTGTTTGCAGTCTCAGATTCGCAGGAAATTTGGTGAGCATACTCGGGGTGTTTCCGAGATCAAAATAGCTTCGCTATGTGGTGCCGAAATCGCGATCTGAGCTCGTTTCGGCCTCCGAACGCACTATCGCAGCGCTTGTGCAGGCTATTTCATCCTTTTGTGCCAAAGGTATATACCAGTTTTTATTCGCCAATTTAAGCGTCTCAAAGTCTACTACAGATCTAGCAAAACTCGTCTGGGTAGTTATGTTCAATTTTTTGAGATACAGTCAATTTTCTGCATCAAGGTATTTTAGTCACCGGCCATGGCTGAAAGCAGTGATGTATTCCATATGTTGGCTGTTGAGGATAAGTTGGATGGTACCAACTACCCATTATGGGCTTATATGATGCGACATGTACTAGTTGCAAAAGGATTGTGGAACATTGTGCATTGTGTTGAAAGAGGTCCTGTTACACCTGTAACAACAGGTACTGCAAATACAGGTGTTGGAGCTGATGAAGATGGTGTCGAAGATGATATTCCACAGATTCCTGTTCGTGCTGCTGTTTCTGTTGCACCTACTGCAGAGCAGATTCGTTGGGATGGAAGAGATGCCCAGGCACATGCATTTATAGCTTTGTCTGTCAAACGTGCCATTATTCCTCACATTCGCTCTTGCAGAACAACAAAGGATGCTTGGGATACACTTACCACTTTGTACCAAGCTAGGAATGAGGCTCATGTTGCTTACCTCCGAAAACAGTTGGAGAGTGAGCACATGAATGAAGGTGATTCTATGGACAATTTTCTTACAAAGATCAAAGACCTGAAGGAACAATTGATTTCTGCTGATGAGGTTATACCAGATAGCTCACTTGTGCAGACCGTTTTGAATGGTCTTCCTGATTCATATCAGAGTTTTGCCTCTACTCTTCGGTTGATGATGAAAGGCAATCTGAATGCCTTGTCATTTGAGGAATTAGTCTCTGTTCTGTTGCAGGAAGATCAGTCCAGGCAGAAGAGGTCCATTATGCGTGTTGCAGGTCAAGCTTTCCTGGCTAGTCAGAAGGGCAAAGGAAAATGGAGCTCTTCTACTAGTAAGTAGACATCTGCAAATGCTGCACAATCGAAGGACCAGGATAAAGATGAGAAGAAATCAGAAAAGCAGAAATTGTTCTGCAAGTACTGTAAAGGAAATGATCATATTATAAAGAACTGTAAAAAATTGGCTGCTAAGGAGGTAAAGAAGAAAGAGGCTGGAATGGTTGTTGCAGAGGCCTCTACACCAAAAACAGAGTCTGCAAATCTTGTGCAAGAAGAAGAATGGGCGTTTACTACTGTCTGCAGTTTTGACCCATCTTCTCATGATCAGTGCATGTCTGCAGTAGACTCAGATGTTTGGTACTTTGACAGTGGGGCGACCAAACATATTACCTCGCAGCGCAGTTTCTTCTCTTCACTCGAGCCTGCCCCTACAAGGAATACTATCATATGCGCCAATAACTCCTCTTATCCTGTTATGGGAGTTGGTAAGATCATTCTGACTACTGCTGATGGTAGTTCTTTCACTTTGTCAGATGCTCTATTTGTGCCAGGGATCAAATGAACCTGTTATCAGTTTCTGCATTAGCCAAGATTAGCTTGGTTGTGAAATTCATTGATGACAGGTGTACAGTCCATGATCTCTCAAATGGCGATGTGATTATTGCTTCTGGCATTTTATGTCGTGGGCTATATAAGCTCATAGACTATGAAAGATCTGTGAATGATTCGGCATGTGGAGTTCATGATTCTCAGGCTATGTTAGATGCAAAGCTTTGGCATGCACGCTTTGGTCATCTCAATTTTGCTAGTTTGTTACACCTGCAAAAATCTGAAATGGTGTCCTCTTTGCCCAACTTTGAGGCACCTGGAAACATATTTGTGAAGGCTGTAGTTTGGGCAAAATGCAGCGTTCTTCCTTTCCAAAAGACGGTTCAGTTCGGGCTACGCAGAAATTGCAGCTTGTACATAGTGATGTCTATGGTCCTATGCAGACACCCTCTTTTGGAAATTACCTTTACTTCGTGACTTTCATTGATGATTTTTCCAGGCATGCATGGGTATATCCACTCAAAGCAAAGTCCAAAGTGTTCATGTGCTTCAAACAGTTTTTGGTTTTGGCTGAAAATCTGTCAGCATGTAATATGGGCACCCTCCGTTCTGATCGAGGGGGGGGGAATATATGTCTTTAGATTTTAATGCATTTCTGGCTGAACGTGGGATAAAACACTAGTGTACAGTGCCGTATACACCTCAACAGAATGGAGTTGCTGAACGAAAGAACAGGTCACTCATGGAGATGGCGAGGTGCATGGTCAAAAGTTAGGCTTTACCACATAGTTTCTGGCTTGAGGCTGTCATGTGTGCAGCATATGTACTGAACAGGTGTCCCACTAAAGCGTTGCAGTCTATCACTCCATATGAGGCTTGGCATGAATGCTAGCCATCTATTGCTCATCTATGTTTTTTTGGTTGTTTGGCATATGCATTAGTGCCTGAACAACATTGCAGAAAATTGGATGATAAGGCAGTAAATTGTATTTTTGTTGGGTACAGTTTTGAAAGTAAAGGCTATCGTCTGTATCATCCACAGACTAAACGCATTCTGGTTAGCCGTGATGTTGTCTTTGTGGAAGATGTTATTCAGCCATTGATTTCATGTACTAAGACATCTGTTAGCTCCAAAGACATGTATGATACTTTGATGCCTCTTTTTACAGGTGGACAGGCTAGTGTTGGTCCTAATGAGGCAACTTCTCAGCCTTTGCAGGTTTCATATGATGATGCAGATCATTCCATTTCTGATGTAGATGTACATGATGCACTTGTTGATGAGAGAGCTGATATTGAGCAGGCAAAAACTATGCCAAAATGGCTGGTGCAGACTTTGCGTGACAGCAAATTAGATGCACCTTTGTCATATCGTACTCGTTCAAGCTCTCATAGTGCCTCCTTTGCATCAGATTGCTATGCTATGGCTGCATCTAGTCTCTGTGATGAGAATGAGCCTGTTTCTTTTGATGAAGCACAAAATTCAGAAAATTGGATGGCTGCTATGCAATCAGAATATGATGCTATAATGAAGAATGGTACATGTTCTTTATGTGACTTGCCTCCTGGCAAGAAGGCCATTGGCACTAAGTGGGTATACAAGCTGAAGCGTAAACGTGATGGTACAGTTGATAGGTATAAGGCTAGGCTTGTTGCAAAGGGTTATGCACAGGAAAGAGGCATTGATTTTGATGAGACCTTTGCACCTACATGCCGTATGACTACTGTTCGGAGCATTTGTGCACTTGCAGCCCATCATGGTTGGAATGTACATCAGTTGGACATTAAAACAACATTTCTGAATGGTGACTTGCATGAAGAAGTGTATGTTTTTCAGCCCCGTGACTTTGTGCAGAAAGGGCATGAAAACCAGGTTTGCAAGTTAAAGAAGGCATTATATGGTTTAAAGCAAGCACCACGTAACGTGCTTGATATGAGAAGATACATGCCTATCTGATTGCACATGGTTTTGAGAACAGTCCAACTAAAAGCACCTATATGTTAAACGTGCTAATGATGTACTTCTGATCATTGTTGTCTATGTTGATGACATGCTGCTCATTGGTCCTATTGAGACACATATTGCTGATTTTAAGGCTGATTTGCATGCCTCATTTGAGATGTCTGATTTGGGGCATTTGCATCACTATTTGGGCATTCAGTTTATGCACGTTGATGGTGGAATGGCTTTGTGTCAAACAAAATATATTGACACATTATTGCAGCGTTTTGGCCTTGAAGACTGTAAGCCTATTGCCACTCTTATGGAGACAGGTTTACGATTGAGTCTTCATGATGCTAGAGATGCATTTGATGTTGTTCTCTATCAGCAGGCTATTGGATGCTTGATTTACTTATGCATTACTCGGCCAGATATTCAGTTTGCTGTCTCACAGATGAGCAGGTTTATGCATTTCCCAGGAGTCACGCAATTGAAAGCGGTTAAGCGCATCTTTCGCTATTTGAGTGGTACTCAGCTACTTGGGTTGTTTTATCCCAAGGGGGGATCACTACCGCCAGATTTGCATGCTTTTTCTGACTCAGATTGGGCTGGTTGCTATGACACTCGTGTGTCCACCAGTGGTTTTTGCTTCATGCTTGGTTGAGCAAGAAGCAGCCTACTGTGGCCACTTCCAGTTGTGAGGCTGAGTATAGGGCAGCTTTCACAACGACTGTTGAGTGTGTGTGGCTCAGACGCCTTATGGATGATTTGGGTGTTGGCCAGTCTTCTACCACCACCATCTTCACTGACAGTCAGAGCGCATTGGCAGTTGCGAGGAACCCTATGTTCCATGCTCGCACTAAGCACATTGAGGTGCATTATCACTATGTCAGGGAGAGGTTCTCTGCTGGGGAGATCATCTTGGCATATGTGCCCACGCAGGAGAACATTGCAGACCTTTTCACGAAGGCTCTGCCTAGGGAGAAGTTTGAAGCTTTCCGCAAAGCTTTGGGCTTACTTGCTTTTGTGGAGTGATTTCCACATAGCTTGGCACTTCCTTATACATGAGTGCTAGCTCCTTGTTCACCGCATCACTCCCAGGGGGGATTTGTTGATATATTTAGGTAGTGATGTGTGTGAACACTCTAGGACCGCCGCGGCACTTTTTTCCCTCTTTAAGAGGTTTTTTTCCCCCGGCTTGTATATACGCCTATTGCCCTAATGGGCTACTTATCTTTGTACATTCTCTAGTAATACATTCAGTATTGTGTGTTTGTGCTCCAAGCTTCTTCTTCTTCCTTGTGTTCTTCGCGTGCTTCCGCAGATGTCTATCTCCAACATGAGCATGTGAAGAAGTTTGTGCCTCCTTCTTAACTCACCACTTTCTCCACTACATGCTACTAACTACAAGGCAAGATATTGCCTCTCTTACTCATCATGAAGTTTTGACTAAACTTTTTCTTTTCTTATTTTTTCCTTTTTTCCTCTACTTTTCCTTTATCTTTATATTTGGTAAATTTATCCAAGCATGGCTCATATGAAAATGAGCTTGTACATTTATCTTCAACAATAAGCATCCCTTGCAATACCTCAAGATGGTCTAAAAGCCTTTAAAGAGTCATCGACAAAGGGCTTTCGATGATGGGATAATCTTCTAGAGAGAGTTGTTCAAAGAAGTCAAGGTGCATCTAGATTCGGCTGACATTGGTGGAGTGATCGTGGTACGGTCAAATACCACTTACAATGCAAAACAAACGTGCCATGAGCAGGGTGGCTGCCAACCTGAACCCTCCTAATATGCCTCAAAGCTAGAGAAAGAGACTTTCAAGGGCAGGGGAAATTGTGACTCAAAATAGGCATACAATATGAGAGGCCTAGTGTGTTATACATTGTTTTATCAGCTGAGGTTAGCCGCTTTTTCAACTGAGGGGCATGTTGAACAATGCATTGTTGGGGTGTTAATTTATTAATGTATTAATGTCTTTTGGTGTTTTTTTGATATAGCAGCTGAAGGTTCCTGAGGGCGTAGAAGCATGAAAGGGCAGACATCAATAATCCGACTTTAGGGCAGACATCAATAAATCCTATTTATAATTTAGTTTGTAAATAAATCCGCGTAGAAGGTTCTATTGTTAGAAATAGTTAGAAAAATAGTGGTTAGAATAAGGGTCATTGTAGACCGCAATTTCTGATATTAAAAGCAAAGGCTTTCTACGAAACTCACCAACTTTTACTTTCGCGCATGCTTTTCGAAGCCTCTCTCATGCAACTACTCTTTTCTACGTAATCAAAAATTCCTATAAATACATGCACTCTGTGGATTGTCGAAACAGAGTGCATGGGGGGAGATTGCACCCAATACTATGTTCAGTCTCGTCTCTTCGCGTCTCTATTTCTTCTGTGTGTTTTCTGCATTTGTAACCTCTATGTGCGTGTGAGCAAGATCCTGATAACATAGTGTTTCAATACAAATTCAACACAAGGCTCTTCTGTGGAAGGAAGGCATTAGAGTCCTCTTTCATCTCCAACATGTATCGCTCAAGTATCATTTTAAGCTCTCTTAAGAGAGAGAATAATAACTCATGAGCATTACGTCTCTAGATAGGGTGATAGCTCCAAGTCGTAAGGTCATGACTTCAATTCCCTATGGCTAAAACATTAGCATGAAAGCCTAAGAAGTAGGCTTTGCCAAATTTGATGGATTTTGTAAAGGATGCAGGCACCGAGTGGTCTATAGAAGAGGAACTTGGGCATTCTCGTACTTGAAAAGGTAGAAGAAAAGCATGCGATGCTATGAGAAATTTTTGCAGCAAGGATTCGAGTGTATATTCCATTCGATGCATGGGACTGAGACGTGTAAGCCTTTATATATTTTGGTGGTGATGTGTGCGCACACACTCAAGACAACTATGGCACTTTTCTCCCCCTTTAAGAGATTTTCTCCCCCTATCTTGTATATACGCCTATTGCCCTAATGGATCTCTGTACATTCACATTGTAAAACATTCAATATTGTGTTGCGCTTCAAGTTTCTTTTTCTTCCTTGTGCTATTTCAATGCTTGTGTAGACCTCAAACTCCAACAATTGGCATTAGAAAAGGTCACCCCTTCCAGTAGGCCATCGGCCACACCACCCTATCATAGTGTCAGAACAACATAGAAATCGGTGAGAAGACTTAAAATATTGATTTGAGCCACATCCACCTCCGAATGCACTCGTTCGATGGCTATACAGATAGATTCGTCCTTTTGCATCAAACATATACAAAAGTTTCAGTTCGCCATTGCAGGCGCCTCCAAGTCCCCTACAAGCTGAGGACAACTCGATAGGGTGTTTCTGCTCAACTTTTTGAGATACAAATACTTTCCTACATCACGGCATTTCGCCAATTACAATGGTTGAAAGCAATGACGTATTTGTCATGTGGGTGTTGAGGAAAATTTGGATGGTACTAATAATCCTTTGTGGGCATACATGATCTGCCATGTATTGGTAGCAAAAGGGCTATGGAATATTGCGTATGGTGTTCAAAGACATCCGACTACACATGCAAATACACTTATTGAAGGAGATGCTGATGGTGTTTAAAATGATGATCTTTGATTTCCTCATCTTATTGTGGTTCACGTTGTACTTATTGAAGAGCAAGTTTGTTGGGATGGCATAGATGCGTAGGCACATGCACTGAAACCTTTGTCTGTCAAACGTGCCATTATCCCTCACATTCGCTCTTGCAAGACAAAGAAAGATCCTTGGGAATCTCTAAGAACATAACCAAGCAAAAAATGAGGCTCGTGTTCCTTACCTCCAAAAATAATCGGAGAGTGAGCATATGAAAGAAAGAGATTCATTGGACATATTCTGGGTAAAGATCAACCCTTTAAAGGATTAGTTGATTTTTGATGATCAAATCTTGCAAGATAGTTCACTTGTGTAGACTGTTCTTAATGATCCTTGAGATTCATATCATATTTTTGCTTCTACTCTTTGCTCGATGATGAGAGGTAATCCAAAATCCTCGATATTTGAGGAGTTATCTCTGTTTTTCTACAAGAAGATCAATCGAGGAAGAAATGTCAATTGTGCATGTTGCAGATCAAGGTTTCTTATCTAGTCAAACGGGCAAATGTAAATGGAGCAAAAAGCATTCTAATGTGGACACTTCTAGTTGCGAGGTTGAGGGGAGCACAACATCTTTAGTGACACTTAGAGCACATTGGCAATTGCAAAGAATGATGTGTTCCATGATCCCACACATCACAGTGAGTGTAATATTGTTGTTATGTGAGGAAAGAGTCTCTATTGGAGAGATTTGTTTGGCTTATGTGCCTACACAGCATAATGTTGGAGACTTTTTAACAAAGGCTTCGCCTAGGGGAGAATTATGAAGCTTTTCCCAAAGCTTTGGGCTTAGTTGCTCTTGTGGATTGGTTTCTTCCTACATAGCTTGGCACATCCTTATACATGAGTGCCAGCTCCTTGTTCAACTCGTCCTTCCAGAGGAGATATCTTTTCCCCATACCTTTCTCGGCCTTTTGGCTAAGATCAAGTGTAGTATCTGTTCTTATCAGTTTAATATCTGATACGTGGTCCATCGGACCACTATGATATTAACCTAATTTCTTTCACGGGGGCAGCCCCCTCCCGGCAGCTTGTTGCCCCGGGGCTGCGCGCGTCGCCTCTGTATTGCACTGCCTCAGAGGCCTGGCGCACCCCCCCACCCAATCAATCAACATCAACAAAATCGTCCGGCCCATATGATGGATGTATCTCTCATCGAAATGTCGTCCGACGAGCCATATGTTGCGATGCATTCATCATCCCCCACATGCAATGATGGATTATATACACGTGGGGATGCAATGTTCATTGCACTCCAATGGTCCTACCTAATGATGGATTATACACGTGGGGATGCAATGTTCATTCCACTCCATTGGTCCGACCTCCAAAAGTATGGAGCAACAGCACTGTGTGCCATTCAATCGACTCCTTTGCATTCCAATGGTTGGACCATTGTGTGCATCCTTGATGGGCACGATGTTCATACCTCAAGAGTATGGAAGAGCATTGTGTGCATGCATCATTGATGGAAAACATCCATCTAAGTAAGTGTTGTGTTATAGGTGCATAACAGATAAAGAAGGATCAAGGAGGGAGGTGTGCATGCATCATTGATGGAAAACATCCATCTAAGTAAGTGTTGTGTTATAGGTGCATAACAGATAAAGAAGGATCAAGGAGGGAGGTGTGCATGCATCATTGATGGAAAACATCCATCTAAGTAAGTGTTGTGTTATAGGTGCATAACAGATAAAGAAGGATCAAGGAGGGAGGTGCCTTCTGTGCATGCATCATTGATGGAAAACATCCATCTAAGTAAGTGTTGTGTTATAGGTGCATAACAGATAAAGAAGGATCAAGGAGGGAAGTGCCTTCCAAACGCATCCCTTGGTTCGTCACGGATGCACGCACCTCACCTCCACGATCGTTCAAGCACCCAGCGGCAAGTCTAAGCACGTGACACCACACATGCAATGCACTCCCCTGCACCTCATCTCAACCATCATTCAAGCACCAAGCACACACGGATGCATGCACCTCATCTCAACCATCGCTCAAGCACCAAGCGGAAGTCTCTAAGAAGGTGAAACCACACATGCAACGCAATCCCGTGCACCTCATCTCAACCATCATCCAAGCACCAAGCGGAAGTCCCTAAGCACGTGACACCACACATGCAATGCAATCCCATGCACCTCCTCCCAACCATCATTCCACCACCAACCACAAGTCGCGAAGTAGGTCACATGCTCCTCCTTCCTACGGAAGTTTCTGCCTATGGACTTATATCCATCGACGCACCCCTCATTCCACGGTGGAGAGCAAACCCACCCACACCCACGTGAGACGGAAAGCCTACATCTATCTATTCAACTACCCAATGTTTTATGTCATGTCGCACTTTTCCACTTGGACCTCCTCCTTTCCGCATTGTTTAGCCCATCCCTAGTCAAATCTAGAGGCCCAACAACACACCAAACGGGTCCCAATCAAACCAACATCGATGCAATCCGAGAAACGAAACTTCACCACCACATCCATCGGGCCTTTGCTTCATCCATATCTTTCATGTTTCTTGGGAATAGAAGCCGACAACATTGCACCCCCTCCCAACAACTTCAAATGGGAATGTTGGTATCCAGCTCCGCGACTCCAATGTGGATGCCCGCCATGCATGTCCCCTCCACCCACGCTCATTCTGAGAGGCGGAAAAAGCACATATACAGCAAACATCACTTGTGTGGCCTCAAGGAGACCCAAAAAGCAAAAAGCAAAGGACCACTCTCATCCTCCCCCACCAGTGCACTCAATATCGCGACATCACTACGTCCGCTCGATTCTGTCAAAAGTTAGAAAGGGCTTCCCGGGGAGGGATGGAATCCAAACATGCCACACCAACCTCTTATCCATATGCACACACATATCCACTCACGGAGAGGAGGTGATAAGCATACACCACACCTCAAGTCTTCGTGAGGAGATGGACAATGGATCCGGGCATGACACAAGATCATAAAGCTTAATTCATAGGATTGTGATAGGGCGCCTAAGCGTCGGGGCTTCGTGGCATCCATCCGATTAAAAGGTGGAGGTGGCACCTTTAAGATGGATGATTCACCACAAGGTCATGATCCAGAAGATTGCCTTCAAACCAATACCAAAGGGAGGAACTGCTTTAGCTTCAGACGGTGATAATGCTCGATTGAGGGTTGAAGCATGCTATCTTTACCTTGACTCCACATGTCGTGGGAGATTGATGGTAAGAGAATCCGTATGGCTTCCTGCTATAAACATCCCTTGCAATACCTCAAGCTGGTCTAAAAGCCTTTAAAGAGTCATCGACAAAGGGCTTTCGATGATGGGATAATCTTCTAGAGAGAGTTGTCCAAAGAAGTCAAGGTGCATCTAGATTCGGCTGACATTGGGGGAGTGATCATGGTACGGTCAAATACCACTTACAATGCAAAACAAACGTGCCATGAGCAGGGTGGCTGCCAACCTGAACCCTCCTAATATGCCTCAAAGCTGAAGAAAGAGACTTTCAAGGGGAGGGGAAATTGTGACTCAAAATAGGCATACAATACGAGTGGCCTAGTGTGTTATACACTGTTTTATCAGTTGAGGTTAGTCGCTTTTCCAACTTAGGGGCATGTTGAACAATGCATTGTTGTTGTGTTAATTTATTAATCTATTAATGTGTTTTGGTGGTTTTTTGATATAGCAGCTGAAGGTTCGTGAGGGCGTGAAAGCATGAAAGGGTGGACATCAATAATGCGACTTTAGGGCAGACATCAATAAATCCGATTTATAATTGAGTCTGTAAATAAATCCGCGTAGAAGGTTCTATTTAGAAATAGTTAGAAAACTAGTGGTTAGAATAAGGGTCATTGTAAAAGCAAAGGCTTTCTACAAAAGTTTCATGTAACTACTCTTTTCTACGTAATCAGAAATTCCTATAAATACATGCACTCTGTGGATTGTCAAAATAGAGTGCATGGGGGATATTGCACCCAATACTACGTTCGGTCTCGTCTCTTGGCGTCTCTATTTCTTCTGTGTGTTTTTTGCATTTGTAACCTC
Source organism: Ceratopteris richardii (assembly GCA_020310875.1). Lineage (NCBI taxonomy): Eukaryota > Viridiplantae > Streptophyta > Polypodiopsida > Polypodiales > Pteridaceae > Ceratopteris > Ceratopteris richardii. The sequence continues at coordinate 82,486,397 of CM035408.1, read as the reverse complement.
TATGTGCGTGTGAGCAAGATCCTGATAACATAGTGTTTCCATACACATTCAACACAAGGCTCTTCTGTGGGATGAAGGCATTAGAGTCCTCTTTCATCTCCAACATGTGTCGCTCAAGTATCATTTTAAGCTCTCTTAAGAGAGGGAATGATAACTCATGAGCATTACGTCTCTAGATAGGGTGATAACTCCAAGTCGATAGGTCATGACTTCAATTCCCTATGGCTAAAACATTAGCATGAAAGCCTAAGAAGTAGGCTTTGCCAAATTGGATGGATTTTGTAAAGGATGCAGGCACCGAGTGGTCTATAGAAGAGGAACTTGGGCATTCTCGTACTTGAAAAGGTAGAAGAAAAGCATGCGATGCTATGAGAAATTTTCGCAGCAAGGATTCGAGTGTATATTCCATTCAATGCATGGGACTGAGACGTGTAAGCCTTTATATACTTTGGTGGTGATGTGTGTGCACACACTCAAGAAAACCATGGCACTTTTCTCCCCCTTTAAGAGATTTTCTCCCCCTATCTTGTATATACGCCTATAGCCCTAATGGATCACTTATCTTTGTACATTCACATGGTAAAACATTCAATATTGTGTTGCACCCCAAGTTTCTTTTTCTTCCTTGCACTATTTCAATGCTTGTGTAGACCTCAAACTCCAAGAATTGGCATTAGAAAAGGTCACCCCTTCCAGTACGCCATCGGCCATACCACCCTATCATAGTCTCAGAACAACATAGAAATCAGTGAGAAGAATCAAATTATTGATTTGAGCTCACATCCACCTCCGAATGCACTCGTTCGATGGCTATACAGATAGATTCATCCTTTTGCATCAAACATATACAAAAGCTTCAGTTCGCCATTGCAGGTGCCTCCAAGTCCCCTACAAGCTGAGCAGAGCTCGATAGGGTGTTTCTACTCAACTTTTTGAGATACAAACAATTTCCTACATCATGGCATTTGGCCAAGTACAATTGTTGAAAGCAATGACGTATTTGTCATGTGGGTGTTGAGGAAAATTTGGATGGTACAAATAATCCATTGTGGGCATACATGATCTGCCATGTATTGGTAGCAAAAGGGGTATGGAATATTGTGTATGGTGTTCAAAGACATCCGACTACACATGCAAATACACTTATTGAAGGAGATGCTGATGGTGTTGAAAATGATGATCTTTGATTTCCTCATCTTATTGTGGTTCACGCTGTACTTATTGAAGAGCAAGTTTGTTGGGATGGCATAGATGCGTAGGCACATGCACTCATAGCTTTGTCTATCAAACGTGCCATTATCCCTCACATTGGCTCTTGCAAGACAAAGAAAGATCCTTGGGAATCTCTAAGAACATAACCAAGCAAAAAATGAGGCTCGTGTTCCTTACCTCCAAAAATACTCGGAGAGTGAGCATATGAAAGAAAGAGATACATTGGACATATTCTGGGTAGAGATCAACCCTTTAAAGGATTAGTTGATTTTTGATGATCAAATCTTGCAAGATAGTTCACTTGTGCAGACTGTTCTTAATGATCCTTGAGATTCATATCATATTTTTGCTTCTACTATTTGGTCGATGATGAGAGGTAATCCAAAAGCCTCGATATTTGAGGAGTTATCTCTGTTTTTTTGCAGGAAGATCAATCCAGGTAGAAATGTCAATTGTGCATGTTGCGGATCAAGGTTTCTTATCTAGTCAAACGGGCAAATGTAAATGGAGCAAGAAGCATTCTAATGTGGACAATTCTAGTTGTGAGGTTGCATACAGGGGAGCACACCATCTTTAGTGACACTTAAAGCACATCGGCAGTTGCAAAGAATGATGTGTTCCATGATCCCACACATCACAGTGAGTGTAATATTGTCGTTATGTGAGGAAAGATTCTCTATTGGATAGATCTATTTGGCTTATGTGCCAACACAGGATAATGTTAAAGACTTTTTCACAAAGGCTCCGCCTAGGGAGAATTATAAAGGTTTTCCCAAAGCCTTGGGCTTAGTTGCTCTTGTGGATTGGTTTCTTCCTACATAGCTTGGCACATCCTTATACGTGAGTGCCAGCTCCTTGTTCACCTCGTCCTTCCAGAGGGGGCAGTGGGTTTGTTGTTTTATTTCTATAGTCATGCATGTGAACATACGTAAGTTCGTCGGTGCATATTTTTCCCTCTATAGGAGATATCTTTTCCCCCAGATTGTACCCATGCCTATACTCGTAACCGTCGTTTATTCTTGTACATTTACTTGACAATACATTTGACATCATGTTGTGCTCCAAGATTCTTCTTCTTCCCTCTGTTGTTTGTGTGCTTACGCACACCTCCAATCTCTACAGTAAGGTACCCTAGAAAAGCCCTTGGAACGAGCTTTTCGAATCCTTCAAGCTTGCGTTGAAGTGCGAAGTTCTTGGGAAGCCTTGGGCAACATTTGATTGATGTTTCAATCTTCTGGGCATGTGTGAGATTGTGGTTCAAGATACTCAAGATGAAAATAAGGCTCATGACACCAAGTTTATGAGCAAGGTTCGAGACACTCTTCGAGGTTGAGGGCATCAATTCAAGGGTACCTAGGGGGTTCGAGTGCTGATCGACAAGGCTAGTAGGATATAAGAGCAGATCATTGAGGACAATGATCAACTGAGTTAAGAAGAATGCCAAAAAGTGAGGGGCAAGAGGTTGTTGAGCCAACATTAAGAGGCAAGTACTTGGATTTCCTTCCCCCTCTGAGGCACAATATAGGAAATGCGAGCAGAGTGGTCATATGTAATGCACGGATTTCTCCTTGCATAAAGAAGCCTTAACTTAACCATAATATTTCTAAGGCACACATATGAAACCTTGTTTCTTCTTTCCTTTCCTGAAACTCAAACATGCATTTGATTGGCCCATCTAGTGCTCAACCCATAATTCCCTGGTTTATACAAGCAAGGGGCTCTACCTATCACGACATGTTCTTTGGCTGGAGAAGTTTTGGGAGGGGATGAGGATTGGTAGAGTTGCATTATGGAAGGAAATCTCAGTCTCCACCATCATTGCCCTTTTGTCCTCAGCATCTCCAACCTGTTTCTCATGATGGATCCAATGGCCTCATGCCTTTTGTAGAGTAGTTTCCTGATTCTTTGAGGGATGCGTACGTAATAAGAGAAGTGCTCAAGAACATGGTGCCCATTATCCCTTATAATCTTCATCCTACAAGTGAAAATGAGGCACTTGAAACACAATGGATCTGCGATCGTATATGATCAGAGCTATGAGTACTCTTGCCAACATCTCTTTCTTATATCTGCGACTTGAAACATTCGCCATTCTCATTGGATTGCTTGTTAGTGAAGGCGAAACCAATATCTTCAGAGAGCAATAAGCAGTGAATGCCATTCCCAGTGTGACCTTCAGAGAAGCTTCTATCCACAACCTTGTAAACCATGAAAATATCGAGAGCCTAGTGTGGACAATGACCAACAAGATGAAGAACCAATGGTGGATAGCATTGGCAATAGAAACATATCGAGATATGCAGAAACAACTCAAAGAGGATGTACTTGATCGTGAGGTAATCTGCAAGCTCTCCATAGTCACTACCATGGATTCACTATCATCATCTCTTCCCTCATATGTTCATATCTGGATATAGAGGCCCAAAAATACATCGAGGTGTGGAGGAGATCGAATTCTTACCGACTTCAAGTGGCGGAGATCAAATGAATTTTCAATCCAGGTAACATCTACCCAAACGAGGTGTATGATGACATGTCTCTAAGAAGGCATGGAGCTCAAAACGGAGCTCACAAGGATGATAAACATCCTGTTCCCACACCAGAATGGAGACCAACAAGCACGCAAAGAAAGAGCAGGCAAACAAACCCCCATTAGCTATATATGGACATAGGGCACCTGAAAAACACCATGAAAACCCCAAATGAAGTAGGAGATGAAAGAAAAGTGCTCAAGAAGGAGAATGCATGGAATTCCACTCAATCCTCTTCAAAAAGGTGAGAAGAGGCTAGGGCCTTTTTAAAGTCGAAAGAGAAACCCCTTTCCCACTTATCTTTCCTAAAAGTCTAAAGAATAGCTTTGTGTGCTCATAACGCATGCCCATCGAGCTCGAGAAAATGATACAAAATTGAAGGACTAACACTCCACAGGCTCGAGGACTCGGCCATTGCGAACGTGGAGTGATTTTGGAGAGAATGGACTTTTCCATTGATAGATTTGTAGCTCAAGCGTAAGCATCACCTCCTTTACTTGTCAATCCGCGGAGACGTGAGGACCGGTATGAAGACCACGAGCAAGTGAAGGCACAAGTGCGTGAGTGAAAGCACACAAACATGCACACACATATACACACGCGCATAAAGTAAGATCAAAGAGAGAAACAATGGAAAGCTTAGATTGGAAAAGAGTTCTCTTACAAAAGCTCTATTCTCTCACAAGCTAACCCCAAAATGAGCTCTCTAGCTCTTTTTTTAGTTTTTTGACTAGTTTTGGCCCTATCCAGACGTAGTATCCGGCCTAGTTAAAATTAGGTTCCAAGGCTTATTTGAGGGCTCAAACGAAGTCTAAAAATTATGAAAAATGGTAGGATGATAGTTCTAATACTCCTCAAGCTCAAGGACGCCTCGGCTTGAACAAAATGGAGTTAAAAAAATAGAAAATGGCATTTACAATGGTTTTTAGTGATGAAAATCACTATTTTTGTAGGGGATTCTTCTGAAAATTTGACATACACTTCTTGGAGCTCCCTACTTGCTCTCTCTTCTTCTATGTCCACTTCTTTGATGTGCTTCCATGTTTTATGCTTGACCTTGAGTTCCAACACTCCCCCCCCTCTCGAGTCTGTCGTCCCTTACAGACCCTTGTTGTAATGGTTGTTCCAGGTAGTGTTTCGAGAGGTAGTGTCCATTCGGTAGGAACTGCAGCCGTCTGTAATAAAGTAAGTCTATGATCCAAGGGTCTGGCCGGTTCAGATAGATCTGAAATCGGACACCGTTTGGTCATCCGTGTGTATGACCAAAGATCTCGAGTTTAGACTTACTAGGAGGTCTTGTGCTCTTGTGAACAAGTGAACCACTTAGCTTAGTGGTTAAGACTCAAGGGTGTGAAGGACGAGGTCTTGGGTTCAATCCCCATGAGGTACATGGGAAGAGTACTTTGCCCAAAGAGCTCTAGAACCTTCTAGAAGCATCCACTGGACACTTGGCGCACATGTAGTTACATGGCTGACACTTGGATGATTAGTATCCACCTGCCCAAGAAGGCAGTCCCCTGGAGAGAGCTATATATAGAGGCATTTGGTTGGGAGGAGAGTCATCTCTCTAGTATGTGGTGGTTGTAATCGTTATTCCTTACATTGGTATCAGAGCCTAGGAAGTAGGCTTGGGCAAAGTGGAATGATCCAATGGCCTCTAAAAAAGGCGCTTGGGCATCCTCCATGTGAAAGGGTAGGAATTGTGGAAGGCGCGCGTCGATTTCAATGATGGACCTTACAATGATTGGGGTGTATCTCCCAATCCGTAGGTCGGATTGAGGCGTGTAATATACCGTTGGAAAGCTCTCGGAACGAACTTTCCAATGAGCTAGCTTGCAATGTGCTTTCAATCATTTGGGCAAGGATGCCACCATAGAGATGAGACATGTTCTTCCAGTTCTAGAACATGACCATGTTCTTCCAGTTTTAGAACATGAGGCTCGGGGGTTGCCTATAGTATGTATATAGCTCTATTTTCGAGGACGAAAATCTTTTCCAAGGGGGGAAGAATGTAATAAAGTAAGTCTATGATCCAAGGGTCTGGCCGGTTCAGACAGATCTGAAATCGGACACCGTTTGGTCATCCGTGTGTATGACCAAAGATCTCGAGTTTAGACTTACTAGGAGGTCTTGTGCTCTTGTGAACAAGTGAACCACTTAGCTTAGTGGTTAAGACTCAAGGGTGTGAAGGACGAGGTCTTGGGTTCAATCCCCATGAGGTACATGGGAAGAGTATTTTGCCCAAAGAGCTCTAGAACCTTCTAGAAGCATCCACTGGACACTTGGCGCACATGTAGTTACATGGCTGACACTTGGATGATTAGTATCCACCTGCCCAAGAAGGCAGTCCCCTGGAGAGAGCTATATATAGAGGCATTTGGTTGGGAGGAGAGTCATCTCTCTAGTATGTGGTGGTCGTAATCCTTGTCTCTTGCACCGTCGCTCTTCCAAATGTAGCAGGATTGGTTGTCGGGTTCTTCATTTGTCACTACGAGTCTTTTCAATTTGTAGTCCTTTGGTATGTGCTTCGTCGTTAAATAAAAGCACGATTGTGTCGTTGTGAGTCTCTGTTGATGTCCTTTAGATCTTCCAAAATTGATGGTCATAGTAGTCATGCCAAGTACTCATAACCCATAACGGATGATGGGTAAGTGTGTGCATGCATGGGTTGAGGAAAATATGTGCCTTGTGCATGGCCTTGTAATGTAGCTCTATGCATGCTTACGTGGAAAATGCATCGGAAGAAGTATGGTGCAAAAATTGGGGTCTTGAGCTAAGTGCTCAAGGGTATTCCGATGAAGAGGTTTCCTAAGCTATCATGGTTATGGTGTTTCCAGAGTAAAGATACTTACCATGGAGAAGGTCGATCGATGTTCATCTGTTCGTGTTGTACACTCGGCCTTTGGGATGGAACATTGTTGATGAATGTCCATGTTGATGGTCCACTGATGAGATCTTTTGAGTGGTTGATCCTCTCTCCTCTTTTCAAAGCAACATTTGCCAAATACTGAGAATTGAATTTCTTTATATTCCTTGGCAAACAACATTGGGTAACTACACCAAGCTTAGTTTCACATATTCTCTTTAGCTCACCATACGCAGGAGTCTTCTCCTCCAGAAGTACCCTTTGCAGATATCTCCTTGGATGCTCTCGTACATGAAGTAGTTAAGCATCACTCAAGTTCCGGACCTTCAAGCTCTTCATTCCTACCATGGTAAGAGGAAACCATAGTTGTAGATGCCATGTTCATGCCAAGTGCTTGCCATCTACCAGATAAGGCAGCAATAATATCATCTGCTAGCCGAGACACACTTCCATCCAAATTGATAAATGCCTAGTAATCAACAATTCCACCTTCAACTAAGCATGACTCATTCATGTTTCATAAGCCAAACCTGGGAACAACTTCTCTCTTGCTTTTTTTCTTTCTTTCTTTCTTTCTTTCTTTTTTTTGTTTGAGGAACAATGTCATAAAACAAGAAGATAGACGTTAGTATCAGTAAAACTAGTTGACCTGTGTCCATGTGCTCTTGTGCCTGGGATTCTCAAATGTGTCTATGCATGGCCATGTAATAGGGCCCTGTATCAATGCATACTTTGGAAGTGCATGCCCTGAATGGTGCAAAAGATAGGGTTGTGCAAGAAGCACATGGTTGTCGCTCGTCGAGGCTTTTGATGTTACTTGTAGTTGTTGATGTCGGCTTTGGTGGAGATATCCATTGGATCTCGAAATGATGTAATCCTCCTTATTGGGGTCCATTCTAGAACAACATTTGGCACTGTAGAGATTACTTCAGGCGTCTTCCTCTTTGGATGCTTTCTGAACTGTGGTATCCAGTGTGGTTGGCACTTTGGTTCGGTGGAGGCTACTTGTACTTTTGGCTTCCAAACCCATATCCTTTTTGCACGTCTTCCTACTATTGTTGAAGAGCTGATTTGATCTTCGTTCGGTCTTTGTACGTGGTTCTTACCCTTTTATCTTTTTGGCTTCTTTGTTGAGACCTTTCGCATGTGGGAGAACATAGGTTGTTGTGGATGTAAGAGCTTCTTAGGTACCCACATCTGTAATCACCCTTGGTGAGTCGCATCGAATTTCTTAGGCACCCAAACTTGTCGAATATCTTGTGGTTGAGTTTGTCGTAGCTTCTGCATTCGTCTTCTTGCCTGGTGGGAGTTCCTAGAGGGGAATTGTGGGGTTAAGGCCGGTGGTTGCTCTCCTTTTCGTACCCAAATCTGCTTCATGCTCGGTACTAATTTCCTTTGGAAATCTCGCTGTCTATTTGATATAGCAATTGTTATGTTCGGTTGTGCTTGCTTTGTTGGTTGAGTTGTAGTGGCGGCATTAGTCCTTGCCCCAGAGGAGGAGTCCGCTTGTCTTTGAGCCTATTCTTCCATGATTGAGTTCTCCTGCGACATAGAGCTTTTGACACATACAACATCTCTTTTGCTAAGTTTATTCCTAGGAGAACTACAAGATGTGACATCTCAATTTGTGAGCATGCCATTTTCTAGTTCTAATGTAAAGCATTGTCCCTGGACCCAAACTTGAAGAAGTTGACTTCTTAGGTTCAAGTTGACTACATTGTCATAAATCCAATCTTGTCCTAAGACAAGTGGTTCTATAAGGTTCTCATCTTGACTCACTAGCACTTTGACTTTCATTGGAACATCTTGAAGGTAGATGGGAAGTTCCACCTCGCCCAAACAAGGGGTTTCCACACCTCCCAATCCTATGAGATAAGCTTCTATGGGATTGATGTTCAACTGCAAGTCTTGGCAGTAGGAAAGTCTAACTGCACTACTTGCTGCCCCTGAGTCAATCAATGCTTTCACAGTCCTTGCACCGTTTCCTTGTCCTATCTCTATGGTCACAAATGGACGTCGGTCAATGACTTGAGAAGTCGTAATGCCTGATTTTTGGCACATATCCATGTGATTATTTTGGAGCTTTTGAGTTGACATCTAGGCCTAGTCGCCTTAACTTATTTTGCCTTATGCGCTCTCTAGCCTCTGCTTGTGCTTCTTCCCTCACCCTTAACTCCTCTTCTTTTTGCTTCTTGGCAGTGTTGAGTCTCGTAAGCATATCCTCAGTAAAAGGTTCTTGATATAGCTTGACTCTACAACCACTAATATAGTTTGGCAAGATATCACCTTCTAAAGTAGCCAATTGAACCGCACCGCTAGTGGAAATTCTGTTAATGATCATGGGTCCATATCCTCGTTTTTCCAACTTACGGGCATGTTGTTTTAGTGTGTAAACCAACACTAGATCTCCCTCTTTTAGTCCCTTATCCTTAATGTGTGCATCGAAGTATGCCTTTTGCCTTTTCTTTGCAGCGTAGATGCCGGCTGCCGCTCGTAGCCTCGTCTCACCTAAGCATTCTAGATCAAAGATCCTGGAGGACAACTCATGTCCATTCCACTCATGCTCTTGTGCTACCCTTAAGGCTTAGATGAGGAAGTCCAATGGTAGAATAGCATTCTGCTCGAAGACCATCTGAAATGAGGTGGCATTCAGTACCGTTTTATAGGCAACTCGATAAGCCCAAACAACATGATGAAGCTATTTATCCCAATCAGAGCGTTTATTATTTACCAGTTTTGTCAATACGTTATAAAGGATCTTATTAGTGCTCTTGGCTTTTCCGTTAGCTTGTGGGTGATAAGGGGCAGACTTCTTATGTATCACCAAGAATTCTTGGAGAAGATTTTCAATGACCTCATTCAAGAAGTGTCTGCCTCTATCGCTAACTAGATCTTGAAGAAGGCTTATGGTCAGAATGAAGTGAAAGAAGATACTTGAGAAAGTGAAGGAGACTTCAGAATAATAGCTTGTACACATATGTACATATAAGTGGAAATCCTTGTAATCTGAGTAGAACTAAATCCTTAGGATGTTAAGGAGTAATATCATAGACGCGGGATAAGTCTAAAATCATGTATATATAAGTTAATGATGATAAGAAATGAGTGAGAGAGTCATTTGTAGATGAAAAATGTCTTAGAGATGTGTAGAGAGTTTTTTTCACAGAAAATAGCGACGGGTTTTTCTCTGAGTGCTCTCTGTCTGATCATGTGGATCAAGATTCCTTTTGTACACATCTAATTGAGAAGCTAATGAAGCTATGTTCAGAATTTCATGATCTAATTCCTCTCCTACTGTGAGAATGATCAATAGGAACATTTGTATGTAGAAGTGAAAACTGAAGTCTGAGAGTAGCGCACTTTTCCGTCTCAGTGTTTTGCTTAGATCTTAGTGTATACTGTAAAGTTTTTGATGAGTGAGCACTTAAAATCTAAGTTAGGAGATAAGGAAGCTATGGCTAGAAGCATTTAGCAAAACGGGACTTGTATTGTGAGAAATCAACTTAAGAAGTTGACCATGTCGAAGGCGCTACCTCTGGAAGACAGTTATGACATACTTTTGATCTTAAGGATCAAATTAAACTTTTGGTGATTAGTTTTGAGAACTAAGGATTAGTATGATTGCGCAAAGGTATTGCGAATACTTGTGCATCATTTATTTGAAGAGATTTGCAGTTATGTGGAGGTAATGAAGTTGATCTCTGAAGCAGACTTTCTGAAGTAGACACTTCTTCACTCAGAGAAGTGTTGATGAAAGTTTTGGTAAAGAAGAACAATATTTGTGTAAAGTTTGGTTTGTAACTGATATAGAAGTGTTCTTAAATCAGTATAGATCAAACCTTTGGAGATTAAGAGGTCTCCAACAGTGGTATCAGAGCTGAAGGTGCAATACAAGAGAAGAAAAGACAATTGAAGTTCCGATTGGTGCAGATATTGGAGTTCTTCCTAATCAAAGGAGAATAAGGACAAATTATTGAAGATAACCTGCAAAAGTTTAAAGCACGAGTTCAAAGAAAATCAGGAAGGATCAAAGCTTCATATCAAAGGTACACTTTATCCTTATAAACCATAGCAATTGCAGATACAAAAGGTTAAGGATGGGAGAAAGCTTGCAGATTGATAAGCTAGATAGGGAGAACTATCTAGCTTGGTCCATGAGGATGGAGGCACACCTCATGAGTAAAGATTTGATGGCATTCATTATAGGAGATGAAGAAAAGCCTGAATTTGCAGATCCTAGTATGCCAACTAGGGAAGAACTTGCAGTTTTGAAGACTTGGATGAGAAAGGATGCTCAAGCAAGGAGTATCATTTACATGGTTGTAAATGATTATCTTCTACCTCACATTAGAGGATTGGAAAGTGCAGCAGATGTTTGGAATGCTTTGGAAGAGCATTTCCAAAATACAACCAAGTCAAGGAAGTCCTCACTATGGGCTGAGTTCACAACCTTCAAGAAGAAGAACTCACAATCAATTTCTGATTATGTGGCAAGGATGAAGGATATTGCAGATAGCTTGGGAGCAGTGGATGAAGACATTGAAGAGGATAAGTTGGTAAGACAAATACTTACAGGTCTGAGAGGAGATGAGAAGTGGAAGCCTTTCATATTGTCTATAGAGTTGTCACTTGATCACTTTACTCCTGATCTTAATCAATTGCTAGGACACATGCTAACTTTTGAGCAGGACATTAAAGGAGACAATGATAGAAGTGCAAGTCAAGCTATGTACTCCAAGGACAAGAAAAAGAATGGCAAGGGAAAGCAATCGACTGATGATGAAGGGACTTCAAGTCAAGCTAACTTCACAAAAGGAAAGATGAATTTTAGAGGTAAAGGAAGAGGAGGTAAGAACAAAGATAATGCTAAAGCTTGTTGGATTTGTGGCAGAACCAATCATTTGGCAAATGATTGTTGGTATAACAATCAAAATGGTGGAAGCAATAATCAGAATTTTAATCAAAGAGGTAGAGGAGGCAGAAACCAAAGAGGCAACTTCAGAGGAAGAGGTGGTAGGACATCATATGCTAGAGGAGGTGGAAGAAACTTCCAATCTCAGTCCTACAACAACAATTATTATAATTATGCATCAGATCAGAAGGATGATATGACTCTTATCTTGAATGCAACTCATGAATTAGTGGGAGAAGATCAAAGAGTGTTTTATATTGACTCAGGATGTAGCAACCATCTGAGTGGGAATCTATCCTTGATGACTGATATGGAAGCAAAGGTGAATGGACATACAGTTCAAACAGGTGACAATACCAAACATAAAGTGGAGAGCATTGGATCAGTAAAGACAAAGAGTGGAAGTACACTTTTGAGTAAGGTACTTTATGTTCCTACTATTCCTAAAAATTTTGTAAGTGTAGGGCAAATTGTGGAGAAAGGATATGAGGTAAGATTCACAAATGATGGTGTTTATGTGCAAGATCCAAATCAAGGATATAGAAACATAATTGCAGGGAAAAAGGAAGGAAGATTGTTCACTCTCAAAGTCCAAGGTAATGTGGGACATGCATTATTTACTTATGGAAGTCAAAAGGTGTCTGAATTAGACCTATGGCATAAAAGGCTAGGTCATTTCAATGAGAGAGCTATAAAGGAAATGTCAAAGAATCAGGTGGTGCTTGGATTGCCAAATGTTGAAGGGCAACATATGGTGTACAAGTGTGAAGCTTGTCAATTAGGTAAAGCACATAAAGGTTCTTACAACAAATCAGGGTACAAGCATTCAAATATGCTTGAATTGGTTCATACAGATGTATGGGGTCCCTCAAGGGACTATAGCATAAATGGATCCAGATATTATGTGTTGTTTGTTGATGATGCAACCAGATGGATTACTTTATATGTAATCAAGGATAAATCAGAAGTTTTCAAGACATTCAAACATTATCATGCCTATGTAGAAAGGATCACAAGGCAAAAGCTTAAGCGGTTAAGGTCAGATGGAGGGGGAGAGTATTTCTCTAAAGAGTTTGATGATTATTTGTGGAATGCAGGTATAAAAAGAGAAGTAACTTGCAGGTACTCTCCTCAACAGAATGGAGTAGCAGAAAGGAGAAATAGGACTCTTGTGGAATTTGCAAGAGCAATGATGAAGGAAAAAAATTGTCCAAATTACTTATGGGCAGAAGCCATTAATACTGCAACATACCTTGTGAATAGGTTACCTTGTAAAGCTTTGAATGGAGGAACCCCTTATGAAGCATGGTGGGGTAAGAAACCTACTCTTGATCATTGTAAAGTATTTGGATGTGTAGCATATGCTTATGTTCCTTCACAATTAAGACATAAGCTAGAACCAAAGGCAGAGAAGTATGTGTTTATTGGATATGATGATAGACAGATGGGTTACAGGTTGTGGAGTCCATCCACAAAGCAATTTCTTGTTACCAAAGATGTGACATTTGATGAGCAAAATACATGGTATACAGGATCAACAAATGATTATGCAGGTGTTGAAGAGATACAAAGAAAAGGAAAGGCAAAAGTAAAAATGTATGAAGAAAGTATTGATGATGTTGACTCTAAAAGTAGATTGCAAGATCATGTAGAAGATGGACCAAGATTTGATCCAGAATCAAATGAGGCTGAAACTTCGAGAAGTGCAGAAATCAGAAGATCGTCAAGGGAAAGGAAAGAGCCTATAAGGTATAGTTATGATACATCTTTTCTAACAACAAAAGATTATGCTTATATTGTGAAGACAGAAGAAGATCCAATCACTTATGAAGAAGCCAAAGGTAAACAGAATTGGGAGAAGGCAATGCAAGAAGAGTATGATGCTCTACTTGAAAATGAAACTTGGGAGTTAGTACCAAGACCAAAGAATCAGAAAGTCATTGGATGTAAGTGGGTATATAAAACAAAAAGGTTTGCAGATGGTAAGGTGTCTAGATACAAGGCTAGACTTGTGGTCAAAGGTTATGCCCAAACTTATGGGGTAGATTATGATGAAACCTTTAGTCCTGTTGCTAAGATGTCTACAATTAGAACATTGATTGCTATTGCTGCTTGTAAAGGATGGAAGTTGTCACAATTAGATGTGAAAAATGCATTTCTAAATGGATACATTGTAGATGAAGTATACATGGAGCAACCAGAAGGTTTTATGAATTCAATTGGATCAGATTATGTGTGTAAGCTCAAGAGAGCTTTATATGGGTTGAAGCAGGCCCCAAGAGCTTGGAATTATAGACTTGTCAAGTTCTTGAATGAATGTGGATTTCAAGCATCAAAGGCAGATAGTAGCTTGCTAGTGAAGGCAAGTGAAAATGGATACATTTACATGTGCATTTATGTTGATGATATTATTGTCACAGGAACAGATGCTCAAGGAATCAATGAACTTAAAAGGCAAATAGAGAAGGAGTTTAAGATAAGTGATTTGGGAAACTTATCTTATTTCCTAGGAATGCAGATTGTGTATACTCAACATGGAGTATATGTTTCACAAGAGAGGTATTTGAAGAATCTTCTAGTCAAGTTTAACATGGAAGATTGCAAGACTTCAACTACACCATTGGAGGTAAATCATAAATTGAGCAGGTATGGAGGTGAAGAATTCAATGATATGAAGAAATATCAGAGTTTGGTAGGTAGTTTAATTTATGCTACCTTGACAAGACCAGATTTATCATATGCAGTAGGTGTGTTGTCATAATTTATGCATTGTCCAAAGAACACTCATTGGATTGCAGCTCAAAGGGTACTCAGATATATCAAAGGAACCCTAAGTGAAGGTTTGTATTATGGATTCACTTCTGACACAAGAATCAAAGTGTTTAGTGATGCAGATTGGGTAGGTGACTCAGATGATAGAAGGTCTACTCATGGGTATCTCTGTTATATTGGAGATAAACTAGTTTCTTGGTGTTCAAAGAAGCAGCATACAGTTGCTTTATCATCCACAGAAGCTGAGTATAAAGGAATGGTAGAAGCTGCAAAAGAAGTGATATGGTTGAAGACCTTGATGAAGAGTTTTGAAACTGATCAGAGTACTCCAATTATTTTTGGAGATAATATGAGTTCTTTGTATTTGGCAGCTAATCCTGTTTTTCATGCTAGGACTAAGCACATAGAGATTCAGTATCATTTTTTGAGGGAAAAGGTACTTGATAAAGAGATTGAAGTGATGTATACTCCAACAAAAGAACAAGTGGCAGATATGATGACAAAGAGCTTGGATGGACCTAAGCTACAGAGATTCAAAGAGATGGCAGGAGTGGAGAAGAATGGAATAATCACAATTAGTGATTGAGGGGGAGCTGTTGGAACAAACCAATCACAAATTAGTGATTATAAAGATCTTGAAGAAGGCTTATGGTCAGAATGAAGTGAAAGAAGATACTTGAGAAAGTGAAGGAGATTTCAGAATAAAAGCTTGTACACATATTTACATATAAGTGGAAATCCTTGTAATCTGAGTAGAACTAAATCCTTAGGATGATAAGGAGTAATATCATAGACGCGGGATAAGTCTAAAATCATGTATATATAAATTAATGATGATAAGAAATGAGTGAGAGAGTCATTTGTAGATGAAAAATGTCTTAGAGATGTGTAGAGAGTTTTTTTCACAGAAAATAGCGATGGGTTTTTCTCTGAGTGCTCTCTGTCTGATCATGTGGATCAAGATTCCTTTTGTACACATCTAATTGAGAAGCTAATGAAGCTATGTTCAGAATTTCATGATCTAATTCCTCTCCTACTATGAGAATGATCAATAGGAACATTTGTATGTAGAAGTGAAAACTGAAGTCTGAGAGTAGCGCACTTTTCCGTCTCAGTGTTTTGCTTAGATCTCAGTGTATACTGTAAAGCTTTTGATGAGTGAGCACTTAAAATCTAAGTTAGGAGATAAGGAAGCTATGGCTAGAAGCATTTAGCAAAACGGGACTTGTATTGTGAGAAATCAACTTAAGAAGTTGACCATGTCGAAGGCGCTACCTCTGGAAGACAGTTATGACATACTTTTGATCTTAAGGATCAAATTAAACTTTTGGTGATTAGTTTTGAGAACTAATGATTAGTATGATTGCGCAAAGGTATTGCAAATACTTGTGCATCATTTATTTGAAGAAATTTGAAGTTATGTGGAGGTAATGAAGTTGATCTCTGAAGCAGACTTTCTGAAGTAGACACTTCTTCACTCAGAGAAGTGTTGATGAAAGTTTTGGTAAAGAAGAACAATATTTGTGTAAAGTTTGGTTTGTAACTGATATAGAAGTGTTCTTAAATCAGTATAGATCAAACATTTGGAGATTAAGAGGTCTCCAACACAAACATTAATTCCTCCTCTTCTGGTTTCACTGCTTCTCTTTTCTTTTTCTTTTGACTGCTTTGAGTTAAAGTAACTATCCATCACAATGGACTCTAGATCATCGTCATTCTCTTCTTCTTCTATGACATCACTAGGGTCACATTCTTCTAGCAAGGGCTGACACATGAACACTGAAATATCATAACCCTCCTCATCACAATGAGGTGTCCATTGTTCTTCATTAACAGCAATGTCCATGGTAGCTAAGATTTCTGGCCAGCCATGAGGCTCAAATTCCTCATCTGGAAAGATCATCGGTGTATAAGTTGGGTCTTTAATTGGTCTATCTCGTGGTGAAGTTCCTTCTTCTTGCGCCTTCAAGCGTTTTTCCTCTTCCTCTGCGACCTTGCACATCCACAAATGAGTATCTTCATGCAGCCATGATGGATCAGGTGAACTTTCAGAATGCACAGAGATTGAATCTTCTTTTGCTTTGTGGATAGGATTCCACTGTAGGGGTGGTACATCTCTGAAGGAGTAATCCTTCAAATTGACCTTGGTGGTGACCCCTAAGTGCTGCAAGCGCAAGGAGTTGGTTCCCCAATCATGTACTGTTTGCAATTGTTGCAGGAAGGGTCTTCCTAGGATCATCTCATAGACATTATTTTTCTCAAAGTCACATATAGCAAATGTGTGCTCAAACTCTACACCACAAGTGGTTAGAGTGAACTCGTAGATGATGACTATGCCCAATTGGCTAGGTTGATCTGGCTTGAATCTCCAAAAGGCTTCCTCTGTTTCTCTATTCAAGAATAGTTCTATGCTTTTGTTGTCTTGAGGGATCCAATCCGGAGTGATCACTCGGGTCAAAACTGACTTACCTCTAGGAGTCTAGGGTCCTTGTCCTACATTTCCTTGTTCTAGGTCTCCTATTTCATTCTCAGGAATGACATTTCCAAACTCATCAGTCCTATCTGGTAGGTTGGTGACCACATACATGGTTCCTTCCTTATCAATGTATGAACCCTCTTCGAACTTGACCACCGGGTGTTCAAGTCCAAAGGGTTGAACTGGATTTTTGAGTTGGACCACTGATCGCCTCAAGCCATCCTCATAGATGCGAGCACCTAATCGGTTGGTCCGAATATATTCCAACTGTGTCTTATAGGGACCTTCTGGTGTTTGTAAATAATCAGTTCCTGAGCCACCTACAAGTTTCCCCATGCTAAAAGACATTTATGAATCACTTGTGTCTCAACTTAGTCTGTAAGGATGACCACTTAGTTGTTGTGCCCAAGACTTAGCCGTATGGTTGACACTAGCCTCAGAATATCTAATGCTTTGTTTATCCTTGCCTAGGTGTCTACCAGACCTCAGGTTCATAAGCTTTGTCTTCTAGTCCCAAAATTCCCCTTTGTATTGCTCAAAATCCCTTGGGGCCCCCTTGGTTTCCTAGTCCCACCGGAGGGTCAACTTCAAAATATCCTATTGCTCAAAATATCCTTGGGGCCCCCTTGCTCAAAAAATGGACTTTGGATGAAAAAGTTATGTCAAATCAAGCTCCTGGGGGTCAAAACAGGCAAACAGGACCTTTTGGAAAAAATTGCGATTTTGTGAACTTCAAGAGAATCGCGATTTTGTGAACTTCAAGAGAATCGCGATTTTGTGAACTTCAAGAGAATCGCGATTTTGTGAACTTCAAGAGAATCGCGATTTTGTGAACTTCAAGAGAATCGCGATTTTGTGAACTTCAAGAGAATCACGATGCTATGAAATCAGAGAATCGCGATTTTGTACCTTGAGAATCGTGTTTTCACAAATTCGTGTTTTTGGCTGAAAATCGTGATTTATGAGAATCACGATTTTGAGCAGAGAATCGTGTTTTTGAGAATCGCGATTTTGAGCAGAGAATCGTGTTTTCACAAAATCGTGATTTCACAAAATCGTGTTTTGAAACTCGTGTTTTTGCTGAAAATCATGATTTGTGAGAAGTTTTGGGAGGTGATGAGGATTGGTAGAGTTGCACTATGGAAGGAAATCTCAGTCTCCACCATCATTATGAGGCTTCCTGGGGAGGGATGGAATCCAAACATGCCACACCAACCCATTATGCATATGCACAGATATATCTACTCACGGAGAGGAGGTGATAAGCATACACCACACCTCAAGTCTTCGTGAGGAGATGGACAATGGATCCGGGCACGCCACAAAATCATAAAGCTTAATTCATAGGATTGTGATAGGTCGCCTAAGCGTCGGGGCTTCGATGTTGATTTTGGATGATGCTTGTGAGCGGTGTTGGAAGCATACAATGGAATGGCGAGTGAAGCGGAAGTAAATATGCAGTATTGTTTGGGGATGTAGGTTTTTTGAAGAGTTTCATTTCATAGTCGGTGTGTGTGTGGGCGCGCGAACTAGGCAATCCCATATGGCAATGCAAAAGGGCCACGCCAACCACCTCATACCTTTCTCGGCCTTTTGGCTAAGATCAAGTGTAGTATCTCTTCTTATCAGTTTAATATCTGGTACGTGGTCCCAGGGGCAGCCCCCTCCCGGCAGCTTGCTGCCCGGGGGCTGCGCGCGTCGCCTCTGTATTGCACTGCCTCAGAGGCCTGGCATCTCTCAACATCAACAAAATCGTCCGGCCCATATGATGGATGCATCTCTCATCGAAATGTCGTCCGACGAGCCATACGTTGCGATGCATTCATCATCGCCCACATGCAATGATGGATTATATACACGTGGGGATGCAATGTTCATTGCACTCCAATGGTCCGACCTAATGATGGATTATACACGTGGGGACGCAATGTTCATTGCACTCCATTGGTCCAACCTCCAAAAGTGTGGAGCAGCAGCACTGTGTGCCATTCAATCGACTCCTTTGCATTCCAATGGTCGGACCATTGTGTGCATCCTTGATGGGCACCATGTTCATACCTCAAGAGTATGGAAGAGCATTGTGTGCATGCATCGTTGATGGAAAACATCCATCTAAGTAAGTGTTGTGTTATTGGTGCATAACAGATAAAGAAGGATCAAGGAGGGAGGTGTGCATGCATCATGGATGGAAAGCATCCATCTAAGTAAGTGTTGTGTTATAGGTGCGTAACACATAAAGAAGGATCAAGGAGGGAGGTGTGCATGCA
This sequence comes from Ceratopteris richardii, assembly GCA_020310875.1. Classification (NCBI taxonomy): domain Eukaryota; kingdom Viridiplantae; phylum Streptophyta; class Polypodiopsida; order Polypodiales; family Pteridaceae; genus Ceratopteris; species Ceratopteris richardii. The sequence continues at coordinate 82,467,361 of CM035408.1, read as the reverse complement.
TCGTGGATGGAAAACATCCATCTAAGTAAGTGTTGTGTTATAGGTGCATAACAGATAAAGAAGGATCAAGGAGGGAGGTGCCTTCCAAACGCATCCCTTGGTTCGTCACGGATGCACGCACCTCACCTCCACCATTATTCAAGCACCCAGCGGCAAGTCTAAGCACGTGACACAACACACGCAATGCAATCCCCTGCACCTCATCTCAACCATCATTCAAGCACCAAGCGCACACGGATGCATGCAGCTCATCTCAACCATCGCTCAAGCACCAAGCGGAAGTCTCTAAGAAGGTGACACCACACATGCAACGCAATCCCGTGCACCTCATCTCAACCATCATCCAAGCACCAAGCGGAAGTCCCTAAGCACGTGACACCACACATGCAATCCAATCCCATGCACCTCCTCCCAACCATCATTCCACCACCAACCGCAAGTCTCTAAGTAGGTCACATGCTCCTCCTTCCTACGGAAGTTTCTGCCTATGGACTTATATCCATCGACGTACCCCTCATTCCACGGTGAAGAGCAAACCCACCCACACCCACGTGAGACGGAAAGCCTATGTCTATCTATTCAACTACCCAATGTTTTGTGTCATGTCGCACTTTTCCACTTGGACCTCCTCCTCTCCGCATTGTTTAGCCCATCCCTAGTCAAATCTAGAGGCCCAACAACACACCAAACGGGTCCCAATCAAACCAACATCGATGCAACCTGAGAAACGAAACTTCACCACCACATCCATCGGGCCTTTGCTTCATCCATATCTTTCATGTTTCTTGGGAATAGAAGCCGGGAACATTGCACCCCCTCCCAACAACTTCAAATGGGAATGTCGGTATCCAGCTCCGCGACTCCAATGTGGATGCCCGCCATGCATGTCCCCTCCACCCACGCTCATTCTCAGGGGCGGGGAAAGCACATATACGGCAAACATCACTTGTGTGGCCTCAAGGAGACCCAAAAAGCAAAAAGCAAAGGGCCACTCTCATCCTCCCCCACCAGTGCACTCAATATCGCGACATCACTACATCCGCTCGATTCTGTCAAAAGTTAGAAAGGGCTTCCTGGGGAGGGATGGAATCCAAACATGCCACACCAACCCATTATGCATATGCACACACATATTTACTCACGGAGAGGAGGTGATAAGCATACACCACACCTCAAGTCTTCGTGAGGAGATGGACAATGGATCCGGGCACGCCACAAGATCATAAAGCTTAATTCATAGGATTGTGATAGGTCGCCTAAGCGTCAGGGCTTCGTGGAATGGCGAGTGAAGCGGAAGTAATATGAAGTATTGTTTGGGGATGTAAGTTTTTTGAAGAGTTTCATTTCATAGTCGGTGTGTGTATGGGTGCGCGAATTAGGCAATCCCATATGGCAATGCAAAAGGGCCTTTTGCCTTTTAGCCCTAATGGATCACTTATCTTTGTACATTCACATTGTAAAACATTCAATATTGTGTTGCGCTTCAACTTTCTTTTTCTTCCTTGTGCTTTTTCAATGCTTGTGTAGACCTCAAACTCCAACAATTGGCATTAGAAAAGGTCACCCCTTCCAGTAGGCCATCGGCCACACCACCCTATCATAATCTCAGAACAACATAGAAATCGGTGAGAAGACTCAAAATATTGATTTGAGCTCACATCCACCTCCGAATGCACTCGTTCAATGGCTATACAGACAGATTCATCCTTTTGCATCAAACATATACAAAAGTTTTAGTTCGCCATTGCAGGCGCCTCCAAGTCCCCTACAAGCTGAGGACAACTCGATAGGGTGTTTCTGCTCAACTTTTTGAGATATAAATAATTTCCTACATCACGGCATTTGGCCAAGTACAATGGTTGAAAGCAATGACGTATTTGTCATGTGGGTGTTGAGGAAAATTTGGATGGTACTAATAATCCTTGAGATTCATATCATATTTTTGCTTCTACTCTTTGGTCGATGATGAGAGGTAATCCAAAAGCCTCGATATTTGAGGAGTTATCTCTGTTTCTTTGCAGGAAGATCAATCGAGGTAGAAATGTCAATTGTGCATGTTGCGGATCAAGGTTTCTTATCTAGTCAAACGGGCAAATGTAAATGGAGCAAGAAGCATTCTAATGTGGACACTTCTAGTTGTGAGGTTGCATACAGGGGAGCACACCATCTTTAGTGACACTTAAAGCACATTGGCAGTAGCAAAGAATGATGTATTCCATGATCCCACACATCACAGTGAGTGTAATATTGTCGTTATGTGAGGAAAGATTCTCTATTGGAGAGATCTGTTTGGCTTATGTGCCCACACAGGATAATGTTGGAGACTTTTTCACAAAGGCTCCACCTAGGGAGAATTATAAAGCTTTTCCCAAAGCTTTGGACTTAGTTGCTCTTGTGGATTGATTTCTTCCTACATAGCTTGGCACATCCTTATACGTGAGTGCCAGCTCCTTGTTCACCTCGTCCTTCCAGAGGGGGCAGTGGGTTTGTTGTTTTATTTCTATAGTCATGCATGTGAACATACGTAAGATCGTCGGTGCACTTTTCTCCCTCTATAGGAGATATCTTTTCCCCCAGATTGTACCTATGCCTATACTCGTAACCGTCGTTTATCTTTGTACATTTACTTGACAATACATTCGACATCGTGTTGTGCTCCAAGATTCTTCTTCTTCCCTCTGTTGTCTGTGTGCTTACGCACACCTCCAACTCCTACAGTAAGGTACCATGGAAAAGCCCTTGGAACGAGCTTTTCGAATCCTTCAAGCTTGCGGTTAAGTGCGAAGTTCTTGGGAAGCCTTGGGCAACATTTGATTGATGTTTCAATCTTCTGGGCATGTGTGAGATTGTGGTTCAAGATGCTCAAGATGAAAATAAGGCTCATGACACCAAGTTTATGAGCAAGGTTCGAGACACTCTTCGAGGTTGAGGGCATCAATTCAAGGGTACCTAGGGGGTTCGAGTGCTGATCGACAAGGCTAGTAGGATTGAAGAGCAGATCATTGAGGACAATGATCAACCGAGTTAAGAAGAATGCCAAAAAGTGAGGGGCAAGAGATTGTTGAGCCAACATTAAGAGGCAAGTACTTGGATTTCCTTCCCCCTCTGAGGCAGAATACAGGAAATGCGAGCAGAGTGGTCATATGTAATGCACAGATTTCTCCTTGCATAAGAAGCCTTAACTTAACCATAATATTTCTGAGGCACACATATGAAACCTTGTTTCTTCTTTCCTTTCCTGAAACTCAAACATGCATTTGATTGGCCCATCTAGTGCTCAACCCATAATTCCCTGGTTTATACAAGCAAGGGGCTCTACCTATCACGACATGTTCTTTGGCTGGAGAAGTTTTGGGAGGGGACGAGGATTGGTAGAGTTGCATTATGGAAGGAAATCTCAGTCTCCACCATCATTGCCCTTTTGTCCTCAGCATCTCCAACCTGTTTCTCATGATGGATCCAATGGCCTCATGCCTTTTGTAGAGTAGTTTCCTGATTCTTTGAGGGATGCGTACGTAATAAGAGAAGTGCTCAAGAACATGGTGCCCATTATCCCTTATAATCTTCATCCTACAAATGAAAATGAGGCCAACCAATAGACACTTGAAACACAATGGATCTGCGATCGTATATGATCAGAGGTATGAGTACTCTTGCCAACATCTCTTAACTATATCTGCACATGCTCTATACAACTTGAAACATTCGCCATTCTCATTGGATTGCTTGTTAGTGCACGGAATAGCTTCGTGTGCTCATAACGCATGCCCATCGAGCTCGAGAAAATGATACAAAATTGAAGGAGGTTGGACTAACACTCCACAGGCTCGAGGACTCCTTGGCCATTGCGAACGTGGAGTGATTTTGGAGAATGGACTTTTCCATTGATAGATTTGTAGCTCAAGCGTAAGCACCACCTCCTTTACTTGTCAATCCGCGGAGACGTGAGGACCGGTATGAAGACCACGAGCAAGTGAAGGCACAAGTGCGTGAGTGAAAGCACACAAACATGCACACACATACACACACGCTCGAGGACTCCTTGGCCATTGCGAACGTGGAGTGATTTTGGAGAGAATGGACTTTTCCATTGATAGATTACATAGAAAGCTTAGAGATCTACGCATATCTTGAGAAATAGAAATAGATGCCTCTTGTATCCACATTCCTCTCGATAGAGTATCTATCTATCTATCGATGGAGCATGCCAAAGAATGAAACTCCTCCACATTCCTCTCGATAGATATAGATATAGTTGTAGAAGGAAAGGGATCCCAAAGGTAGTCACCGTAAGCCTTACCATGCCATGCCATTGATTTGAGGTAGCAAAGAAAAGGAGATGATGGCCTTCCCCAGGCACCACCTTTGATTCCACTTGGTTTTGATTTCGATGTTGATTTTGGATGATGCTTGTGAGCGGTGTTGGAAGCATATAATGGAATGGCGAGTGAAGCGGAAGTAATATGAAGTATTGTTTGGGGATGTAAGTTTTTTGAAGAGTCGGTGTGTGTGTGGGCGCGCGAATTAGGCAATCCCATATGGCAATGCAAAAGCGCCACGCCAACCACCTCATACCTTTCTCGGCCTTTTGGCTAACATCAAGTGTAGTATATCTTCTTATCAGTTTAATATCTGATTCGTGGTCCATCGGACCACTATGATATTAACCTAAGCACGTGACACCACACACGCAATGCAATCTCCTGCACCTCATCTCAACCATCATTCAAGCACCAAGCGCACACGGATGCATGCACCTCATCTCAACCATCGCTCAAGCACCAAGCGGAAGTCTCTAAGAAGGTGACACCACACATGCAACGCAATCTCGTGCACCTCATCTCAACCATCATCCAAGCACCAAGCGGAAGTCCCTAAGCACGTGACACCACACATGCAATCCAATCCCATGCACCTCCTCCCAACCATCATTCCACCACCAACCGCAAGTCTCTAAGTAGGTCACATGCTCCTCCTTCCTACGGAAGTTTCTGCCTATGGACTTATATCCATCGACGTACCCCTCATTCCACGGTGAAGAGCAAACCCACCCACACCCACGTGAGACGGAAAGCCTACGTCTATCTATTCAACTACCCAATGTTTTATGTCATGTCGCACTTTTCCACTTGGACCTCCTCCTCTCCGCATTATTTAGCCCATCCCTAGTCAAATCTAGAGGCCCAACAACACACCAAACGGGTCCCAATCAAACCAACATCGATGCAACCCGAGAAACGAAACTTCACCACCACATCCATCGGGCCTTTGCTTCATCCATATCTTTCATGTTTCTTGGGAATAGAAGCCGGCAACATTGCACCCCCTCCCAACAACTTCAAATGAGAATGTCGGTATCCAGCTCCGCGACTCCAATGTGGATGCCCGCCATGCATGTCCCCTCCACCCACGCTCATTCTCAGGGGCGGGGAAAGCACATATACGGCAAACATCACTTGTGTGGCCTCAAGGAGACCCAAAAAGCAAAAAGCAAAGGACCACTCTCATCCTCCCCCACCAATGCACTCAATATCGCGACATCACTACGTCCGCTCGATTCTGTCAAAAGTAAGAAAGGGCTTCCTGGGGAGGGATGGAATCCAAACATGCCACACCAACCCCTTATGCATATGCACACACATATCTACTCACGGAGAGGAGGTGATAAGCATACACCACACCTCAAGTCTTCGTGAGGAGATGGACAATGGATCCGGGAACGCCACAAGATCATAAAGCTTAATTCGTAGGACTGTGATAGGTCTCCTAAGCGTCGGGGCTTCGTGGCATCCATCCGATGAAAAGGCGGAGGTGGCACCTCTAAGATGGATGATTCACCACAAGGTCATGATCGAGAAGATTGCCTTCAAACCAATACCAAAGGGAGGAACTTCTTTAGCTTCAGACGGTGATAATGTTCGATTGACGGTTGAAGCATGCTATCTTTACCTTGACTCCACATGTCGTGGGAGATTGATGGTAAGAGAATCCGTATGGCTTCATGCTATAAGTGTGGAGAACGAGTTCTCCTATGCGCAACGGAAGTGTGTAGTGAACCCTTGTATGTCCAGCACTTGGACAAACATCTGCACCTTAGATAGCTTGCTCCTCTCAACACAAAACTGAAATGGACTTGATGCTTTAGTCAATCAGATTAGACAAAGAGAGCTTTCTAACAAGCTATAAATAACTTAATTTGGACAAGTTTTGATTAGGATACACAACTATCAAAGATGAACTACCTGTCAACACAGGTATGCTGAAGAACTGAGCTTCACTCTTGGACTGATAGCTCTCTGAATATATATCCTTTGAGAAAGATATTTGGTACAAATAAAGTAGACACAAATAGCTTTCCGACAAGCTAAAAAACAAGTAATTTGGATGAGCTTTGATTAGGAAACTCAACTCATTAAGATAGACCACCTGCACACATAAGTACACTGTAAAACTGGACTTTACTCTCTGACAGTTATCTCACAGAGTATGAATGATCGGAATGAGATATTTGAGACAGTGAAAGTAGATGCCAAGGGCTTTCCAACAAGAAAAAAACCACACAATTTGGATATGTTTTGGCCGGGAAACTAAACCGACCAAAATAGACTACCTATCTACACAGGTATACTGAAAAACTGGACTTCAACACTCCCCCTCAAGCTCATTTGGGAGTTATCTTCATCCATGTCCTGCAAATTTATCACATCCTTGAAGCCTTTGAGTTTAGAAGCATCCAAGAACTTTGTAAAAATATCTGCAACCTGCTCTTTGGTTCTAATGAACTTTATCTCCACATCTTTGCTCAGCACCTTCTCCCTTACATAATGGTAGTGGACCTCTATGTGCTTGCTCCTTGCATGAAACATAGGATTGCTTGCCAAGTAGGTACTTGACATGTTATCACCATAATATATAGGGATGGTTGCAACTTGCACTCCAAGATCAGCCAAAAGCTTTTTAATCCACATTGCTTCACATGTGGCAAATGCTAATCCTCTATATTCAGCCTCCATAGATGAAAGTGCAACAGTAGGTTGTTTCTTTGAGCTCCATGTGATAGGTTTGCTTCCTATCATGAACACATAACCTGAGGTTGATCTTCTATCTTCCTTTGAGCCTGCCCAATCAGCATCACTAAAGCCTTTGACCTGCAGTTCTTCATCAAACTTGTAAAACAAAACATGATTAACTGTATGCTTTATGTATCTCAACACTCTCTTGGCTGAATTTAAGTGTTCACTTATCGGGGCTTGCATAAACTGAGAAAGTACACCAACAACATAAGACAAATCAGGTCTTGTAATGTTTGCATAGATCAATGATCCTACAATGCTTCTGTATGTCGTTACATCTTCCAATGGTTCTCCATCATTTGAACAAATCTTTGTATTTATTTCCATGGGTTGAGTGAGTGGTTTGCATTCACTCATTCCAAATCTGAAAAGAACATCCAATAAGTACTTCCTTTGCATCAAGTAGATGCCACTCTTTCCATAAACAACTTCAATTCCTAAAAAATATTTCAGCTCTCCAAGATCTGAAATTTTAAACTCCTTACCAAGCTTCCTTTTGATATCTTTAATCCCTGTAACATCATTTCCTGTTATGATGAGATCATCGACGTATATGCAAATATATACCTCTCTATTTTCTTCCTTCTTCATGTACAACGAAGGATCTGCACTACTTGGGTTGTATCCACACTTAGTTAGATACTCTACCAATCTCTGATTCCATGCTCTTGGTGCTTGCTTCAAGCCATAAAGTGCCTTCTTCAACCTGCAAACAAAATCTGGATGGTTTTCATCTTCAAATCCAACCGGTTGACTCATGTATACCTCTTCTTGTAGTTCTCCATTGAGAAAGGCATTTTTTATGTGGAGTTGATATAATGGCCATCTCCTTGAAGCACCAATTGCTATTAAGGTTCTGATAGTTCCCATCTTTGCAACAGGGCTGAAAACTTCATCATAATCTATGCCTTGTGTTTGTTTAAATCCTTTGGCAACTAATCTAGCTTTATATCTAGCTAGTGAGCCATCAGCATTCCTCTTTACTTTAAACACCCACTTGTTTGGAACAATCTTCATACCTTCTTTCTTTGGCACTAGCTCCCATGTGTGATTATCTTTGAGAGCTTTGATCTCCTCTTTCATAGCTTGCTTCCATTCCTTTTATGTGCAAGCTTCTTCATATGTCTCAGGCTCTTTGTCTTTGATAACCTGCATCATGTATGCAAAATGTGTCGCCATAAAACTATCATAACTCAACCTTTGAGTTGGATACCTTGTCCTTGAAGATCTTCTTTCATTGCCTTTAGAAATTTGCTTCTTTAACCTATTCAACTTTACCATCGGAGTGATTACCTCTTCATATTCTTCTTCACTTGCATCTACCTCATTGTTTGGAGTAGCACTTGCTTCTTCAGCTCTACTATGAGTTGAATTTGGAGACAAAGAATGACTCCCCCTCCATGTTGAACATTCTTCATTTGATGTAGATGCCTCTGGACCTGAAGCCTTTGTGCTTGATTGTTGAACTTCTCTTTGATTTGTTCCTGCATAATCATCACAATCTTCTTCAAGAATCTTTTCCTTTCCTTTATCTTCATACCATGGTCTTAGTTCATCAAAGACCACATCTCGCGAGACTCTTAATTCCTTTGTTCTAGGGTTGTAACACTTGTATCCTTTTTGCTCCGTTGAGTAGCCGATGAAAATGCATTTTTCTGACCTTGGTTCCATCTTTGTTCTAACTTCTTGTGGAATGTGAACAAAGCAAACACATCCAAACACTTTGAGGTGTGTAAGATCAGGTTTCTTACCAGAATATACCTCTTCAGGAGTCAAGTGATGTATTCCCGATGTTGTGCACCTATTCATCAAGTAAATGGAGGTTATGGTAGCTTCAGCCCAGTAGTACAATGGTACCTTCATCTCGTTGAGCATGCATCTTGCAATTTCAGCAATTTGCCTATTTTTCCTCTCAGCTACTCCATTTTGTTGTGGTGTATACCTACAAGTGAATTGCCTTTCGATCCCATTCTCTTGTAGAAAATCTAAAAATTCTTTGGAGAAGTATTCTCCTCCACCATCGGACCTTAAGGTTTTGATAGACCTTCCTGTTTCCTTTTCAACTTCAGCTTTGAATCTTTTGAATATAGAAAACACCTCTGATTTTTGCGTCATACAAAACAGCCATACCTTTCTTGAGTGATCATCAATGAAGGTGACAAAAAATCTATTACCAGCCATTGATGCCTCTTGGGTTGGTCCCCATACATCCGTATGTATCAAGCCCAAGATATTTGGAGCCACATAATTGCTCCTCTTGAATGGCTGCCTCGTTTGCTTTCCTAGTTGACAAGCTTCACATAACTCATGTAGTCCAATGCTGGCTATTAATTTTTGGAAGACCTCTTACCACTTCATGTTTGCTCATGTCCTTCAGCTTTGGAATGTTGATGTGTCCTATTCTTTTGTGCCATAAGTCCAGCTCTGAAATCTTCTTGTTCCCACATTGAATGTACATGACCTTTCCATGTGGATGTTGGACATCCAAAGTGAACATCCTTCCTTCTCTTCTACCTCGAGCAATGACCTTGAAGCCTTCTTTTGGATTCTTTATGAAGCACCCATTCTCATTGAATATGACATGATAACCCTTCTCTACCATTTGTCCTACTGAAATCAAGTTCTTTGAAATTGTAGGAACATGAAGAACATTAGATAGTACCTTTGCTCTGCTTGTATCTCCAAGCCTTATATCTCCAATGTGTTCAATCATGTGTTGAGTATCATCACCTGTTTCAACACATCCTTTTCCACTTGGTACCTGTAGATTAGTGAACAAATTTCCTTGGCATGACATATGGTTACTACAACCTGAATCAATGTACCATTTTTTGTCATCTTCACAAGAGCTTCTATACTTATGTCTCATTGCAAGTAGTGTGTCCTTGCTTCCTTCACTTGAGGTGCTTGCATAGTTGCTTTGGTTCCTTTGATTGCCTCCATTCGGTCTTCCATTCTTCAGCCAACAATCACTAGCATAGTGTCCTACTTTACCACAATGATAGCATGTTATACCTTTATGAGAATTGTAGGAGCTTCGGCCTCTTCCTCTACTTCTACCTCGACCTCTTCCTTGTGTGTTGGCATTTGATGCATCCTTGTTGTCTTCCAAATTGTTTTGATTGTAGTTGGAGTGGTTATGACCTCTTCCTTTTCCTCTTGAGCCTCCTCTTGAGTTTCTTCCTTTACCTCGACCTGCATATAACATTTGGTTGTGGCTGTCCTTTCCTTTGGGACCACCGAAGCTAAGCTCTTCTGTGACAAGATGAGGTATTAGTTGTTCAAAACCTGGATATACATCTTTCAAGTTAATGGAAGTTATAAAAGGCTTCCATCTTTCATCTTCTCTCAAGCCATTGAGAGTATAATACACAAGATCTTCATCTTCAACCGTTGTGCCAATAGAAGCTAAAGCATCGCTTAGCTCCTTAATCTTCAAAGTATATTCAACTATGGATTGACTCGAACTTTTCTTGATTGTGTTCAACTCATTCTTGAGTTGAAGTTTCCTAGCTTTGGTAATTGTTGAATACATCCTTTCAAGAGCTTCCCAAGCATCCTTAGCTTTCTCTAGATGTTGAATATGACCTACCATGGCATTAGTAATGACTTGCGAAATGAGGAACATGACTCTCCTATTCCTCTCTTCCCATTCTTTTACTTGCCTCCTTTGGACTTCGGTGGCCATAGCTTGATTGATTTGAGGTTGAGCATCATTGCCACTCACAATACCCCATAAGCCTTTGCCCATTAGATAGTTGGTCATTCTAACTTCCACATGGGATAGTTATCCTTGTCCAACTTCTCTACTTGTTGACCCAAGTCAGCCATTGAAGAGTATCAAAAACTTTGAGAGTTACCTCAAATAGTTATAGTCCTTTGCTCTTGCGTTTCTGAAGCTCCTTCTTGTTTTGTAGCTCCTCTTTTGCTTTGCTTCACCTCCAGCTCTATTGATGAAGCTTCAACACCAAGTTTGCTCTGATACCAAATGTGGAGAACGAGTTCTCCTATGCGCAACGGAAGTGTGTAGTGAACCCTTGTATGTCCAGCACTTGGACAAACATCTACACCTTAGATAGCTTTCTACTCTCAACACAAAACTCAAATGGACTTGATGCTTTTGTCAATCAAATTAAACAAAGAGAGCTTTCTAACAAGCTATAAATGACTTAATTTGGACAAGTTTTGATTAGGAAACACAACTGTCAAAGATGAACTACCTGTCCACACAGGTATGCTGAAGAACTCAGCTTCACTCTCGGACTGATAGCTCTCTGAATATATATTCTTTGAGAAAGATATTTGGTACAGATAAAGTAGACACAAATAGCTTTCAAAAAAGCTAAAAATCAAGTAATTTGAATGAGTTTTGATTAGGAAACTCAACTCATAAAGATAGACCACTTGCACACATAAGTACACTATAAAATTGGACTTTACTCTTTGACAGATATCTCACATAGTATGAATGATCTGAATGAGATCTTTGAGATAGTGAAAGTAGATGCCAAGGGCTTTCCAACAAGACAAAAATCACACAATTTGGATATGTTTTGGTAAGGAAACTGAACCAACGAAAATAGACTACCTATCTACATAGGTATACTGAAAAACTGGACTTCACTCTTTCACTGATATCTCACAAACTACATAAGCTTTCAAAAAAATATTTGATATGAAGAAATTAAACAAGATAAGCTTTCCAATGAATGTTTAAACGCACAAAATGGTTACATATGCACTGAGATATGAGCTCTGCAACAGAGCTTTGTACAAACTGACGTGCGACTGGAAGGAGTCTAAGGGAAAACCAAAATGACAAAATGGCTAGATCCGACTACTGCGAGCACTTGCCTCTTTCTCTCCTTTTTTTGAATGTGCTCCCACTTCACTTTTATAACCAATCAGCTGTTGATATATTTAGGTAGTGATGTGTGTGAACACTCTAGGACCACCGGGGCACTTTTTTCCCTCTTTAGGAGGTTTTTTTCCCCCGGCTTGTATATACGCCTATTGCCCTAATGGGCTACTTATCTTTGTACATTCTCTAGTAATACATTCAGTATTGTGTGTTTGTGCTCCAAGCTTCTTCTTCTTCCTTGTGCTGTTCGCGTGCTTCCGCAGACGTCAATCTCCAACACAGATTCCTGTTCGTGCTGCTGTTTCTGTTGCACCTACTGCAGAGCAGATTCGTTGGGATGGCAAAGATGCCCAGGCACATGCATTGATAGCTTTGTCTATCAAACGTGCCATTATTCCTCACATTCGCTCTTGCAGAACAGCAAAGGATGCTTGGGATACACTTACCACTTTGTACCAGGATAGGAATGAGGCTCGTGTTGCTTACCTCCGAAAACAGTTGGAGAGTGAGCACATGAATGAAGGTGATTCTATGGACAGTTTTCTTACAAAGATCAAAGACCTGAAGGAACGATTGATTTCTGCTGATGAGGTTATACCAGATAGCTCACTTGTGCAGACCGTTTTGAATGGTCTTCCTGATTCATATCAGAGTTTTGCCTCTACTCTTCGGTTGATGATGAAAGGCAATCCGAATGCCTTGTCATTTGAGGAATTATTCTCTGTTCTGTTGCAGGAAGATCAGTCCAGGCAGAACAGGTCCATTATGCGTGTTGCAGATCAAGCTTTCCTGGCTAGTCAGAAGGACAAAGGAAAATGGAGCTCTTCTACTAGTAAGCAGAAATCTGCAAATGCTGCACAATCGAAGAACCAGGATAAAGATGAGAAGAAATCAGAAAAGCAAAAATTGTTCTGCAAGTACTGTAAAGGAAATGATCATATTATAAAGAACTGTCAAAAACTGGCTGCTAAAGAGGCAAAGAAGAAAGAGGCTGGAATGGTTGTTGCAAAGGCCTCTACACCAAAAACAGAGTCTGCAAATCTTGTGCAGGAAGAAGAATGGGCGTTTACTACTGTCTGCAGTTTTGACCCATCTTCTCATGATCAGTGCATGTCTGTAGTAGACTCAGATGTTTGGTACTTTGACAGTGGGGCGACCAAACATATTACCTCGCAGCGCAGTTTCTTCTCTTCACTCGAGCCTGCCCCTACAAGGAATACTGTCATATGCGCCAATAACTCCTCTTATCCTGTTATGGGAGTTGGTAAGATCATTCTGACTACTGTTGATGGTAGTTCTTTCACTTTGTCAGATGCTCTATTTGTGCCAGGGATCAAATGAACCTGTTATCAGTTTCTACATTAGCCAAGATTGGCTTGGTTGTGAAATTCATTGATGACAGGTGTACAGTCCATGATCTCTCAAATGGCGATGTGATTATTGCTTCTGGCATTTTATGTCGTGGGCTATATAAGCTCATAGACTATGAAAGATCTGTGAATGATTCGGCATGTGCAGTTCATGATTCTCAGGCTATGTCAGATGCAAAGCTTTGGCATGCACGCTTTGGTCATCTGAATTTTGCTAGTTTGTTACACCTGCAGAAATCTGAAATGGTGTCCTCTTTGCCAAACTTTGAGGCACCTGGAAAACATGTTTGTGAAGGCTGTATTTTGGGAAAATGCAGCGTTCTTCCTTTCCAAAAGATGGTTCAGTTCGGGCTACGCAGAAATTGCAGCTTGTACATAGTGATGTCTATGGTCCTATGCAGATAACCTCTTTTGGAAATTACCTTTACTTCGTGACTTTTATTGATGAATTTTCCAAGCATGCATGGGTATATCCACTCAAAGCAAAGTCCGAAGTGTTCATGTGCTTCAAACAATTTTTGGTTTTGGCTGAAAATCTGTCAGCATGTAATATGGGCACCCTCCGTTCTGATCGAGGGGGGGAATATATGTCTTTAGATTTTAATGCATTTCTGGCTGAACGTGGGATAAAACACCAGTGTACAGTGCCGTATACACCTCAACAGAATGGAGTTGCTGAACGAAAGAACAGGTCACTCATGGAGATGGCGAGGTGCATGGTCAAAAGTCAGGCTTTACCACATAGTTTCTGGCTTGAGGCTGTCATGTGTGCATCATATGTACTGAATAGGTGTCCCACTAAAGTGTTGCACTCTATCACTCCATATGAGGCTTGGCATGACCGCAAGCCATCTCTTGCTCATCTGCGTGTTTTTGGTTGTTTGGCATATGCATTAGTGCCTAAACAACATTGCAGAAAATTGGATGATAAGGCAGTAAAATGTATTTTTGTTGGGTACAATTTTGAAAGTAAAGGCTATCGTCTGTATCATCCACAGACTAAACGCATTCTGGTAAACCGTGATGTTGTCTTTGTGGAAGATGCTATTCAGCCATTGCTTTCATGTACTAAGACATCTGCTAGCTCCAAAGACATGTATGATACTTTGATGCCTCTTTTTACAGGTGGTCAGGCTAGTGCTGGTCCTAATGAGGCAACTTCTCAGCCTTTGCAGGTTTCATATGATGATGCAGATCATTCCATTTCTGATGTAGATGTACATGATGCACTTGTTGATGAGAGAGCTGATATTGAGCAGGCAAAAACTATGCCAAAATGGCTGGTGTAGACTTTGCGTGACAGCAAATTAGATGCACCTTTGTCATATCGTACTCGTTCAAGCTCTCATAGTGCCTCCTTTGCATCAGATTGCTATGCTATGGCTGCATCTAGTCTCTGTGATGAGAATGAGCCTGTTTCTTTTGATGAAGCACAAAATTCAGAAAATTGGATGGCTGCTATGCAATCTGAATATGATGCTATAATGAAGAATGGTACATGGTCTTTATTTTACTTGCCTCCTGGCAAGAAGGCCATTGGCACTAAGTGGGTATACAAGCTGAAGCGTAAACGTGATGGTACAGTTGATAGGTATAAGGCTAGGCTTGTTGCAAAGGGTTATGCACATGAAAGAGGCATTGATTTTGATGAGACCTTTGCACCTACATGCCGTATGACTACTGTTCGGAGCATTTGTGCACTTGCAGCCCATCATGGTTGGAATGTACATCAGTTGGACATTAAAACAGCATTTCTGAATGGTGACTTGCATGAAGAAGTGTATGTTTTTCAGCCCCGTGACTTTGTGCAGAAAGGGCATGAAAACCAGGTTTGCAAGTTAAAGAAGGCATTATATGGTTTAAAGCAAGCACCCCGTGCTTGGTATGAGAAGATACATGCCTATCTGATTGCACATGGTTTTGAGAACAGTCCAACTAAAAGCACCTTATATGTTAAACGTGCTAATGATGTACTTCTGATCATTGTTGTCTATGTTGATGACATGCTGCTCACTGGTCCTATAGAGACACATATTGCTGATTTTAAGGCTGATTTGCATGCCTCATTTGAGATGTCTGATTTGGGGCATTTGCATCACTATTTGGGCATTCAGTTTATGCACGTTGATGGTGGAATGGCTTTGTGTCAAACGAAATATATTGACACAGGTTTACGATTGAGTCTTCATGATGCTGGAGATGCATTTGATGCTGTTCTCTATCAGCAGGCTATTGGATGCTTGATTTACTTATGCATTACTCGGCTAGATATTCAGTTTGCTGTCTCACAGATGAGCAGGTTTATGCATTGCCCAGGAGTCACGCAATTGAAAGCGGTTAAGCGCATCTTTCGCTACTTGAGTGGTACTCGGCTACTTGGGTTGTTTTATCCCAAGGGGGGATCACTACCGCCAGATTTGCATGCTTTTTCTGACTCAGATTGGGCTGGTTGCTATGACACTCGTGTGTCCACCAGTGGTTTTTGCTTCATGCTTGGTAGCTCATGTATATCTTGGTTGAGCAAGAAGCAGCCTACTGTGGCCACTTCCAGTTGTGAGGCTGAGTATCGGGCAGCTTTCACAACGACTGTTGAGTGTGTGTGGCTCAGACACCTTATGGATGATTTGGGTGTTGGCCAGTCTTCTACCACCACCATCTTCACTAACAGTCAGAGCGCATTGGCAGTTGCGAGGAACCCTGTGTTCCATGCTCGCACTAAGCACATTGAGGTGCATTATCACTATGTCAGGGAGAGGTTCTCTGCTGGCGAGATCAGCTTGGCATATGTGCCCACGCAGGAGAACATTGCAGACCTTTTCACGAAGGCTCTGCTTAGGGAGAAGTTTGAAGCTTTCGGCAAAGCTTTGGGCTTACTTCCTTTTGTGGAGTGATTTCCACATAGCTTGGCACTTCCTTATACATGAGTGCTAGCTCCTTGTTCACCGCATCAATCCCAGGGGGGATTTGTTGATATATTTAGGTAGTGATGTGTGTGAACACTCTAGGACCGCCAGGGCACTTTTTTCCCTCTTTAGGAGGTTTTTTTCCCTCGGCTTGTATATACGCCTATTGCCCTAATGGGCTACTTATCTTTGTACATTCTCTAGTAATACATTCAGTATTGTGTGTTTGTGCTCCAAGCTTCTTCTTCTTCCTTGTGTTGTTCGCGTGCTTCCGCAGACGTCTATCTCCAACATGAGCATGTGAAGAAGTTTGTGCCTCCTTCTTAACTCACCACTTTCTCCACTACATGCTACTAACTACAAGGCAAGATTTTGCATCTCTTACTCATCATGAAGTTTTGACTAAACTTTTTCTTTTCTTATTTTTTCCTTTTTTCCTCTACTTTTCCTTTATCTTTATATTTGGTAAATTTATCCAAGCATGGCTCATATGAAAATGAGCTTGTACATTTATCTTCAACAATAAGCATCCCTTGCAATACCTCAAGATGGTCTAAAAGCCTTTAAAGAGTCATCGACAAAGGGCTTTCGATGATGGGATAATCTTCTAGAGAGAGTTGTTCAAAGAAGTCAAGGTGCATCTAGATTCGGCTGACATTGGTGGAGTGATCGTGGTACGGTCAAATACCACTTACAATGCAAAACAAACGTGCCATGAGCAGGGTGGCTGCCAACCTGAACCCTCCTAATATGCCTCAAAGCTAGAGAAAGAGACTTTCAAGGGCAGGGGAAATTGTGACTCAAAATAGGCATACAATATGAGTAGCCTAGTGTGTTATACAGTGTCTTATCAGCTGAGGTTAGTCGCTTTTTCAACTGAGGGGCATGTTGAACAATGCATTGTTGGGGTGTTAATTTATTAATGTATTAATGTCTTTTGGTGTTTTTTTGATACAGCAGCTGAAGGTTTGTGAGGGCGTGAAAGCATGAAAGGGCGGACATCAATAATCCGACTTTAGGGCAGACATCAATAAATCCTATTTATAATTTAGTTTGTAAATAAATCCGCGTAGAAGGTTCTATTGTTAGAAATAGTTAGAAAAATAGTGGTTAGAATAAGGGTCATTGTAGACCGCAATTTTTTATATTAAAAGCAAAGGCTTTCTACGATAGTCACCAACTTTTACTTTCGCGCATGCTTTTCAAAGCCGCTCTCATGCAACTACTCTTTTCTACGTAATCAAAAATTCCTATAAATTCATGCACTCTGTGGATTGTCGAAACAGAGTGCATGGGGGGAGATTGCACCCAATACTACGTTCGGTCTCGTCTCTTCGCGTCTCTATTTCTTCTGTGTGTTTTCTGCATTTGTAACCTCTATGTGCGTGTGAGAAAGATCCTGATAACATAGTGTTTCAATACACATTCAACACAAGGCTCTTCTGTGGAAGGAAGGCATTAGAGTCCTCTTTCATCTCCAACATGTATCGCTCAAGTATCATTTTAACCTCTCTTAAGAGAGAGAATGATAACTCATGAGCATTACGTCTCTAGATAGGGTGATAACTCCAAGTCGATAGGTCATGACTTCAATTCCCTATGGCTAAAACATTAGCATGAAAGCCTAAGAAGTAGGCTTTGCCAAATTGGATGGATTTTGTAAAGGATGCAGGCACCGAGTGGTCTATAGAAGAGGAACTTGGGCATTCTCGTACTTGAAAAGGTAGAAGAAAAGCATGCGATGCTATGAGAAATTTTTGCAGCAAGGATTCGAGTGTATATTCCATTCGATGCATGGAACTGAGACATGTAAGCCTTTATATATTTTGGTGGTGATGTGTGCGCACACACTCAAGACAACCATGGCACTTTTCTCCCCCTTTAAGTGATTTTCTCCCCCTATCTTGTATATACACCTATTGCCCTAATGGATCTCTGTACATTCACATTGTAAAACATTCAATATTGTGTTGCGCTTCAAGTTTCTTTTCCTTCCTTGTGCTATTTCAATGCTTGTGTAGACCTCAAACTCCAACAATTGGCATTAGAAAAGGTCACCCCTTCCAGTAGGCCATCGGCCACACCACCCTATCATAGTCTCAGAACAACATAGAAATCGGTGAGAAAACTCAAAATATTGATTTGAGCTCACATCCACCTCCGAATGCACTCGTTCGATGCCTATACAGACACATTCATCCTTTTGCATCAAACATATACAAAAGTTTCAGTTCGCCATTGCGAGTGCCTCTAAGTCCCCTACAAGCTGAGGACAACTTGATAGGGTGTTTCTGCTCAACTTTTTGAGATACAAATAATTTCCTACATCACGGCATTTGGCCAGATACAATGGTTGAAAGCAATGACATATTTGTCATGTGGGTGTTGAGGAAAATTTGGATGGTACTAATAATCCATTGTGGGCATACATGATCTGCCATGTATTGGTAGCAAAAGGGCTATGGAATATTGTGTATGGTGTTCAAAGACATCCGACTACACATGCAAATACACTTATTGAAGGAGATGTTGATGGTGTTTAAAATGATGATCTTTGATTTCCTCGTCTTATTGTGGTTCACGTTGTACTTATTGAAGAGCAAGTTTGTTGGGATGGCATAGATGCGTAGGCACATGCATTGATACCTTTGTCTGTCAAACGTGCCATTATCCCTCACATTCGCTCTTGCAAGACAAAGAAAGATCCTTGGGAATCTCTAAGAACATAACCAAGCAAAAAATGAGGCTCGTGTTCCTTACCTCCAAAAATAATTGGAGAGTGAGCATATGAAAGAAAGAGATTCATTGGACATATTCTGGGTAAAGATCAACCCTTTAAAGGATTAGTTGATTTTTGATGATCAAATCTTGCAAGATAGTTCACTTGTGTAGACTGTTCTTAATGATCCTTGAGATTCATATCATATTTTTGCTTCTACTCTTTGCTCGATGATGAGAGTTAATCCAAAAGCCTCGATATTTGAGGAGTTATCTCTGTTTTTTTACAAGAAGATCAATCGAGGTAGAAATGTCAATTGTGCATGTTGCGGATCAAGGTTTCTTATCTAGTCAAACGGGCAAATGTAAATGGAGCAAAAAGCATTCTAATGTGGACAATCCTAGTTGCGAGGTTGCGTACAGGGGAGCACACCATCTTTAGTGACACTTAGAGCACATTGGCAGTTGCAAAGAATGATGTGTTCCATGATCCCACACATCACAGTGAGTGTAATATTGTCGTTATGTGAGGAAAGAGTCTCTATTGGAGAGATCTGTTTGGCTTATGTGCCCACACAGCATAATGTTGGAGACTTTTTAACAAAGGCTCCACCTAGGGAGAATTATGAAGCTTTTCCCAAAGCTTTGGGCTTAGTTGCTCTTGTGGATTGGTTCCTTCCTACATAGCTTGGCACATCCTTATACATGAGTGCCAGCTCCTTGTTCAACTGGTCCTTCCAGAGGGGGCAGGGGGTTTGTTGTTTTATTTCTATAGTCATGCATGTGAACATACGTGAGATCGTCGGTGCACATTTTTCCCTCTATAGGAGATATCTTTTCCCCATAACTTTCTCGGCCTTTTGGCTAAGATGAAGTGTAGTATCTGTTCTTATCAGTTTAATATCTGATACGTGGTCCATCGGACCACTATGATATTAACCTAATTTCCTTCACGGGGGCAGCCCCCTCCCGGCAGCTTGCTGCCTGGGGGCTGCGCGCGTCGCCTCTGTATTTCACTGCCTTTAGAGGCCTGGCGCACCCCCCCACCCAATCAATCAACATCAACAAAATCGTCCGGCCCATATGATGGATGTATCTCTCATCGAAATGTCGTCCGACGAGCCATACGTTGCGATGCATTCATCATCGCCCACATGCAATGATGGATTATATACACGTGGGGATGCAATGTTCGTTGCACTCCAATGGTCCGACCTAATGATGGATTATACACGTGGGGACGCAATGTTCATTGCACTCCATTGGTCCGACCTCCAAAAGTATGGAGCAACAGCACTGTGAGCCATTCAATCGACTCCTTTGCATTCCAATGGTTGGACCATTGTGTGCATCCTTGATGGGCACCATGTTCATACCTCAAGAGTATGGAAGAGCATTGTGTGCATGCATCATTGATGGAAAACATCCATCAAAGTAAGTGTTGTGTTATAGGTGCATAACAGATAAAGAAGGATCAAGGAGGGAGGTGTGCATGCATCATTGATGGAAAACATCCATCTAAGTAAGTGTTGTGTTATAGGTGCATAACAGATAAAGAAGGATCAAGGAGGGAGGTGTGCATGCATCATTGATGGAAAACATCCATCTAAGTAGGTGTTGTGTTATAGGTGCATAACCGATAAAGAAGGATCAAGGAGGGAGGTGCCTTCTGTGCATGCATCATTGATGGAAAACATCCATCTAAGTAAGTGTTGTGTTATAGGTGCATAACAGATAAAGAAGGGTCAAGGAGGGAGGTGCCTTCCAAACGCATCCCTTGGTTCGTCACGGATGCACGCACCTCACCTCCACGATCGTTCAAGCACCCAGCGGCAAGTCTAAGCACGTGACACCACACATGCAATGCAATCCCCTGCACCTCATCTCAACCATCATTCAAGCACCAAGCACACACGGATGCATGCACCTCATCCCAACAATCGCTCAGGCACCAATCGGAAGTCTCTAAGAAGGTGACACCACACATGCAACGCAATCCCGTGCACCTCATCTCAACCATCATCCAAGCACCAAGCGGAAGTCCCTAAGCACGTGACACCACACATGCAATGCAATCCCATGCACCTCCTCCCAACCATCATTCCACCACCAACCGCAAGTCTCTAAGTAGGTCACATGCTCCTCCTTGCTACGGAAGTTTCTGCCTATGGACTTATATCCATCGACGTACCCCTCATTCCACGGTGGAGAGCAAACCCACCCACACCCACGTGAGATGGAAAGCCTACGTCTATCTATTCAACTACCCAATGTTTTATGTCATGTCGCACTTTTCCACTTGGACCTCCTCCTCTCCGCATTGTTTAGCCCATCCCTAGTCAAATCTAGAGGCCCAACAACACACCAAACGGGTCCCAATCAAACCAACATCGATGCAATCCGAGAAACGAAACTTCACCACCACATCCATCGAGCCTTTGCTTCATCCATATCTTTCAAGTTTCTTGGGAATAGAAGCCGGAAACATTGCACCCCCTCCCAACAACTTCAAATGGGAGTGTCGGTATCCAGCTCTGCGACTCCAATGTGGATGCCCGCCATGCATGTCCCCCCACCCACGCTCATTCTGAGAGGCGGGGAAAGCACATATACGGCAAACATCACTTGTGTGGCCTCAAGGAGACCCAAAAAGCAAAAAGCAAAGGACCACTCTCATCCTCCCCCACCAGTGTACTCAATATCGCGACATCACTACGTCCGCTCGATTCTGTCAAAAGTTAGAAAGGGCTTCCCGGGGAGGGATGGAATCCAAACATGGCACACCAACCCCTTATCCATATGCACACACATATCTACTCACGGAGAGGAGGTGATAAGCATACACCACACCTCAAGTCTTCGTGAGGAGATGGACAATGGATCCGGGCACGACACAAGATCATAAAGCTTAATTCATAGGATTGTGATAGGGCGCCTAAGCGTCGGGGCTTCGTGGCATCCATCCGATTAAAAGGCGGAGGTGGCACCTTTAAGATGGATGATTCACCACAAGGTCATGATCCAGAAGATTGCCTTCAAACCAATACCAAAGGGAGGAACTGCTTTAGCTTCAGACGGTGATAATGTTCGATTGAGGGTTGAAGCATGCTATCTTTACCTTGACTCCACATGTCGTGGGAGATTGATGGTAAGAGAATCTGTATGGCTTCATGCTATAAGCATCCCTTGTAATACCTCAAGATGGTCTAAAAGCCTTTAAAGAGTCATCGACAAAGGGCTTTCGATGATGGGATAATCTTCTAGAGAGAGTTGTTCAAAGAAGTCAAGGTGCATCTAGATTCGGCTGACATTGGTGGAGTGATCATGGTACGGTCAAATACCACTTACAATGCAAAACAAACGTGCCATGAGCAGGGTGGCTGCCAACCTGAACCCTCCTAATATGCCTCAAAGTTGGAGAAAGAGACTTTCAAGGGGAGGGGATATTGTGACTCAAAATAGGCATACAATACGAGTGGCCTAGTGTGTTATACACTGTTTTATCAGTTGAGGTCAATCGCTTTTCCAACTGAGGGGCATGTTGAACAATGCATTGTTGTTGTGTTAATTTATTAATCTATTAATGTGTTTTGGTGGTTTTTTGATATAGCAGCTGAAGGTTCGTGAGGGCGTGAAAGCATGAAAGGGTGGACATCAATAATCTGACTTTAGGGCAAACATCAATAAATCCGATTTATAATTGAGTCTGTAAATAAATCCGCGTAGAAGGTTCTATTGTTAGAAATAGTTAGAAAAATAGTGGTTAGAATAAGCGTCATTGTAGACCGCAACTTCTGATATTAAAAGCAAAGGCTTTCTACAAAAGTTTCATGTAACTACTCTTTTCTACGTAATCAGAAATTCCTATAAATACATGCACTCTGTGGACTGTCAATATAGAGTGCATGGGGGGAGATTGCACTCAATACTACGTTCGGTCTCGTCTCTTGGCGTCTCTATTTCTTCTGTGTGTTTTTTGCATTTGTAACCTCTATGTGCATGTGAGCAAGATCCTGATAACATAGTGTTTCAATACACATTCAACGCAAGGCTCTTCTGTGGGAGGAAGGCATTAGAGTCCTCTTTCATCTCCAACATGTATCGCTCAAGTATCATTTTAAGTTCTCTTAAGAGAGGGACTGATAACTCATGAGAATTACGTCTCTAGATAGGGTGATAACTCCAAGTCGATAGGTCATGACTTCAATTCCCTATGGCTAAAACATTAGCATGAAAGCCTAAGAAGTAGGCTTTGCCAAATTGGATGGATTTTGTAAAGGATGCAGGCACCGAGTGGTCTATAGAAGAGGAACTTGGGCATTCTCGTACTTGAAAAGGTAGAAGAAAAGCATGCGATGCTATGAGAAATTTTCGCAGCAAGGATTGGAGTGTATATTCCATTCGATGCATGGGACTGAGACGTGTAAGCCTTTATATATTTTGGTGGTGATGTGTGCGCACACACTCAAGAAAACCATGGCACTTTTCTCCCCCTTTAAGAGATTTTCTCCCCTATCTTGTATATACGCCTATAGCCCTAATGGATCACTTATCTTTGTACATTCACATGGTAAAACATTCAATATTGTGTTGCGCCCCAAGTTTCTTTTTCTTCCTTGCGCTATTTCAATGCTTGTGTAGACCTCAAACTCCAACAATTGGCATTAGAAAAGGTCACCCCTTCCAGTAGGCCATCGGCCACAGCACCCTATCATAGTGTCAGAACAACATAGAAATCAGTGAGAAGACTCAAATTATTGATTTGAGCTCACATCCACCTCTGAATGCACTCGTTCGATGGCTATACAGACAGATTCATCCTTTTGCATCAAACATATACAAAAGTTTCAGTTTGCCATTGCAGGTGCCTCCAAGTCCCCTACAAGCTGAGCAGAGCTCGATAGGGTGTTTCTGCTCAACTTTTTGAGATACAAAAAATTTCCTACATCATGGCATTTGGCCAAGTACAATGGTTGAAAGCAATGACGTATTTTTCATGTGGGTGTTGAGGAAAATTTGGATGGTACTAATAATCCATTGTGGGCATACATGATCTGCCATGTATTGGTAGCAAAAGGGGTATGGAATATTTTGTATGGTGTTCAAAGACATCCGACTACACATGCAAATACACTTATTGAAGGAGATGCTGATGGTGTTGAAAATGATGATCTTTGATTTCCTCATCTTATTGGGGTTCACGCTGTACTTATTCAAGAGCAAGTTTGTTGGGATGGCATAGATGCGTAGGCACATGCACTGATAGCTTTGTCTATCAAACGTGCCATTATCCCTCACATTGGCTCTTGCAAGACAAAGAAAGATCCTTGGGAATCTCTAAGAATATAACCAAGCAAAAAATGAGGCTCGTGTTCCTTACCTCCAAAAATAATCGGAGAGTGAGCATATGAAAGAAAGAGATTCATTGGACATATTCTGGGTAAAGATCAACCCTTTAAAGGATTAGTTGATTTTTGATGATCAAATCTTGCAAGATAGTTCACTTGTGCAGACTGTTCTTAATGATCCTTGAGATTCATATCATATTTTTGCTTCTACTCTTTGGTCGATGATGAGAGGTAATCCAAAAGCCTCGATATTTGAGGAGTTATCTCTGTTTTTTTGCAGGAAGATCAATCCAGGTAGAAATGTCAATTGTGCATGTTGCGGATCAAGGTTTCTTATCTAGTCAAACGGGCAAATGTAAATGGAGAAAGAAGCATTCTAATGTGGACAATTCTAGTTGTGAGGTTGCATACAAGGGAGCACACCATCTTTAGTGACACTTAAAGCACATTGGTAGTTGCAAAGAATGATGTGTTCCATGATCCCACACATCACAGTGAGTGTAATATTGTCGTTATGTGAGGAGAGATTCTCTATTGGATAGATCTGTTTGGCTTATGTGCCAACACAGGATAATGTTGGAGACTTTTTCACAAAGGCTCCGCCTAGGGAGAATTATAAAGGTTTTCCCAAAGCCTTGGGCTTAGTTGCTCTTGTGGATTGGTTTCTTCCTACATAGCTTGGCACATCCTTATACGTGAGTGCCAGCTCCTTGTTCACCTCGTCCTTCCAAAGGGGGCAGTGGGTTTGTTGTTTTATTTCTATAGTCATGCATGTGAACATACGTAAGTTCGTCGGTGCACTTTTTTCCCTCTATAGGAGATATCTTTTCCCCCAGATTGTACCTATGCCTATACTCGTAACCGTCGTTTATTCTTGTACATTTACTTGACAATACATTCGACATCGTGTTGTGCTCCAAGATTCTTCTTCTTCCCTCTGTTGTCTGTGTGCTTACGCACACCTCCAATCTCTACAGTAAGGTACCCTGGAAAAGCCCTTGGAACGAGCTTTTCGAATCCTTCAAGCTTGCGTTGAAGTGCGAAGTTCTTGGGAAGCCTTGGGCAACATTTGATTGATGTTTCAATCTTCTGGGCATGTGTGAGATTGTGGTTCAAGATACTCAAGATGAAAATAAGGCTCATGACACCAAGTTTATGAGCAAGGTTCGAGACACTCTTCGAGGTTGAGGGCATCAATTCAAGGGTACCTAGGGGGTTCGAGTGCTGATCGACAAGGCTAGTAGGATATAAGAGCAGATCATTGAGGACAATGATCAACTGAGTTAAGAAGAATGCCAAAAAGTGAGGGGCAAGAGATTGTTGAGCCAACATTAAGAGGCAAGTACTTGGATTTCCTTCCCCCTCTGAGGCACAATATAGGAAATGCGAGCAGAGTGGTCATATGTAATGCACGGATTTCTCCTTGCATAAAGAAGCCTTAACTTAACCATAATATTTCTGAGGCACACATATGAAACCTTGTTTCTTCTTTCCTTTCCTGAAACTCAAATATGCATTTGATTGGCCCATCTAGTGCTCAACCCATAATTCCCTGGCTTATACAAGCAAGGGGCTCTACCTATCACGACATGTTCTTTGGCTGGAGAAGTTTTGGGAGGGGATGAGGATTGGTAGAGTTGCACTATGGAAGGAAATCTCAGTCTCCACCATCATTGCCCTTTTGTCCTCAGCATCTCCAACCTGTTTCTCATGATGGATCCAATGGCCTCATGCCTTTTGTAGAGTAGTTTCCTGATTCTTTGAGGGATGCGTACGTAATAAGAGAAGTGCTCAAGAACATGGTGCCCATTATCCCTTATAATCTTCATCCTACAAGTGAAAATGAGGCCAACCAATCTGGTGAGTATGCCAATCAATAGACACTTGAAACACAATGGATCTGCGATCGTATATGATCAGAGCTATGAGTACTCTTGCCAACATCTCTTAACTATATCTGCGACTTGAAACATTCGCCATTCTCATTGGATTGCTTGGTAGTGAAGGCGAAACCAATATCTTCATAGAGAGCAATAAGCAGTGAATGCAAATTAAAGAGGTAAGAGTAGGACTTCTTTTTCATTGCCATTCCCAGTGTGACCTTCAGAGAAGCTTCCCAAAAATACATCGAGGTGTGGAGGAGATCGAATTCTTACCGACTTCAAGTGGCGGAGATCAAATGAATTTTCAATCCAGGTAACATCTACCCAAACGAGGTGTATGATGACATGTCTCTAAGAAGGCATGGAGCTCAAAACGGAGCTCACTAGGATGATAAACATCATGTTCCCACACGAGAATGGAGACCAACAAGCACGCAAAGAAAGAGCAGGCAAACGAACCCCCATTAGCTATATATGGACATAGGGCACCTGAAAAACACCATGAAAACCCCAAATGAAGTAGGAGATGAAAGAAAAGTGCTCAAGAAAGAGAATGCACGGAATTCCACTCAATCCTCTTCAAAAAGGTGAGAAGAGGCTAGGGCCTTTTTAAAGTCGAAAGAGAAACCCCTTTCCCACTTATCTTTCCTAAAAGTCTAAAGAATAGCTTTGTGTGCTCATAACGCATGCCCATCGAGCTCGAGAAAATGATACAAAATTGAAGGAGGTTGGGCTAACACTCCACAGGCTTGAGGACTCCTTGGCCATTGCGAACGTGGAGTGATTTTGGAGAGAATGGACTTTTCCATTGATAGATTTGTAGCTCAAGCGTAAGCACCACCTCGTTTACTTGTCAATCCGCAGAGACGTGAGGACCGGTATGAAGACCACGAGCAAGTGAAGGCACAAGTGCGTGAGTGAAAGCACACAAACATGCACACACATATACACACGCGCATAAAGTAAGATCAAAGAGAGGAACAATGGAAAGCTTAGATTGGAAAAGAGTTCTCTTACAAAAGCTCCATTCTCTCACAAGCTAACCCCAAAATGAGCTCCCTAGCTCTTTTTATAGTTTTTTGACTAGTTTTGGCCCTATCCAGACCTAGTATCCGACCTAGTTAAAATTAGGTTCCAAGGCTTATTTGAGGGCTCAAAAGAAGTCTAAAAATTATCAAAATTAGTAGGATGATAGTTCTAATACTCCTCAAGCTCAAGGATGCCTCGGCTTGAACAAAATGGAGTTAAAAAAATAGAAAATGGCATTTACAATGGTTTTTAGTGATGAAAATCACTATTTTTATAGGGGATTCTTCTGAAAATTTGACATACACTTCTTGGAGCTCCCTACTTGCTCTCTCTTCTTCTATGTCCACTTCTTTGATGTGCTTCCATATTTAATGCTTGACCTTGAGTTCCAACACTCCCCCCCCTCTCGAGTATGTCGTCCGTGATAGACCCTTGTTGTAATGGTTGTTCCAGGTAGTGTTTCGAGAGGTAGTGTCCATTCGGTAGGAACTGCAGCCGTCGCTCTTCCAAATGTAGCTGGGTTGGTTGTTGGGTTCTTCATTTGACACTACTAGTCTTTTCAATTTGTAGTCCTTTGGTATGTGCTTCGTCGTTAAATGCCAGCACGATTGTGTCGTTGTGAGTCTCTGTTGATGTCCTCTAGATCTTCCAAAATTGATGGTCATAGTAGTCATGGCAAGTACTCATAACCCATAACGGATGATGGGTAAGTGTGTGCGTGCATGGGTTGAGGAAAATATGTGCCTTGTGCATGGCCTTGTAATGTAGCCATATGCATGCTTACGTGGAGAATGCATCGGAAGAAGTATGGTGCAAAAATTGGGGTCTTGAGCTAAGTGCTCAAGGGTATTCCGATGAAGAGGTTTCCTAAGCTATCATGGTTATGGTGTTTCCAGAGTAAAGATACTTACCATGGAGAAGGTCGATCGATGTTCATCTGTTCGTGTTGTACACTCGGCCTTTGGGATGGAACATTCTTGATGAATGTCCATGTTGATGGTCCACTGATGAGATCTTTTGAGTGGTTGATCCTCTCTCCTCTTTTCAAAGCAACATTTGCCAAATACTGAGAATTGAATTTCTTTATATTCCTTGGCAAACAACATTGGGTAAGTACACCAAGCTTAGTTTCACATATTCTCTTTAGCTCACCATACGCATGAGTCTTCTCCTCCAGAAGTACCCTTTGCAGATATCTCCTTGGATGCTCTCGTACATGAAGTAGTTAAGCATCACTCAAGTTGCGGACCTTCAAGCTCTTCATTCCTACCATGGTAAGAGGAAATCATAGTTGTAGATGCCATGTTCATGCCAAGTGCTTGCCATCTACCAGATAAGGCAGCAATAATATCATCCGCTAGTCGAGAGACACTTCTATCCAAATTGATAAATGCCTAGTAATCAACAATTCCACCTTCAACTAAGCATGACTCATTCATGTTTCATAAGCCAAACCTAGGAACAACTTCTCTCTCGCTTTTTTTCTTTCTTTCTTTCTTTCTTTTTTTTTTTTTTTGAGGAACAATGTCACAAAACAAGAAGATAGACGTTAGTATCAGTAAAACTAGTTGATCTGTGTCCATGTGCTCTTGTGCCTGGGATTCTCAAATTTGTCTATGCATGGCCATGTAATAGGGCCCTGTATCAATGCATACTTTGGAAGTGCATGCCCTGAATGGTGCAAAAGATAGGGTTGTGCAAGAAGCACATGGTTGTCGCTCGTCGAGGCTTTTGATGTTACTTGTAGTTGTTGATGCCGGCTTTGGTGGAGGTATCCATTGGATCTCGAAATGCTCTAATCCTCCTTATTGGGGTCCATTTTAGAAGAACATTTGGCACTGTAGAGATTACTTCAGGCGTCTTCCTCTTTGGATGCTTTTTGAACTGTGGTATCCAGTGTGGTTGGCACTTTGGTTCGGTGGAGGCTACTTGTACTTTTGGCTTCCAAACCCATATCCTTTTTTCACGTCTTCCTACTATTGTTGAAGAGCTGATTTGATCTTCATTTGGTCTCTGTACGTGGTTCTTACCCTTTTCTCTTTTTGGCTTCTTTGTTGAGACCTTTCGCATGTGGGAGAACATAGGTTGTTGTGGATGTAAGAGCTTCTTAGGTACCCACATCTGTAATCACCCTTGGTGAGTCGCAGCGAATTTCTTAGGCACCCAAACTTGTCGAATATCTTGTGGTTGAGTTTGTCGTCGCTTCTACATTCGTCTTCTGGCCTGGTGGGAGTTCCTAGAGGGGAATTGTGGGGTTAAGGCCGGTGGTTGCTCTCCTTTTCGTACCCAAATCTGCTTCATGCTCGGTACTAATTTCCTTTGGAAATCTCGCTGTCTATTTGATATAGCAATTGTTATGTTCGGTTGTGCTTGCTTTGTTGGTTGAGTTGTAGTGGCGGCATTAGTCCTTGCCCCAGAGGAGGAGTCCGCTTGTCTTTGAGCCTGTTCTTCCATGATTGAGTTCTCCTGCGACATAGAGCTTTTGACACATACAACATCTCTTTTGCTAAGATTAGTCCTAGGAGAACTACAAGATGTGACATCTCGATTTGTGAGCATGCCATTTTCTAGTTCTAATGTAAAGCATTGTCCCTGGACCCAAACTTGAAGAAGTTGACTTCTTAGGTTCAAGTTGACTACATTGTCATAAATCCAATCTTGTCCTAAGACAAGTGGTTCTATAAGGTTCTCATCTTGACTCACTAGCACTTTGACTTTCATTGGAACATCTTGAAGGTAGATGGGAAGTTCCACCTCACCCAAACAAGGGGTTTCCACACCTCCCAATCCTATGAGATAAGCTTCTATGGGATTGATGTTCAACTGCAAGTCTTGGCAGTAGGAAAGTCTAACTACACTACTTGTTGCCCTTGAGTCAATCAATGCTTTCACAGTCCTTGCACCGTTTCCTTGTCCTATCTCTATGGTCACAAATGGACGTCGGTCAATGACTTGAGAAGTCGTAATGCCTGATTTTTGGCACATATCCATGTGATTATTTTGGAGCTTTTGAGTTGACATCTAGGCCTAGTCGCCTTAACTTATTTCGCCTTATGCGCTCTCTAGCCTCTACTTGTGCTTCTTCCCTCACCCTTAACTCCTCTTCTTTTCGCTTCTTGGCAGTGTTGAGTCTCGTAAGCATATCCTCAGTAAGAGGTTCTTGATATAGCTTGACTCTACAACCACTAATATAGTTTGGCAAGATATCACCTTCTAAAGTAGCCAATTGAACCGCACCGCTAGTGGAAATTTTGTTAATGATCATGGGTCCATATCCTCGTTTTTCCAACTTACGGGCATGTTGTTTTAGTGTGTAAACCGACACTAGATCTCCCTCTTTTAGTCCCTTATCCTTAATGTGTGCATCGAAGTATGCCTTTTGCCTTTTCTTTGCAGCGTAGATGCCGATTGCCGCTCGTAGCCTCGTCTCACCTAAGCGTTCTAGATGAAAGATTCTGGAGGACAACTCATGTCCATTCCACTCATGCTCTTGTGCTACCCTTAAGGCTGAGATGAGGAAGTCCAATGGTAGAACAGCATTCTGCCCGAAGACCATCTGAAATGGGGTGGCATTCAGTACCGTTTTATAGGCAACTCGATAAGCCCAAACAGCATGATGAAGCTATTTATCCCAATCAGAGCGTTTATTATTTACCAGTTTTGTCAATACGTTACAAAGGATCTTATTAGTGCTCTTGGCTTTTCCATTAGCTTATGGGTGATAAGGGGCAGACTTCTTATGTATCACCAAGAATTCTTGGAGAAGATTTTCAATGACCTCATTCAAGAAGTGTGTGCCTCTATCGCTAACTAGCTCTATTGGTAGCCCATATCTCGTGAACACATTCTCGAATAAGAACTTAGCCGTAGTCTGAGCATCATTCTTTGTTGTGGCTTTGATTTCTACCCACTTTGTAAGGTAATCAGTGGCTAGAATAATGTACTCTGCATGGGAGTTTCGAGCTGGGGGGTTAATAGGACCTATGAAGTCTATACCCCACTTTGAAAATGCACATCCTCCCATCATTGGTCTCAAAGGCATCTCATCTTTTCTAACTGGATATTGTGCCCGTTGGCATGTGACGCATTTCTTCACATAGGTATGTGCATCCATATGAAGAGTTGGCCACCAAAGTCCTCAGAAAAGAATGGTCTTGATTACTCGGTCAGGACCAAAATGTCCACCTGCAACACTACTGTGTGCAGTCTCTAAGACTTTCAGATAGTCTGATTCATGAACACACAGTCTTAAGTAACCATCTTTGCCTCTTTGATGTAGGTTGTCTCCTACCAAAATAGCCTTGAGCCTCTTGCTCTATGCTTCGTCTTCTTGCTAGACTAGCCTCTTTGGGTAATCTTCCCGACCTCATAAACTCTACCAATGGAGCACTCCAATCTGGAATTAATGACACTTGATAAAGGGTCGCATGCTCCACTGGGGGTCTCTCTCTGCACCTTGGACAATTCTTAATCCACTCATGTATTTCTTTGTCCATGCTAGGCCAATACACTCCTAAACGCTTCAGATTCTGCAATGTTCGTTGTTTAGAATAGTGATTTCCTAGCAATCCTTCATGAGCTTGCTGCAACCAACTACTATGTTCATCATCCTCGACACAACAAGCTAATACACCCTCAGTATCTTGTTTGTACATGCTTCCTGCCAATATGTGATATTTTTGTGATTTTACAATTTCTTCTTGTGATGTTTTCACATTCTTATTTGCAGGGCCGAAGGTTAGGACTGGTACCAACTTATTTGCCCATTTAGGAACAACTTCTAAATTGAACAGATAAGCATCGGGTAATTTGTCAGACACTCCTTGCGGTGACACTCCTGAAGCGATGCGAGAAAGGTGATCTGCCCGAAGGTGGGTTCTACCTTTCCTGACAACAACTTCAAAGTCATATTCCATTAGTAAGAGGAACCATCTTACTAAGCGTCCAGTATTGCAAGGTTTATTGACCAAATATAACAAAGCTTGATGATCAGTGAAAAACTTGAACTTGTTGGCCAATAAATAGTGTCTAAACTTCTTCACAGCATATACCATGCCTAAGCCCTCTTGCTCAGTTGTGGTATAGTTTCGTTCAGCTGCGGTTAGCTATCTGCTAGCATATGCTATGGGTAAATCTAAATTTCCTTCACCGGTGGGTTGTGCTAACACACATCCTATGGCATGACTGGATGCATCCACATGGACATGGAATGGTTTATTCCAATCAGGAGTGGTCAGTATTGGTGCTGTGCACAAACGTTTCTTCAGTTCATTGAAAGAAATCTCGCATTCCTGGTTCCACTCAAAATTAGACAACAAGGCATAAAGGGGTCTAGCTATGATCGCGTACATGTGGATAAACCTACGGTAATATCCACAATGGCCCATAGCGGCTTGTACCTCTTTAACACTCCTTGGCCGTGGCAGCTCTGCTATGGCTCGTACCTTATCTTCATCTGTTGAGATTCCATTCTTAGAAACAATATGACCTAAGATTTACCTTGACGCACCATGAACACACACTTTTCTGGGTTCAGACACACTCGATATTCTCTACACTTGTTAAAGATTTGTCTGAGTTCAGGGATGTGAAATCTTCTTTCTTGGGAATGAGCACATAAATCATCCACATATACTTCTAAGCTCTTTCGCAAGAACTCTTTGAAGACATGACACATGAGCCGTTGGAATGTTGCAGGTGCATTTGTGAGCCCGAATGGCATAACACGAAATGCAAAGATTCCCCACTCTGTGGCAAAAGCTATTTTGTGTTGATCTTCTGGGGCAATGGCTACTTGATTGTAACCTGAAAATCCATCAAGGAAGCTATAAACTTCCTTGCCTGCAACACGCTCCAATAGGTGTTCTCTGATTGGAAGTGGATAACTATCTCTGATCGTAGTGGCATTAACTTTTTTAAGGTTAATACACACTCGCAACTTCCTATTCTTCTTGGGTACCACTACAACGGGGGACACCCATTCAGTATGCTCAATCTCATAGATGAATCCAGCTTCAATCAGCCTATCAATTTCTTCTTTTATTTTGGCTGCATATGTATCATATATGTGCAGGGCTTCTGTTTGGTGGGCTTGGCATCAATAGTCATGGGGATAGTCTGAGAATAAATTCTTGGATCTACCCCTTTCAAGTCTCTATAGTGCCATGCAAACACATCCCTATATTCCCTTAATAGAGTGACGAGCTCCATTTCTTCTCTTGCACTTAGGTCATCTCCTATGTATGTGCATCTCTCTTCGTTTTCTTCAATGGTCACTACAATTTTCTTGGTCTTTTCTTTATTATCATATGATTCTCCTATGATGGCCTCTCTCTTAGGCATGCGTACCAAAATTTTGCGGTCGTCAACTTCATATTTCTTGAAGTTTTCTGGTACTTCAAACAATGATTCCTCCTCTTCTGGTTTCACTGCTTCTATTTTCTTTTTCTTTTGACTGCTCTGAGTTAAAGCAACTATCCATCACAATGGACTCTAGATCATCGTCATTCTCTTCTTCTTCTATGACATCACTAGGGTCACATTCTTCTAGCAAGGGCTGACACATGAACACTGAAATATCATAACCCTCCTCATCACAATGAGGTGTCCATTGTTCTTCATTAACACCAATGTCCATGGTAGCTAAGATTTCTAGCCAGCCATGAGGCTCAAATTCCTCATCTGGAAAGATCATCGGTATATAAGTTGGGTCTTTAATTGGTCTATCTCCTGGTGAAGTTCCTTCTTCTCGTGCCTTCAAGCGTTTTTCCTCTTCCTCTGCGACCTTGGACATCCACAAATGAGTATCTTCATGCAGCCATGATGGATCAGGTGAACTTTCAGAATGCACAGAGATTGAATCTTCTTTTGCTTTGTGGATAGGATTCCACTGTAGGGGTGGTACATCTCTGAAGGAGTAATCCTTCAAATTGACCTTGGTGGTGACCCCTAAGTGCTGCAAGTGCAAGGAGTTGGTTCCCCAATCCTGTACTATTTGCAATTGTTGTAGGAAGGGTCTTCCTAGGATCATCTCATAGACATTATTTTTCTCAAAGTCGCATATAGCAAATGTGTGCTCAAACTCTACACCACAAGTGGTTAGAGTTATCCCTTCTAGCAATCCTAGAGGTCTTTCAAAATGACCATCAGCCATTTGAAGCTTCATTCTGGTTGGTCTTAATGTGGGCTTGCCCCATTGCTTCCACAAGGAGGTGGTCGCAATAGCAACACCAGCACCTGAATCTATGATTGCTTTGGTTGTGTAACCTTGGTAGGTGATTGGAAGATAAGTATTACCTTCTTCACCCTCACACATGTCCCCTATTTTGTCTAGAGGTATCTCTGGTACTTTTTGTTTAGAGCCTGCTTTTGGCATTCTGGAATCAAGTTCTGGAACTTGATCCTTCACATGATTCCAAAGCTCAGGTTTTGCTTTGAGCAGCTCTTCTACAGTGAGATGACACTGAACCTTAGTGTTCTTCACGACATTAGTGTTCCTTGGAACCACTAAGTCTTCATTTCTTACTAGTATTGTGGGAG
Source organism: Ceratopteris richardii (assembly GCA_020310875.1). Classification (NCBI taxonomy): domain Eukaryota; kingdom Viridiplantae; phylum Streptophyta; class Polypodiopsida; order Polypodiales; family Pteridaceae; genus Ceratopteris; species Ceratopteris richardii. Next base: position 82,432,637 of record CM035408.1, on the reverse strand, counting down.
CTCTAATCTGGAGAGATTCAGATTCCCATGGGCCTGGAAATTGAGGCAGTTCTTCTAGGGTATTAGATTCAAAATCTAATCTTTCATCTTCTTGTTGTTCTGCTTCATCTCCGTAAATAGATGGAATGTCTTGGGGAAATTGATCATGAAGATAATCAATCTCAGGAATAGGGGGGGAGTTATTGTTCTCTTTGGCCCATTTCTCCTCTTGTATTTCCCGCAAGAACTCTTGAGAGTGCTCCTGAATTGAAGGAGGTATTCCAACATCCGTGGAATTTGAAACATAAGCTCCCATTGGTGGTGAGCTTCTTCTCTCAATAACTGGTTGAGCCTGTGGAGGTAAAGAAACTTGTGTTTTGTTTATCAATTGCTCTAATCTTTCTAGTAAGCCCTGGAAATGCAAATCCGGTTTGGCAAAGTTTGTTTGATTGAACTTTTGACTAGTCTCCAGTATAGCTTGAGCTTGTTCTACCATTTTCATGCACATTTTCATCCGTTCAATCTCTAAGTCCGCTCTAGGGTAACTCTTGTCTAGATTTGCAGCTGTAGGCCCTTCTTGAAGTCGAGCCTGGAGGGCCTTCAACATCATGTCCAAGCCTTCTGGGGTTGGATCTGCAAGAATAGAACCTGGTTGCGGTCTGTTTATAATGGGTGGTGGGGTGGGATGAGGTGGAGTGGATAGAGTTTTGGCATGCGAGGGGTTTTGAGATGCAATGTCTTCTATTTTTGTTTTTGTGTCTTTCAAGCTTTCTTCTAGTTTCGATAAATTTTTATTCCACTTGCGATTGGCCTTCTCTCTAGTATCCTTCCATGTTCTTGTTTTTCGCTTGCTAGGTTCTCCCGATTCACTCGACTCCGATTGCTCTGCTGGTTTATCTTGTTTTAATGCTTGTGCCCTAGTAAGTGCCTGTACAGGTGCCACATTACTGCTACTGGCACTTGATTCCGCCACTAAGCCTACCACATTAATGGGTGTAATCTTGGGCGCACTAGAGGGGTTTCTTGGACAATCTCTGGGGAGATGGTCTTTGCCACAATCAGCACAAAAAGCTTGTATTGTGATAGCCTGTCCTTGACTCGGAGATGGTGGGTGGGGACAATCACGAAGGAAATGGTCACCCTGGCATCTGAAACATGGTCCTCTAGGGGCTTGTGGTCTTACTTGTCTCAATTGGGGCCTAGGGTTAGCATTTGCCTACATGACATTGGAGTATTCTGGCTCCCAATTTTGTTCCATAGGTGGTGCCTCATATTGATACGGGTAAATCTCACTATGCTCAGGCGACTCAGTGTAATAAGCATGTGGACTACCTTCATGGGAGTAGTATGAAATATGAGCATGAGAGTCATTATCTGGTATCAATGGGGTTAGTGGCACCAATGCTCTATTTGGATTTTCCTCTCCCACAACATACTTGACTGGAATCACGTTGGCAGGAGCTGGTGGTTGGTTTCCCAAGACTGGTTGTGGCCTATATTGTGCCTGATATTGCTGTTGTGGTCGATAATATGGCTGTTGGTATTGGTTCTGATACCTACCTTGTTGGTAAGGTTGCTGATAAGATTGTCTAACTGCCTGCCTATTGTAAGGATAATCTTGAGCTGTGTGGTTCGTGTATTTTCTCTCAATAGTGCAATATGGAACATTCCTTTCTCTAATGTTTTGGTTTTGCATTGGGCATACATTAGCCATGTGGTCGCCTCCGCAAGTATAACACCGATTCAATGGAGTGACTCTCTGTGTTTGTCTATTTTGGACTCCCAGCTTCTTGGCAACTTGCTCAGCTATCTCCTCTATTTCCATGGAGATTTTTGATGTATGACTAGTAGAACTATCCGAATCCTTATAGAGTTTGGACAATCCTAACTCCTCACCCAAGTTATCTTCTATGTCAATGCACGTCCGCAGACACTCTTCTATGGATCTAGGCTCTTTCAAGTACACATATGATCTTAACTTTGTGCTCAGTAAGCCATCTAAGAACAAAGCCACTTGTTTGGCTGGTGTGGGTAACTCTGGAGTAGGGCATCTTTCTAGGTACTGTCTGAACCTTCTACCTGCTAGTCGCACTGTTTCTTGGGGTGTCTGCTTGAAACTGTGGATCAAGGATGATGTGTTATGCCTGATACCACTCTTGGAAAATTCTACAATGAATTCGTCTAGCAGCTGACCTATGCCACGATAGTTGCGACTACTCAGTGGTTGAAACCTAGCTAAGGCAGTGCCCTTAAGAGTCAAACCAAATGCCTCGTACTGGGTGAACAAGTCCTCAAACTGCTCAGCTCTTAACACTTGTTTGAACTGGACAACATGATCATAAGGATCTCTTGACCCGTCAAAATAATTCTTCATTGCCTTGATCACTTGAGTGGGTCTAAGGGTTCTTGTGTTCCCTCGGGGTCTAGGCAATGGAAAATCATGTTCATCTCTTTGTTGCCTATGTGCTTGATGTCTCTCTCTTTCAGGTCTTTCATTTTCAAATCCTGACCTATTCCTGCCCACGGTGTGTGCAAAATTTACCTCAGGTCTCTCTCTAGTTCTTTCTCTCTGGGCTTCATGAGCGTGGGATGATCCTACTCCTTGGATGCCATGGGAAACATTGGATCTTGGTGGAGGGAAAATCAATTCACTCTTCCAAGCATATGCATGTCTATCATGTTCTGTTACTAAGAAAATTTTCTCTCCAGGTAGACCACTTTTCCTGGTGTCTCTGGATCCTTGAACTCGTAGATGATGACTATGCCCAATTGGCTAGGTTGATCTGGCTTGAATCTCCAAAAGGCTTCCTCTGTTTCTCTATTCAAGAATAGTTCTATGCTTTTGTTGTCTTGAGGGATCCAATCCGGAGTGATCACTCGGGTCAAAACTGAATTACCTCTAGGAGTCTAGGGTCCTTGTCCTACATTTCCTTGTTCTAGGTCTCCTATTTCATTCTCAGGAATGACATTTCCAAACTCATCAGTCCTATCTGGTAGGTTGGTGACCACATACATGGTTCCTTCCTTATCAATGTATGAACCCTCTTTGAACTTGACCACCGGGTGTTCAAGTCCAAAGGGTTGAACTCGATTTTTGAGTTGGACCACTGATCGCCTCAGGCCATCCTCATAGATGCGAGCACCTAATCGGTTGGTCCGAATATATTCCAACTGTGTCTTATAGGGACCTTTTGGTGTTTGTAAATAATCAGTTCCTGAGCCACCTACAAGTTTCCCCATGCTAAAAGACATTTATGAATCACTTGTGTCTGAACTTAGTCTGTAAGGATGACCACTTAGTTGTTGTGCCCAAGACTTAGCTGTATGGTTGACACTAGCCTCATAATATCTAATGCTTTGTTTATCCTTGCCTAGGTGTCTACCAGACCTCAGGTTCATAAGCTTTGTCTTCTAGTCCCAAAATTCCCCTTTGTATTGCTCAAAATCCCTTGGGGCCCCCTTGGTTTCCTAGTCCCACCGGAGGGTCAACTTCAAAATATCCTATTGCTCAAAATATCCTTGGGGCCCCCTTGCTCAAAAAATGGACTTTGGATGAAAAAGTTATGTCAAATCAGGCTCCTGGGGGTCAAAACAGGCAAACAGGACCTTTTGGAAAAAATCGCGATTTTGTGAACTTCAAGAGAATCGCGATTTTTGTGAACTTCAAGAGAATCGCGATTTTGTGAACTTCAAGAGAATCGCGATTTTGTGAACTTCAAGAGAATCACGATGCTATGAAATCAGAGAATCGCGATTTTGTACCTTGAGAATCGTGTTTTCACAAATTCGTGTTTTTGGCTGAAAATCGTGATTTATGAGAATCACGATTTTGAGCAGAGAATCGTGTTTTTGAGAATCGCGATTTTGAGCAGAGAATCGTGTTTTCACAAAATCGTGTTTTGAAACTCGTGTTTTTGCTGAAAATCGTGATTTGTGAGAAGTTTTGGGAGGTGATGAGGATTGGTAGAGTTGCACTATGGAAGGAAATCTCAGTCTCCACCATCATTGCCCTTTTTTCCTCAGCATCTCCAACCTGTGTCTCATGATGGATCCAATGGCCTCATGCCTTTTGTAGAGTAGTTTCCTGATTCTTTGAGGGATGGGTACGTAATAAGAGAAGTGCTCAAGAACATGGTGCACTATCCCTTATAATCTTCATCCTACAAATGAAAATGGGGCCAACCAATCTGGTGAGTATGCCAATCAATAGACACTTGAAACACAATGGATCTGCGATCGTATATGATCAGAGCTATGAGTACTCTTGCCAACATCTCTTAACTATATCTGCACATGCTCTATACAACTTGAAACATTCGCCATTCTCTTTGGATTGCTTGTTAGTGAAGGCGAAACCCATAGAGAGCAATAAGCAGTGAATGCAAATTAAAGAGGTAAGAGTAGGACTTCTTTTTCATTGCCATTCCCAATGTGACCTTCAGAGAAGCTTCTATCCACAACCTTGTAAACCATGAAAATATCGAGAGCCTAGTGTGGCGAGGAAGTTGCAAGAAGCTATCATCCCCAAATATATAATGGACAATGACCAACAAGATAGCATTGGCAATAGAAACATATCGAGATATGCAGAAACAACTCAAAGAGGATGTACTTGATCATCGTCTCTTCCCTCATATGTTCATATTTGGATATAGAGGCCCAAAAATACATCGAGGTGTGGAGGAGATCGAATTCTTACCGACTTCAAGTGGCGGAGACCAAAAATACATCTACCCAAACGAGGTGTATGATGACATGTCTCTAAGAAGGCATGGAGCTCAAAACGGAGCTCCCAAGGATGATAAACATCCTGTTCCCACACCAGAATGGAGACCAACAAGCACACAAAGAAAGAGCAGGCAAACAAACCCCCATTAGCTATATATGGACATAGGGCACCTGAAAAACACCATGAAAACCCCAAATGAAGTAGGAGATGAAAGAAAAGTGCTCAAGAAAGAGAATGCACGGAATTCCACTCAATCCTCTTCAAAAAGGTGAGAAGAGGCTAGGGACTTTTTAAAGTCGAAAGAGAAACCCCTTTCCCACTTATCTTTCCTAAAAGTCTAAAGAATAGCTTTGTGTGCTCATAACGCATGCCCATCGAGCTCGAGAAAATGATACAAAATTGAAGGAGGTTGGACTAACACTCCACAGGCTCGAGGACTCCTTGGCCATTGCGAACGTGGAGTGATTTTGGAGGGAATGGACTTTTCCATTGATAGATTTGTAGCTCAAGCGTAAGCACCACCTCCTTTACTTGTCAATCCGCGGAGACGTGAGGACCAGTATGAAGACCACGAGCAAGTGAAGGCACAAGTGCGTGAGTGAAAGCACACAAACATGCACACACATACACACACGCTCGAGGACTCCTTGGCCATTGCGAACGTGGAGTGATTTTGGAGAGAATGGACTTTTCCATTGATAGATTACATAGAAAGCTCAGAGATCTACGCATATCTTGAGAAATAGAAATAGATGCCTCTTGTATCCACATTCCTCTCGATAGAGTATCTATCTATCTATTGATTGAGCATGCCAAAGAATGAAACTCCTCCACATTCCTCTCGATAGATATAGATATAGTTGTAGAAGGAAAGGGATCCCAAAGGTAGTCACCGTAAGCCTTACCATGCCATGCCATTGATTTGAGGTAGCAAAGAAAAGGAGATGATGGCCTTCCCCAGGCACCACCTTTGATTCCACTTGGTTTTGATTTCGATGTTGATTTTGGATGATGCTTGTGAGCGGTGTTGGAAGCATATAATGGAATGGCAAGTGAAGCGGAAGTAATATGAAGTATTGTTTGGGGATGCATGTTTTTTGAATTGTTTCATTTCATAGCGGTGTTTTCGGCAAAGGGGTAGACAAAGTACTTCTCGATCAGAGTGGGCAGGCCATCGTCGTCGACTGCAATCGAGTCCGGGCTCCTCGTACAGACGAGCCTTCTAGGTACTGGAACATGATGATGATGTGGTACTTGATATGTGGTACTGGAACATGATGATGATGGATATCCATGATGAAATTAAAAAGGGTTTGTAGTATATCTAGGTGTCTCATGATAGGTAGTACTCCTCTTTTGAGTCTGATGATGATCCTTCTGATGTGGGATGGTGATTGTAGAAGTCCTAATTCCAACTTGCTTCTTCTTCTTCTTAGGATATTCGAATACCATATGATCATAATCTCCACAATAAAAGCATAATCCATTGTCTTTACGATGTTTCCTTTCCTTTTGTGTAAGTCTTCTGACGGTAATGTTATCCAACTACATGGGTTCTGGTTGAGATTCTTCCAATATATGTTGTTGAGGAACTGAGATAAACTTGTATTCTCGATCGTAAATAGAAATCTTCTTCTCTTGCTTTCTCTCAAACAACCTATTGTCACACTCAATTGCTTGATGCATGAATTCATTCAAAGTATTTACCTTGGGCATGGTTAACATGAGGTCTTTGACATCATCACATAAGCCCCATCGAAATTGGTTGATAAAATAATCCTCGTGCCATGTGACATCACAAATGATTTGTGTGAATTGTGATGCATAAGTAGATGTAGGCCTATTTCCTTGATATAGCTTCCTTAGCTTTGTTTCAGCAACACGTGAACAATTAGTATCTCCAAATGAAGATGTGAACTCTCGAATAAAGGCCTTGAAATAATGTAAAATATCCATATCCTTCTCAAGGATAGGTGCAAACCAAGAAAGAGCAGGACCACATAATAGAGTTCCTATGAGTCCTACTTGAGAAGCATCATCTGGGTACCTGTCTGGTTGCATCCTTATGAATAGCTTCACTTGTTGCACAAATCCTCAAAACTTTGATCTTGTCCCATCAAATTTCTCAGGCATGCTCACCTTTGGACTTCTCTTGATGTTAGTTGGCATGGGGCTACAAGATTGACTTACAATGGTCTGCAACTCTTGGATTTGCCTTTGAAGTTTTGTGATTACATCTTGAATACTTTGATGTTGGATCCTTTGTTGGTTTTCTCGTATCTCTTGGACTTGTTGTTGAATTACTTTAAGTGCAGAAAAAAATTCTTCTCGAATAATCTCCATGGTTCTTGGTCTTGATGAAGATAGTGTAGCTCAGTGATGAGTAGCACCTCCTTTAATGTCAATCCGGGAAGACGTGAGGATGGTATGAAGACCTCGAGCAAGTGGCGGCACAAGTGCGTGAGTGAGAAGCACACAAGCATGCACACACATACACACACACGCGCACACACGGCAAGACAAAGAGAGAGAATCAATGGAGTTCTTTAGATTACTTTCAATAGCTCTTACAAGTTCGTTTCAATTACAATCTAACCTCAAAAATGAGCTCTCTAGCTCCTTTTATAGTTTTTGACTAGCTTTGGCCCTGTCCAGACCTAGTGTCCGGCCTAGTTAAAAATTAGGTTCCAGGGCTTATTTGGGGGCTCAAACGAGATCTAAAAAATACGAAAATTGGTACGCAACTACTTCTAAGGCTCCTCAAGCTCAAGGACTCCTTGGCTTGCACAAAATGGAGCTACAAAAATGTGAAATGATATTTACAATGATTGTTAGTGATAAAAATCACTGTTGTTGTAGGGGTTTCTTCTAGTGATCTGCCATACATATCTTCAAGCTCCCTACTTGCTCTTCCTCCCTGCATGTCCATCTCTTTGATCTGCATTAGTGTCTTGAAAAAATATTGGCCTACTTGCCAGATCTTCTTTGACTGCCCTGTTTGCTTGTGCTGTCCCTTCGCTCTGACTCCCTTCTTTGACTTTCACGTCTTGTAAGTCCTGGTGTACCAAGACTACTGCCAACACCCCCCCCACTCTCGCGTCTGTCGCCCCTGACAGACCCTTGTCTAGCTGCTTTTTGGACGTAATATTGGACAACATCGGCGGCGAGGTGGTGTTCTTCTAACCTGAGTCCCCTTGCTAGATCTGTCAGCAATGCATCCCAATTGACTGGCCCTGGGACATCTGGATGTGGCACCCGTAATTGTTCTGAGTGAATGGTTCGCTCCACAGCAAATAAATGGAGGAGATGTGAGGGTCTGGGTACAAATATTTCTGAGTGGTATTCCCAGAACCCTGTTATGAACATCTCCTTTAATGTTTGTTTAAAGCAGGCTGGGAGGTATTTTATTCTGGCGTGCCAAGCATATACCACCTCTATGGAAGGAGTGGTACTCATGTCATAAACTAAATCCTGGTTTCCTATAAGGAATCCGACACCTGAGAAGTGTGGGTCCTTGATATTCTTGAATGTCCTGAATGTAATAAACATTAATTCAAAAATTTTCATGCACATCTGGGCCATCACATCAGGGGTATTCCTTAATCGGATGCTCCAGTGCCGTATGGTGGAAATCATGTAATTGACGGTGGGAGGTCCTTGAGGGGGTGCTAGATAGACGTAGTTTAACAATTTGGCGCAGCCTTTGATATTCTTGACTGCAAGGGTAAACTCTGGCCATGTGCGTCTGCGGAAGACAGGAACGTAACAAGGGTTATATTTAATAAAAAGAGGCATATTCGTCCAGGTGCAAACCATCTCCGGGTAGGTTTCAAGGAGTCGGATCCTCCAGGTGGGTTGATGAATGGATCCTTTTTGAGCGCTCTCTGGGATGTCATCTGGCCCGAACTGTGTAGCAAACGTTGGAGGTTTGCCACATCTTTGTTGGATATCTGCATTGTAGTCCGCCAGGAGTATACAATATGGCACGTATTGATCATCATTGGTTCCGATCCATCTATGGTGGGACATGCTGCGGAAGTATTCTGATTTAATAATAGTGTCCTCTATCTTTGCCATAGATTGGATTTGAACTGCCACTCGATCTTCATGAGTTGATGCTGTTTTCTCTAGTGTCTGGAGCCACTCAGGTACTTCAATTTCTAACGTATCCATTCCTTCTGCGGTTTGCTCACCACCTGGCATTGGCATAGGAACGTATGGTTCCTCATACGTCTCATCTACCTCGATGGGTACCAAATCCTCGGGTTTTGGTTCGACAACTGGAGAGGGCTGCCTTTCGTGTGTGAGTAATCTTTCCTGTAATTCGGCCACCTGCTCTTTCAATGTCTTAACTTCCTCTGAAGTCGTGGTCGTTTCTGTGACTCTGGGTGCTGTCTGTTGCTCTTGGAGCTGATTGCGCAGCTCATCACGTTCCCTTTCCAAGTCATCATGAGCATCTAATAGATCTGCATAGCTTTCCAAGATGGTCTTCATTGTCTCTGAGGGTACGGCTTTAAACTGCTCTGGATCAATTTCGTGGGGAGAGCCTTCCATTGCTGCTTCTAGATTTGCTTCATTTTGCTGTTGCAGTCTCTTGTTCTCTTCAAGGGCGGCCGCCATGTGTTTTCTGAGGAGTGCCAGGTTACGTCTGACTCGCAGGTTATCGGTCTGGTATACTTCGAGCAAAGCTTCTAGTTGTTTGACACCTGATTCTGTCGATGGTTGGGGTGCCTCCAATAATGTTTGGTGAGCCTGCTCAAGTGTTGTGTAGCGTTGATTCAGTTCTGCATTTTCTGTTTGTAGAATGTGAAATTGTCTTTGTAAGTTTTGATGGTGCGTTGTCAGTTGTTGATACCGGTCGTCCAGAGCTCTGTACTCATTCTGGAGCTGGTATACACATTGATTTAATGCTAAAAATATGTTATTTACATTAAATAATGCTGGGAGGGGTGAAGATGCAGGGGGAATGGGGGCGGGAATGGGAGATGTGAATGATGTGGATGCAAGCGGTGATGTGGGTGGAGGGGGTATGGGAGATGAAGGTGGCATGGGGGGAGGGAGCGGTGCTGTGGCAGGTGATGTTTCCATCGTGTCAATTGTTTGAGTGACAGTGTAGATGGGGATCGTGGGTGGAGTGGATGTGACGTCAGTGAACAGAGTGGTGAAAGTGGGCATGGTGACTCCCCCGAATTGGATTCCCGGAGAGAGTGGGATGCCCATGACAATGGTAGTGGTAGTGGACGTGGTAGTGCTAGTGTCATGTGGTGGAGTGAATTGTGTAGTGCGAGGTGGGGATGGTGGTACAGTGGTGCTTCCTGATGTTCTTCTTCTTGCGTTGTCTCTCCTGGTGCCGATACATTGATGTGAATTTGTTTCCCGGACCTCCTGGGACGAACGGGAACCCTTTTCTCAAATCTGTGAATGTAGGCCATTGCCTCATGTATGGCCTCATCCAATCCTACTGCGTCGGCATGAAGGTTTATGGACTCAATGAACAACTCGTCCACACCTTCCTCAGCTAGCAAGTCGTTCATGAGTCTCTTGCCTGCTTCAAGTGACATTTTATGCTGTTCTTGAACTAGCTTCATGGTTCGATATAGTCTTTTTATTTGTGCCGAATACGCTGGGGCACTTGCTAACTCGGAGAGTTCGTCATATTCTTGATGTTGTTCTTCGTCGGCTTCTTCTTCGTCTCCTCCTGCCTCTTGTTCATCTACATCGACTTCTGCAACTTGTGGTTGGGTGGGGGCCGATGTTGTTGTTTGGGGTTGTTGTTCCTGAGCTCGCTCTGCTTCAGTTTCGAGATTAGAGTCATAGATCAACCTGGCAATTTCTTCATCCGTGAGGTCCTCAAGAGTAAATCCCTGTGGAAATTCCAAATCTGATGGAATGGGTGGAAACACCAGATTGGGTCCCTCGGTACTTGGTCTTGGTAGCCGGATAGTGAATGGCCTAACGCGTCGTGTCTGGGGAGGGGTAATTTCTGGTGTAGTGGTGGCTCCCCTTGGTTGAGCGCAAGGTAGTTGGACTCCCCCCCTCATCTTCTTTGATGGGGGACCTGCTGCTGATTGTCTTCTCTGGAATTCTTGGGCCCGGGACCATACGAGTGCCCGCTGAATAGGCACGTCATAAGCCAAGCATCTATAGATTATTCTGGTCAGAGCACAACACCCGTGGAGCACATTTTTCTGCTTCTTGTTCCACCTTTGATGGGCTAGGTGGATCTGATCTATGATCTAGTGGGGCAAATTGATGGGAAGGCTTTCTGTCTCTGCTAGATACAAGCTGAACCATATTTTCTTCGGGGGCATTGTGAATCGTTCCTGGGCGGGGAAAGCAAAATGTTGCATGAGGGTCCGCAGGTGAAGCGCAATGGTAGGTGTCATCGCTACCATATCCTTCAACTTATTAAGATCTTTGTGTTTCATGCGGCCTGGAACCATGGTTTCCTTTTCTGTTGGGATGTGCATGCCATACATACCCAATGCTTCTCTTACTAGATTGAGGGTCAACTTGAATCTTTTAAGCTCATGACCCGGCAGCAGTGATGGCAACACAAAGGTGCTGTTGCCTCCCTTGGCCCTGCTTGGCGTGATGGTACTGATCAGATATGAACATCGTAAGAAATCCGGCTTTGGTAAGTGGACCCTGAAATAACTGTCCACACCCGCTTTGATCCAAACTGATCTCATGACTTCGGCGTTTTGATAGCTTTCAAACTCGCGCGTGAAAAAGTGGTATCGACCCCATTTGCCATTAAATTCCAATTCTGCTTCCCAGAAATAGGTTCCATCGCCCAGTGGTCCAGCAACATCACTGAACCAATGCGCATGCTTACCTACTTGAGAAGTGTGCCCTTGAGGAGGATCCTGAATGGGGAGCACATGCACGGCTTGAAGTTCTTGCGGCCTTGCGGTGAGATGTGGCTCGAGGAGAAGTGTTTCTATGTCCACAATCTGGGCACCCGATCCGGCTTGAGAACTGGCACGTGCTTCTGCCATGGCCCTGTTTGCTGGTTGGTTCTGTGAGAATATAGAACCAAGTGTTAACATCGTAATGGACAGAATAAATCCGTTGTTGTCCCCGTTACAACATTAACATGAGGTAGATGGTGAGTTAGTGGTTAGTAAGTGCACGAAGACAGTGTGTGTAGTTAGTGCTTGGGTTGTCCTAGGAGACTAATACAGTTAGTAAGTGGGTATGAATTTACAAATTGGGGTCGGGGGGTTTATTACAGGTCTTAGGCTGCCAAATGCAGTGGATGAGTTTTTCTCTTGGTTTCGGAGAGACGCTAGAGAACATTATAGGTGTATTAGCTTGAACATGAGGCCTTTTAGGGACCCATTTACAAATGATTCTGTTCGTGCTCATGGGCCTTGGTGTGTTCGTGAGTGTTGAAAACCAGTGGATGCCGGTTGTGCGAATGAATGGTTTACGCTGTATAGGTTGTGGCTTCGGCGTAGCTATTTGCGCCCGCAAGCAAGCCTTAGGCACCCAAATTTGTCTTGATTGTGGGCTAGCCTTCATCGACTTCTTGGGCACCCAAATAGGTTTCACGTTAGCAGAAGAATTTCCGAAAGACTTCTTATTAGTGTCGTGTTGTTGGTTACTAATAAGAGGCTTTGCTCGTGTGGTTGGCTTGAGTGCAACCGGGTGTTCGCCTTTCCGCACCCACACTTGTTTCACTTGCTGGGACATTTTGCTGCGCAGGTACTTTGGATCCCCGACATAGGTAGTACTCTGCTTCTTCGGCCTTTGATCCACCTTGGGTTGTTGCCTTCTTCTGGCCTTTGGAAAAGAAGGGAGTTCCTTTGCATCCCTGACTCCTTTTTTGCGAATATCATTCCTCTGCAACACATAGTTTTGGACAAGAACAGCATGGTCAACTTCATGTGCACCCCTGGAAGGACCAGGAGTCTGTGCCTTTCCTAGTTCCTTGAGTGCTCCATTGTCTAATTCTACTGTAACTCGACTATGATTGATCCAAACCTGGAGAAGTCCACTTCTTAGGTTTAAATTGACTGCTTGGTCATAGATCCAATCTTGACCCAAGACAAGAGGTTCAGTGAGATCCTCATCCTGACACACTAGTACTTTAACTGTCATTGCCTCATCATGAATGTAGAGGGGAAGTTCCACCTCGCCCATACAAGGGGTTTCCACGCCTCCCAATCCTATAAGATATGCTTCCACAGGATTGACAGTTAACTGTAACTCTTGACAGTAAGACACTTTAATAGCACTAGTGGCTGCACCTGAGTCAATCAAGGCTCTTACAGTCCTTGCACTTTTTCCTTGTCCTATCTCTAGGGTTACAAAAGGACGTCGATCAGTTATCCTATGTGAGCTGGTTCCTGCGACTGCACACATTGCCATATGATATCCTTGATCTGCATAGTCATTTGTCCTAGGTTGCTCTCTACCTTGCCTACGTAATTTCATCCTTCTGATGCGTTCTAAAGCTTCTGCTTGAGCTTCTTCTCGAACTCGCTTTTCTTCCTCTTTGCGTTTCTTAGCAGTGTTGAGTCGGCTGAGCATTTCCTCCGTGAGGGGTTCCTGATACAACTTGACTCTGCAACCGCTAATATAATTTGGGAGAACATCACCCTCTAATGTGGCCAATTGTACTGCTCCACTCGTGGAGATCCTATTGATGATCATAGGTCAGTAGCCTCTCTTTTCCAGCTTCCTCGCGTGTTGTTTTAGTGTATAGACTAAGACTAGATCTCCTGCTTTCAAGCCTTTATCCTTCACATGGGCATCGAAATATGCCTTCTGTCTCTTCTTGGCTGCATATATTCCTGCAGCGGCTCTTAGTCTTGTTTCCCCTAATCGTTCAAGGTCAAAGATCCTAGAGGAGAGCTCGTGACCTGTCCATTCGTGCTCTTGTGCTACTCTCAATGTAGGGATCAAGAAGTCCAAGGGTAGCACAGCGTTTTGGCCAAATACCATCTGAAAGGGGGTGGCTTGGAGTACCGTTTTGTAGGCAACTCGGTATGCCCAAACAGCATGGTGTAGCTGTTTGTCCCAATCAGAGCGTTTAGTGTTCACTAATTTCGTCAGTACATTGCATAAAATCTTATTAGTGCTCTCAGCTTGTCCATTAGCTTGAGGGTGATAGGGGGCAGACTTCTTGTGTATTACCAAGAATTCTTGGAGTAGATTTTCAATTACTTCATTTAAGAAATGAGTGCCTCTATCACTTACAAGCTCTATAGGTAGCCCGTATCTTGTGAACACATTCTCAAACAAGAATTTAGCAGTTGTCTGAGCATCGTTCTTTGTCGTAGCCTTTACCTCTACCCACTTGGTGAGATAATCCGTTGCAACAATGATGTATTCCGCATGAGAACCCTTGGTTGGGGGATTAATAGGACCTACGAAGTCTATTCCCCACTTAGAAAATGCACGTCCACCCATCATAGGTTTCAATGGCATCTCATCTTTGCGTATAGGATACTGAGTCCTCTGACAGACATCACACCGTTTCACATAGGTATGTGCATCCATGTGAAGGGTAGGCCACCAGAAGCCCGCAAATAGAATTGCCTTGATCACCCGATCCGGTCCAAAGTGTCCTCCTGCTACACCTTGGTGAGCAGTTTCTAAGATCTTAAGATACTCACTCTCATGGACACACAGTCTTAGGTAACCATCTTTACCACGTTTGTATAGATTATCACCAATGAGTGAGTAATCCAGGGCTTCTTCTTCTAAACTCCTTTTCCTAGCCAGAGTCATGTCTGGAGGGAATGTGTTTGTCCTCAGGAAGGATACTAGAGGTTTGCTCCAATCTGGCACTATGGATACTTGATACAGAGTAGCGTGTTCCACAGGTGGTTTAGTGCAGCAGATGGGGCAGTCCTTGCACGACTTTTGGACATCAGCTTCCATAGTTGGCCAATGTACTCCGAGTCTCTTTAGGGTCTGTAAAGTTCGTTGTTTTGAATGGTGTTGCTCTAGTGCACCTACATGTGCTAATTGCAACCATTTAGAGTACTCATCCTCTTCTACGCAACAAGCCAAGATCATTTGATCTGTGTGCTTGTACATACTTCCTGCCATGATGTGGTACTTTTGGGCTTTTACAACCTCTCTATTCCGTGTGTTTACCACTGGATGATTAGGCCCGTATGTCAATACTGGTACCAATGGCTTAGCCCACTGCGGCACCACTTCCAAATTAAACAAGTAAGCATCAGGAAGGTCATCTGATACTCCTTGTGGGGCTTCTCCCGATGTGAGCCTAGAAAGATGATCAGCTCTCAAATGGGTCCTCCCTTTTCTTACCACAACCTCAAAATCATATTCCATTAGCAAGAGAAACCATCTTACTAATCTTCCTATATTGCATGGCTTGTTTACGAGATATAACAATGCTTGATGGTCAGTAAAAAATTTAAACTTATTTGCAAGCAAATAGTGTCTAAATTTCTTAACTGCATATACCATGCCTAATCCTTCTCGCTCTGTAGTGGTGTAATTCCGTTCAGCCGCATTCAATTGTCTACTGGCATAGGCAATTGGAAGATCCATATTACCTTCACCAGTAGGTTGTGCAAGCACACATCCAATGGCATAATTGGATGCATCCACATGAACATGGAATGGCTTATTCCAATCTGGTGTGGTCAAGATTGGTGCTGAACATAATCTTCGTTTAAGCTCTTGGAAGGAATTCTCACATTCATCCATCCACTCAAAGTTTGTCAGAAGTCCGTACATGGGCTTTGCAATGACAGCAAACATGTGTATAAATCGTCGATAATAACCACAGTGCCCCATGAAAGCTTGTACTTCTTTGACATTCTTTGGCCTAGGTAGCTCTGCTATGGCTCTCACTTTTTCTTCGTCTGTAGATATGCCATTCTTTGACACTATGTGTCCTAGAATCTTGCCTTGCCTGACCATAAAAACGCACTTTTCTGGGTTCAGGCAGACTTGATATTCTCTACATTTGTCAAAGATTTGTCTGAGTTCAGGGATATGGGTTTGTCTAATGTTGGAATGAGCACAAAGATCATCAACGTAGACTTCTAAACTCTTCCTCAGGAACTCCTTAAACACATGGCACATTAGCCTCTGGAAGGTAGCTGGTGCATTGGTAAGCCCAAATGGCATTACTCTAAAAGCAAAAATGCCCCATTCTGTGGCAAAGGCTGTCTTATGCTGATCCTCTGGTGCTATGGCTACTTGATTGTAGCCCGAAAATCCATCAAGGAAGCTGTACACTTCCTTGCCAACCACTCTTTCTAAGAGATGTTCTGTGATGGGAAGCGGATAGTTATCTCGAATAGTGGCTGCATTAACCTTCTTCAAGTTAATGCACACGCGCAATTTGCCATTCTTCTTGGGCACCACTACGATGGGTGATACCCACTCAGTGTGCTCAATTTCATAGATAAATCCAGCTTCGACCAGTCTATCTATCTCTTCCTTGATTTTAGCAGCGTAATTATCGTTATATGTATAAGGCTTTTGCTTAGAGGGTTTGGCATCTGAGGTCATGGGGATAGTGTGTGAGCATATGTCAGGGTCAACACCTTTCAAGTCCTTGTAACTCCAAGCGAATACATCTCTATATTCTCTTAGCAAGGCAATCAATTCGTGCTCTTCTTCTTCTGTCAGGTCATGGCCTATGTACGTGCATCTCTCCTCTCCTTCTTCTATGGCCACTACTATTTTCTTGGTAGTTTCTTTGTTATCATAGGCCTCTCCTGATTGTGCCTCTCGTTTGGGCATTCTAATCATGACCCTCCTGTCATCTATCTCATACTTCTTAAAATTTTCTGGGACCTCAAACAAAGGTTCTTCCTCTTCTGGTAAGGCTTCTCTCTTCTTTTGTTTCTTTCCTTCTTCCTTCGGGGTCACATGTGTTGCTAATCTTACATTAGTTGTATCCTCTCCATGCCTCTGGGGTTGAAATTCTACTTCATGGAAGTATTCTTCATCTGATGCAAATGGTGGGTCCATAATGATTGACTCTAGATCGGAGTCACTTGCATCTTCATATGCATCAGGGCTAGGTTCACATTCTTCTAGAACTGCCTCTCCCCTGATTGGCTCTATGGAGAAGACTGAAATGTCATAGCCATCCTCATCACAGTGAGGTGTCCATTGTTCTTCATTGATGGCTACGTCCATTGTTGCTAAAATTTCTGCCCAGCCATGGGGTTCAAATTCCTCGTCTGGAAAAACTACAGGTGCATAGGCTGGGTCTTGAATGGGTCTATGAGTTTCGTTTGCACCTATTTCTCTGGCCTTTTCTCTCTTCTCTTCCTCCACTGTTACTTTGCACATCCATAAGTGAGTGTCTTCATGCATCCATGAGGATCCAGACCCTATGGAATGCACCGATTCCGTATCATCTTTGGCTCTATGGATGGGATTCCACTGGATAGGAGGGACATCTCTATGAGAATAGTCCTTGAGATTGACTTTGGTTGTAACGCCCAAGTGTTGCAAATACAAGGAGTTGGTTCCCCAATCCTGTACCACTTGCAACTGTCGCATAAATGGTCTTCCCAAAATCATCTCATAAGCATGATTTTTGCTGAAGTCACATATAGCAAAGCTATGCTCAAACTCAACACCACAAGTGGTGAGAGTTATTCCTTCTAGCAATCCTAAGGGTCTCTCAATATGACCATCGGCCATTTGCAATTTCATTCTCGTTGGCCTGAGTGCCGGCTTGCCCCAACGCTTCCATAGGGAAGTAGTGGCAATTGCAACTCCTGCACCTGAGTCCAAAATTGCCTTCGTGGTGTAGTCTTGGTAGGTGATGGGAAGATAGGTGTTCCCTTCTTCACCTTCACACATATCTCCTATTTTGTCCAAAGGAATTTCTGGCACTGTCCTATGGGATCCTACCTTGGAACGAGGTTTTGCAGCTTCAGTTACCTGACTGGCTACATATTTTCGCGCTTCTGATCTATCCTTAGGCAGTTCTTCCAAAGTGAGATCGCGCTGCACCTCGGTGTTCTTTACTACCTCCGAGTTCCTAGGTATGACTGAGCCGTCGTTCCTTACCATGACTGTGGGTGCTCTCATACACGTGGACTTTGCTTCCCATGGGCCTGTGAAGTGGGGTAGCTCTTGTGTGGAATTAGACTCAAAGTCCAATCTCTCGAGAGACTGAGTACTCTCATGTTCCCCGTAAATAGATGGGATGTCTTGTGGGAATTGGTCGTGTGCATCATCCACAAGTTCAAAAGGAGGGGCGACTTCACTTTCGTTATCCCATTTGTCTTCTTGAATCTCTCGTAGGAAGTCTGGTGCAAACCGATTCATAGAAGAAGAAGTGTCTGGCTCTGTAGAATTAGGTGCATAAGCAACCTGGGAAGGAGGGCTTATTCTATCGTTGGCTCTCTCCTCGTTCCCATAGATGGCTGGAGCACAAGCTTCTTGGGGAGGATTACTTATTCTATTACTTTTCCGAACAGGCTCATACGCTCTCTGAGAAGGAATGTAGGTCACCTATGGAGGTACGTAAGCTTTCGAGGGAGGCTCATGTGACTTTTGGGGGGGAAGATAGGCTTCTTGAGGAGGCACATGGGCTTCCTGAAGAGGCTGGCTTATCCGTTCTCTTGCCCTTTCCTTTCTTTGAGGGGCAGCTTCCTTCTCTGATTGTGCAATTAGCTTCTCTATTCTTTCTAGCAGTCCATCAAAGTGTAACTGCGTCTTAGCTGAACTAGAAATGTTAAATAGGCGGCTGGCCTCAAACATGGTCTGAGCCAACTCCACCATTTTGGCACAAATCTTAGTTCGTTCAAGCTCTAGCTCGGCTCTAGGGTAGCATTTTTCATGATCGGTTATGGTTGGCCCTTCTTGGATTCTGGCCTGATATGCTTTAAGCATCATGTTTAGGTCCTCGGGAGTGGGATCAGCTAATACTGATCCTGCTTGGGGTGGTGGGTGGGTTACGTGGGGTGTATTAGAGGGTGGAGGGATGAAGGGTGATGGGGATGGTAGCGGTGGGATTGTGTGAGAGTGCGATTGGGATGTGATCTCTATGATTTTAGCCTTGGTTTCGCGTAAACTTTCCTCAAGTTCACTCATCTTCTTTGCCCATTGCCTTTTCATACGTTCACGGCTATCTCTCCAAGCTCTAGTCCTTTTCTTGGTTATGCTCTCAGGTTCACTAGCTGTTGAGCTCTTTTCCTGGTCTACCCCTTGGTTTTGCTGCAATGCTTGAGCTCTAGTGACTACCTGCACTGGTGCTGTGGAAGTGACACTTCCTGTGGAATCTACCACTAACCCAATAACGTTGATAGGCGTAATTTTTGGCATATTATTATGATTCTTAGGACAATCTCGTAAGAGATGCTCTTTTCCACAGTCTTGGCAAAAGCCTTGGATCGTCACGGACTGAGTTTGTGTAGGCGGAGGTAAGGGGCAATCACGAATGAAGTGATCTCCTTGGCATCTGTAGCACGGTCCTCTTGGGAATGGAGGTCTTACCTACCTAGGTTGAGGCCTAGGATTGGGGTTTGCATACATGACGTTTGTGTAATCTGACTCCCAACTAGGTTCATTTGGCTCTTCGCTGTAATAGGACTCACCATGTTCTGGAGACTGCATGTAGTACGCCTGGGGACTATCAACATGTGTAGAATCAAAGCTATGGTCACTGAGGTCATTTTCGGAAAGCAAGGATGTTACCGGGACTAAGGCTCTATTCATGTTCTCTTCTGCGGCAGTATACTTTATCGGGATCACATTGGTTGGGGCAGGGGGTTGTTGTGCTAGCACCGGTTGGGGTCTCTGTTGGGCCTGA
Source organism: Ceratopteris richardii (assembly GCA_020310875.1). Lineage (NCBI taxonomy): Eukaryota > Viridiplantae > Streptophyta > Polypodiopsida > Polypodiales > Pteridaceae > Ceratopteris > Ceratopteris richardii. The sequence goes on along the minus strand of CM035408.1, from coordinate 82,413,153 downwards.
TATTGTGGTTGGTAGGTTTGTTGGGGTCTAGCATATTGTGGTGGTGGATTTTGGTTCTGGTATCTGCCTTGTTGGTAGGGCTGAGGGTAGGGTTGCCTAACTGCCTGCTTGTTATATGGGCAATCTTGCGCAGTGTGATTGGTGTACTTCTGTTCTATGGTGCAATATTGGCTACTAGGATTAATTTGGGGTTGAGCCATAATGGGACAGACGTTCGCCATGTGGTCGCCCCCACAAGTATAACATCTTTTCACAGGGGCAAACCGTGGGATTTGTTTACTAGTTACTCCTAATTTCTGAGCTACTTTCTCTACGAGTTCCTCAATTGATGTGGATTGCGTGGAAGAGTGACTAGATGCACTATCTGAATCTTTGTAGATTTTTGAAAGCTCTAGTTCTTCCCCTAGGTTATCTTCAATGTCAATGCACATGCGTACACACTCTTCTATAGTCCTAGGATCTTTCAGATACACATAGGATCTCAATTTCGTACTCAGCAATCCGTCAAGGAACAAGGCTACTTGTTTAGCAGATGTGGGTAGCTCCGAAACAGGGCACCTTTCAAGATATTGTCTAAATCTTCTTCCTGCCAATCTGACAGTCTCTTGGGGAGTCTGTTTGAAGCTGTGAATCAATGAGGAGGTATTGTGTCTTATGCCGCTCTTAGAGAACTCTACAATGAAAGCCTCTAGGATTTGGTCTATGCACCTGAATTGCCGCTCATCCAATGGCTGAAACCATGTAAGTGCTGTGTTCCTAAGGGTTAGACCGAAGGCATTGTACTGTGTGAACAGATCCTCCACTTGTTCAGCTTTCAAGACTTGCTTGAACTCCGCCACATGATCATAGGGGTCTCCTGTGCCATCAAAGTAATTCTTCATGGACTTAACTAGCTGGGTCGGTCTCAGAGTTCTTGTGTGCTCTCTAGGTCTCGGCAGCGGAAATCCATCCACGTTTCTTTGGTTCCTGTGAGCTCTAAGCATCTCAGGTTCTACCCTATTCGTTTCCGTCCTCGTTCTTTCTCTGCCCAATGGGTTAGCAAAGCTTATTTCCGGTCTATCTCTGCTTCTGTCTCTTTGCATTCCATGAGCTTGGGATGTTCCAGCCCCAGGGTGACCATAGGATACATTCGCTCTTGGTTGAGGGAAAATGAATTCACCCTTCCAAGTGTAAGCATGCCTATCATTCTCTGTCACCACAAAGATCCGTTCTGAAGTGTGATCTAAGTAGGTCACTCTTCCTGGGCTATCCGGATCCTTAAACTCATAGATCATGATACTCCCTATATCAGTTGGCTGATTAGATTTATACCTCCAAAAGGCTTCGTCGGTTTCTCGATTGAGGAGCAACTCTATGCTCTTGTTGTCTTGGGGTACCCACTCAGGTGTGATAATCCTAGTGAGAACTGATTTACCTCGAGGGGTTCTAGGTTCCGCACCCATGTTTCCTTGCTCTAAGTCACCTAAGTCCGCCTCTGAGATTACATTTCCAAATTCATCCGTCCTATCTGGGTGACTGGTGACCACGTATATGGTTCCTTCTTTGTCCAGGTATGCACCATTTTCAAACTTGACAGCTGGGTGCTCTAGTCCTATGGATTGATCAGGGTTTTTAATCTGGACCACGGATCTTCCTAGGCCGTCCTCATAGATGCTAGCACCTAATCGGTTGGTCCTAAGGTACTCTAGCTGCGTTTTGTAAGGGCCTTCTACCCTGTACAGGTAAGGCACACCTGAACTTCCCGTAGGTCTGTCCATACCTTGAGACATCCCTGATTCACTAGTATCAGAGCTAGGGAAATGAGAGTGGTGACTCAACTGCTGGGCCCAAGACCTTGCAGTGTGATTGACACTAGCCTCTGAAGACCTAAGGCTTTGTCTCTCTCTTACCAGGTGTCGTCCTGATCTAAGGTTCATATGCCTAACTGATTAGCCCGATTTTTGCCCAGAGTACAACCTCGTTGCCGATCAATTGGTACCAATCACTTGATTCTTTTTTTTTTGTTATTCCTCGTGTTTAAGGTCTTGTTTGCTATTACGTTGTCAGGAATACTTGAATGTTCTTCGTACCTTCAGGTTGATCGTTCCACGTTGGGTTCTTTTCCTTTATGTTATCGACAGTACAGAGATTAGGTTTTTAGCTTGAACTTGAGTTTTTAGGTAGTCTTCAACTTGATGCCTGCCTATCGTCGCTCTGACTTACTCCTACCTCTCGTCGTTCTTAGCCTAAGCTATGAATTGACAGAGGGGGTTAAAAGTGTCCAACCTTTTGTTTCCTGCTCGGTCGCCCTTGAGTGCCCAGGAAATGTGTTCCCAAGCTCGCACTTACACTTGCTTAGAACGCCTCTCGATGCTCTGTAAGAGTTTCAAAGTTAGCTTTGAAATTTACATTCCAAAGACAGAACCAATTATTTTCATTCATGTAGCACAAACACAAACTTGCATAGTGATTTTCAAGAAAACAATCCTAAGGACCCCTGACTTTGATCCCCCTAGGTTTGGTCAACTTCAAAATTCCCTAGCAAATATTCTTGATCTTAATTTTAACTATAACCAGTCGATGTTTTTGTTGTACTCCCTGTGAGCTTTCCAACAAAACAAAAATCACGGCAAACGGATTTCGTATGAGGAAGTTATGCCGGTTTAGGGTTTTGGGGCTAAAACAGGATTGCGCTCGGTTATCAAGCAAACAGGAATTCTAAAGTTACTTGGGTCGTGTCCTCGTAATGCAATGCTACACCCTTGTGTTTGTCCCACACTTGGCCAAAATTTAGACCACTACTTTTGCCTTGAAAATTTGACCTAAATTGCCCTTCTAACGTGTTCGCAAAGTCTGTCGGTCGCGATTGACAGGTCAGTCGCGATCGACGTGTCGATCGCGATTGACAGGTCCGTCGTGGTCAAAGGGTCGTTGACTCTGTCGGTCGCGATTGATGAGTCGATCGCGATTGACAGGTCGGTCGCAAGGGTCTGTCGATCGTGGTCAATCAGTCGTTGACTGTGTCGATCGCGATTGACAGAGCCGTCGTGGTCTGTCCGTCGTGGTCAAACAGTCGTTGACTGCGTCGGTCGCGATTGATGAGTCGATCGCGATTGATGACTCGATCGCGATTGACATGTGTCGCGCGTATGATCCGTCAGTCGTGGTCAATCGGTTGTTGACTCTGTCGGTCGCGATTGACAGAGCCGTCGTGGGCTGTCGGTCGCGATTGACGTGTCGATCGCGATTGACAGGTCTGTCCGTCGTGGTTTGTCGATCGCGATTGACAGAGCGATCGCGATTGACAGAAATCTGTGGAATTTCAAAAAACTAAACACATTTTTGGGAAGCTCTAGGCCTGTAGGTCATGGATATGCACTTTGTTTAGCAATTAGAGCAATTTTTCTGTCGGTCGCGATTGACAGAGCTCGGCGACACACAGACAATTACTCAGATTTCCGTACCTGCGCGGAGTGCTGGGGATGATGATGCAGCCTGTACCTGCAAGACAGCTCAGAAAACATGCAAAAATAGCACATGCAAATTCGCTCTCTCGCTCTCTCTCACAAGTGAAATGGGGGAAATGAGGTGGAGATGGGGATATAGTCAAAAAACTGAAATTTTTGCGATGATGGAGATGGAGGTGGGAGATGGTGATGATGATGATGGAAGTGAAGATGGTAAAGAAAGTAAAAGAAAATCGATGAGAGTGAAGAAAATACCTACAATTCCAACGCGTCAACTCTACGTCTTACCATCACACGCTCGTCCTCAAAGCTCGATCCCCGGCAACGGCGCCAAAATTTGGTGTAGCTCAGTGATGAGTAGCACCTCCTTTAATGTCAATCCGGGAAGACGTGAGGATGGTATGAAGACCTCGAGCAAGTGGCGGCACAAGTGCGTGAGTGAGAAGCACACAAGCATGCACACACATACACACACACGCGCACACACGGCAAGACAAAGAGAGAGAATCAATGGAGTTCTTTAGATTACTTTCAATAGCTCTTACAAGTTCGTTTCAATTACAATCTAACCTCAAAAATGAGCTCTCTAGCTCCTTTTATAGTTTTTGACTAGCTTTGGCCCTGTCCAGACCTAGTGTCCGGCCTAGTTAAAAATTAGGTTCCAGGGCTTATTTGGGAGCTCAAACGAGATCTAAAAAATACGAAAATTGGTACGCAACTACTTCTAAGGCTCCTCAAGCTCAAGGACTCCTTGGCTTGCACAAAATGGAGCTACAAAAATGTGAAATGATATTTACAATGATTGTTAGTGATAAAAATCACTATTGTTGTAGGGGTTTCTTCTAGTGATCTACCATACATATCTTCAAGCTCCCTACTTGCTCTTCCTCCCTGCATGTCCATCTCTTTGATCTGCATTAGTGTCTTCAAAAAATATTGGCCTACTTGCCAGATCTTCTTTGACTGCCCTGTTTGCTTGTGCTCTCCCTTCGCTCTGACTCCCTTCTTTGACTTTCACGTCTTGTAAGTCCTGGTGTACCAAGACTACTGCCAACAGATAGTCTTGCCAAAATGTCAGGGGAGCACTAGATTGTGCTCTCTCACTTAACTATACAGGATTTTTGAAATACACTTATGATTACAAGAACACCCAAGTAGGGAAAATAATGCAAGAAGATATAGTTGATACAAGACGTCCCACAACCTGGGACCAATAGGTATGGAAAAATGGACTACAGATGATATAGGAGATCCCACGACCCGGGATCGTAAGTATGAGACAAGATGTTTGGATTACAAGAACCCCCTTCTCGGAGATGAACTGAATACAAGAAAGAGCTTGACAAGATCTCATACTACAAGGTTACAAGAGGACAAAATAGTATGTCCAAGAACTAGATTAGGCAAGACTCAAACAAGGAACAAGACAAGAACTGGAACTAGAACGTGGAGAGTACTTACTTGGCGGTCATGACTCCTTGAGCTCCCACGACTGGTATTGCCAAGACTGAAAATGAATGTGGCCCAAGCCTCCTTATACAGGATTTCAAGGGCTGTTCTCAAGGGCGGTTTCGAAATTGTGGTTCAAGATACTCAAGTTGAAAATAAGGCTCATGACACCAAGTTTATGAGCAAGGTTCGAGACACTCTTCGAGGTTGAGGGCATCAATTCAAGGGTACCTAGGGGGTTCGAGTGCTGATCGACAAGGCTAGTAGGATATAAGAGCAGATCATTGAGGACAATGATCAACCGAGTTAAGAAGAATGCCAAAAAGTGAGGGGCAAGAGATTGTTGAGCCAACATTAAGAGGCAAGTACTTGGATTTCCTTCCCCCTCTGAGGCAGAATACAGGAAATGCGAGCAGAGTGGTCATATGTAATGCACGGATTTCTCCTTGCATAAGAAGCCTTAACTTAACCATAATATTTCTGAGGCACACATATGAAACCTTGTTTCTTCTTTCCTTTCCTGAAACTCAAACATGCATTTGATTGGCCCATCTAGTGCTCAACCCATAATTCCCTGGTTTATACAAGCAAGGGGCTCTACCTATCACGACATGTTCTTTGGCTGGAGAAGTTTTGGGAGGGGACGAGGATTGGTAGAGTTGCATTATGGAAGGAAATCTCAGTCTCCACCATCATTGCCCTTTTGTCCTCAGCATCTCCAACCTGTTTCTCATGATGGATCCAATGGCCTCATGCCTTTTGTAGAGTAGTTTCCTGATTCTTTGAGGGATGCGTACGTAATAAGAGAAGTGCTCAAGAACATGGTGCCCATTATCCCTTATAATCTTCATCCTACAAATGAAAATGAGGCCAACCAATAGACACTTGAAACACAATGGATCTGCGATCGTATCTGATCAGAGCTATGAGTACTCTTGCCAACATCTCTTAACTATATTTGCACATGCTCTATACAACTTGAAACATTCGCCATTCTCATTGGATTGCTTGTTAGTGCACGGAATTCCACTCAATCCTCTTCAAAAAGGTGAGAAGAGGCTAGGGCCTTTTTCCCACTTATCTTTCCTAAAAGTCTAAAGAATAGCTTTGTGTGCTCATAACGCATGCCCATCGAGCTCGAGAAAATGATACAAAATTGAAGGAGGTTGGACTAACACTCCACAGGCTCGAGGACTCCTTGGCCATTGCGAACGTGGAGTGATTTTCGAGAGAATGGACTTTTCCATTGATAGATTTGTAGCTCAAGCGTAAGCACCACCTCCTTTACTTGTCAATCCGCGGAGACGTGAGGACCAGTATGAAGACCACGAGCAAGTGAAGGCACAAGTGCGTGAGTGAAAGCACACAAACATGCACACACATACACACACGCTCGAGGACTCCTTGGCCATTGCGAACGTGGAGTGATTTTTGAGAGAATGGACTTTTCCATTGATAGATTACATAGAAAGCTCAGAGATCTACGCATATCTTGAGAAATAGAAATAGATGCCTCTTGTATCCACATTCCTCTCGATAGAGTATCTATCTATCTATCGATGGAGCATGCCAAAGAATGAAACTCCTCCACATTCCTCTCGATAGATATAGATATAGTTGTAGAAGGAAAGGGATCCCAAAGGTAGTCACCGTAAGCCTTACCATGCCATGCCATCGATTTGAGGTAGCAAAGAAAAGGAGATGATGGCCTTCCCCAGGCACCACCTTTGATTCCACTTGGTTTTGATTTCGATGTTGAATTTGGATGATGCTTGTGAGCGGTGTTGGAAGCATATAATGGAATGGCGAGTGAAGCGGAAGTAATATGAAGTATTGTTTGGGGATGTAAGTTTTTTGAATTGTTTCATTTCATAGCGGTGTTTTCGGCAAAGGGGTAGACAAAGTACTTCTCGATCAGAGTGGGCAGGCCATCGTCGTCGACTGCAATCGAGTCCGGGCATATGCACACACATATCTACTCACGGAGAGGAGGTGAACATTTATGAATCACTTGTGTCTGAACTTAGTCTGTAAGGATGACCACTTAGTTGTTGTGCCCAAGACTTAGCAGTATGGTTGACACTAGCTTTGTCTTCTAGTCCCAAAATTCCCCTTTGTATTGCTCAAAATCCCTTGGGGCCCCCTTGGTTTCCTAGTCCCACCGGAGGGTCAACTTCAAAATATCCTATTGCTCAAAATATCCTTGGGGCTCCCTTGCTCAAAAAAATCGCAAACAGGACCTTTTGGAAAAAATCGCAATTTTGTGAACTTCAAGAGAATCGCGATTTTGTGAACTTCAAGAGAATTGCGATTTTTGTGAACTTCAAGAGAATCGCGATTTTGTGAACTTCAAGAGAATCACGATTTTGTGAACTTCAAGAGAATCACGATGCTATGAAATCAGAGAATCGCGATTTTGTATCTTGAGAATCGTGTTTTCACAAATTCGTGTTTTTGGCTGAAAATCGTGATTTATGAGAATCACGATTTTGAGCAGAGAATCGTGTTTTTGAGAATCGCGATTTTGAGCAGAGAATCGTGTTTTCACAAAATCGTGATTTCACAAAATCGTGTTTTGAAACTCGTGTTTTTGCTGAAAATCGTGATTTGTGAGAAGTTTTGGGAGGTGATGAGGATTTGTAGAGTTGCACTATGGAAGGAAATCTCAGTCTCCACCATCATTATGAGGCTTGCTGGGGAGGGATGGAATCCAAACATGCCACACCAACCCATTATGCATATGCACACACATATCTACTCACGGAGAGGAGGTGATAAGCATACACCACACCTCAAGTCTTCGTGAGGAGATGGACAATGGATCCGGGCACGCCACAAGATCATAAAGCTTAATTCATAGGATTGTGATAGGTCGCCTAAGCGTCGAGGCTTCGTCGGGGCTTCGATGTTAATTTTGAATGATGCTTGTGAGTGGTGTTGGAAGCATACAATGGAATGGCGAGTGAAGCGGAAGTAAATATGCAGTATTGTTTGGGGATGTAAGTTTTTTGAAGAGTTTCATTTCATAGTCGGTGTATGTGTGGGCGCGCGAATTAGGCAATCCCATATGGCAATGCAAAAGGGCCACACCAACCACCTCATACCTTTCTCGGCCTTTTGGCTAAGATCAAGTGTAGTATCTCTTCTTATCAGTTTAATATCTGATACGTGGTCCATCAGACCACTATGATATTAACCTAATTTCTTTCACGGGGGCAGCCCCCTCCCGGCAGCTTGCTGCCCAGGGGCTGCGCGCGTCGCCTCTGTATTGCACTGCCTCAGAGGCGTGGCGCACCCCCCCACCCAATCACTCAACATCAACAAAATCGTCCGGCCCATATGATGGATGCATCTCTCATCGAAATGTCGTCCGACGAGCCATACGTTGCGATGCATTCATCATCGCCCACATGCAATGATGGATTATATACACGTGGGGATGCAATGTTCATTGCACTCCAATGGTCCGACCTAATGATGGATTATACACGTGGGGACGCAATGTTCATTGCAATCCATTGGTCCGACCTCCAAAAGTATGGAGTAGCAGCACTGTGTGCCATTCAATCGACTCCATTGCATTCCACTGGTCGGACCATTGTGTGCATCCTTGATGGGCACCATGTTCATACCTCAAGAGTATGGAAGAGCATTGTGTGCATGCATCGTTGATGGAAAACCTCCATCTAAGTAAGTGTTGTGTTATAGGTGCATAACAGATAAAGAAGGATCAAGGAGGGAGGTGTGCATGCATCATGGATGGTGGAAAACATCCATCTAAGTAAGTGTTGTGTTATAGGTGCGTAACACATAAAGAAGGATCAAGGAGGGAGGTGTGCATGCATCATGGATGGAAAACATCCATCTACGTAAGTGTTGTGTTATAGGTGCATAACAGATAAAGAAGGATCAAGGAGGGAGGTGCCTTCCAAACGCATCCCTTGGTTCGTCACGGATGCACGCACCTCACCTCCACCATCATTCAAGCACCCAGCGGCAAGTCTAAGCACGTGACACCACACACGCAATGCAATCCCCTGCACCTCATCTCAACCATCATTCAAGCACCAAGCGCACACAGATGCATGCACCTCATTTCAACCATCGCTCAAGCACCAAGCGGAAGTCTCTAAGAAGGTGACACCACACATGCAACGCAATCCCGTGCACCTCATCTCAACCATCATCCAAGCACCAAGCGGAAGTCCCTAAGCACGTGACACCACACATGCAATGCAATCCCATGCACCTCCTCCCAACCATCATTCCACCACCAACCGCAAGTCTCTAAGTAGGTCACATGCTCCTCCTTCCTACGGAAGTTTGTGCCTATGGACTTATATCCATCGACGTACCCCTCATTCCACGGTGAAGAGCAAACCCACCCACACCCACGTGAGACTGAAAGCCTACGTCTATCTATTCAACTACCGAACGTTTTATGTCATGTCGCACTTTTCCACTTGGACCTCTGTTGGCATACAAGTCAGATGAAGAGCATACTAGCGCAACGGAGGAGTCATGCACAATACGGCAACAAGGCCCAATCATTTTTTCCATGGACCATTTACAACTCAAGTGATTTTAATCACTACACAAACATTGTAAATTCCGTTTTTGGTAGAATAGACTCCATTTTGTGCAAGCCGAGGAGTCCTCGAGCTTGAGGAGTATTAGAACTAGCTACATATCAATTTTCATAATTTTTAGACTCTGTTTGAGCCCTCAAATAGGCTCTAGAACCTAATTTTTAACTAGGCCGGACACTAGGTCTGGACAAGACCAAAGCTAGTTAGAAAACTATAAAAAGAGCTAGAGAGCTCATTTTTGGGGTTAGATTGTTTGTGAATTGAGCTTATGTAAGAGACGTTTTGACTAATGCAAAGAACTCCATTGTTCCTCTCCTTGTTCTTGCCTTGTGTGCGCGTGTGTGTGTATGTGTGTGCATGCTTATGTGCTTCTCACTCACACACTTGTGCCTTCACTTGCTCATAGTCTTCATACTAGTCCTCACGTCTCCACGGATTGACAATTATGAGGTGAATCTTCTCACGTTGTTACTCACCATTGTGCTAGAGTGACACCAAATTTGGCGCCGTTGCCAGGGAGAGAGCTTCGAGGACGAGCGTGTGATGGTAAGACGTCGAGTTGAGACATTGGAGTTATAGGTAATATCCTTCCTTCTCTTAATTTTTCTTCATTTTTTCCTTACTTTTGCATCACCATCATCACCATCATCATCCCCTCCATCTCCCACCTCCATCTCCATCTCCACAAAAAATTTCAGTTTTTTGGTCATATTACACCCCCCACCTCATTTCCCTCATTTCATTGTGAGAGAGAGCGAGAGAGAGCTTGCATGCTATCTGTTTTTGGTGTGTTTTTGAGCTTTTGTTGCAGGAACTAGCTGTACCACCTTCTCGAGCAGTGTGCGCAGGTACGATAGACTCTGCACAGGTCCCGGGACGACGACCTCTGTCTGTCACGACAGACAAAAAAACTTAATATTTTGTGAATGCTTGTTTGGACGGTAACCTACACCATTAGAGCACTCCAAATCACTAGAAGTTTCTCAAAAATTTGCGTTTTTTCAGTCTATCGCGATAGACACCGTCTATCGCGACAGACACCGTCTATCGCGACAGACACCGTCTATCGCGACAGACAAAGACCCACGATAGACCCCGTCTATCACGACAGACACCGTCTATCGCGACAGACCACTCTATCGCGACAGACACCGTCTATCGCGACAGACACCGTCTATCGCGACAGATCACTCTATCGCGACAGACACCGTCTATCGCGACAGACACCGTCTATCGCGACAGACCACTCTATCGCGACAAACACCGTCTATTGCGATAGACCACTCTATCGCGACAGACACCGTCTATCGCGACAAACACCGCCTATCGCGACAGACCACTCTATCGCGACAGACACCGTCTATCGTGACAGACCACACTATCGCGACAGACACCGTCTATTGCGACAGACACCGTCTATCGCGACAGACCACTCTATCGTGATAGACACCATCTATCGCGACAGACCACTCTATCGCGACAGACACCGTCTATCGCGACAGACCACTCTATCGCGACAGACACCGTCTATCGCGACAGACCACTCTATCGCGACAGACACCATCTATCGTGACAGACCACTCTATCGCGACAGACACCGTCTATCGCGACAGACAGCCCCCCACGATAGTTTGTGTCTATTGCGACAGACACCGTCTATCGCGATAGACAGACATTTTCGGCAAAAATTAAGGGGTAAATTTTTTGGAAATTTAGGCTAAATTTTGGGCATATTTGCACTCTCAAATACTCACACACTTGCAAAGGCCTTAGAAAAATGTGTTAAAACCCCTGAAAGGTTCTGTTTGTCTGGTTAACCCCCTAAACCCTGAACGGCCATAACTTTTTCATACGAAGTCCATTTTTTGAGCTCTAGGGCTTGTCGGAAAGCTCGTGGCATATACTACGCGCCCTCAACTGTTTTTTATAAGAATAATGCGTTGATTTTCAGATAGGATATTTGGAAGTTGGCACACTGAGGGGTAGGAACACCAAGGGAGCTCTAGAGGAAATTTTTAGCAATACAAAAGGGGGAACAAGGGTCATTAAAAAAGTGTCTGAAATAAATTGTCTGTCAATTGAAAGGTCAACTTGGAGCTAATCTTGGGACTGATGCAGGTCTATTGAGAAGCAATTGAGAGCGTCCAAGCAAGGGCTTTGTGCAAGCTTGAGAATCAACTTCTTGAGCACTAAAGAGCAAGGATCAGCAAGAAAGGTCGGAATACTCTCATCTCCCCTTCGTCAATTCCTAGCTTAGGCTAAGAACGATTAGAGGCAGGAGTAAGTCAAGGCGACGATAGGCAATTATCAAGTTGAAGCATACCTAAATTTTCAAGTTCAAGCTAAGGACATAATCTTTGTACTATCGAGAACTTTAAAGGAAAAGAACTTAACGTGGAACGATCAACTTTAAGTGCGGAACTACACTCAAACATACCTTACGACGTGATATCAGACAAGAATTTTAATACGGGAATCAACTAAAAAGAATCAAGTAACTCATACAAAAGGACTCTGCAACGAGGTTGTACTTGAGAAAATTTGGGCTATTCAATTAGGCTTATGAACCTTAGATCAGGGCGACATCTAGTAAGGGATAGACAAAGCCTTAGGTCTTCAGAGGCTAGTGTTAACCACACTGCTAGGTCGTGGGCCCAGCAGTTGAGCCACCACTCATACTACCCAAGTTCTGAGACTAGTGAATCCGAGATGACTCAAGGTATGGAGAGACCTACAGGAAGTTCAGGAGTGCCATACTTGCACAGGGTAGAAGGCCCTTACAAAACGCAGTTGGAATACCTTAGGACCAACCGATTAGGTGCCAGCATCTATGAGGACGGCCTAGGAAGATCTGTGGTACAGATTAAGAATCCTAATCAATCCATTGGACTAGAGCACCCAGCTGTCAAGTTTGAAAACGGAGCATACTTGGACAAAGAAGGAACCATATACGTAGTCACCAGTCACCCAGATAGGACGGACGAATTTGGAAATGTGATCCCAGAAGCGGACTTAGGTGACCTAGAGCAAGGAAACATGGGTACAGAACCTAGAACCCCTCGAGGCAAATCGGTTCTCACTAGGATTATCACACCAGAGTGGATTCCCCATGATAATAAGAGCATAGATTTGCTCCTCAATCGAGAGACTGACGAAGCCTTTTGGAGGTATAAATCTGATCGGCCAATTGATATAGGAACAATCATGATCTATGAGTTTAAGGATCCTGATAGCCCAGGCAGAGTGACCTACTTGGATCACGCTTCAGAGAGGATCTTTGTGGTTACAGAACATGATAGACATGCTTACACATGGAAGGGTGAATTTGTTTTTCCCCAACCTCGGACTAATGTGTCATACAGTTACCAAGGAGTTGGGACCTCCCAAGCTCATGGAGCTCAAAGAGATAGAAGTAGAGAGAAACCTGAGGTAAGTTTTGCCAACTCCCTAGGAAGAGAGAATGGGAACGGAAAGGAATAGAGTGGAACCTGAGAGACATAGAACCCCATGGAATCAAAGGAATGCTGATGATTTTCCTTTGCCAAGGCCGAGAGAACACACTAGGACCCTGCGACCAACTCAACTGGTGAAGTCCATGAAGAATTACTTCGATGGCACTGGAGACCCTTATGACCATGTGGCAGAATTTCGGCAAGTATTGAAAGTTGAACAGGTAGAGGACCTATTCACACAATATAATGCTTTTGGTCTAACCCTTAGGAACACTACCCTTACATGGTCTCAACCACTGAATGAGAGGCATTTCAGAAACATAGACCAACTCTTAGAGGCATTTATCATTGAGTTCTCTAAGAGTGGAATCAGGCACAACACTTCCTCACTAATTCATAGCTTCAAACAAACACCTCAAGAGACGGTCAGACTAGCTGGAAGAAGATTTAGGCAATACCTAGAGAGATGCCCGATGCCGGAGTTACCCACACCAGCCAAACAAGTGGCCTTGTTCTTAGATGAATTGTTGAGCACCAAGCTCAGGTCATATGTGTATCTGAAGGACCCCAGAACGATAGAAGAGTGCGTGCGCATGTGCATAGACATTGAGGACAATCTAGGTGAGGAATTAGAACTATCAAAAATCTATAAGGATTCTGATAGCTCTAGTAGCCTCACATCTGGTCAATCCACATCCATTGAGGAACTTGCAGAAGGTAGCTCAAAAACTAGGTGTCTCTAGCAAACAAATTCCAAGATTTGCCCCAGTTAAGCGGTGTTACACTTGTGGCGGTGACCATATGGCAAATGTATGTCCCATTATGGCCCAACCCCAGGCGAATCCTAGTAGCCAGTACTGCACCATAGAGCGCAAGTACACCAACCACACTGCACAAGACTGCCCATATAACAAACAAACTGTTAGGCAAAATTACCCTCAGCCATATCCACAACAGGGTAGATACCAGAATCAGTACCCACCACAACAATACAACAGACCACAGCAAACTTACCAGCCGCAATATCAGGCCCAACTGAGACCCCAGCCAGTGCTAGCACAGCAACCACCTGCTCCTACTAATGTGATTCCGGTCAAGTATGCTGCTGCAGAAGAAAACCTGAATAGAGCGATAGTCCCAGTAACACCATTAATCTCAGAAAGTGATCCCAGTGACCATAGCTTTGATTCTACACATGTTGATAGTCCCCAGGCTTACTACATGCAGTCTCCTGAACATGGTGAGTCTTACTACAGTGAGGAACCGAGTGAACCTATTTGGGAGCCTGAATATGCTAATGTCATGTACACAAACCCCAACTCTAGACCTCAACCTAGGCAGATACGACCCCCTTTTCCTAGAGGACCTTGCTTCAGATGCCAGGGTGATCACCTCATACGTGATTGCCCCATGCCTGCACCTACACAACCCCAATCAGTGACGATCCAAGGCTTTTGCCAGGAGTGCGGAAAGGAACATCTCTTACGAGATTGTCCCAAGAATCCTAAAATATGCCAAAAATCACTCCTATTAATGTTATTGGGTTAGTGGTAGATTCCACAGGAAGTGTCACTTCCACTGCACCCGTACAGGTAGTCACTAGAGCTCAATCAGTGCAGCAAAACCAAGGGGTAAGCAAGGAAAAGAGCCCAGACGCTAGCAATACTGAGAGCCAAAATAAGAAGAGAACAAGAGCTTGGAGAGATAGCCGTGAACGTATGAAAAGGCAATGGGCAAAGAAGATGAGTGAACTTGAGGAAAGTCTACAAGAAACCAAGGCCAAAATCATAGAGATCACATCTCAACCGCACTCTCACACATTCCCACCGCTACCATCCCCATCACCCTCCATCCCTCCACCCTCTAATACACCCCACGTAACCCACCCACCACCCCAAGCAGGATCAGTATTAGCTGATCCCACTCCTGAAGACATAGACATGATGCTTAAAGCATATCAGGCCAAAATCCAAGAAGGGCCAAATGTCACGGATCATGACAAGTGCTACCCTAGAGCTGACCTAGAGATAGAAAGAACCAAGCTTTGCGCGAAAATGGTCGCATTGGCTCAGACTATGTTTGAAGCCAGTCGCCTTTTCAATTACTCGGGCTCAGCCAAGACACAATTACACTTGGATGGACTTCTAGAGAAGTTAGAGGGCATAATTGCAAGATCTGCCAAGGAAGAAAAAAATCAAGAAAGAGATAAAGCAAGCAAAAACATGATCCATCCCCCATCGAAAGCTTATGTGCCCAATTCCACTGAACCAGACAACCCCCCCTCCCTAGAAAGAATAGAGAATCTAATTGCACAATCACAAAAGGAACCCGCCCCTCAACACCATGACAAGGCTAGTGAAAGAGCAGGTCTTCCTACCCAGGAAGCCTATGTGCCTGAGGCCTACGTGCCTAACTCTACGGAGCCAGACACCTCTTCTTCTATGAATCAATACACACCAGAATTCTTGCGAGAGATTCAAGAAGAGAAATGGGCTAAAGAGAGTGAAGTTCCTCCTCCCATTGAACTGGTGGATGACACACACAATCAATTTCCACAAGACCTTCCTTCCATTTATGGAGAGCAGGAGAGTGCCCAATCTCAAGAAAGATTAGACTTCGAGTCTAATTCCTTACAAGAACTACCCCATTTCACAGGCCCATGGGAAGCAAAGTCTACCTGTATAAGAGCACCTACAGTCATGGTAAGAAACGAAGATTCAGTCATACCTAGGAACACAGAGTAGTGAAGAACACCAAAGTGCAGTGCAATCTCACTTTGGAAGAGCTGCTTAAGGTTAGACCAGAAGTGTGGAAACATGTAGCCAATCAAGTGCCCGAGATAGCGAAACCTCGTTCCCAGGTAGGATCACATAGGACAGTGCCAGAGATACCCTTGGATAAGATAGGAGATATGTGTGAAGGTGAAGAAGGGAACACCTATCTTCCCATTACCTACCAGGAGTACACCACCAAGGCAATTTTGGACTCACGTGCAGGAGTTGCAATTGCCACCACTTCCCTATGGAAGCGTTGGGGCAAGCCAACACTCAGGCCAACGAGAATGAAATTGTAGATGGCCGATGGACATATTGAAAGGCCCTTAGGATTGCTAGAAGGAATAACTCTCACCACCTATGGTGTCGAGTTCGAGCATACATTTGCTATATGTGATTTTAGTAAGAACCATGCCTATGAAATGATCTTGGGACGACCTTTTATGCGACAGTTGCAAGTGGTACAGGATTGGGGAACCAACTCCTTGTACCTTCAACACTTAGGTGTTACGACCAAAGTGAATCTCAAGGATTACTCTCATAGAGATGTTCCCCCTATCCAATGGAATCCCATCCATAGAGCCAAAGATGACATGGAATCAGTGCATTCCATAGGATCAGGATCCTCATGGATGCATGAAGACACCCACTTATGGATGTGCAAAGTAGCAGTAGAAGAAGAGAAGAGAGAAGAAGCCAGAGAGATAGGTGCAAAAGAAACACATAGACCCATTCAAGACCCAGCCTATGCACCTGTAGTCTTTCCTGACGAAGAATTTGAACCCCACGGCTGGGCAGAAATCCTAGCAACAATGGATGTAGCCATCAATGAAGAACAATGGACACCTCACTGTGATGAAGATGGCTATGACATTTCAGTCTTCTCCATAGAGCCAATCATGGGAGAGGCAGTTCTAGAAGAATGCGAACCTAGCCCTGATGCATTTGAGGATGCAAGTGACTCCGATCTAGAGTCAATCATTATGGACCCACCTTTTGCATTAGATGAAGAATACTTCCATGAGGTATAATTTCAACCCCAGAGGCATGGAGAGCTTACAAATGATGTAAGATTAGCCACACATGTGACCCCGAAGGAAGGAGGAAAGAAACGAAAGAAGAGAGAAGTCTCACCAGAAGAGGAAGAATCTTTGTTTGAGGTCCCGAAAAATTTTAAGAAGTATGAGATAGACGACAGGAGAGTTATGATAAGAATGCCTAAACGAGAGGCACAATCAGGAGAGGCCTATGATAACAAAGAAACCACCAAGAAAATAGTGGTAGCCATAGAAGAAGGAGAAGAGAGGTGCACTTACATAGGACATGACCTCACTGAGGAAGAAGAGCATGAGCTGATAGCCTTGCTAAGAGAATACAGAGATGTATTTGCTTGGAGTTACAAGGATTTGAAAGGTGTGGACCCAGACATATGCTCACATACGATTCCCATGACTACAGAGGCCAGACCCTCAAAACAAAAGCCATACACATATAATGACAACTATGCTGCCAAGATCAAAGAAGAGATAGACCGCTTGGTTGAAGCTGGATTTATCTATGAAATTGAGCATACTGAATGGGTATCCCCCATTGTGGTGATGCCCAAGAAGAACGGCAAATTACGAGTATGCATTAACTTGAAGAAGGTTAACGCAGCCACGATCAGGGATAATTACCCGCTTCCTATCACTGAGCATCTTTTAGAAAGGGTGGCAGGCAAGGAAGTGTACAGCTTCCTAGATGGGTTCTCTGGCTACAATCAAGTGGCCATTGCACCAGAAGATCAGCATAAAACGGCTTTTGCCACAGAGTGGGGTATATTCGCTTTTAGAGTAATGCCATTCGGGCTGACCAATGCTCCCGCAACCTTCCAAAGGCTGATGTGCCATGTATTTAAGGAGTTCCTGAGGAAGAACTTAGAAGTCTATGTTGATGATCTTTGTGCTCATTCCAACATTAAACAAACCCATATTCCTGAACTCAGACAAATCTTTGACAAATGTAGAGAATATCAAGTCTGCCTAAACCCAGAAAAGTGTGTCTTTATGGTCAGGCAAGGCAAGATTCTAGGACACATAGTGTCAAAGAATGGCATATCCACCGATGAAGAGAAAGTGAGAGCCATAGCCGAGTTACCTAGGCCAAAGAACGTCAAGGAAGTGCAAGCCTTCATGGGGCATTG
This sequence comes from Ceratopteris richardii, assembly GCA_020310875.1. Lineage (NCBI taxonomy): Eukaryota > Viridiplantae > Streptophyta > Polypodiopsida > Polypodiales > Pteridaceae > Ceratopteris > Ceratopteris richardii. The sequence goes on along the minus strand of CM035408.1, from coordinate 82,395,261 downwards.
TGGTTATTATCGCCGGTTCATTCATATGTACGCTGTCATTGCAAAGCCCATGTACGGACTTCTGACTAACTTTGAGTGGACTGATGAATGTGAGAATTCCTTCCAAGAGCTTAAACGAAGATTATGTTCAGCACCAATCTTGACCACACCAGATTGGAACAAGCCATTCCATGTTCATGTGGATGCATCCAATTACGCTATTGGGTGTGTGCTTGCTCAACCTACTGGTGAAGATAATATGGATCTTCCTATTGCCTATGCTAGTAGACAATTAAATGCAGCTGAACGAAATTACACCACTACTGAGAGAGAAGGCTTAGGCATGGTATATGCAGTTAAGAAATTTAGATACTATTTGCTTGCAAACAAGTTTAAATTTTTTACTGACCACCAAGCATTGTTATATCTCGTGAACAAGCCATGCAATACAAGAAGGTTAGTAAGATGATTTCTCTTACTAATGGAATATGATTTCGAGGTTGTGGTAAGGAAAGGGAAGACTCATTTGAGAGCAGATCACCTTTCTAGGCTCACATCGGGAGAAGCCCCACAAGGAGTGTCAGATGACCTTCCTGATGCTTACTTGTTTAATTTAGAAGCGGTGCCACAGTGGGCTAAGCCATTGGTACCAGTGTTGACATACGAACCTAACCACCCAGTAATAAACACACAGGATAGAGAGGTAGTAAAAGCCCAAAAGTATCACATCATGGTAGGAAGTATGTACAAGCACACAGATCAAGGGATCTTGGCTTGTTGTGTAGAAGAGGACGAGTACACTAAATGGTTGCATTTAGCACATGTAGGTGCATTAAAGCAACACTACTCAAAGCAACGAACCTTACAGACACTAAGGAGACTCGGAGTGCATTGGCCGACTATGGAGGCTGATATGCAAAAGTTGTGCAAGGAATGCCGAATCTGCTGCACTAAACCACCTGTGGAACATGCCACTCTTTATAAAGTGTCCATAGTGCCAGATTGGAGTGAACCTCTAGTATCCTTCTTAAGGACGAGAACATTCCCTCCAGACATGACTCTGGCTAGGCAAAGGAGTTTAGAACAAGAAGCCCAGGATTATTCACTCATTGGTGATAATCTATACAAGCGTGGTAAAGATGGTTACCTGAGACTATGTGTCCATGAGAGCGAGTATCTCAAGATCTTGGACACTGCTCACCAAGGTGTAGCAGGAGGACACTTTGGACCAGATCGGGTGATCAAGGCAATACTATTTGCGGGCTTCTGGTGGCCGACCCTTCACATGGATGCACATACCTATGTGAAACGCTGTGATGTCTGTCAGAGAACTCAATATCCTATACGTAAAGATGAGATGCCACTGAAACCTATGATGGGTGGACGTGCATTCTCTAAGTGGGGAATAGACTTCGTAGGTCCTATTAATCCCCCAGCTAGGGGTTCCCATGCAGAATATATCATTGTTGTGACAGACTATCTAACAAAGTGGGTAGAGGTAAAAGCCACAACGAAAAACGATGCTCAAACAACAGCTAAGTTTTTATTTGAGAATGTGTTCACTAGATACGGGCTACCTATAGAGCTAGTTAGTGATAGAGGCACTCACTTCTTGAATGAAGTTATTGAAAATGTGCTCCAAGAATTCTTGGTAGTACATAAGAAGTCTGCCCCCTATCACCCTCAAGCAAATGGCCAGGCTGAGAGCACCAACAAGATCTTATGCACTGTACTGACGAAATTAGTGAACAATAAACGCTCTGATTGGGACAAACAACTACACCATGCTGTTTGGGCATACCGAGTCGCCTACAAAACGGTACTCCAAGCCACCCCCTTTCAGATGGTATTTGGCCAAAACGCCGTGCTACCTTTGGACTTCTTAATACCGACATTGAAAGTGGCACAAGAGCACGAATGGACAGGTCATGAACTCTCCTCTAGACTGTTTGACCTTGAACGATTAGGAGAAACAAGACTAAGAGGAGCTGCAGGGATATATGCAGCTTAGAAACGACAGAAGGCATACTTTGATGCCCACGTTAAGGATAAAGGTTTGAAGGCAGGCGACTTAGTTTTAGTCTACACATTGAAGCAACATGCGAGAAAACTGGAGAAGAGAGGCTATGGACCCATGATCATTAATAGAATCTCAACAAGTGGAGCAGTGCAACTAGCCACATTAGAAGGCGATGTTCTCCCAAGTTATATCAGCGGATGCAGAGTCAAGTTGTATCAGGAACCTCTCACAGAGGAAATGCTAAGTCGACTCAATACTGCTAAGAAACGCAAAGAGGAAGAAAAGCGAATTCGAGAAGAAGCTCAAGCAGAAGCCCTAGAGCGCATACGGAGAATGAAATTAAGAAGACAAGGTAGAGAGCACCCTAGGCAAGGTGCATATGCAGACCAAGGATATGACGTGGCTATGTGTGAAGCTTCAGGTGTTAGCTCACATAGGATAACTGATCGACGTCCTTTCATAACCTTAGATATAGGACAAGGAAAGAGTGCAAGGACTGTAAGAGCCTTGATTGACTCAGGTGCAGCCACTAGTGCTGTTAAATTGTCTTTCTGTCAAGAGTTACAATTAACTGTCAATCCTGTGGAAGCATATCTCATAGGATTGGGAGGCGTGGAAACCCCTTGCATGGGCGAGGTGGAACTTCCCCTCTATATTCACGATGAGGCAATGACAGTTAAAGTACTAGTATGTCAAGATGAGGACCTCATTGAACCCCTTGTCTTGGGTCAAGACTGGATCTATGACCAAGCAGTCAACTTAAACCTAAGAAGTGGACTTCTTCAGGTATGGGTGAATCAAACTAGAATTACAATTGAGTTAAATAATGGAGCACTCAAGGAACTAGGAAAGGCACAGATTCCTGGTCCCTCTAGGGGTACACATGAAGTTGACCATGTTGTTCTTGTCCAAGGCTATGTGATACAGAAGAACAAAGATCTCAAAGAAGGAGTCAGAACCACAATGAAACTCCCTTCTTTTCCAAAGGCCAGAAGGAGGCAGCAACTAAGGGCAGATCAATCACTGAAGATTCTCCAAGCGAGAGACCAAAAGAACGCGCGAAGCAGAACAACTCAGTCGATGAAACAAATGTGGGTGCGGAAAGACGAGCTACCGACCGTAACTAAGTCGCAACAATGGTCTCAACTTCCTATTAGTAATCAACGACTGGATGCTAATAAGAGGACTCCTAAAACCTCTGTTGAGAAAGTGAAATCCATTTGGGTACCCAAGAAGTCGATGAAGGCTGACCCACAATCAAGACAAATTTGGGTGCCTAAGGCTTGCTTGCAGGCTCAACTAACCCCACACAATTCACATCATACACGACAGGGTTCACTCGCTCAAGCAGCCGCCACCCACTCTTGTCTGATACACTCGAACACACTGCCACCTAGAAGCACGCACAGACTCACTCGTAAATGGGTCCCAATGACACAACAACTCCCAGCAGAATTACTCATGCAACCCTCCCGAATCTCCACAAAACCAAGACCCAAAGCCATCCACTGTATTTGGAAACCTAAAACTTGTAATAAACCCCCAGACCCCAGTTGTAAATCCATGCCCACCTACTAACTACGTCACTCTCAGACTACATCATTCCACTTAGTTCTTAGGTCCAACCAATTCCTAACTACACACACAAGCACCGAGCACTTATTAACCTACTAATCTCTCTCGAACCTCATGATAATGTTGTAATGGGGACAAAAATGATTCTAACTTGTCCTTTACAATATTAAAACATGTTTCTATATTCTCACAGAATCAGAAGGCAAGAAGTAACATGGCAGAAGCGACATGTTCGTGCTCACAAGTAGGAATACTTACTGCAGGAATCGATGTGGATAGTCTACCTGTGGATGTGCCACCAACTCAACGACCTGTGGAGCTGCAACACCTTCAGCAAATCCCGGTACCGGATCCACCCATAGGGATCACAGAAAGAGTCCATGCCAATTCTCATTGGTTCAATGGCATGCCAGGTCCATTAGGAGAGGCCAAGTATATATGGGAGTCTAAGTGCGAGTATGACAGATCATGGGTTCGATTCCAATTTTTCTCCAAGGAGTTTGAGACTCTACAGAACACCGAGGATCCCAGACCATATGGCAACGTGCAGGGCTAGCAGAATACTTTGAAGCACCACTACCTAAACCGGATCTCCTCCGATGCTACTATTTGGTCTCCACATTACAAGCTAATGAAGAAAAGGACAAACCAGGATCATTTGTTCTTCCTTCCTTGCTGGGCAACAACGAGTTGAAGAGGTTTGAACTTATTGTGGAGTTGGTGAGCGCTGCTTTGAATATGCACGGCACACATGTACCTTTTGAAAAGGATGCTCTCATTCCTACTAACATGAAGGATAGGAAACTATTGAAGCTTAAAGACATGGCAGCACTCACACCAAACGTGTCCATCCCTCTCCGTATGTGCATGCAACATTTTTCTTTCCCCGGCCAAGACTGCTTCACACAACCACACAAAAGAATCTGGTTCGCTCTCTACTTAGCGGAAGCAGGTGCGTTACCAATTAAGCTGCCGGTATGGATTATAGATCAATTGTATGAAGCAAATAAAAGGTCTTCTAGGAAATTAGTGGTGAACGGTTGCTGTGCAATCACACGCATTATTTACCGGTGCCTAGCATATGATGTTCCCATTGAACGTGCCTTAACTTGGGCACAATTACAAATGTTTAAGAAGCTCAAGACGTCCACACATCAATCCAAGCGCATGAGGGGTGCGATCCCTTGTGTCCAGACAAGGGAAGTTTTGACTACTCCTAAAGTATCGCCACGAAGGGAGACCACTGTACCTCCCTTTACCATTAGGATACCCAGGTCTAGATCTGAAACTACGACACAAGCTACCCCTTCAGCTCCTCTTGCTCCATCTGAATTTAAATTTGCTACAACTGGAGATGCTGAAGGAATGGATCCCCAGGACTTTGAAGCATTCTTACAAAGTACACAACTCTCTGATGTAGAGTTTTATTCAGATGCAGAAGAACAAGGCACATCTTCACACAGAAGAAGAAAATCTACAGACGGCCGCCATGTACATTGGAGTGACGCCCAGCAAGGTCAACAACAAGGACACCTAGAAGAAGAAGGAGCATATGAAGAGGAGACCACGAAAGCCCCAGCCTATACAGCGGAACTCCGAAGGCTGTATCAAATTATGGAACGAGTGCGATCGCAACAACTGCTCACCGAACAGAGCAGTAGAGTACTCATGACTCAGCTGTTGGAAGAAGCCGGAGTTGACTCAGAATATAGTGAAGGTCTCTTATTGATGGCAGAAACATATGGGGTAGTGGAAGCAGTGCGGACCGCCATTAGGAGGTCTCCATTTCAATATGATCCACGAAGATTCCAGACACGACCACGCTCAGGTAAGAATATCCAGATCCCCATTACAACGGCAGAAGAGCCAATTATTACATCCGAACCCATCAGGACAACCTCCCAAGCAACCGAAACGGCTAGCCAAGAGAACCCAGTCACCCATGAGGAATCCACCGAGCCACTACCACCCACACCCCCACCATCGTCTCCTAGAGCAGAAACCGTGGAAATCACCTCGACCACTCAACCCACCGAACCAACCTTCATCTTCCGTACTCCCATCTCTAGTTCAACCCTATTCTCCACCTCTGATAACCCAATCTATGAAGCAACCCCCATCACTACACAATCCACCGAATCGCTCATAGAGCCTGCCCTAGGACAACCATCCCCCATGCCCTCAGCCTTAGGTCATCCTGACCCTAGATCCACATTCATGGGTTTCCCTGCTACCACGCAACCCTTCATGCCCTCCTCAAATCTACAACCTCAACCCCCGACCTCCATCTCTCCACTTCTCCAATCCCTCCATAACTTCCTTGCTAGAACTTTTCAACCCAGGTCTCAACCATTCCCTTTCTTTTCAGCTCCCCACCCCACTTCTCATCTATTCACCACTTTCACACACACACCACCTACCATTCCAATGTATATGGCAGACCCCACACTGGCACCCACTCCTGAAAGTATGGACATTTCACCACCCACGGCACCTCCCCCCACACTTCCACCTCCTCCCATTCCCCCTCCACCAATTTCACCCATACACACGTCTTCAATAGACACATCATTCACTCTTCCCCTTCCCCAATTCCCTTCCCATGCATCTTCCACTGTAAACACCACCCCCTCATCTATAGGAAATGCATTGGACACCATGCTAGCTTGTATATCAAACTTAAGGACAGATTACAATCAGCTCCAGCAACAGAATGAACGCCTACAAGAGCACTCGGAGACACTACAACACTGCCTTGCTGCACTAGAGGAGGAAAATGCTCGCCTCCACACACAATTCCAAACTCTCCAAGAGGCTCATAGCATATTGGAGGTACAATTACAGAACACAGATAAGGAAGCAATACAAGTGGTAGAAGGTCACCTACGGACACAGCTGGAACCCAATTCAAAGCTTCAGCGAAATATGGCCCTACTCAAGCGACATCTTGCGGCCGCTCAAGAAGAGAATCGACGCCTGCAAGTACAAAATCAAGAGAACCTAGAAGCAGCTATCGAAAGCACACTTGGGGCACCCATCAGCCCATCAAAGTTTCAAGCAGTGACCCCCGACAATATCAAGATCATATTGGAAGACTATGCCATGCTGCTTGAAGCACATGACCTGCTATCAGAAGAACTAGGTCAACTGAAGCACAAACACCAAAAAGAAACAACAGCAGCCTCTCAAACCACCTCCTCCGTGGCTTCACTTCTCATAGACTCAAAGGCCTTAAAAGATCTCCAGAAACAGGTCACCGAATTGCAAGCACGTCTACTACAATATGAGAGACCACCTTCCCCTCCAGAGGCTCCCACCGACGAAGAAGTAGTACAAATTCCTGTGGAACAAACATTTGAAGAAGAATACGACCCACAACCCTTCCCAGGAGGCCAACAAACGGAAGAAGCTCAGGACACATTCGAGGCACCACGGCCTCCATGGCTACGTCAAGTGGAGGAAATCGGGAGTTCCCACGAAGAGCGCACAGTAGTGCAAAATCAGGCCATGAGAGTCATAGAGGAAATTGTGCTACAATCTGCTTACTTCAAGAACATGTCATCGAGACGCCTTATCCTCTCATCTGAACTCCAATACAGGCCTTATTATATTATCCTGGCTGATTATAATGCAGAAATACAGAGAGTCACGGGTCAGATTCCTACCTTTGCTACCCAATTTCAACCCAAAGACCTTCCTCCAGAGGTGCAAAAAGGCAAAATTCGTCAACCCACCTGGCGCCAGAAACTTCTAGAGACATATCCAGAAATGCTACGCACATGGAACAACGCGCCTTTAAATCTCCTATACAATCCATGCTACGGTCCAGTTCCATGCCGCAGGTCTGGGAAGGCATTCAATATCAAAGTGCAAAACAACACGCAATGCAAGGAATGGCTAAACTACCCGTACATTGCGCCACCACAGGGACCACCGTCGGTAGCATACATGATGGGAACAATTCGCCATTGGATGCCGCGATTGAAGCCCATGCCAGATGTAGCAGCTCAAATGATGCTTAAAATTTTAGATATGATGCAGGTAGTCCTGAAAACTTTCAGAAATGCAGCCGCACCACAGGTACATCTCCCGGGGTTTACCAATGGAAATTATGATTTGGTGTATGACATGAGCACCACCCCCAGTATTCGTGTGGCTTACGCCTGGCATGCACGCATCAAATACCTCCCTGCATGTTACAAACAGACCTTCGAAGAAATGTTCAGATCAGGTTTCTGGGAGTATCACTCGGAGATCTTCGCACCGAAGCCAACACACCTGCTCCATCTCTTTGCTTGTGAACAAGCAATGTACTCTGAGTACTACACCACCCCGCAACCAGAGGTCCCTGGCTCAATAAATTGGGATTGGAAGCTGATCTAGCAAGAGACTTAAGGATAGGAGAACACGAACTTGCCACCAATGTCATCCAATACTATATTGACCACCCGATAGAACAGAGGTCTGTCAGGGGCGACAGACGCTAGGAAGGGGGGCGTGTTGGCATACAAGTCAGATGAAGAGCATACTAGCGCAACGGAGGAGTCATGCACAATACGGCAACAAGGCCCAATCATTTTTTCCATGGACCATTTACAACTCAAGTGATTTTAATCACTACACAAACATTGTAAATTCCGTTTTTGGTAGAATAGACTCCATTTTGTGCAAGCCGAGGAGTCCTCGAGCTTGAGGAGTATTAGAACTAGCTACATATCAATTTTCATAATTTTTAGACTCTGTTTGAGCCCTCAAATAGGCTCTAGAACCTAATTTTTAACTAGGCCGGACACTAGGTCTGGACAAGACCAAAGCTAGTTAGAAAACTATAAAAAGAGCTAGAGAGCTCATTTTTGGGGTTAGATTGTTTGTGAATTGAGCTTATGTAAGAGACTTTTTGACTAATGCAAAGAACTCCATTGTTCCTCTCCTTGTTCTTGCCTTGTGTGCGCGTGTGTGTGTATGTGTGTTCATGCTTGTGTGCTTCTCACTCACACACTTGTGCCTTCACTTGCTCATAGTCTTCATACTAGTCCTCACGTCTCCACAGATTGACAATTATGAGGTGAATCTTCTCACGTTGGTACTCACCATTGTGCTAGAGTGACAACCTCCTCCTCTCCGCATTATTTAGCCCATCCCTAGTCAAATCTAGAGGCCCAACAACACACCAAATGGGTCCCAATCAAACCAACATCGATGCAACCTGAGAAACAAAACTTCACCACCACATCCATCGGGCCTTTGCTTCATCCATATCTTTCATGTTTCTTGGGAATAGAAGCCGGTAACATTGCACCCCCTCCCAACAACTTCAAATGGGAATGTCGGTATCCAGCTCTGCGACTCCAATGTGGATGCCCGCCATGCATGTCCCCTCCACCCACGCTCATTCTCAGGGGCGGGGAAAGCACATGTACGGCAAACATCACTTGTGTGGCCTCAAGGAGACCCAAAAAGCAAAAAGCAAAGGACCACTCTCATCCTCCCCCACCAGTGCACTCAATATCGCGACATCACTACGTCCGCTCGATTCTGTCAAAAGTTAGAAAGGGCTTCCTGGGGAGGGATGGAATCCAAACATGCCACACCAACCCCTTATCCATATGCACACACATATCTACTCAAGGAGAGGAGGTGATAAGCATACACCACACCTCAAGTCTTCGTGAGGAGATGGACAATGGATCCGGGCACGCCACAAGATCATAAAGCTTAATTCATAGGATTGTGATAGGTCACCTAAGCGTCGGGGCTTCGTGGCATCCATCCGATGAAAAGGCGGAGGTGGCACCTCTAAAATGGATGATTCACCACAAGGTCATGATCCAGAAGATTGCCTTCAAACCAATACCAAAGGGAGGAACTTCTTTAGCTTCAGACGGTGATAATGTTCGATTGAGGGTTGAAGCATGCTATCTTTACCTTGACTCCACATGTCGTGGGAGATTGATGGTAAGAGAATCCGTATGGCTTCATGCTATAAGTGTGGAGAACGAGTTCTCCTATGCGCAACGGAAGTGTGTAGTGAACCCTTGTATGTTAAGCACTTGGACAAACATCTGCACCTTAGATAGCTTGCTCCTCTCAACACAAAACTCAAATGGACTTGATGCTTTATTCAATCAAAGTAGACAAAGAGAGCTTTCTAACAACTTAATTTGGACAAGTTTTGATTAGGAAACACAACTGTCAAAGATGAACTACCTGTCCACACAGGTATGCTGAAGAACTGAGCTTCACTCTCAGACTGATAGCTCTCTGAATATATATCCTTTGAGAAAGATATTTGGTACAGATAAAGTAGACACAAATAGCTTTCCAAAAAGCTAAAAATCAAGTAATTTGGATGAGTTTTGATTAGGAAACTCAACTCATCAAGATAGACCACCTGCACACATAAGTACACTGTAAAACTAGACTTTACTCTCTGACAGATATCTCACAGAGTATGAATGATCTGAATGAGATATTTGAGACAGGGAAAGTAGATGCAAAGGTAAAAACCACACAATTTGAATATGTTTTGGTTGGGAAAGTGAACCGACCAAAATAGACTACCTATCTACATAGGTATACTGAAAAACTGGACTTTACTCTTTCACTGATATCTCAGAAACTACATAAGCTTTCAAAGCGATATTTGATATGCAAAAAGTACACAAGATAAGCTTTCCAATGAATGTTTAAACGCAAAAAATGGTTACACGTGCACTGAGATATGAGCTCTGCAACAGAGTTGTGTACAAACTGACGTGCGGCTGGAAGGAGTCTAAGGGAAAACCAAAATGACAAAATGGCTAGATCCGACTACTGTGAGCTCTTGCCTCTTTCTCTCCTTGTTTTGAATGTGCTCCCACTTCACTTTTATAACCAATGAGCATGTGAAGAAGTTTGTGCCTCCTTCTTAACTCACCACTTTCTCCACTACATGCTACTAAGTACAAGGCAAGATATTGTATCTCTTACTCATCATGAAGTTGTGACTAAACTTTTTCTTTTCTTATTCTTTTCTTTTTTCCTCTACTTTTCCTTTATCTTTATATTTGGTAAATTTATCCAAGCATGGCTCATATGAAAATGAGCTTGTACATTTATCTTCAACACTCCCCCTCAAGCTCATTTGGGAGTTATCTTCATCCATGTCCTGCAATTTTATCACATCCTTGAAGCCTTTGAGTTTAGAAGCATCCAAGAACTTTGTAAAAATATCTGCAACCTGCTCTTTGGTTCTAATGAACTTTATCTCCACATCTTTGCTCAGCACCTTCTCCCTTACATAATGGTAGTGGACCTCTATGTGCTTGCTCCTTGCATGAAACATAGGATTGCTTGCCAAGTAGGTACTTGACATGTTATCACCATATATAGGGATGGTTCCAACTTGCACTCCAAGATCAGCCAAAAGCTTTTTAATCCACATTGCTTCACATGTGGCAAATGCTAATCCTCTATATTCAGCCTCCATAGATGAAATTACAACAGTAGGTTGTTTCTTTGAGCTCCATGTGATAGGTTTGCTTCTTATCATGAACACATAACCTAAGGTTGATCTTCTATCTTCCTTTGAGCCTGCCCAATCAGCATCACTAAAGCCGTTGACCTGCAGTTCTTCATCAAACTTGTAAAACAAAACATGATTAACTGTATGCTTTATGTATCTCAACACTCTCTTGGCTGAATTTAAGTGTTCACTTGTCGGGGCTTGCATAAATTGAGAAAGTACACCAACAACATAAGACAAATCAGGTCTTGTAATGTTTGCATAGATCAATGATCCTACAATGCTTCTGTATGTCCTTACATCTTCCAATGATTCTCCATCATTTGAACAAATCTTTGTATTTGTGTCCATGGGTTGAGTGAGTGGTTTGCATTCACTCATTCCAAATCTGAAAAGAACATCCAACAAGTACTTCCTTTGCATCAAGTAGATGCCACTCTTTCCATAAACAACTTCAATTCCTAAAAAATATTTCAGCTCTCCAAGATCTCAAATTTTATACTCCTTACCAAGCTTCCTTTTGATATCTTTAATCCCTGTAACATCATTTCCTCTTATGATGAGATCATCGACGTATATGCAAATATATACCTCTCTATTTTCTTCCTTCTTCATGTACAACGAAGGATCTGCACTACTTGGGTTGTATCCACACTTAGTTAGATACTCTACCAATCTCTGATTCCATGCTCTTGGTGTTTGCTTCAAGCCATAAAGTGCCTTCTTCAACCTACAAACAAAATCTGGATGGTTTTCATCTTCAAATCCAACCGGTTGACTCATGTATACTTCTTCTTGTAGTTCTCCATTGAGAAAGGCATTTTTGATGTCGAGTTGATATAATGGCCATCTCCTTGAAGCACCAATTGCTATTAAGGTTCTGATAGTTCCCATCTTTGCAACAGGGCTGGAAACTTCATCATAATCTATGCCTTGTGTTTGTTTAAATCCTTTGGCAACTAATCTAGCTTTATATCTAGCTAGTGAACCATCAGCATTCCTCTTTACTTTAAACACCCATTTGTTTGGAACAATTTTAATACCTTCTTTCTTTGGCACTAGCTCCCATGTGTGATTATCTTTGAGAGCTTTGATCTCCTCTTTCATAGCTTGCTTCCATTCCTTTTATGTGCAAGCTTCTTCATATGTCTCAAGCTCTTTGTCTTTGATAACCTGCATCATGTATGCAAAATGTGTCGCCATAAAACTATCATAACTCAACCTTTGAGTTGGATACCTTGTCCTTGAAGATCTTCTTTCATTGCCTTTAGAAAGTTGCTTCTTTAACCTATTCAACTTTACCATCGGAGCGATTACCTCTTCATATTCTTCTTCACTTGCATCTACCTCACTGTTTGGAGTAGCACTTGCTTCTTCAGCTTACTATGAGTTGAATTTGGAGACAAAGAATGACTCCCCCTCCATGTTGAACATTCTTCATTTGATGTAGATGCCTCTGGACCTGAAGACTTTGTGCTTGATTGTTGAACTTCTCTTTGATTTGTTCTTGCATAATCATCACAATCTTCTTCAAGAATCTCTTCCTTTCCTTTATCTTCATACCATGATCTTAGTTCATCAAAGACCACATCTCGCGAGACTCTTAATTCCTTTATTCTAGGGTTGTAACACTTGTATCCTTTTTGCTCTGTCGAGTAGCCGATGAAAATGCATTTTTCTGACCTTGGTTCCATCTTTGTTCTAACTTCTTGTGGAATGTGAACAAAGCAAACACATCCAAACACTTTGAGGTGTGTAAGATCAGGTTTCTTACCGGAATATACCTCTTCACGAGTCAAGTGATGTATTCCCGATGTTGTGCACCTATTCATCAAGTAAATGGAGGTTGTGGTAGCTTCAGCCCAGTAGTACAATGGTACCTTTATCTCGTTGAGCATGCATCTTGCAATTTCAGCAATTTGCCTATTTTTCCTCTCAGCTACTCCATTTTGTTGTGGTGTATACCTACAAGTGAATTGCCTTTTGATCCCATTCTCTTGTAGAAAATCTAAAAATTCTTTGGAGAAGTATTCTCCTCCACCATCGGACCTTAAGGTTTTGATAGACCTTCCTATTTCCTTTTCAACTTCAGCTTTGAATCTGTTGAATATAGAAAACACCTCTGATTTTTGCTTCATACAATTCAGCCATACCTTTCTTGAGTGATCATCAATGAAGGTGACAAAAAATCTATTACCAGCCATTGATGCCTCTTGGGTTGGTCCCCATACATCCGTATGTATCAAGTCCAAGATATTTGGAGCCACATAATTGCTCCTCTTGAATGGCTGCCTCGTTTGCTTTCCTAGTTGACAAGCTTCACATAACTCATGTAGTCCAATGCTGGCTATTAAATTTTGGAAGAACTCTTACCACTTCATGTTTGCTCATGTCCTTCAGCTTTGGAATGTTGATGTGTCCTATTCTTTTGTGCCATAAGTCCAGCTTTGAAATCTTCTTGTTCCCACATTGAATGTACATGACCTTTCCATGTGGATGTTGGACATCCAAAGTGAACATCCTTCCTTCTCTTCTACCTCGAGCAATGACATTGAAGCCTTCTTTTGGATTCTTTATGAAGCACCCATTCTCATTGAATATGACATGATAACCCTTCTCTACCATTTTCCTACTGAAATCAAGTTCTTTGAAATTGTAGGAACATGAAGAACATTAGATAGTACCTTTGCTCTGCTTGTATCTCCAAGCCTTATATCTCTAATGTGTTCAATCATGTGTTGAGTATCATCACCTGTTTCAACACATCCTTTTCCACTTGGTACCTGTAGATTAGTGAACAAACTTCCTTGGCATGACATATGGTTACTACAACCTGAATCAATGTACCATTTTTTGTCATCTTCACAAGAGCTTCTATACTTATGTCTCATTGCAAGTAGTGTGTCCTTGCTTCCTTCACTTGAGGTGCTTGCATAGTTGCTTTGGTTCCTTTGATTGCCTCCATTCGGTCTTCCATTCTTCAGCCAACAATCACTAGCATAGTGTCCTACTTTACCACAATGATAGCATGTTATACCTTTATGAGAATTGTAGGAGCTTCGGCCTCTTCCTCTACTTCTACCTCGACCTCTTCCTTTGTGTGTTGGCATTTGATGCATCCTTGTTGTCTTCCGAATTGTTTTGATTGTAGTTGGAGTGGTTATGACCTCTTCCTTTTCCTCTTGAGTTTCTTCCTTTACCTCGACCTGCATATAACATTTGGTTGTGGCTGTCCTTTCCTTTGGGACCACCGAAGCTAAGCTCTTCTGTGACAGAATGAGGGATTAGTTGTTCAAAACCTGGATATACATCTTTCAAGTTAATGGAAGTTATAAAAGGCTTCCATCTTTCATCTTCTCTCAAGCCATTGAGAGTATAATACACAAGATCTTCGTCTTCAACCGTTGTGCCAATAGAAGCTAAAGCATTGATTAGCTCCTTAATCTTCAAAGTATATTCAGCTATGGATTGACTCAAACTTTTCTTGATTGTGTTCAACTCATTCTTGAGTTGAAGTTTCCTAGCTTTTGTGATTGTTGAATACATCCTTTCAAGAGCATCCCAAGCATCCTTAGCTTTCTCTAGATGTTGAATATGACCTACCATGGCATTAGTAATGACTTGCGAAATGAGGAACATGACTCTCCTATTTCTCTCTTCCCATTCTTTTGCTTGCCTCCTTTGGACTTCGATGGCCATAGCTTGATTGATTTGGGGTTGAGCATCATCGCCGCTCACAATACCCCATAAGCCTTTGCCCATTAGATAGTTGGTCATCCTAAACTTCCACATGGGATAGTTATCCTTGTCCAACTTCTCTACTTGTTGACCCAAGTCAGCCATTGAAGAGTATCAAAAACTTTGAGAGTTACCTCGTATAGTTATAGTCCTTTGCTCTTGCGTTTCTGAAGCTCCTTCTTGTTTTGTAGCTCCTCTCTTGCTTTGCTTCACCTCCAGCTCTGTTGATGAAGCTTCAACACCAAGTTTGCTCTGATAACAAATGTGGAGAACAAGTTCTCCTATGCACAACGGAAGTGTGTAGTGAACCCTTGTATGTCCAGCACTTAGACAAACATCTGCACCTTAGATAGCTTGCTGCTCTCAACACAAAACTCAAATGGACTTGATACTTTAGTCAATCAAAGTAGACAAATAGAGCTTTCTAACAAGCTATAAATGACTTAGTTTGGACAAGTTTTGATTAGGAAACACAACTGTCAAAGATGAACTACCTGTCCACACAGGTATGCTGAAGAACTGAGGTTCACTCTAGGACTGATAGCTCTCTGAATATATATCCTTTGAGAAAGATATTTGGTACAGGTAAAGTAGACATAAATAGCTTTCCAAAAAGCTAAAAATCAAGTAATTTGGATGAGTTTTAATTAAGAAACTCAACTCATCAAGATAGACCACCTGCACACATAAGTACACTATAAAACTGGACTTTACTCTCTGATAGATATCTCATTGAATAAGAATGATCTGAATGAGGTATTTGAGACACTGAAAGTAGATGCCAAGGGCTTTCCAACAAGACAAAAAGCACACAATTTGGATATGTTTTGGTCAGGAAACTGAACCGACCAAAATAGACTACCTATCTATATAGGTATACTAAAAAATTGGACTTCACTCTTTCACTGATATCTCACAAAGTACATAAGATTTCAAAGACATATTTGATATGCAGAAAGTACACAAGATAAGCTTTGCAATGAATGTTTAAACACACAAAATGGTTACATATGCACTGAGATATGAGCTCTGCAACAGAGCTGTGTACAAACTGACGTGCGGCTGGAAGGAGTCTAAGGGAAAACCAAAATGACAAAATGGCTAGATCCGACTACCGGGAGCTCTTGCCTCTTTCTCTCCTTGTTTTGAATGTGCTCCTACTTCACTTTTAAAACCAATGAGCTATTGATATATTTAGGTAGTGATGTGTGTGAACACTCTAGGACCGCTGGGGCACTTTCTTCCCTCTTTAGGAGGTTTTTTTCCCCCGGCTTGTATATACGCCTGTTGCCCTAATGGGCTACTTATCTTTGTACATTCTCTAGTAATACATTCAGTATTGTGTGTTTGTGCTCCAAGCTTCTTCTTCTTCCTTGTGCTCTTCGCGTGCTTCCGCAGACGTCTATCTCCAACAATTGGTATCAGAGCAGGTCGTCGCTTCTTCTAGGGCGCCGTCGACACTCCTCCGTTTGTAGTCTCAAATTCGTATGAAATTTGGTGAGCATACTCAGGGTGTTTCCGAGATCAAAACAGCTTCGCTATGTGGTGCCAAAATCGCGATCTGAGCTCGTTTCGGCCTCCGAACGCACTATCGTAGCGCTTGTGCAGGCTATTTCGTCCTTTTGTGCCAAAGGTATATACCAGTTTCTGTTTGCCAGTTTAAGCGTCTCGAAGTCTGCTACAGGTCTAGCAGAACTCGTCTGGGTAGTTCCGTTCAATTTTTTGAGATATAGTCAATTTTCTGCATCAAGGTATTTTAGTCACCGGCCATGGCTGAAAGCAGTGATGTATTCCGTATGTTGGCTGTTGAGGATATGTTGGATGGTACCAACTACCCATTATGGGCTTATATGATGCGACATGTACTGGTTGCAAAAGGATTGTGGAACATTGTGTAGGGTGTTGAAAGACGTCGGGTTACACCTGTAACGATAGGTACTGCAAATACAGGTGTTGGAGCTGATGAGGATGATGTCGAAGATGATATTCCGTAGATTCTTGTTCATGCTGCTGTTTCTGTTGCACCTACTGTAGAGCAGATTCGTTGGGATGGCAGAGATGCCCAAGCACATGCATTGATAGCTTTATCTGTCAAACGTGCCATTATTCCTCACATTCGCTCTTGCAGAACAGCAAAGGATGCTTGGGATACACTTACCAGTTTGTACCAGGCTAGGAATGAGGCTCGTGTTGCTTACCTCCGAAAACAGTTGGAGAGTGAGCACATGAATGAAGGTGATTCTATGGACAGTTTTCTTACAAAGATCAAAGACCGGAAGGAACAATTGATTTCTATTGATGAGGTTATGCCAGATAGCTCACTTGTGCAGACCGTTCTGAATGGTCTTCCTGATTCATATCAGAGTTTTGCCTCTACTCTTCGGTTGATGATGAAAGGCAATTTGAATGCCTTGTCAATTGAGGAATTAGTCTCTGTTCTGTTGCAGGAAGATCAGTCTAGGCAGAACAGGTCCATTATGCGTGTTGCAGATCAAGCTTTCCTGGCTAGTCAGAAGGGCAAAGGAAAATGAAGCTCTTCTACTAGTAAGCAGAAATCTGCAAATGCTGCACAATCGAAGAACCAGGATAAAGATGAGAAGAAATCAGAAAAGCAGAAATTGTTCTGCAAGTACTGTAAAGGAAATGATCATATTATAAAGAACTGTCCAAAACTGGCTCCTAAAGAGGCAAAGAAGAAAGAGGCTGGAATGGTTGTTGCAGAGGCCTCTACACCAAAAACAGAGTCTGCAAATCTTGTGCAGGAAGAAGAATGGGCGTTTACTACTGTCTGCAGTTTCGATCCATCTTCTCATGATCAGTGCATGTCTGCAGTAGACTCAGATGTTTGGCACTTTGACAGTGGGGCGACCAAACATATTACCTCGCAGCGTAGTTTCTTCTCTTCACTCGAGCCTGCCCCTACAAGGAATACTGTCACATGCGCCTGATGGTAGTTCTTTCACTTTGTCAGATGCTCTATTTGTGCCAGGGATCAAATGAACCTGTTATCAGTTTCTACATTAGCCAAGATTGGCTTGGTTGTGAAATTTGTTGATGACAGGTGTACAGTCCATGATCTCTCAAATGGCAATGTGATTATTGCTTCTGGCATTTTATGTCGTGGTTTGTATAAGCTCATCGACTATGAAAGATCTGTGAATGATTCGGCATGTGCAGTTCATGATTCTCAGGGTATGTCAGATGCAAAGCTTTGGCATGCACGCTTTGGTCATCTGAATTTTGCTAGTTTGTTACGCCTGCAGAAATATGAAATGGTGTCCTCTTTGCCCAAACTTGAGGCACCTGGAAAACATGTTTGTGAAGGCTGTATTTTGGGCAAAATGCAGCGTTCTTCCTTTCCAAAAGATGGTTCAGTTCGGGCTACACAGAAATTGCAGCTTGAAAACATGTCAGCATGTAATATGGGCACCCTCCGTTCTGATCGAGGGGGGGAATATATGTCTTCAGATTTTAATGCATTTCTGGCTGAACGTGGGATAAAACACCAGTGTACAGTGCCGTATACACCTCAATAGAATGGAGTTGCTGAACAAAAGAACAGGTCACTCATGGAGATGGCGAGGTGCATGGTCAAAAGTCAGGCTTTACCACATAGTTTCTGGCTTGAGGCTGTCATGTGTGCAGCATATGTACTGAACAGGTGTCCCACTAAAGCGTTGCGGTCTATCACTCCATATGAGGCTTGGCATGACCGCAAGCCATCTGTTGCTCATCTGTGTGTTTTTGGTTTTTTGGCATATGCATTAGTGCCTGAGGAACATCGCAAAAAATTGGATGATAAGGCAGTAAAATGTATTTTTCTTCGATAGAGTTCTGAAAGTAAAGGCTATCGTCTGTATCATGCACAGACTAAATGCATTCTGGTTAGCCGTGATGTTGTCTTTGTGGAAGATGCTATTCAGCCATTGCTTTCATGTACTAAGGAGACATCTGTTAGCTCCAAAGACCTGTATGATACTTTGATGCCTCTTTTTACAGGTGGACAGGCTAGTGCTGGTCCTAATGAGGCAACTTCTCGGCCTTTGCAGGTTTCATATGATGATGCAGATCATTCCATTTTTGATGCAGATGTACATGATGCACTTGTTGATGAGAGAGCTAATATTGAGCAGGCAAAAACTATGCCAAAATGGCTGGTGCAGACTTTGCGTGACAGCAAATTAGATGCACCTTTGTCATATCGTACTCGTTCAGGCTCTCATAGTGCCTCCTTTGCATCAGATTGCTATGCTATGGCTGCATCTAGTCTCTGTGATGAGAATGAGCCTGTTTCTTTTGATGAAGCACAAAATTCAGAAAATTGGATGGTTGTTATGCAATCTGAATATGATGCTATAATGAAGAATGGTACATGGTCTTTATGTGACTTGCCTCCTGGCAAGAAGGCCATTGGCACTAAGTGGGTATACAAGCTGAAGCGTAAACCTGATGGTACAGTTGATAGGTATAAGGCTAGGCTTGTTGCAAAGGGTTATGCACAGGAAAGAGGCATTGATTTTGATGAGACCTTTGCACCTACATGCCGTATGACTACTGTTCGGAGCATTTGTGCACTTGCAGCCCATCATGGTTGGAATGTACATCAGTTGGACATTAAAACAACATTTCTGAATGGTGACTTGCATGAAGAAGTGTATGTTTTTCAGCCCTGTGGCTTTGTGCAGAAAGGGCATGAAAACCAGGTTTGCAAGTTAAAGAAGGCATTATATGGTTTAAAGAAAGCACCACGTGCTTGGTATGAGAAGATACATGCCTATCTGATTGCACATGGTTTTGAGAACAGTCCAACTTTTCTAAGAACCTTATATGTTAAATGTGCTAATGATGTACTTCTGATCATTGTTGTCTATGTTGATGACATGCTGCTCACTGGTCCTATTGAGACACATATTGCTGATTTTAAGGCTGATTTGCATGCCTCATTTGAGATGTCTGATTTGGGGCATTTGCATCACTATTTGGGCATTCAATTTATGCACGTTGATGGTGGAATGGCTTTGTGTCAAACGAAATATATTGACACATTATTGCAGCGTTTTGGCCTTGAAGACTGTAAGCCTATTGCCACTCCTATGGAGACAGGTTTACGATTGAGTCTTCATGATGCTGGAGATGCATTTAATGATGTTCTCTATCAGCAGGCTGTTGGATGCTTTATTTACTTATGCATTACTCGGCGAGATATTCAATTTGCTGTCTCACAGATGAGCAGGTTCATGCATTGCCCAGGAGTCACGCATTGGAAAGCGGTTAAGCGCATCTTTCGCTACTTGAGTGGTACTCGGCTACTTGGGTTGTTTTATCCCAAGGGGGGATCACTACCGCCAGATTTGCATGCTTTTTCTGACTCAGATTGGGCTGGTTGCTATGACACTCGTGTGTCCACAAGTGGTTTTTGCTTCATGCTTGGTAGCTCATGTATATCTTGGTTGAGCAAGAAGCAGCCTACTGTGGCCACTTCCAGTTGTGAGGCTGAGTATAGGGCAGCTTTCACAGCGACTGTTGAGTGTGTGTGGCTCAGACGCCTTATGGCTGATTTGGGTGGTTGCCAGTCTTCTGCCACCACCATCTTCACTGACAGTCAGAGCGCATTGGCAGTTGCGAGGAACCCTGTGTTCCATGCTCGCACTAAGCACATTGAGGTGCATTATCACTATGTCAGGGAGAGGTTCTCTGCTGGGGAGATCAGCTTGGCATATGTGCCCACGCAGGAGAACATTGCAGACCTTCTCACGAAGGCTCTGCCTAGGGAGAAGTTTCAAGCTTTCTGCAAAGCTTTGGGCTTACTTCCTTTTGTGGAGTGATTTCCACATAGCTTGGCACTTCCTTATACATGAGTGCTAGCTCCCTGTTCACCGCATCACTCCCAGGGGGGATTTGTTGATATATTTAGGTAGTGATGTGTGTGAACACTCTAGGACCGCCGGGGCACTTTTTTCCCTCTTTAGGAGGTTTTTTTCCCCCGGCTTGTATATACGCCTATTGCCCTAATGGGCTACTTATCTTTGTACATTATCTAGTAATACATTCAGTATTGTGTGTTTGTGCTCCAAGCTTCTTCTTCTTCCTTGTCCTGTTCGCGTGCTTCCGCAGACGTCTATCTCCAACATGAGCATGTGAAGAAGTTTGTGCCTCCTTCTTAACTCACCACTTTCTCCACTACATGCTACTAACTACAAGGCAAGATATTGTATCTCTTACTCATCATGAAGTTTTGACTAAACTTTTTCTTTTCTTATTTTTTCCTTTTTTCCTCTACTTTTCCTTTATCTTTATATTTGGTAAATTTATCCAAGCATGGCTCATATGAAAATGAGCTTGTACATTTGTCTTCAACAATAAGCATCCCTTGCACTACCTCAAGATGGTCTAAAAGCCTTTAAAGAGTCATCGACAAAGGGCTTTCGATGATGGGATAATCTTCTAGAGAGAGTTGTTCAAAGAAGTCAAGGTGCATCTAGATTCGGCTGACATTGGTGGAGTGATCATGGTATGGTCAAATACCACTTACAATGCAAAACAAACGTGCCATGAGCAGGGTGGCTGCCAACCTGAACCCTCCTAATATGCCTCAAAGCTAGAGAAAGGGACTTTCAAGGGCAAGGGAAATTGTGACTCAAAATAGGCATACAATATGAGAAGCCTAGTGTGTTATACACTGTTTTATCAGCTGAGGTTAGTCGCTTTTTCAACTGAGGGGCATGTTGAACAATGCATTGTTGGGGTGTTAATTTATTAATGTATTAATGTGTTTTGGTGTTTTTTTGATATAGCAGCTGAAGGTTCGTGAGGGCATGAAAGCATGAAAGGGCAGACATCAATAATCCGACTTTAGGGCAGACATCAATAAATCCTATTTATAATTTAGTTTGTAAATAAATCCGCGTAGAAGGTTCTATTGTTAGAAATAGTTAGAAAAATAGTGGTTAGAATAAGGGTCATTGTAGACCGCAATTTCTGATATTAAAAGCAAAGGCTTTCTATGAAAGTCACCAACTTTTACTTTCGCGCATGCTTTTCGAAGCCGCTCTCATGTAACTACTCTTTTCTACGTAATCAAAAATTCCTATAAATACATGCACTCTGTAGACTGTCCAAACAGAGTGCATGTGGGGAGATTGCACCCAATACTACGTTCGGTCTCGTCTCTTCGTGTCTCTATTTCTTCTGTGTGTTTTCTGCATTTGTAACCTCTATGTGCGTGTGAGCAAGATCTTGATAACATAGTGTTTCGATACACATTCAACACAAGGCTCTTCTGTGGAAGGAAGGCATTAGAGTCCTCTTTCATCTCCAACATGTATTGCTCAAGTATCATTTTAAGCTCTCTTAAGAGAGAGAATGATAACTCATGAGCGTTACGTCTCTAGATAGGGTGATAACTCCAAGTCGATAGGTCATGACTTCAATTCCCTATGGCTAAAACATTAGCATGAAAGCCTAAGAAGTAGGCTTTGCCAAATTGGATGGACTTTGTAAAGGATGCAGGCACCGAGTGGTCTATAGAAGAGGAACTTGGGCATTCTCGTACTTGAAAAGGTAGAAGAAAAGCATGCGATGCTATGAGAAATTTTCGCAGCAAGGATTCGACTGTATATTCCATTCGATGCATGGGACTGAGACGTGTAAGCCTTTATATATTTTGGTGGTGATGTGTGCGCACACACTCAAGACAACCATGGCACTTTTCTCCCCCTTTAAGAGATTTTCTCCCCCTATCTTGTATATACGCCTATAGCGCTAATGAATCACTTATCTTTGTACATTCACATTCTAAAACATTCAATATTGTGTTGCGCTTCAAGTTTCTTTTTCTTCCTTGTGCTATTTCAATGCTTGTGTAGACCTCAAACTCCAATAATTGGCATTAGAAAAGGTCACCCCTTCCAGTAGGCCATCGGCCACACCACCCTATCATAATCTCAGAACAACATAGAAATCGGTGAGAAGACTCAAAATATTGATTTGAGCTCACATCCACCTCCGAATGCACTCGTTCAATGGCTATACAGACAGATTCATCCTTTTGCATCAAACATATACAAAAGTTTCAGTTCACCATTGCAGGCACCTCCAAGTCCCCTTCAAGCTGAGGACAACTCGATAGGGTGTTTCGGCTCAACTTTTTGAGATACAAATAATTTCCTACATCACGGCATTTGGCCAAGTACAATGGTTGAAAGCAATGACGTATTTGTCATGTGGGTGTTGAGGAAAATTTGGATGGTACTAATAATCCATTGTGGGCATACATGATCTGCCATATATTGGTAGCAAAAGGGCTATGGAATATTGTGTATGGTGTTCAAAGACATCCGACTACACATGCAAATACACTTATTGAAGGAGATGCTGATGGTGTTTAAAATGATGATCTTTGATTTCCTCATCTTATTGTGGTTCACGTTGTACTTATTGAAGAGCAAGTTTGTTGGGATGGCATAGATGCGTAGGCACATGCACTGATACCTTTGTCTGTCAAACATGCAATTATCCCTCACATTCGCTCTTGCAAGACAAAGAAAGTTCCTTGGGAATCTCTAAGAATATAACCAAGCAAAAAATGAGGCTCGTGTTCCTTACCTCCAAAAATAATCGGAGAGTGAGCATATGAAAGAAAGAGATTCATTGGACATATTCTGGGTAAAGATCAACCCTTTGAAGGATTAGTTGATTTTTTATGATCAAATCTTGCAAGATAGTTCACTTGTGTAGACTGTTCTTAATGATCCTTGAGATTCATATTATATTTTTGCTTCTACTCTTTGCTCGATGATGAGAGGTAATCCAAAAGCCTCGATATTTGAGGAGTTATCTCTGTTTTTTTACAAGAAGATCAATCGAGGTAGAAATGTCAATTGTGCATGTTGCGGATCAGGGTTTCTTATCTAGTCAAACGGTCAAATGTAAATGGAGCAAAAAGCATTCTAATGTGGACACTTCTAGTTGCGAGGTTGCGTACAGGGGAGCACAGCATCTTTAGTGACACTTAGAGCACATTGGCAGTTGCAAAGAATGATGTGTTCCATGATCCCACACATCACAGTGAGTGTAATATTGTCTTTATGTGAGGAAAGAGTCTCTATTGGAGAGATGTGTTTGGCTTAGTGCCCACACAGCATAATGTTGGAGACTTTTTAACAAAGGCTCCGCCTAGGGAGAATTATGAAGCTTTTCCCAAAGCTTTGGGATTAGTTGCTCTTGTGGATTGGTTTCTTCCTACATAGCTTGGCACATCCTTATACATGAGTGCCAACTCCTTGTTCAACTCGTCCTTCTAGAGGGGGCAGGGGGTCTGTTGTTTTATTTCTATAGTCATGCATGTGAACATACGTAAGATCGTCGGTGCACATTTTTCCCTCTATAGGAGATATCTTTTCCCCATACCTTTCTCGGCCTTTTGGCTAAGATCAAGTGTAGTATCTATTCTTATCAGTTTAATATATGATACGTGGTCCATCGGACCACTATGATATTAACCTAATTTCTTTCACGGGGGTAGACCCTTCTCAACAGCTTGCTGCACGGGGACTACGCGCGTCGCCTCTATATTGCACTGCCTCAGAGGCCTGGCGCACCCCCCCACCCAATCAATCAACATCAACAAAATCGTCCGGCCCATATGATGGATGTATCTCTCATCGAAATGTCGTCCGACGAGCCATACGTTGCGATGCATTCATCATCGCCCACATGCAATGATGGATTATATACACGTGGGGATGCAATGTTCATTGCACTCCAATGGTCTGACCTAATGATGGATTATACACGTGGGGACGCAATGTTTATTGCACTCCATTGGTCCGACCTCCAAAAGTATGGAGCAACAGCATTGTGTGCCTTTCAATCGACTCCTTTGCATTCCAATGGTCGGACCATTGTGTGCACCCTTGATGGGCACCATGTTCATACCTCAAGAGTATGGAAGAGCATTGTGTGCATGCATCATTGATGGAAAACATCCATCTAAGTAAGTGTTGTGTTATAGGTGCATAACAGATAAAGAAGGATCAAGGAGGGAGGTGTGCATGCATCATTGATGGAAAACATCCATCTAAGTAAGTGTTGTGTTATAGGTGCATAACAGATAAAAAAGGATCAAGGAGGGAGGTGTGCATGCATCATTGATGGAAAACATCCATCTAAGTAAGTGTTGTGTTATAGGTGCATAACAGATAAAGAAGGATCAAGGAGGGAGGTGCCTTCTGTGCATGCATCATTGATGGAAAACATCCATCTAAGTAAGTGTTGTGTTATAACGGATGCACGCACCTCACCTCCACCATCGTTCAAGCACCCAGCGGCAAATCTAAGCACGTGACACCACACATGCAATGCAATCCCCTGCACCTCATCTCAACCATCATTCAAGCACCAAGCACACACGGATGCATGCACCTCATCTCAACCATCGCTCAAGCACCAAGCGGAAGTCTCTAAGAAGGTGAAACCACACATGCAACGCAATCCCGTGCACCTCATCTCAACCATCATCCAAGCACCAAGCGGAAGTCCTTAAGCACGTGACACCACACATGCAATGCAATCCCATGCACCTCCTCCCAACCATCATTCCACCACCAACCGCAAGTCTCTAAGTAGGTCACATGCTCCTCCTTCCTACGGAAGTTTCTGCCTATGGACTTATATCCATCAACGTACCCCTCATTCCACGGTGGAGAGCAAACCCACCCACACCCACGTGAGACGGAAAGCCTACGTCTATCTATTCAACTACCCAATGTTTTATGTCATGTCGCACTTTTCCACTTGGAGCTCCTCCTCTTCGCATTGTTTAGCCCATCCCTAGTCAAATCTAGAGGCCCAACAACACACCAAACGGGTCCCAATCAAGCCAACATCGATGCAATCCGAGAAACAAAACTTCACCACCACATCCATCGGGCCTTTGCTTCATCCATATCTTTCATGTTTCTTGGGAATAGAAGCCGGCAACATTGCACCCCCTCCCAACAACTTCAAATGGGAATGTCGGTATCCAGCTCCGCGACTCCAATGTGGATGCCCGCCATGCATGTCCCCTCCGCCCACACTCATTCTGAGGGGCGGGGAAAGCACATATACGGCAAACATCACTTGTGTGGCCTCAAGGAGACCCAAAAAGCAAAAAGCAAAGGACCACTCTCATCCTCCCCCTCCAGTGCACTCAATATCGTGACATCACTACGTCCGCTCGATTCTGTCAAAAGTTAGAAAGGGCTTCCCGGGGAGGGATGGAATCCAAACATGCCACACCAACCCCTTATCCATATGCACACACATATCTACTCACGGAGAAGAGGTGATAAGCATACACCACACCTCAAGTCTTCGTGAGGAGATGGACAATGGATCCGGGCACGACACAAGATCATAAAGCTTAATTCATAGGATTTTGATAGGGCGCCGAAGCGTCGGGGCTTCGTGGCATCCATCCGATTAATAGGCGGAGGTGGAACCTTTAAGATGGATGATTCACCACAAGGTCATGATCCAGAAGATTGCCTTCAAACCAATACCAAAGGGAGGAACTTCTTTAGCTTCAGACGATGATAATGTTCGATTGAGGGTTGAAGCATGCTATCTTTACCTTGACTCCACATGTCGTGGGAGATTGATGGTAAGAGAATCCGTATGGCTTCATGCTATAAGCATCCCTTGCAATACCTCAAGATGGTCTAAAAGCCTTTAAAGAGTCATCGACAAAGGGCTTTCGATGATGGGATAATCTTCTAGAGAGAGTTGTTCAAAGAAGTCAAGGTGCATCTAGATTCGGCTGACATTGGTGGAGTGATCATGGGACGGTCAAATACCACTTACAATGCAAAACAAACGTGCCATGAGCAGGGTGGCTGCCAACCTGAACCCTCCTAATATGCCTCAAAGCTAGAGAAAGAGACTTTCAAGGGGAGGGGAAATTGTGACTCAAAATAGGCATACAATACGAGTGGCCTAGTGTGTTATACACTAATAGCTGAGGTCAGTCGCTTTTCCAACTGAGGGGCATGTTGAACAATGCATTGTTGTTGTGTCAATGTATTAATCTATTAATGTGTTTTGGTGGTTTTTTGATATAGCAGCTGAAGGTTCGTGAGGGCGTGAAAGCATGAAAGGGTGGACATCAATAATCCGACTTTAGGGCAGACATCAATAAATCCGATTTATAATTTAGTCTGTAAATAAATCCGCGTAGAAGGTTCTATTGTTAGAAATAGTTAGAAAAATAGTGGTAAGAATAAGGGTCATTGTAGACCGCAATTTCTGATATTGAAAGCAAAGGCTTTCTACGAAAGTTTCATGTAACTACTCTTTTCTACGTAATCAAAAATTCCTATAAATACATGCACTCTGTGGACTATCAAAATAGAGTGCATGGGGGGAGGTTGCACCCAATACTATGTTCGGTCTCGTCTCTTGGCATCTCTATTTCTTCTGTGTGTTTTTTGCATTTGTAACCTCTATGTGCGTGTGAGCAAGATCCTGATAACATAGTGTTCCGATACACATTCAACACAAGGCTCTTCTTTGGGAGGAAGGCATTAGAGTCCTCTTTCATCTCCAACATGTATCGCTCAACTATCATTTTAAGCTCTCTTAAGAGAGGGAATGATAACTCATGAGCATTACGTCTCTAGATAGGGTGATAACTCCAAGTCGATAGGTCATGACTTCAATTCCCTATGGCTAAACCATTAGCATGAAAGACTAAGAAGTAGGCTTTGCCAAATTGGATGGATTTTGTAAAGGATGCAGTGGTCTATAGAAGAGGTACTTGAAAAGGTAGAAGAAAAGCATGCGATGCTATGAGAAATTTTCGCAGCAAGGATTCGAGTGTATATTCCATTCGATGCATGGGACTGAGACGTGTAAGCCTTTATATATTTTGGTGGTGATGTGTGCGCACACACTCAAGACAACCATGGCACTTTTCTCCCCCTTTAAGAGATTTTCTCCCCATATCTTGTATATACGCCTATAGCCCTAATGGATCACTTATCTTTGTACATTCACATGGTAAAACATTCAATATTGTGTTGCGCCCCAAGTTTTTGAAAGCAATGATGTATTTGTCATGTGGGTGTTGAGGAAAATTTGGATGGTACTAATAATCCATTGTGGGCATACATGATCTGCCATGTATTGGTAGCAAAAGGGGTATGGAATATTGTGTATGGTGTTCAAAGACATCCGACTACACATGCAAATACACTTATTGAAGGAGATGCTGATGGTGTTGAAAATGATGATCTTTGATTTCCTCATCTTATTGTGGTTCACACTGTACTTATTGAAGAGCAAGTTTGTTGGGATGGCATAGATGCGTAGGCACATGCACTAATAGCTTTGTCTATCAAACGTGCCATTATCCCTCACATTGGCTCTTGCAAGACAAAGAAAGATCCTTGGGAATCTCTAAGAACATAACCAAGCAAAAAATGAGGCTCGTGTTCCTTACCTCCAAAAATAATCGGAGAGTGAGCATATGAAAGAAAGAGATTCATTGGACATATTCTGGATAAAGACCAACCCTTTAAAGGATTAGTTGATTTTTGATGATCAAATCTTGCAAGATAGTTCACTTGTGCAAACTGTTCTTAATGATCCTTGAGATTCATATCATATTTTTGCTTCTACTCTTTGGTCGATGATGAGAGGTAATCCAAAAGCCTCGACATTTGAGGAATTATCTCTGTTTTTTTGCAGGAAGATCAATCGAGGTAGAAATGTCAATTGTGCATGTTGTGGATCAAGGTTTCTTATCTAGTCAAACGGGCAAATGTAAATGGAGCAAGAAGCATTCTAATGTGGACAATTCTAGTTGTGAGGTTGCATACAGGGGAGCACACCATCTTTAGTGACACTTAAAGCACATTGGCAGTTGCAAAGAATGATGTGTTCCATGATCCCACACATCACAGTGAGTGTAATATTGTCGTTATGTGAGGAAAGATTCTCTATTGGAGAGATCTGTTTGGCTTATGTGCCAACACAGGATAATGTTGGAGACTTTTTCACAAAGGCTCTGCCTAGGGAGAATTATAAAGGTTTTCCCAATGCTTTGGGCTTAGTTGCTCTTGTGGATTGGTTTCTTCCTACATAGCTTGGCACATCCTTATACGTGAGTGCCAGCTCCTTGTTCACCTCGTCCTTCCAAAGGGGGCAGTGGGTTTGTTGTTTTATTTCTATAGTCATGCATGTGAACATACGTAAGATCGTCGGTGCACTTTTTTCCCTCTATAGGAGATATCTTTTCCCCCAGATTGTACCTATGCCTATACTCGTAACCGTCGTTTATTCTTGTACATTTACTTGACAATACATTCTACATCGTGTTGTGCTCCAAGATTCTTCTTCTTCCCTCTGTTGTTTGTGTGCTTACGCACACCTCCAACTCCTACAGTAAGGTACCCTGGAAAAGCCCTTGGAACGAGCTTTTCGAATCCTTCAAGCTTGCGTTGAAGTGCGAAGTTCTTGGGAAGCCTTGGGCAACATTTGATTGATGTTTCAATCTTCTGGGCATGTGTGAGATTGTGGTTCAAGATACTCAAGATGAAAATAAGGCTCATGACACCAAGTTTATGAGCAAGGTTCGAGACACTCTTTGAGGTTGAGGGCATCAATTCAAGGGTACCTAGGGGGTTCGAGTGCTGATCGACAAGGCTAGTAGGATATAAGAGCAGATCATT
The DNA here is from genome assembly GCA_020310875.1 of Ceratopteris richardii. Taxonomy (NCBI): domain Eukaryota; kingdom Viridiplantae; phylum Streptophyta; class Polypodiopsida; order Polypodiales; family Pteridaceae; genus Ceratopteris; species Ceratopteris richardii. The sequence continues at coordinate 82,365,734 of CM035408.1, read as the reverse complement.
GAGGACAATGATCAATCGAGTTAAGAAGAATGCCAAAAAGTGAGGGGCAAGAGATTGTTGAGCCAACATTAAGAGGCAAGTACTTGGATTTCCTTCCTCCTCTGAGGCACAATATAGGAAATGCGAGCAGAGTGGTCATATGTAATGCACGGATTTCTCCTTGCATAAAGAAGCCTTAACTTAACCATAATATTTTTGAGGCACACATATGAAACCTTGTTTCTTCTTTCCTTTCGTGAAACTCAAACATGCATTTGATTGGCCCATCTAGTGCTCAACCCATAATTCCCTGGCTTATACAAGCAAGGGGCTCTACCTATCACGACATGTTCTTTGGCTGGAGAAGTTTTGGGAGGGGATGAGGATTGGTAGAGTTGCACTATGGAAGGAAATCTCAGTCTCCACCATCATTGCCCTTTTGTCCTCAGCATCTCCAACCTCAGTCTCCACCTCATGCCTTTTGTAGAGTAGTTTCCTGATTCTTTGAGGGGTGCGTACGTAATAAGAGAAGTGCTCAAGAACATGGTGCCCATTATCCCTTATAATCTTCATCCTACAAATGAAAATGAGGCCAACCAATCTGGTGAGTATATGATCAGAGCTATGAGTACTCTTGCCAACATCTCTTAACTATATCTGCACATGCTCTATACAACTTGAAACATTCGCCATTCTCATTGGATTGCTTGTTAGTGAAGGCGAAACCCATAAAGAGCAATAAGCAGTGAATGCAAATTAAAGAGGTAAGAGTAGGACTTCTTTTTCATTGCCATTCCCAGTGTGACCTTCAATGCAAATTAAAGAGGTAAGAGTAGGACTTCTTTTTCATTGCCATTCCCAGTGTGACCTTCAGAGAAGCTTCTATCCACAACCTTACAAACCATGAAAATATCGAGAGCCTAGTGTGGCGAGGAAGTTGCAAGAAGCTATCGTCCCCAAATATATAATGGACAATGACCAACAAGATATGCAGAAACATATCGAGATATGCAGAAACAACTCAAAGAGGATGTACTTGATCGTGAGGTAATAGTCACTACCATGGATTCACTATCATCATCTCTTCCCTCATATGTTCATATCTGGAGATGGAGCTCAATGCAAAACGGAGCTCAAAACGGAGCTCAAAACGGAGCTCAAAACGGAGCTCAAAACGGAGCTCACAAGAAAGAGTAGGCGAACAAACCCCCATTAGCTATATATGGACATAGGGCACCTGAAAAACACCATGAAAACCCCAAATGAAGTAGGAGATGAAAGAAAAGTGCTCAAGAAAGAGAATGCACGGAATTCCACTCAATCCTCTTCAAAAAGGTGAGAAGAGGCTAGGGCCTTTTTAAAGTCGAAAGAGAAACCCCTTTCCCACTTATCTTTCCTAAAAGTCTAAAGAATAGCTTTGTGTGCTCATAACGCATGCCCATCGAGCTCGAGAAAATGATACAAAATTGAAGGAGGTTGGACTAACACTCCACAGGCTCGAGGACTCCTTGGCCATTGTGAACGTGGAGTGATTTTGGAGAGAATGGACTTTTCCATTGATAGATTTGTAGCTCAAGCGTAAGCACCACCTCCTTTACTTGTCAATCCGTGGAGACGTGAGGACCGGTATGAAGACCACGAGCAAGTGAAGGCACAAGTACGTGAGTGAAAACACACAAACATGCACACACATACACACACGCGCACAAAGTAAGATCAAAGAGAGGAACAATGGAAAGCTTAGATTGCAAAAGAGTTCTCTTACAAAAGCTCTATTCTCTCACAAGCTAACCCCAAAAATGAGCTCTCTAGCTCTTTTTATAGTTTTTTGACTAGTTTTGGCCCTATCCAGACCTAGTGTCCGGCCTAGTTAAAATTAGGTTCCAAGGCTTATTTGAGGGCTCAAACAAAGTCTAAAAATTATGAAAATTGGTAGGATGATAGTTCTAATACTCCTCAAGCTCAAGGACGCCTCGCCTTGAACAAAATGGAGTTAAAAAAATAGAAAATGGCATTTACAATGGTTTTTAGTGATGAAAATCGCTATTTTTGTAGGGGATTCTTTTGAAAATTTGGCATACACTTCTTGGAGCTCCCTACTTGCTCTCTCTTCTTCTATGTCCACTTCTTTGATGTGCTTCCATGTTTTATGCTTGACCTTGAGTTCCAACACTCCCCCCCCTCTCGAGTTTGTCGTCCTTGACAGACCCTTGTTGTAATGGTTGTTCCAGGTAGTGTTTCGAGAGGTAGTGTCCATTCGGTAGGAATTGGAGCCGTCCCTCTTCCAAATGTAGCAGGGTTGGTTGTCAGGTTCTTCATTTGTCACTACGAGTCTTTTCAGTTTGTAGTCCTTTGGTATGTGCTTCGTCGTTAAATGCCAGCACGATTGTGTCGTTGTGAGTCTCCGTTGATGTCCTCTAGATCTTCCAAAATTGATGGTCATAGTAGTCATGCCAAGTACTCATAACCCATAATGGACGATGGGTAAGTGTGTGCGTGCATGGGTTGAGGAAAATATGTGCCTTGTGCATGGCCTTGTAATGTAGCCATATGCATGCTTACGTGGAAAATGCATCGGAAGAAGTATGGTGCAAAAATTGGGGTCTTGAGCTAAGTGCTCAAGGGTATTCGGACGAAGAGGTTTCCTAAGCTATCATGGTTATGGTGTTTCCAGAGTAAAGATACTTACCATGGAGAAGGTCGATCGATGTTCATCTCTTCGTGTTGTACACTCGGCCTTTGGGATGGAACATTGTTGATGAATGTCCATGTTGATGGTCCACTGATGAGATCTTTTGAGTGGTTGATCCTCTCCTCTTTTCAAAGCAACATTTGCCAAATACTGAGAATTGAATTTCTTTATATTCCTTGGCAAACAACATTGGGTAACTACACCATGCTTAGTTTCACATATTCTCTTTAGCTCACCATATGCAGGAGTCTTCTCCTCCAGAAGTACCCTTTGCAGATATCTCCTTGGATGCTCTCGTACATGAAGTAGTTAAGCATCACTCAAGTTGCGGACCTTCAAGCTCTTCATTCCTACCATGGTAAGAGGAAATCATAGTTGTAGATGCCATGTTCATGCCAAGTGCTTGCCATCTACCAGATAAGGCAGCAATAATATCATCTGCTAGCCGAGACACACTTCTATCCAAATTGATAAATGCCTAGTAATCAACAATTCCACCTTCAACTAAGCATGACTCATTCATGTTTCATAAGCCAAACCTGGGAACAAGTTCTCTCTCGCTTTTTTTCTTTCTTTCTTTCTTTCTTTCTTTCTTTTTTCGTTTTTTTTGAGGAACAATGTCTCAAAACAAGAAGATAGACGTTAGTATCAGTAAAACTAGTTGACCTGTGTCCATGTGCTCTTGTGCCTGGGATTCTCAAATGTGTCTATGCATGGCCATGTAATAGGGCCCTGTATCAATGCATACTTTGGAAGTGCATGCCCTGAATGGTGCAAAAGACAGGGTTGTGCAAGAAGCACATGGTTGTCGCTCGTCGAGGCTTTTGATGTTACTTGTAGTTGTTGATGCCGGCTTTGGTGGAGGTATCCATTGGATCTCGAAATGATGTAATCCTCCTTATTGGGGTCCATTTTAGAACAATATTTGGCACTGTAGAGATTACTTCAGGCGTCTTCCTCTTTGGATGCTTTCTGAACTGTGGTATCCAGTGTGGTTGGCACTTTGGTTCGGTGGAGGCTACTTGTACTTTTGGCTTCCAAACCCATATCCTTTTTGCACGTCTTCCTACTATTGTTGAAGAGCTGATTTGATCTTCGTTTGGTCTCTCTACATGGTTCTTACCCTTTTCTCTTTTTGGCTTCTTTGTTGAGACCTTTCGCATGTGGGAGAACATAGGTTGTTGTGGATGTAAGAGCTTCTTAGGTACCCACATCTGTAATCACCCTTGGTGAGTCGCAGCGAATTTCTTAGGCACCCAAACTTGTCGAATATCTTGTGGTTGAGTTTGTCGTAGCTTCTGCATTCGTCTTCTGGCCTGCTGAGAGTTCCTAGAGGGGAATTGTGGGGTTAAGGCCGGTGGTTGCTCTCCTCCTACCCAAGTCTGCTTCATGCTCGGTACTAATTTCCTTTGGAAATCTCGCTCTCTATTTGATATAGCAATTGTTCTGTTCGGTTGTGCTTGCTTTGTTGGTTGAGTTGTAGTGGCGGCATTAGTCCTTGCCCCAGAGGAGGAGTCCGCTTGTCTTTGAGCCTGTTCTTCCATGATTGAGTTCTCCTGCGACATAGAGCTTTTGACACATACAACATCTCTTTTGCTAAGCTTAGTCCTAGGAGAACTACAAGATGTGACATCTGGATTTGTGAGCATGCCATTTTCTAGTTCTAATGTAAAGCATTGTCCCTAGACCCAAACTTGGAGAAGTTGACTTCTTAGGTTCAAGTTGACTACATTGTCATAAATCCAATCTTGTCCTAAGACAAGTGGTTCTGTAAGGTTCTCATCTTGACTCACTAGCACTTTGACTTTCATTGGAACATCTTGAAGGTAGATGGGAAGTTCCACCTCACCCAAACAAGGGGTTTCCACACCTCCCAATCCTATGAGATAATCTTCTATGGGATTGATGTTCAACTGCAAGTCTTGGCAGTAGGAAAGTCTAACTACACTACTTGCTGCCCCTGAGTCAATCAATGCTTTCACAGTCCTTGCACCGTTTCCTTGTCCTATCTCTATGGTCACAAATGAACGTCGGTCAATGACTTGAGAAGTCGTAATGCCTGATTTTTGGCACATATCCATGTGATTATTTTGGAGCTTTTGAGTTGACATCTAGGCCTAGTCGCCTTAACTTATTTCGCCTTATGCACTCTCTAGCCTCTGCTTGTGCTTCTTCCCTCACCCTTAACTCCTCTTCTTTTCGCTTCTTGCCAGTGTTGAATCTCGTAAGCATATCCTCAGTAAGAGGTTCTTGATATAGCTTGACTCTACAACCACTAATATAGTTTGGCAAGATATCACCTTCTAAAGTAGCCAATTGAACCGCACCGCTAGTGGAAATTCTGTTAATGATCATGGGTCCATATCCTCGTTTTTCCAACTTACGGGCATGTTGTTTTAGTGTGTAAACCAACACTAGATCTCCCTCTTTTAGTCCCTTATCCTTAATGTGTGCATCGAAGTATGCCTTTTGCCTTTTCTTTGCAGTGTAGATGACGGCTACCGCTCGTAGCCTCGTCTCACCTAAGCGTTCTAGATCAAAGATCCTGGAGGACAACTCATGTCCATTCCACTCATGCTCTTGTGCTACCCTTAAGGCTGAGATGAGGAAGTCCAATGGTAGAACAACATTCTGCCCGAAGACCATCTGAAATGGGGTGGCATTCAGTACCGTTTTATAGGCAACTCGATAAGCCCAAACAGCATGATGAAGCTATTTATCCCAATCAGAGCATTTATTATTTACCAGTTTTGTCAATACGTTACAAAGGATCTTATTAGTGCTCTCGGCTTGTCAGTTAGCTTGTGGGTGATAAGGGGCAGACTTCTTATGTATCACCAAGAATTCTTGGAGAAGATTTTCAATGACCTCATTCAAGAAGTGTGTGCCTCTATCGCTAACTAGCTCTATTGGTAGCCCATATCTCGTGAACACGTTCTCGAATAAGAACTTAGCCGTAGTCTGAGCATCATTCTTTGTTGTGTCTTTGACTTCTACCCACTTTGTAAGGTAATCAGTGGCTACAATAATGTACTCTGCATGGGAGTTTCGAGCTGGGGGGTTAATAGGACCTATGAAGTTGTTGAAGCTCAAAGTCAAGGACAAAGCATGGAAGCACATCAAAAGGTGGACACATAAGGAAAGGGAGCAAGTAGGGAGCTCCAAGGAGTGTATGTCAAATTTTCAGAAGAATCCCCTACAAAAATAGTGATTTTCATCACTAAAAACCATTGTAAATACCATTATCTATTTTTAGTAACTCCATTTTGTTCAAGCCGAGGAGTCCTCGAGCTTGAGGAGTATTAGAAGTACCATCGTACCAATTTTCATATTTTTTAGATCTCGTTTGAGCCCTCAAATAAGCCCTGGAACCTAATTTTTAACTAGGCCGGACACTAGGTCTGAAGAGGGCCAAAGCTAGTCAAAAACTATAAAAGGAGCTAGAGAGCTCATTTTTAGATTAGATTGTTTGTGAATTGAGCTTATGTAAGAGATCTTTTGATTAATGAAAAAAAACTCCATTGTTCCTCTCCTTGTTCTTGCCTTGTGTGCGCGTGTGTGTGTATGTGTGTGCATGCTTGTGTGCTTCTCACTCACGCACTTGTGCCTTCACTTGCTCATAGTCTTCATACTAGTCCTCACGTCTCCACGGATAGACAATTATGAGGTGAATCTTCTCACGTTGGTACTCACCATTGTGCTAGAGAGACACCAAATTTGGCGCCGTTGCCGGGGAGAGAGCTTCGAGGACGAGCGTGTGATGGTAAGATGTCGAGTTGAGACATTGGAGTTATAGGTAATATCCTTCTTTCTCTTAATTTTTCTTCATTTTTTCCTTACTTTCGCATCACCATCATCACCATCATCATCTCCACCATCTCCCACCTCCATCTCCATCTCCACAAAAAAATTCAGTTTTTTGGTTATATTACACTCCCCACCTCATTTCCCTCATTTCATTGTGAGAGAGAGCGAGAGAGAGCTTGCATGCTATCTGTTTTTGGTGTATTTTTGAGCTTTTGTTGCAGGAACTTGCTGTACCACCTCCTCCAGCAGTGTGCGCAGGTACGACAGACTCTGCACAGGTCCCGGGACGACGACCTCTGTCTGTCGCGACAGACAAAAAAACTTAAAATTTTGTGAATGCATGTTTGTCACGGTAACCTACACCATTAGGGCACTCTAAATCACTAGAAGTTTCTCAAAAATTTGCGTTTTTTCAGTCTATCGCGACAGACACCGTCTATCGCGACAGACACTGTCTATCGCGACAGACACCGTCTATCGCGACAGACAGAGACCCACGATAGACACCGTCTATCGCGACAGACACCGTCTATCGCGACAGACCAAATCACGACAGACGACAGACAGCGTCTATCGCGACAGACCAAATCACGACAGACGACAGATAGCGTCTATCGCGACAGACACCGTCTATCGCGACAGACCAAATCACGACAGACGACAGACAGCGTCTATCGCGACAGACACCGTCTATCGCGACAGACACCGTCTATCGCGACAGACAGAAATTCCACGACAGACAGCGTCTATCGCGACAGACACCGTCTATCGCGACGGACAGAAATCCACGATAGACCCCGTCTATCGCGACAGACACCGTCTATCGCGACAGACCAAAATTCCACGATAGACAGCGTCTATCGCGACAGACACCGTCTATCGCGACAGACCAAAATTCCACGATAGTCAGCGTCTATCGCGACAGACACCGTCTATCGTGACAGACAGACATTTTCGGTAAAAATTAAGGGGTAAATTTTTGGAAATTTAGGCTAAATTTTGGGCATATTTGCACTCTCAAATACTCATACACTTACAAAGGCCTTAGAAAAATGCATTAAAACCCCTGAAAGGTTCTGTTTGTCTAGTTAACCCCCTAAACCCTGAACGGTCATAACTTTTTCATACGAAATCCATTTTTTGAGCTCTAGGGCTTGTCGGAAAGCTCGTGGCATAATGCGTTGATTTTCAGATAGGATGTTTGGAAGTTGACACACTGAGGGGTAGGAACACCAAGGGAGCTCTAGAGGAAATTTCTAGCAATACAAAAGGGGGAACAAGGGTCATTAAAAAAGTGTCTGAAATAAATTGTCTGTCAATTGAAAGGTCAACTTGGAGCTAATCTTGGGACTGATGCAGGTCTATTGAGAAGCAATTGAGAGCGTCCAAGCAAGGGTTTTGCACAAGCTTGAGAATCAACTTCTCAAGCACTAAAGAGCAAGGATCAGCAAGAAAGGTCGGAATACTCTCAACTCCTCTTCGTCAATTCCTAGCTTAGGCTAAGAACGATTAGAAGTAGGAGTAAGTCAGGGCGACGATAGGCAACTATCAAGTTGAAGCATGCCTAAACTTTCAAGCTCAAGCTAAGGGCATAATCCTTGTACTGTCGAGAATTTTAAAGGGAAAGAACTTAACGTGGAACGATCAACTGTAAGTGCGAAACAACATTCAAATATTCCTGACGACGTGATATCAGACAAGACCTTAAACACGATAAAATAACCAAAAAGAACCAAGCGACTAATATAAAGTAACCAGCAACAAGGTTGTACTCTGGGCAAAGAATTGGGCTACTTAGATAGGCATATGAACCTTAGATCAGGACGACATCTAGTAAGGGAGAGACAAAGCCTTAGGTCTTCAAAGGCTAGTGTTAATCATACTGCTAGGTCTTGGGCCCAGCAGTTGAGCCACCACTCGTACTACCCTAGCTCTGAGACCAGTGAGTCAGAGATGTCTCAAGGCATGGACAGGCCTACGGGAAGTTCAGGTGTGCCTTACTTGTACAGGGTAGAAGGCCCATACAAAACACAGCTAGAATACCTTAGGATCAACCGATTAGGTGCCAGCATCTATGAGGACGGCCTAGGAAGATCCGTGGTCCAGATTAAAAACCCTGACCAATCCATAGGACTAGAGCACCCAGCTGTCAAGTTTGAAAACGGTTCATACCTGGACAAAGAAGGAACCATATACGTAGTCACCAGTCACCCAGATAGGACAGATGAATTTGGAAATGTAATCTCAGAAGCGGACTTAGGTGACTTGGAACAAGGAAACATGGGAGTGGAACCTAGAACCCCCCGAGGCAAATCTGTTCTCACTAGGATTATCACGCCTGAGTGGGTTCCCCAAGAAAACAAGAGCATAGAGTTGCTCCTCAATCGAGAAACTGACAAAGCCTTTTGGAGGTATAAATCGAATCAGCCAACTGATATAGGAACTATCATGATCTATGAGTTTAAGGATCCGGATAGCCCAGGTAGAGTGACCTACTTAGATCACACTTCGGAAAGGATCTTTGTGGTGACAGAAAATGATAGGCATGCTTACACTTGGAAGGGTGAATTCATTTTCCCCCAACCAAGATCGAATGTATCCTATGGTCACCCTGGAGCTGGAACATCCCAAGCTCATGGAATGCAAAGAGACAGAAGTAGAGATAGACCAGAAGTAAGCTTTGCCAACCCAGTGGGCAGAGAAAGAACGAGGACGGAGACGAATAGAGTAGAACCTGAGATACTTAGAGCTCACAGGAACCAAAGAAATGTGGATGGATTTCCTCTGCCGAGACCTAGAGAGCACACAAGAACTTTGAGACCGACCCAGCTAGTTAAGTCCATGAAGAATTACTTTGATGGCACAGGAGATCCCTACGATCATGTGGCGGAGTTCAAGCAAGTCTTGAGAGCTGAACAAGTGGAGGATCTATTCACGCAGTACAATGCCTTCTGTCTAACCCTTAGGAACACAGCACTTACATGGTTTCAGCCATTGGATGAGCGACAATTCAGATGTATAGACCAACTCCTAGAGGCTTTCATTGTAGAGTTCTCTAAGAGTGTCATAAGACACAATACCTCCTCATTGATTCACAGCTTCAAACAGACTCCCCAAGAGACTGTAAGATTGTCAAGAAGAAGATTTAGACAATACCTTGAAAGGTGCCCTGTTTCGGAGCTACCCACACCTGCCAAACAAGTATCCTTATTCCTTGATGGATTGCTGAGTACGAAATTGAGATCCTATGTGTATCTGAAGGACCCTAGGACTATAGAAGAGTGTGTACGCATGTGCATTGACATTGAAGATAACCTAGGGGAGGAACTAGAGCTTTCCAAAATCTACAAAGATTCAGATAGTGCATCTAGTCACTCTTCCACGCAGTCCACATCAATTGAGGAACTCGCAGAGAAAGTGGCCCAAAAACTAGGCGTCTCTAGCAAACAGATTCCGAGGTTTACCCCAGCGAAGAGGTGCTATACATGCGGTGGTGACCATATGGCAAACGTGTGTCCCATTATGGCTCAACCCCAGATCAATCCAAATAGCCAATATTGCACCATAGAACAAAGATACACAAATCACACAGCACAAGACTGTCCTTACAACAAGCAAGCGGTCAGACAAACCTACCTTCAGCCCTACCAACAAGGCAGATACCAGAATCAAAATCCACCAGCACAATATGCTAGACCCCAACAAACCTACCAACCACAATATCAGGCCCAACAGAGACCCCAACCGGTGCTAGCTCAACAGCCTCCAAACCCCGCTAATGTAATCCCTGTAAAGTATACAGCTGCAGAAGAAAACCTAAATAGGGCCATAGTACCAGTAACCCCATTGATCTCAGAAAGTGACCCTAGTGACCATAGCTTTGATTCTACACACGTCGATAGCCCCCAAGCTTACTATATGCAATCTCCAGAACATGGTGAGTCCTACTATAGTGAAGAGCCAAATGAAATAAGTTGGGAGTCAGATTACACGAATGTCATGTATGCAAACCCCAACCCTAGGCCTCAACCTAGGCAGGTAAGACCTCCATTTCCTAGAGGACCATGCTACAGATGTCAGGGAGATCACTTCATTCGTGATTGCCCCATGCCTGCACCTACACAACGCTAGTCAGTGACGATCCAAGGCTATTGCCAAGAGTGTGGAAAGGAGCATCTCTTACGAGATTGCCCTAAGAATCCTAATAATATGCCAAAAATCACTCCCATTAATGTGATTGGGTTGGTTGTAGACTCCACAGGGAGCGTGACTTCCACTGCACCAGTACAAGTAATCACTAGAGCCCAAGCATTGCAGCAAAACCAGGGTGTAGGTCAGGAAAAAATCCCAGAGGCTAGTGAAACCGAGAGCATAACAAAGAAAAGGACTAGAGCGTGGAAAGATAGTCGAGAAAGAATGAAAAGACAATGGGCTAAAAAGATGAGTGAACTTGAGGAAAGCATAAGAGAAACCAAAGCTAGGATAACTGAAATCACCTCTCAAACCCCCTCTCACACTATCCCACCACCACCATTCCCATCGCCATCCGACCCGCCACCTTCCAACCCACGTCATACGATTCTACCACCCCCTAGATTAGGATCAGTATTAGCTGATCCCATTCCGGAAGACATAGACATGATGCTTAAAGCATATCAGGCCAGAATTCAAGAAGGGCCAAATGTCACAGATCATGACAAGTGTTACCCTAGAGCTGGCCTAGAGATAGAAAGAACCAAGCTTTGCGCGAAAATGGTCGCATTGGCTCAGACTATGTTTGAAGCCAGTCGCCTTTTCAATTACTCAGGCTCAGCCAAGACGCAATTACACTTGGATGGACTTCTAGAGAAGTTAGAGGGAATAATCGCTAGATCTGCCAAGGAAGAAAAAAACCAAGAAAGGGAGAATGTAAGTAAAATCATGACCCATCCCCCATCGGAAGTTTATGTGGCCAATTCCACTGAACCAGACAACTTCCCCTCCTTAGAAAGAATAGAGGGGCTAATTGCACAATCAGAAAAGGAACCTGCCCCTCAGAGAAAGGAAAGGGCAAGAGAACGGATAAGCCAGCCTCTTCAGGAAGCCCATGTGCCTCCTCAAGAAGCTTATCTTTCCCCCCAAAAGGTAGATGAGCCTCCCTCGAAAGCTTATGTACCTCCACAGGTTGCCTACATTCCATCTCAGGGAGCGTATGAGCCTGTTCGGAAAAGTAATAGAATAAGTAATCCTCCCCAGGAATCCTGTGCTCCAGCCATCTATGAGAACGAGGAGAGAGCCAACGATAGAATAAGCCCTCCTTCCCAGGTTGCTTATGTGCATAATTCTACGGAGCCAGGCACTTCTTCTTCTATGAATCGGTTTGCACCAGACTTCCTACGAGAGATTCAAGAAGACAAATGGGATAACGAAAGTGAAGTTGCCCCTCCCTTTGAACTTGTGGATGATGCACACGACCAATTCCCACAAGACATCCCATCTATTTATGGGGAACATGAGAGTACTCAGTCTCACGAGAGATTGGACTTTGAGTCTAATTCCATACAAGAGCTACCCCACTTCACAGGCCCATGGGAAGCAAAGTCCACCTGCATGAGAGCACCTACAGTCATGGTAAGAAACAAAGATTCAGTCATACCTAGGAACACAGAGGTAGTGAAGAACACTAACGTGCAGTGCAATCTCAAGTTAGAAGAGCTACTCAAGGTTAGACCTGAATTATGGAAACATGTCGCCAAACAAGTACCAGAAATAGCCAAACCTCGTTCCCAAGTAGGATCCCATAGGACAGTGCCAGAAATTCCCTTGGATAAGATAGGAGATATGTGTGAAGGTGAAGAAGGGAACACCTATCTTCCCATCACCTACCAGGAGTACACCACCAAGGCAATTTTGGACTCAGGTGCAGGAGTTGCAATTGCCACCACTTCCCTATGGAAGCGTTGGGGCAAGCCGGCACTCAGGCCAACAAGAATGAAATTGCAGATGGCCAATGGTCACATAGAGAGACCCCTAGGATTGCTAGAAGGAATAACTCTCACCACTTGTGGTGTCAAGTTTGAGCATACATTCGCTATATGTGACTTCAGCAAAAATCATGCCTATGAGATGATTTTGGGAAGACCATTCATGCGACAGTTGCAAGTGGTACAAGACTGGGGAACCAATTCTTTGTACTTGCAACACTTAGGTGTTACGACCAAAGTCAATCTCAAGGATTATTCTCATAGAGATGTCCCTCCTATCCAATGGAATCCCATCCATAGAGCCAAAGATGATACAGATTCGGTGCATTCCATAGGGTCTGGATCCTCATGGATGCATGAAGACACTCACTTATGGATGTGCAAGGTAGCAGTAGAAGAAGAGAAGAGAGAGAAAGCCAGAGAGGTAGGTGCAAAATAAACACATAGATCAATTCAAGACCCAGCCTATGCACCTGTAGTTTTTCCTGATGAGGAATTTGAACCCCATGGCTGGGCAGAAATTTTAGCAACAATGGACGTAGCCATCAATGAAGAACAATGGACACCTCACTGTGATGAGGATGGCTATGACATTTCAGTCTTCTCCATAGAGCCAATCATGGGAGAGGCAGTTCTAGAAGAATGCGAACCTAGCCCTGATGCATTTGAGGATGCAAGTGACTCCGATCTAGAGTCAATCATTATGGACCCACCATTTGCATCAGATGAAGAATACTTCCATGAAGTAGAATTTCAACCCCAGAGGCATGGAGAGGTTACAAATGATGTAAGATTAGCCACACATGTGACCCCGAAGGAAGAAGGAAAGAAACGAAAGAAGAGAGAAGCCTCACCAGAAGAGGAAGAATCTTTGTTTGAGGTCCCAGAAAATTTTAAGAAGTATGAGATAGATGACAGGAGAGTCATGATAAGAATGCCTAAACGAGAGGCACAATCAGGAGAGGCCTATGATAACAAAGAAACCACCAAGAAAATAGTAGTGGCCCTAGAAGAAGTAGAGGAGAGATGCACGTACATAGGCCATGACCTAACAGAGGAAGAAGAGCATGCGTTGATAGCCTTGCTAAGAGAATATAGAGATGTATTCGCTTGGAGTTACAAGGATTTGAAAGGCGTTGACCCCGATATATGCTCACACACTATCCCCATGACATCAGATGCTAAACCCTCTAAGCAAAAGCCCTATACTTATAACGATAATTACGCTGCTAAGATCAAAGAAGAGATAGATAGATTGGTTGAAGCTGGATTTATCTATGAAATTGAGCACACTGAATGGGTATCCCCCATCGTAGTGGTGCCCAAGAAGAATGGCAAGCTGCGTGTGTGCATTAACTTGAAAAAGGTTAATGCAGCCACAATTCGAGATAACTATCCGCTTCCCATCACAGAACATCTCTTAGAAAGAGTGACAGGCAAGGAAGTGTACAGCTTCCTTGATGGATTTTGAGGCTACAATCAAGTAGCCATAGCTCCAGAGGATCAACATAAGACAGCCTTTGCCACAGAATGGGGCATTTTTGCTTTTTGAGTAATGCCATTGGAGCTTACCAATGCACCAGCTACCTTCCAGAGGCTGATGTGCCATGTGTTTAAGGAGTTCTTGAGGAAGAGTTTAGAAGTCTACGTTGATGATCTTTGCGCTCATTCCAACATTAGACAAACCCATATCCCTGAGCTCAGACAAATCTTTGACAAATGTAGAGAATATCAAGTCTGCCTAAACCCAGAAAAATGTGTTTTCATGGTCAGGCAAGGCAAGATTCTAGGACACATAGTGTCAAAGAATGGCATATCTACCGACGAAGAAAAAGTGAGAGCCATAGCAGAGCTACCTAGGCCAAAGAATGTCAAGGAAGTACAAGCTTTCATGGGGCATTGTGGCTATTACCGACGATTTATACACATGTATGTTGTCATTGCAAAGCCCATGTACGGACTTCTGACAAACTTTGAGTGGACGGATGAATGTGAGAATTCCTTCCAGGAGCTTAAACGAAGATTGTGTTCAGCACCAATCTTGACCACACCAGATTGGAATAAGCCTTTCCATGTTCATGTGGATGCATCCAATTATGCCATTGGTTGTGTACTTGCTCAACCTACTGGTGAAGGTAATATGGATCTTCCAATTGCCTATGCCAGTAGACAGTTGAATGCAGCTGAACGAAATTACACCACTACGGAGAGAGAAGGCTTAGGCATGGTATATGCAGTTAAGAAATTTAGACACTATTTGCTTGCAAATAAGTTTAAATTTTTTAATGATCATCAAGCATTGTTATATCTCGTAAACAAGCCTTGCAATACAGGAAGATTAGTGAGATGGTTTCTCTTGCTAATGGAATATGATTTTGAGGTTGTGGTAAGAAAAGGGAGGACTCACCTGAGGGCAGATCACCTCTCTAGGCTCACATCGGGAGAAGCCCCACAAGGAGTGTCAGATGACCTTCCTGATGCTTACTTGTTTAATTTGGAAGTTGTACCGCAGTGGGCTAAGCCATTGGTACCAGTATTGACATACGGGCCTAACCATCCAGTGGTAAACACACGGAATAGAGAGGTTGTAAAAGCCCAAAAGTACCACATCATGGCAGGAAGTATGTACAAGCACACAGATCAAGGGATTTTGGCTTGTTGTGTGGAAGAGGACGAGTACAATAAATGGTTGCAATTAGCACATGTAGGTGCGTTAGAGCAACACTACTCAAAGCAACGAACTTTATAGACCCTAAAGAGACTCAGAGTGCATTGGCCGACTATGGAAGCGGATGTCCAAAAGTTGTGCAAGGAATGCCCAATCTGTTGCACTAAACCACCTGTGGAACACGCCACTCTTTATCAAGTATCCATTGTGCCAGATTGGAGTGAACCACTAGTATCCTTCCTGAGGACGAAAACATTCCCGTCAGACATGACTCTGGCTAGGAAAAGGAGTTTAGAACAAGAAGCCCAGGATTACGCACTCATTGGTGATAATCTATACAAGCGTGGTAAAGATGGTTACCTGAGGCTATGTGTCCATGAAAGTGAATATCTTAAGATCTTGGAAACTGCTCACCAGGGTGTAGCAAGAGGACACTTTGGACCGGATCGGGTGATCAAGGCAATACTATTTGCGGGCTTCTGGTGGCCTACCCTTCACATGGATGCACATACCTATGTGAAACGGTGTGATGTCTGTCAGAGAACTCAGTATCCTATACGCAAAGATGAGATGCCACTGAAACCTATGATGGGTGGACGTGCATTTTCTAAGTGGGGAATAGACTTCGTAGGTCCTATTAATCCCCCAGCTAAGGGTTCTCATGCGGAATACATCATTGTTGCAACAGATTATCTCACCAAGTGGGTGGAGGTAAAGGCTACGACAAAGAACGATGCTCAAACAACTGCTAAATTCTTGTTTGAGAATGTATTCACGAGATATGGGCTACCTATAGAGCTTGTAAGTGATAGAGGCACTCATTTCTTGAACGAAGTGATTGAAAATCTACTCCAAGAATTCTTAGTAATACACAAGAAGTCTGCCCCTTATCACCCTCAAGCTAATGGACAAGCTGAGAGCACTAATAAGATCTTATGCAATGTACTGACGAAATTAGTGAACACTAAACGCTCTGATTGGGACAAACAGCTACACCATGCTGTTTGGGCATACCGCGTTGCCTACAAAACGGTACTCCAAGCCACCCCCTTTCAGATGGTATTTGGCCAAAACGCTGTGCTACCCTTGGACTTCTTGATTCCTACATTGAGAGTAGCACAAGAGCACGAATGGACAGGTCATGAGCTCTCCTCTAGGATCTTTGACCTTGAACGATTAGGAGAAACAAGACTGAGAGCAGCTGCAGGAATATATGCAGCTAAGAAGAGACAGAAGGCATACTTTGATGCCCATGTGAAGGATAAGGGTTTGAAAGCAGGAGACCTAGTTTTAGTCTAGACACTGAAACAACACGCAAGGAAGCTAGAAAAGAGAGGCTACGGACCTATGATCATCAATAGGATCTCCACGAGCGGAGCAGTACAACTAGCCACGCTAGAGGGTGATGTTCTCCCAAATTACATTAGCGGTTGCAGAGTCAAGTTGTATCAGGAACCCCTCACGGAGGAAATGCTCAGCCGACTCAACACTGCTAAGAAACGCAAAGAGGAAGAAAAGCGAATTCGAGAAGAAGCTCAAGCAGAAGCTTTAGAACGCATCAGAAGGATGAAATTACGAAGGCAAGGTAGAGATCAGCCTAGAACAAATGACTATGCAGATCAAGGATATCATATGGCAATGTGTGAAGTTGCAGGAACAAGCTTACATAGGATAACTGATCGACGACATTTCATAACCTTGGATATAGGACAAGGAAAGAGTGCAAGGACCGTAAGAGCCTTGATTGACTCAGGTGCAGCCACTAGTGCTGTTAGAGTGTCTTACTGTCAAGAGTTGCAGTTAGCTGTCAATCCTGTGGAAGCATATCTCATAGGATTGGGAGGCGTGGAAACCCCTTGCATGGGCGAGGTGGAACTTCCCCTCTACATTCATGATGAGGCAATGGCAGTTAAGGTACTAGTGTGTCAAGACGAGGATCTCACGGAACCTCTTGTCTTGGGTCAAGACTGGATCTATGACCAAGCAGTCAACTTAAACCTAAGAAGTGGACTTCTTCAGGTATGGGTCAATCATAGTCGAGTTACAGTAGAATTAGACAATGGAGCACTCAAGGAACTAGGAAAGGCACAGACTCCTGGTCCTTCCAGGGGTACACATGAAGATGACCATGCTGTTCTTGTCCAAAACTATGTGTTGCAGAGAAATGATATTCGCAAAAAAGGAGTCAGGGATGCAACGGAACTCCCTTCTTTTCCAAAGGCCAGAAGGAGGCAACAACTAAGGGCAGATCAATCATTAAAGACTCTCCGGACGAGAGACCAAAAGAACGCGCGAAGTAGAACAACTCAACCGATGAAGCAGATATGGGTACGCAAAGGAGAGCAACCACCAACCTTGCCCCCACAAATTCCATCCATGCAAACCAACCAGGCCAGAAGACGAAGGAAGCAGCTCAGACAAGCTCAATCACAAGGTATCCAACAAGTTTGGGTGCCTAAGAAGTTAGCTGCAGCTCAACAAGGGCAATTACAGATGTGGGTACCTAAGAAGCTCCTACATCCACAACAACCTTTGCTCTCCCACATGCAAAAGGTTTCAACAAAGAAGCCAAAAAGAGAAAAGGGTAAGAACCACGTACAGAGACCAAAGGAAGATCAAATCAGCTCTTCAACATTAGTAGGAAGACATGCAAAAAGGATATGGGTTTGGAAGCCAAAGGTGCAAGTAGTCTCCACCGAACCAAAGCGTCAACCACACTAGATACCACAGTTCAGAAAGCATCCAAAGAGAAAGACGCCTGAAGTGACCTCTACCGTGCCCAATGATGTTCTAAAATGGACTCCAATGAGGAGGATCACATAAGTTCGAGACTCAATGGATACCTCCACCAAGGTCGGCATCAACCTCCACAAATGACATGGAAAGCCTCAAACGAGCAACAACCATGTGCTCCTTGCACAACCCTGTCTTTTGCACCATTCAGGTCATGCATTTCCAAAGTATGCATTAATATAGGGCCACATTACACGGCCGTGCATAGACACACTTGAGAATCCCACGCACAAGAGCACAGTGACATATGTCGAATATTTCTATTGATACTAACTTTTGTGTTCTTGTTTTGTGATATCCTTTTCCTCAAAAAAAAAAAAAAAAAAAAAAAAAGAGGGGGAGAAAGAAAAGCGGGAGAGAGCTTGTTCCCAGGTTTGGCTTATGAAACATGAATGAGTCATGCTTAGTTGAAGGTGGAACTGTTGATTACTAGGCATTTATCAATTTGGATAGAAGTGTGTCTCAGCCAGCAGTGAGATTATTGCTGCCTTATCTGGTAAATGACAAGCATTTGGCATGAACATGGCATCTACAACTATGATTTTCTCTTACCATGGTAGGAATGAAGAGCTTGAAGGTCCGCAACTTGAGTGATGCTTAACTACTTCATGTACCAGAGCATCCAAGGAGATATCTGCAAAAGGTAGTTCTGGAGGAGAAGACTCCTGCATATGGTGAGCTAAAGAGAATATGTGAAACTCAGCTTGGTGTAGTTACCCGATGTTGCTTGCCAAGGAATATCAAGCAATTCAATTCTCACTATTTGACAAATGTTGCTTTGAGAAGAGGAGAGAGGATCCACCACTCAAAAGATCTCATCAGTGGACAATCAACATGGACATTCATCAACAATGTTCCATCCCAAAGGCCGAGTGTACAACACGAAGAGACAAATATCCATCAACCTTCTCCATGGTAAGTATCTTTACTCTGGAAACACCATAACCATGATAGTTTAGGAAACCTCTTCGTCAGCATACCCTTGAGCACTTAGCTCAAGACCCGCAATTTTTGCACCATACTTCTTCCAATGCATTTTCCAAGTAAGCATGCGTAGGGCTACATTACCAGGCCTTGCACAAGGCACATACTTTTTTCAACCCAGGCACGAACACACTTACCCATCATTCATTATGGGTTATGAGTAGTTGGCATGACTGCTCTCAACATCATCTTTGGAAGAGCTAGCGGACGTCATGGGAACAACATCCATATCTCGGAAGCAAATTGAAGCCAGTAGTTGCTCCAAATCACTCTTGACAACCTCTTTGGAGCAACTTGCAGTTTTGAAAGCTCACAATGACACATTCTTGCTGGAATCCAAGGAACCAGCTCATACAACGGATGGACACCACCTCTCAAAGCACTACATAGAACAGCCCTTCCAACAAGGGTCTGTCAGGGACGACAGACTCAAGAGGGGGGGGGAGTGTTGAAGCTCAAAGTCAAGGACAAAGCATGGAAGCACATCAAAAGGTGGACACACAAGGAAAGGGAGCAAGTAGGGAGCTCCAAGAAGTGTATGTCAAATTTTCAGAAGAATCCCCTACAAAAATAGTGATTTTCATCACTAAAAACCATTGTAAATACCATTATCTATTTTTAGTAACTCCATTTTGTTCAAGCCGAGGAGTCCTTGAGCTTGAGGAGTATTAGAAGTACCATCGTACCAATTTTCATATTTTTTAGATCTCGTTTGAGCCCTCAAATAAGCCCTGGAACCTAATTTTTAATTAGGCCGGACACTAGGTCTGAACAGGGCCAAAGCTAGTCAAAAACTATAAAAGGAGCTAGAGAGCTCATTTTTAGATTAGATTGTTTGTGAATTGAGCTTATGTAAGAGATCTTTTGATTAATGAAAAAAAACTCCATTGTTCCTCTCCTTGTTCTTGCCTTGTGTGCGCGTGTGTGTGTATGTTTGTGCATGCTTGTGTGCTTCTCACTCATGCACTTGTGCCTTCACTTGCTCATAGTCTTCATACTAGTCCTCACGTCTCCACGGATTGACAATATGAGGTGAATCTTCTCACGTTGGTACTCACCATTGTGCTAGAGAGACACCAGAAGTCTATACCCCACTTTGAAAATGCACATCCTCCCATCATTGGTCTCAAAGGCATCTCATCTTTTCTAACTGGATATTGTGCCCGTTGGCATGTGTCGCATTTCTTCACATAGGTATGTGCATCCATATGAACAGTTGGCCACCAAAGTCCTGAGAAAAGAATGGTCTTGATTACTCGATTAGGACCAAAATGTCCACCTACAACACTACTGTGTGCAGTCTCTAAGACTTTCAGATAGTCTGATTCATGAACGCACAGTCTTAAGTAACCATCTTTGCCTCTTCGATATAGGTTCTCTCCTACCAAGGCATAGCCTTGAGCCTCTTGCTCCATGCTTCGTCTTCTTTCTAGACTAGCCTCTTTGGGTAATCTTCCCGACCTCATAAACTCTACCAATGGAGCACTCCAATCTGGAATTAATGACACTTGATAAAGGGTCGCATGCTCCACTGGGGGTCTCTCTCTGCATCTTGGACAATTCTTAATCCACTCATGTATTTCTTTGTCCATGCTAGGCCAATACACTCCTAAACACTTCAGATTCTGCAATGTTCGTTGTTTAGAATAGTGATTTCCTAGCAATCCTTCATGAGCTTGCTGCAACCAACTACTATGTTCATCATCCTCGACACAACAAGCTAATACACCCTCAGTATCTTGTTTGTACATGCTTCCTGCCAATATGTGATATTTTTGTGATTTTACAATTTCTTCTTGTGATGTTTTCACATTCTTATTTGCAGGGCCGAAGGTTGGGACTGGTACCAACTTATTTGCCCATTTAGGAAAAACTTCTAAATTGAACAGATAAGCATCGGGTAATTTGTCAGACACTCCTTGCGGTGACTCTCTTGAAGCGATGCGAGAAAGGTGATCTGCCCGAAGGTGGGTTCTACCTTTCCTGACAACAACTTCAAAGTCATATTCCATTAGTAAGAGGAACCATCTTACTAAGCGTCCAGTATTGCAAGGTTTATTGACCAAATATAACAAAGCTTGATGATCAGTGAAAAACTTGAACTTGTTGGCCAATAAATAGTGTCTAAACTTCTTCACAGCATATACCATGCCTAAGCCCTCTTGCTCAGTTGTGGTGTAGTTTGGTTCCGCTGCGGTTAGCTGTCTGCTAGCATATGCAATGGGTAAATGGCCCATAGCGGCTTGTACCTCTTTAACACTCCTTGGTCGTGGCAGCTCTGCTATGGCTCGTACCTTATCTTCATCTATTGAGATTCCATTCTTAGAAACAATATGACCTAAGATTTACCTTGATGCACCATGAACACACACTTTTCTGGGTTCAGACACACTCGATATTCTCTACACTTGTTAAAGATTTGTCTGAGTTCAGGGATGTGAAATCTTCTTTCTTGGGAATGAGCACATAAATCATCCACATATACTTCTAAGCTCTTTTGCAAGAACTCTTTGAAGACATGACACATGAGCCGTTGGAATGTTGCAGGTGCATTTGTGAGCCCGAATGGCATAACACGAAATGCAAAGATTCGCCACTCTGTGGCAAAAGCTGTTTTGTGTTGATATTCTAGGGCAATGGCTACTTGATTGTAACCTGAAAATCCATCAAGGAAGCTATAAACTTCCTTGCCTGCAACACGCTCCAATAGGTGTTCTGTGATTGGAAGTGGATAACTATCTCTGATCGTAGTGGCATTAACTTTTTTAAGGTTAATACACACTCGCAACTTCCCGTTCTTCTTGGGTACCACTACAACGGGGGACACCCATTCAGTATGCTCAATCTCATAGATGAATCCAGCTTCAATCAGCCTATCAATTTCTTCTTTTATTTTGGCTGCATATGTATCATATATGTGTAGGGCTTCTGTTTGGTGGGCTTGGCATCAGCAGTCATGGGGATAGTATGAGAACAAATTCTTGGATCTACCCCTTTCAAGTCTCTATAGTGCCATGCAAACACATCCCTATATTCCCTTAATAGAGCGACGAGCTCCATTTCTTCTCTTGCACTTAGGTCATCTCCTATGTATGTGCATCTCTCTTCGTTTTCTTCAATGGTCACTACAATTTTCTTGGTCTTTTCTTTATTATCATATGATTCTCCTATGATGGCCTCTCTCTTAGGCATGCGTACCAAAATTTTGCGGTCGTCAACTTCATATTTCTTGAAGTTTTCTGGTACTTCAAACAATGATTCCTCCTCTTCTTGTTTCACTGCTTCTCTTTTCTTTTTCTTTTGACCGCTCTAAGTTAAAGCAACTATCCATCACAATGGACTCTAGATCATCGTCATTCTCTTCTTCTTCTATGACATCACTAGGGTCACATTCTTCTAGCAAGGGCTGACCCATGAACACTGAAATATCATAACCCTCCTCATCACAATGAGGTGTCCATTGTTCTTCATTAACAGCAATGTCCATGGTAGCTAAGATTTCTGGCCAGCCATGAGGCTCAAATTCCTCATCTAGAAAGATCATCGGTGTATAAGCTGGGTCTTTAATTCGTCTATCTCCTGGTGAAGTTCCTTCTTCTCGCACCTTCAAACGTTTTTCCTCTTCCTCTACGACCTTGCACATCCACAAGTGAGTATCTTCATGCAGCCATGATGGATCAGGTGGACTTTCAGAATGCACAGAGATTGAATCTTCTTTTGCTTTGTGGATAGGATTCCACTGTAGGGATGGTACATCTCTAAAGGAGTAATCCTTCAAATTGACCTTGGTGGTGACCCTTAAGTGTTGCAAGTACAAGGAGTTGGTTCCCCAATCCTGTACTATTTGCAATTGTTGTAGGAAGGGTCTTCCTAGGATCATCTCATAGACATTATTTTTCTCAAAGTCACATATAGCAAATGTGTGCTCAAACTCTACACCACAAGTGGTTAGAGTTATCCCTTCTAGCAATCCTAGAGGTCTTTCAAAATGACCATCAGCCATTTGAAGCTTCATTTTGGTTGGTCTTAATGTGGGCTTGCCCCATTGCTTCCACAAGGAGGTGGTCGCAATAGCAACACCAGCACCTGAATCTATGATTGCTTTGGTTGTGAAACCTTGGTAGGTGATTGGAAGATAAGTATTACCTTCTTAACCCTCACACATGTCCCCTATTTTGTCTAGAGGTATCTCTGGTACTTTTTGTTTAGAGCCTGCTTTTGGCATTTTGGAATCAAGTTCTGGAACTTGATCTTTCACATGATTCCAACGCTCAAGTTTTGCTTTGAGCAGCTCTTCTACAGTGAGATGACACTGAACCTTAGTGTTCTTCACGACATTAGTGTTCCTTGGAACCACTGAGTCTTCATTTCTTACTAGTATTGTGGGAGCCCTAATCTGGAGAGATTCAGATTCCCATGGGCCTGGAAATTGAGGCAGTTCTTCTAGAGTATTAGATTCAAAATCTAATCTTTCATCTTCTTGTTGTTCTGCTTCATCTCCGTAAATAGATGGAATGTCTTGGGGAAATTGATCATGAAGATCATCAATCTCAGGAATAGGAGGGGAGTTATTGTTCTCTTTGGCCCATTTCTCCTCTTGTATTTCCCGCAAGAACTCTTGAGAGTGCTCCTGAATTGAAGGAGGTATTCCAGCATCCGTGGAATTTGAAACATAAGCTCCCATTGGTGGTGAGCTTCTTCTCTCAGTAACTGGTTGAGCCTGTGGAGGTAAAGATACTTGTGGTTTGTTTATCAATTGCCCTAATCTTTCTAGTAAGCCCTGGAAATGCAAATCCGGTTTGACAAAGTTTGTCTGATTGAACTTTTGACTAGTCTCCAGTATAGCTTGAGCTTGTTCTACCATTTTCATGCACATTTTCATCCGTTCAATCTCTAAGTCCGCTCTAGGGTAACTCTTGTCTAGATTTGCAGTTGTAGGCCCTTCTTGAAGTCGATCCTGGTAGGCCTTGAACATCATGTCCAAGCCTTCTGGGGTTGGATCTGCAAGAACAGAACCTGGTTGCGGTCTATTTACAATGGGTGGTGGGGTGGGATGAGGTGGAGTGGATAGAGTTTTGGCATGCGAGGGGTTTTGAGATGCAATGTCTTCTATTTTTGTTTTTGCGTCTTTCAAGCTTTCTTCTAGTTCCGATAACTTTTTATTCCACTTGCAATTGGCCTTCTCTCTGGTATCCTTCCATGTTCTTATTTTTCGCTTGCTAGGTTCTCTTGATTCACTCCACTCCGATTGCTTTGTTGGTTTATCTTGTTTGAATGCTTGTGCACTAGTAACTGCCTGTACAGGTGCCACATTACTGCTACTGGCACTTGATTCCGCCACTAAGCCTACCACATTAGTGGGTGTAATCTTGGGCGCACTAGAGGGGTTTCTTGGACAATCTCTGGGGAGATGGTCTTTGCCACAATCAGCACAAAAAACTTGTATTGTGATAGCCTGTCCTTGACTCGGAGATGGTCGGTGGGGACAATCACGAAGGAAATGGTCACCCTGGCATCTGAAACATGGTCCTCTAGGGGCTTGTGGTCTTACTTGTCTCAATTGGGGCCTAGGGTTAGCATTTGCCTACATGACATTGGAGTATTCTGGCTCCCAATTTTGTTCCATAGGTGGTGCCTCATATTGATACGGGTAAATCTCACTATGCTCAGGTGACTCAGTGTAATAAGCAGGTGGACTACCTTCATGGGAGTAGTCTAAACTATGAGCATGAGAGTCATTATCTGGTATCAATGGGGTTAGTGGCACCAATGCTCTATTTGGATTTTCCTCTCCCACAGCATACTTGACTGGAATCACGTTGGCAGGAGCTGGTGGTTGGTTTCCCAAGACTGGTCGTGGCCTATATTGTGCGTGATATTGCTGTTGTGGTCGATAATATGGTTGTTGGTATTGGTTCTGATACCTACCTTGTTGGTAAGGTTGCTGATAAGTTTGTCTAACTGCCTGCCTATTGTAAGGACAATCTTGAGCTGTGTGGTTCGTGTATTTTCTCTTAATAGTGCAATATGGAACATTCCTTTCTCTAATGTTTTGGTTTTGCATTGGGCATACATTAGCCATGTGGTGGCCTGCGCAAGTATAACACCGATTCAATGGAGTGACTCTCTGTGTTTGTTTATTTTGGACTCCCAGATTCTTGGCAACTTACTCAGCTATCTCCTCTATTTCTGTGGAGATTTTTGATGTATGACTAGTAGAACTATCTGAATCCTTATAGAGTTTGGACAATCCTAACTCCTCACCCAAGTTATCTTCTATGTCAATGCACGTCCGCACACACTCTTCTATGGATCTAGGCTCTTTCAAGTACACATATGATCTTAACTTTGTGCTTAGTAAGCCATCTAAGAACAAAGCCACTTGTTTGGCTGGTGTGGGTAACTCTGGAGTAGGGCATCTTTCTAGGTACTGTCTGAACCTTCTACCTGCTAGTCGCACTGTTTCTTGGGGTGTCTGCTTGAAACTGTGGATCAAGGATGATGTGTTATGCCTGATACCACTCTTGGAAAATTCTACAATGAATTCGTCTAGCAGCTGACCTATGTCACGATAGTTGCGACTACTCAGTGGTTGAAACCAAGCTAAGGCAGTGCCCTTAAGAGTCAAACCAAATGCCTCGTACTGGGTGAACAAGTCCTCAAACTGCTCAGCTCTTAACACTTGTTTGAACTCGACCACATGATCATAAGAATCTCCTGACCCGTCAAAATAATTCCTCATTGCCTTGATCACTTGAGTGGGTCTAAGGGTTCTTGTGTTCCCTCGGGGTCTAGGCAATGGAAAATCATGTTCATCTCTTTGTTGCCTATGTGCTTGATGTCTCTCTCTTTCAGGTCTTTCATTTTCAAATCCTGACCTATTCCTATCCACGGTGTGTGCAAAACTTACCTTAGGTCTCTCTCTAGTTCTTTCTCTCTGGGCTTCATGAGCGTGGGATGATCCTACTCCTTGGAGGCCATGGGAAACATTGGATCTTGGTGGAGGGAAAATCAATTCACTCTTCCAAGCATATGCATGTCTATCATGTTCTGTTACTAAGAAAATTTTCTCTCCAGGTAGACCACTTTGCCTGGTGTCTCTGGATCCTTGAACTCGTAGATGATGACTATGCCCAATTGGCTAGGTTGATCTGGCTTGAATCTCCAAAAGGCTTCCTCTGTTTCTCTATTCAAGAATAGTTCTATGCTTTTGTTGTCTTGAGGGATCCAATCCGGAGTGATCCCTCGGGTCAAAACTGACTTACCTCTAGGAGTCTAGGGTCCTTGTCCTACATTTCCTTGTTCTAGGTCTCCTATTTCATTCTCAGGAATGACATTTCCAAACTCATCAGTCCTATCTGGTAGGTTGGTGACCACATACATGGTTCCTTCCTTATCAATGTATGAACCCTCTTCGAACTTGACCACCGGGTGTTCAAGTCCAAAGGGTTGAACTGGATTTTTGAGTTGGACCACTGATCGCCTCAGGCCATCCTCATAGATGCGAGCACCTAATCGGTTGGTCCGAATATATTCCAACTGTGTCTTATAGGGACTTTCTAGTGTTTGTAAATAATCAGTTCCTGAGCCACCTACAAGTTTCCCCATGCTAAAAGACATTTATGAATCACTTGTGTCTGAACTTAGTCTGTAAGGATGACCACTTAGTTGTTGTGCCCAAGACTTAGCTGTATGGTTGACACTAGCCTCAGAATATCTAATGCTTTGTTTATCCTTGCCTAGGTGTCTACCAGACCTCAGGTTCATAAGCTTTGTCTTCTAGTCCCGAAATTCCCCTTTATATTGCTCAAAATCCCTTTGAGCCCCCTTGGTTTCCTAGTCCCACCGGAGGGTCACCTTCAAAATATCCTATTGCTCAAAATATCCTTGGGGCCCCCTTGCTCAAAAAATGGACTTTGGATGAAAAAGTTATGTCAAATCAGGCTCCTGGGGGTCAAAACAGGCAAACAGGACCTTTTGGAAAAAATCGCGATTTTGTGAACTTCAAGAGAATCGCGATTTTGTGAACTTCAAGAGAATCGCGATTTTGTGAACTTCAAGAGAATCGCGATTTTGTGAACTTCAAGAGAATCACGATGCTATGAAATCAGAGAATCGCGATTTTGTACCTTGAGAATCGTGTTTTCACAAATTCGTGTTTTTGGCTGAAAATCGTGATTTATGAGAATAACGATTCTGAGCAGAGAATCGTGTTTTTGAGAATCGTGATTTTGAGCAGAGAATCGTGTTTTCACAAAATCGTGATTTCACAAAATTGTGTTTTGAAACACGTGTTTTTGCTGAAAATCGTGATTTGTGAGAAGTTTTGGGAGGTGATGAGGATTGGTAGAGTTGCACTATGGAAGGAAATCTCAGTCTCAACCATCATTATGAGGCTTCCTAGGGAGGGATGGAGTCCAAACATGCCACATCAACCCATTATGCATATGCACACACATCTACTCACGGAGAGGAGGTGATAAGCATACACCACACCTCAAGTCTTCGTGAGGAGATGGACAATGGATCCGGGCACGCCACAAGATCATAAAGCTTAATTCATAGGATTGTGATAGGTCGCCTAAGCGTCGGGGCTTCGTCGGGGCTTCGATGTTGATTTTGGATGATGCTTGTGAGCGGTGTTGGAAGCATACAATGGAATGGCGAGTGAAGCGGAAGTAAATATGCAGTATTGTTTGGGGATGTAAGTTTTTTGAAGAGTTTCATTTCATAGTCAGTGTGTGTGGGCGCGCGAATTAGGCAATCCCATATGGCAATGCAAAAGGGCCACGCCAACCACCTCATACCTTTCTCGGCCTTTTGGCTAAGATCAAGTGTAGTATCTCTTCTTATCAGTTTAATATCTGATACGTGGTCCATCGGACCACTATGATATTAACCTAATTTCTTTCACGGGGCAGCCCCCTCCCGGCAGCTTGCTGCCCGGGGGCTGCGCGCGTCGCCTCTGTATTGCACTGCCTCAGAGGCCTGGCGCACCCCCCCACCCAATCACTCAACATCAACAAAATCGTCCGGCCCATATGATGGATGCATCTCTCATCAAAATCTCGTCCGACGAGCCATACGTTGCGATGCATTCATCATCGCCCACATGCAATGATGGATTATATACAGGTGGGGATGCAATGTTCATTGCACTCCAATGGTCCGACCTAATGATGGATTATACACGTGGGGACGCAATGTTCATTGCACTCCATTGGTCCAACCTCCAAAAGTATGGAGCAGCAGCACTGTGTGCCATTCAATCGACTCCTTTGCATTCCAATGGTCGGACCATTGTGTGCATCCTTGATGGGCACCATGTTCATACCTCAAGAGTATGGAAGAGCATTGTGTGCATGCATCGTTGATGGAAAACATCCATCTAAGTAAGTGCTGTGTTATAGGTGCATAACAGATAAAGAAGGATCAAGGAGGGAGGTGTGCATGCATCATGGATGGAAAACATCCATCTAAGTAAGTGTTGTGTTATAGGTGCGTAACACATAAAGAAGGATCAAGGAGGGAGGTGTGCATGCATCATGGATGGAAAACATCCATCTAAGTAAGTGTTGTGTTATAGGTGCATAACAGATAAAGAAGGATCAAGGAGGGAGGTGCCTTCCAAACGCATCCCTTGGTTCGTCACGGATGCACGCACCTCACCTCCACCATCATTCAAGCACCCAACGGCAAGTCTAAGCACGTGACACCACACACGCAATGCAATCCCCTGCACCTCATCTCAACCATCATTCAAGCACCAAGCGCACACGGATGCATGCACCTCATCTCAACCATCGCTCAAGCACCAAGCGGAAGTCTCTAAGAAGGTGACACCACACATGCAACGCAATCCCGTGCACCTCATCTCAACCATCATCCAAGCAGCAAGCGGAAGTCCCTAAGCACGTGACACAACACATGCAATGCAATCCCATGCACCTCCTCCCAACCATCATTCCACCACCAACCGCAAGTCTCTAAGTAGGTCACATGCACCTCCTTCCTACGGAAGTTTCTGCCTATGGACTTATATCCATTGATGTACCCCTCATTCCACGGTGAAGAGCAAACCCACCCACACCCACGTGAGACGGAAAGCCTACGTCTATCTATTCAACTACCCAATGTTTTATGTCATGTCGCACTTTTCCACTTGGACCTCCTCCTCTCCGCATTATTTAGCCCATCCCTAGTCAAATCTAGAGGCCCAACAACACACCAAACGGGTACCAATCAAACCAACATCGATGCAACCCGAGAAACGAAACTTCACCACCACATCCATCGGGCCTTTGCTTCATCCATATCTTTCATGTTTCTTGGGAATAGAAGCCGGCAACATTGCACCCCCTCCCAACAACTTCAAATGGGAATGTCGGTATCCAGCTCCGCGACTCCAATGTGGATGCCCGCCATGCATGTCCCCTCCACCCACGATCATTCTCAGGGGCGGGGAAAGCACATATACGGCAAACATCACTTGTGTGGCCTCAAGGAGACCCAAAAAGCAAAAAGCAAAGGACCACTCTCATCCTCCCCCACCAGTGCACTCAATATCGCGACATCACTACGTCCGCTCGATTCTGTCAAAAGTTAGAAAGGGATTGCTGGGGAGGGATGGAATCCAAACATGCCACACCAACCCCTTATGCATATGCACACACATATCTGCTCACGGAGAGGAGGTGATAAGCATACACCACACCTCAAGTCTTCGTGAGGAGATGGACAATGGATCTGGGCACGCCACAAGATCATAAAGCTTAATTCATAGGATTGTGATAGGTCGCCTAAGCGTCGGGGCTTTGTGGCATCCATCCGATGAAAAGGCGGAGGTGGCACCTCTAAGATGGATGATTCACCACAAGGTCATGATCCAGAAGATTGCCTTCAAACCAATACCAAAGGGAGGAACTTCTTTAGCTTCAGACGGTGATAATGTTCGATTGAGGGTTGAAGCATGCTATCTTTACCTTGACTCCACATGTCGTGGGAGATTGATGGTAAGAGAATCCGTATGGCTTCATGCTATACGTGTGGAGAACGAGTTCTCCTATGCGCAACGGAAGTGTGTAGTGATCCCTTGTATGTCCAGCACTAGGACAAACATCTGCACCTTAGATAGCTTGCTCCTCTCAACAAAAAACTTAAATGGACTTGATGCTTTAGTCAATCAAAGTAGACAAAGAGATCTTTCTAACAAGCTATAAATGACTTAATTTGGACAAGTTTTGATTAGGAAACACAACTGTCAAAGATGAACTACCTGTCCACACAGGTATGCTGAAGAACAGAGCTTCACTCTGGGAACGATAGCTCTCTGAATATATATCCTTTGAGAAAGATATTTGGTACAGATAAAGTAGACACAAATAGCTTTCTGACAAGCTAAAAATCAAGTAATTTGGATGCGTTTTGATTAGGAAACTCAACTCATCAAGATAGACCACCTGCACACATAAGTACACTATAAAACTGGACTTTACTCTTTGACAGATATCTCACAGAGTATGAATGATCTGAATGAGATATTTGAGACAGTCAAAGTAAATGCCAAGGGCTTTCCAACAAGAAAAAAACCACACAATTTGGATATGTTTTGGTCGGGAAACTGAACCGACCAAAATAGACTACCTATCTACATAGGTATACTGAAAAACTGGACTTCAACACTCCCCCTCAAGCTCATTTGGGAGTTATCTTCATCCATGTCCTGCAAATTTATCACATCCTTGAAGCCTTTGAGTTTAGAAGCATCCAAGAACTTTGTAAAAATATCTACAACCTGCTCTTTGGTTCTAATGAACTTTATCTCCACATCTTTGCTCAGCACCTTCTCCCTTACATAATGGTAGTGGACCTCTATGCGCTTGCTCCTTGCATGAAACATAGGATTGCTTGCCAAGTAGGTACTTGACATGTTATCACCATAATATATAGGGATGGTTCCAACTTGCACTCCAAGATCAGCCAAAAGCTTTTTAATCCACATTGCTTCACATGTGGCAAATGCTAATCCTCTATATTCAGCCTCCATAGATGAAAGTGCAACAGTAGGTTATTTCTTTGAGCTCCATGTGATAGGTTTGCTTCCTATCATGAACACATAACCTGAGGTTGATCTTCTATCTTCCTTTGAGCCTGCCCAATCAGCATCAATAAAGCCTTTGACCTGCAGTTCTTCATCAAACTTGTAAAACAAAACATGATTAACTGTATGCTTTATGTATCTCAACACTCTCTTGGCTGAATTTAAGTGTTCACTTATCAGGGCTTGCATAAACTGAGAAAGTACAACAACAACATAAGACAAATCAGGTCTTGTAATGTTTGCATAGATCAATGATCCTACAATGCTTCTGTATGTCGTTACATCTTCCAATGGTTCTCCATCATTTGAACAAATCTTTGTATTTGTTTCCATGGGTTGAGTGAGTGGTTTGCATTCACTCATTCCAAATCTGAAAAGAACATCCAACAAGTACTTCCTTTGCATCAAGTAGATGCCACTCTTTCCATATACAACTTCAATTCCTAAAAAATATTTCAGCTCTCCAAGATCTGAAATTTTAAACTCCTTACCAAGCTTCCTTTTGATATCTTTAATCCCTGTAACATCATTTCCTGTTATGATGAGATCATCGACGTATATGCAAATATATACCTCTCTATTTTCTTCCTTCTTCTTGTACAATGAAGGATCTGCACTACTTGGGTTGTATCCACACTTAGTTAGATACTCTACCAATCTCTGATTCCATGCTCTTGGTGCTTGCTTCAAGCCATAAAGTACCTTCTTCAACCTGCAAACAAAATCTGGATGGTTTTCATCTTCAAATCCAACCGGTTGACTCATATATACCTCTTCTTGTAGTTCTCCATTGAGAAAGGCATTTTTGATGTGGAGTTGATATAATGGCCATCTCCTTGAAGCACCAATTGCTATTAAGGTTCTGATAGTTCCCATCTTTGCAACACGGCTGAAAACTTCATCATAATCTATGCCTTGTGTTTGTTTAAATCCTTTGGAAACTAATCTAGCTTTATATCTAGCTAGTGAACCATCAGCATTCCTCTTTACTTTAAACACCCATTTGTTTGGAACAATCTTCATACCTTCTTTCTTTGGCACTAGCTCCCATGTGTGATTATCTTTGAGAGCTTTGATCTCCTCTTTCATAGCTTGCTTCCATTCCTTTTGTGTGCAAGCTTCTTCATATGTCTCAGGCTCTTTGTCTTTGATAGCCTGCATCATGTATGCAAAATGTGTCGCCATAAAACTATCATAACTCAACCTTTGAGTTGGATACCTTTTCCTTGAAGATCTTCTTTCATTGCCTTTAAAAAGTTGCTTCTTTAACCTATTCAACTTTACCATCGGAGTGATTACCTCTTCATATTCTTCTTCACTTGCATCTACCTCACTGTTTGGAGTAGCACTTGCTTCTTCAGCTCTTCTATGAGTTGAATTTGGAGACAAAGAATGACTCCCCCTCCATGTTGAACATTCTTCATTTGATGTAGATGCCTCTGGACCTGAAGCCTTTGTGCTTGATTGTTGAACTTCTCTTTGATTTGTTCCTGCATAATCATCACAATCTTCTTCAAGAATCTTTTCCTTTCCTTTATCTTCATACCATGGTCTTAGTTCATCAAAGACCACATCTCGCGAGACTCTTAATTCCTTTGTTCTAGGGTTGTAACACTTGTATCCTTTTTGCTCCGTTGAGTAGCCGATGAAAATGCATTTTTCTGACCTTGATTCCATCTTTGTTCTAACTTCTTGTGGAATGTGAACAAGGCAAACACATCCAAACACTTTGAGGTGTGTAAGATTAGGTTTCTTACCGGAATATACCACTTCAGGAGTCAAGTGATGTATTCCCGATGTTGTGCACCTATTCATCAAGTAAATGGAGGTTGTGGTAGCTTCAGACCAGTAGTACAATGGTACCTTCATCTCGTTGAGCATGCATCTTGCAATTTCAGCAATTTGCCTATTTTTCCTCTCAGCTACTCCATTTTGTTGTGGTGTATACCTACAAGTGAATTGCCTTTTGATCCCATTCTCTTGTAGAAAATCTATAAATCCTTTGGAGAAGTATTCTCCTCCACCATCGGACCTTAAGGTTTTGATAGACCTTCCTGTTTCCTTTTCAACTTCAGCTTTGAATCTTTTGAATATAGAAAACACCTCTGATTTTTGCTTCATACAAAACCGCCATACCTTTCTTAAGTGATCATCAATGAAGGTGACAAAAAATCTATTACCAGCCATTGATGCCTCTTGGGTTGGTCCCCATACATCCGTATGTATCAAGTCCAAGATATTTGGAGCCACATAATTGCTCCTCTTGAATGGCTGCCTCGTTTGCTTTCCTAGTTGACAAGCTTCACATAACTCATGTAGTCCAATGCTGGCTATTAAATTTTGGAAGACCTCTTTGTGAAGAGATGGATAGGTATGTGCTTGAAGATGAAGAGGTGTTGCAAAATCCTTGATCTACACCAGCCAAATGAACTCCAGGAGTATATGGTGGGCCCTTTTAGCTTGCCAATGGATGTATTAGACACCCTATGTACCTTGGAAGATCACTCTCAAAAAGATAGATCAAAACAGATAAGTTGGAGTTAGCTCAGAGATGAAAACTTGCTATTCTTGGTTCAACACCTGTCGAGTGTTTTATTTCTCTGATCACAGCAGCAATTAGCTCAATTCCTCTTGGGGAAGTCTAGGCAACTTAAAGAGCTAACTTTCAAGAGTAATCTCATCAAAAATAAGGAACCACACACTGAGAATGAGTTTTAACAAGTGCTGACATCATCCCGATTTTCACGGGCTGCTACAGAAATAGACCAATGAGAAGACAAATCAACATACCTCAACATGTAGAAATCTAATGATTATGAAAATTTGTATGGTTATACTACACAGTAAGCTGAATCCAACAAGCTTTAAATCACTAAATTTGGATAAGTAACCACTGAGAAATGGCTCTGACAAGATGAGTGAAAAAGTCGGGTACCTGACAAAGAAGTGAAGATGAACAGACCCTGTTGACTTCAAATGAACATAACTGAAGATTGCAACATCCAAATGACATGAAAATTTGTGCGCATATAGTAGACTTATAGAGCTAACTTTACCAAGTTAAATCACTGAAAACGATGCACCAAGCTCAGAGAAAACATCTCTGCAAGCTGACTAAGAAAACTGAGAGTAATGGCAGTGAGTAGTACACTTCACAAGAACATGGAAAGATGAACTCAAATAATCATGAAAATGAAAGTATATTGCTTATACAATACAATGACTTACTGATACATATGTGTGCCTTGTAATCACACCTTGATATGGCATAAAGCTCAGCTCTTGGAGGTCTTCACATAGGTCTCTCTAACCACGACGAAAACTGCCATCTATTTATAGTTGAGTTTGGGAGGCTAACTTCCCTCAATCACTCTCCAATCAATCAATGATTGATTTGATTCTCTACCTACCACAAATCACGAATTCGTGGCTCCTCTTTCCATTCTTGATCAAGTGAACTCAACCACTTAAGATTCTCTTACTTTTACATTAAGTAAACTCTTCAAAAGTTACAAGAGGTAGTTCACAAGTGAACTTTACATAGTCTTCTTTTTAAAGCTTCTTCTATGACTTTGTGGGACTCAAGCCAATACTTAGGCTTGTCATAGACTTGCTCCAACAGCTCCCTCTCAAGCCAAGTATGCTTGAGGTCTTCAATCTTCCAAGATTACCTGCAAACCAATCATAGCCTTGAATTTGCAAAGCTTTGTACCATCCAATGCTTTGGTTAGAATATCTGCACATTGTTGATGAGTGGAGACATATGATATTTGAATCTCTTTTCTTAGAACCTTCTCTCGTACATAGTGATAATGAACTTCAATATGTTTAGTCCTTGCATGAAAAATAGGATTAGCAGCCAAATGAATAGAACTCATATTGTCACCAAAAATAGTTGGAGTTCCAAACTCCAATCCAAGATCTTTGAATAATGTCTTCATCCACATAGCTTCCTGAGTAGCTATGGCAAGACCTCTATATTCAGCTTCAGTAAAAGAGAGAGCAACTGTGGGTTGCTTCTTGGATGACCATGAAATAAGCTTTGAACCTTCAAAGGTAAGATAACCTGAAGTGCTCCTTCTATCTTCTTTGGAGCCAGCCCAATCTGCATCAGAAAATAGCTTCAAACCTAAATCAGATACATAAGGATCATAGAGTCCTTCATTTATGGTTCCTTTGAGATACTTGAGAATCCTTTTGGCAGCATCCATATGTGGTTTCCTTGGTGTGTGCATAAATTGACTTAGCACACTCACACTGTAACATATATCTACTCTTGTCAATGTGGCATAGTTGAGACTACCCACTAGACTTTGATATGATGTGATGTTCTCTATGAGTTCACCTTCATGTGAGCTCAATTTGTGATTGACCTCCATTGGAGTACCTGCAATCTTACAATCTTGCATCTTGAATTTTGCCAACATGTCTGGTGTCACTCTAGCACAATGGTGAGTACCAACGTGAGGAGATACACCTCATAAATGTCAATCCGTGGAGACATGAGGACCGGTATGAAGACCGCGAGCAAGTGATGGCACAAGTGCGTGAGTGAAAGCACACAAGCATGCACACACATACACACACACGCGCACAAGGTAAGAGCAAAGAGTGGAACAATGGAAAGCTTCGATTACCAAAGAGCTCTCTTACAAAACTGAAATCTACAACAAGCCAACCCCAAAAATGAGCTCTCCAGCCCTTTTTATAGTTTTTGAGTGGTTTTGGCCCTGTCCAGACCTAGTGTCCGGCCTAGTTAAAAAATAGGTTCCAGGGCTTATTTGGGGGCTCAAACGGAGTCTAAAAATTATAAAAATTGGTAGGATGGTAGTTCTAATACTCCTCAAGCTCGAGGACTCCTCGGCTTGAACAAAATGGAGTTACAAAAATGGAAAATGGTATTTACAATGGTTTTTAGTGATAAAAATCACTATTTTTGTGGGGATTTCTTCTGAAAATTTGACAGGTGCTTCTTGGAGCTCCCTACTTGCTCCTTCTTCTTGTGTGTCCACTTCCTTGATGCGCTTCCATGCTTTGTCCTTGACCTTGAGCTTCAACACTCCCCCCCCTCTTGAGTCTGTCGTCCCTGACAGACCCTTGTTGTCGTGGTCGTTTCCTGTAGTACGTTGAGAGGTAGCGTCCTTTGCGTCCACCAGGGGCGATCCCTCTTCCCAATGTATCCTGGTCGTTTGTCTGATTCTTCACCTTGCCACTGTTATCTCTTGCAGTTTGTAGTCGCTTCGTACATACTTCTGCCTTTTATTCCATCTGGATGTTGCATTTGTGAGTTTTCCAAAACTGCTAGCTGCTCAAGGGAGGTGATCAATGTTGATTATGAGCAACTCTCTATCGTGGATGGCTTCCTTGCTCTCGTAGTGGTCACCCTGATGTCCTCTGATTCTTCCAGAGATGGATTTCATAGTTTTCGTGCCAAGTACTTGTAACCCATAATGGATGATGGTTAAGTGCATTAGTGCATGGGTTGAACAAATTATGTGCCTTGTGCATGGCCTTGTAATGTGGCCCTACGTATGCGTACTTGGAAAATGCATGGCAAGAAGTATGGTGCAAGAGATTGGGTCTTGAGCTAAGTGCTCAAGGGTATGCTGACGAAGAGGTTTCCTCATCGATCATGGTTATAGTGTTGTTGAAGCATACACGACTTACCATGGTGAAGGGTCCGTTGATCTTCATCTCTTCGTGTTGTAGTTCCAGCATGGTGTTTGACCCTCGTCTTGTCCTTTTTGTTGATGGATGTTCTTGCTGAAAGTTCGTTGATGAGCATTTTCAAACACAGTCCTCTTCTTTGCACAGTCCCTTTTTTTTTTTTTTTTGGAACACGATGGCATCAATCAAGAAGAAAGAGGTTAGTATCAATAACATATGTTGCATGTGAAAATTGTGTCTCATGTGCCTGGGATTTCTCAATTGTGTCTATGCACGGCCATGTAAGGGGGCCCTATATTGATGCATACTTTGGAAATGCATGACCTGAATGGTGCAAAAGACAAGGTTATGCCAAAGGCACATGGTTGCTGCACGTCGAGGCTTTTGATGTTACTCGCATAGTTGATGCATTCTTTGTTTGGAGGTGTCGATTGGATCTCGAAATGATGTAATCCTCCTAATGGGAACCCATTTCCGAATAGTATTTGGCCCTGTAGAGATCACCTCAGGCCAGTTCTTCTTTGGATGCTGTCCAAACTTTGGTATCCAGTGTGGTTGGCCCCTTGGTTCTGTGGATGTTGCTTGTGCTTTTGGCTTCCAAACCCATATCCTGGGTGAGTGCCTACCTTTTTTTGTAGAAGGGTTGAGTTTAGCTTCCTTTGGTCTTTGTGCTCTGTTCTTACCCTTTGCTTTCCTTGGCTTCTTTGTTGAGGCCTTTCGCATGGTGGGGAGCATAGGTCTTTGTACGTGTAAGAGCTTCTTGGGTACCCACATCTGTAATCGCCCTTGTTGAGCTGTAGCTAATTTTTTAGGCACCCAAATTTGTACCTGATTGTGGTCGGCCTTCATTGATAGCTTCGGTACCCAAATTTGATGGATTCTTCGTGCTTGACCCTGTCATAGATGCTTGGTCCTTCTGTGGTCATGGTCGATCTGGTTGGGTGGGAGTCCTTGAGGCAACATCGATGGTTGTACGCCTTTCTTTACCCAGATCTGTGTCATGCCCAAGACTTCTTTCTTCTTGAGGGCTCTTTGTCTATTTGATAGACTGGCTGTCTTGCACTGTTTTGCTTGCTTCTGAGGTTGAGCTCCTGTGGATACTTTGCTCTTTAAAAAACAAGAAGAAGGTTCATCTTGCCTTTGCGACTGTCCTTCCGTGATTGCGTCCGTCTGGATCATAGAGCTTTTGACATCTATGACATCTTGTTCGAGAAGATTAGCCTTAGGGGAACAAAGAGAGTGTGTGGTGTCAGTGTAAGTGGGCATGCGATTCTCCAATTCTAATGTAATGCATTGATTATATACCCAAACTTGAAGAAGTTGACTTCTTAGGTTCAAGTTGACAGCATGGTCGTAAATCCAATCTTGACCCAAGACAAGTGGCTCTGTGAGGTCCTCATCATGACACACTAGCATTTTGACTTTTATTGGAACATCTTGAAGGTAGATGGGAAGTTCCACCTCGCCCAAACAGGGTGTTTCCACGCCTCCTAATCCTATGAGATAGGCTTCTATGGGCTTGATGTCCAAATGCAGGTCTTGGCAGTATGAAAGTCTAACTGCACTAGTTGCTGCTCCTGAGTCAACCAATGGTCTCACAGTCCTTACACTCTTTCCTTGTCCTACCTCTATAGTCACAAAGGGCCGTCGATCAATTATTTGAGAAGTAGTTCTGCCCGATTTTTGGCACATGTCCATGTGATATTTTGGAGCCTTTGTGTTGACATCTAGGCCCAGCCGCCGTAACTTATTTCTTCTGATGCGCTCTCTAGCCTCTGCTTGTGCTTCTTCTCTAACCCTTAACTCCTCTTCTTTTCGCTTCTTAGCAGTGTTGAGTGTCGTGAGCATTTCCTCTGTAAGAGGTTCTTGATATAACTTGACTCGGCATCCACTAATATAGTTGGGTAGGACATCACCTTCTAAAGTGGCCAATTGAACTGCACCGCTAGTGGAGAGTCTATTAATGATCATGGGTCCGTATCCTCGTTTCTCCAATTTGCGGGCATGTTGCTTTAGCGTATAAACCAGCACTAGATCTCCTTCCTTCAAGCCTTTATTCTTTACATGGGCATCAAAGTATGCCTTTTGCCTTTTCTTTGCAGCATAAATGCCTGCTGCTGCCCGTAGCCTCGTCTCACCTAAGCGTTCTAGATCAAAGATCCTGGAAGACAACTCATGTCCATTCCACTCATGCTCTTGTGCTACTTTCAAGGCAGGGATTAGGAAGTCTAATGGTAGCACAGCATTCTGTCCAAAAACCATCTGAAATGGGGTAGCATTGAGTACCGTTTTGTAGGCAACTCGGTATGCCCAAACAGCATGATGAAGTTGTTTGTCCCAATCAGAGCGTTTATTATTTACAAGTTTCGTCAATACGTTACATAGGATCTTATTCATGCTCTCGGCTTGTCCGTTGGCTTGTGGGTGATAAGGGGCAGACTTCTTGTGTATCACCATGAATTCTTGAAGGAGATGTTCAATGACCTCATTCAAGAAGTGCGTACCTCTATCACTAACCAACTCTATTGGTAACCCATATCTAGTGAACACATTTTCGAATAAGAACTTAGCCGTCGTTTGAGCATCATTCTTTGTCGTGGCTTTTACTTCCACCCACTTTGTAAGGTAATCTGTAGCTAGAATAATATATTCTGCATGGGAGTTTCTAGCTGGGGGATTGATGGGACCTACAAAGTCTATACCCCACTTTGAAAATGCACGTCCTCCCATCATTGGCCTTAAAGGCATCTCGTCTTTTCTTATCGGGTATTGGGCACGTTGGCATGTGTCACATTTCTTCACATAAGTATGTGCATCCATATGAAGAGTGGGCCACCAAAGTCCTGAGAATAGAATGGTCTTAATTACTCTGTCAAGCCCAAAGTGTCCACCTGCAGCACCGCTGTGTGCTGTTTCTAAGACTTTCAAATAGTCTGATTCATGAACGCACAGTCTTAGGTAACCATCCTTGCCTCTTTGATATAGGTTGTCTCCTACTAAGGCATAGTCTTGAGCCTCTTGCTCCATGCTCCGTTTTCTTGCAAGACTAGCCTGATTGGGTAATGTTCCCGATCTCATGAACGCAACCAATGGAGCACTCCCATCTGGGATTAATGACACATGATAAAGAGTGGCATGCTCCACTAGGGGTCTCTTCTGGCACACTGGACAATTCTGGATCCACTCCTGTATTTCTTTGTCCATGCTAGGCCAATACACTCCTAAACGTTTTAGATTCTGCAATGTTCGTTGTTTAGAGTAGTGATCTCCTAGCAATCCCTCATGGGCTTGTTGCAACCAACTAGTATGTTCATCGTCCTCGACACAACAAGCTAGTACACCCTCTGGATCTTGTTTGTACATGCTTCCGGCCAATATTTGATACTTTTGTGATTTTACAATTTCTTCTTTGCTTGTTTTCACATTTTTATTTGCAGGCCCAAAGGTTAGGACTGGTACCAACTTATTTGCCCATTTAGGAACAACTTCTAAATTGAACAGATAAGCATCGGGCAATTCATCAGACACTCCTTGCGGTGGCTCTCCTGAAGTGTTACGAGAAAGATGGTCTGCCCTAAGATGGGTTCTACCTTTCCTGACAACAACTTCAAAGTCATATTCCATTAGTAAGAGGAACCATCTTACTAAGCGGCCTGTATTGCAAGGTTTATTGACCAAATATAGTAAAGCTTGATGATCAGTGAAAAACTTGAACTTATTGGCCAATAGATAGTGTCTAAACTTCTTCACGGCATATACCATACCTAAGCCTTCTCTCTCCGTTGTGGTATAATTTCGTTCAGCTGCATTTAATTGCCTACTAGCATATGCTATCGGCAAATCTAGGTTTCCTTCACCTATGGGTTGTGCTAGCACACATCCTATTGCATGATTGGAGGCATCTACATGGACATGAAAGGGTTTGCTCCAATCCGGAGTAGTCAATATTGGTGCTGTGCACAAACGTCTTTTCAGCTCGTTGAAGGAATTCTCGCATTCCTCGTTCCACTCAGAATTTGTTAACAACCCATAAAGAGGTTTAGCTATGATGGCATACATGTGGATAAACCTACGGTAATATCCACAATGGCCCATAAAGGCCTGTACCTCTTTAACATTTCTTGGTCTTGGCAACTCTGCTATCGCTCTTACCTTGTCTTGATCTGTTGAAATTCCATTCTTAGAAACAATGTGACCTAAGATTTTACATTGTCGTACCATGAACACACACTTCTCTGGGTTCAGACAAACTCGATAATCTCTACACTTGTTGAAGATTTGTCTGAGCTCAGGGATGTGGTAACTTCTCTGTTGGGAATGCGCACATAAATCATCCACATATACTTCTAAGCTTTTCCGCAAGAACTCTTTGAAGACATGACACATGAGCCTTTGGAATGTTGCAGGTGCGTTGGTGAGCCCAAATGGCATCACACGAAATGCAAAAATTCCCCATTCTGTGGCAAAGGCCGTTTTGTGTTGATCTTCGGGGGCAATGGCTACTTGGTTGTAACCTGAAAATCCATCAAGGAAGCTATAAACTTCCTTGCTTGCAACACGCTCCAATAAATGTTCGGTGATTGGAAGTGGATAACTATCTCTGATCGTAGCGGCATTAACTTTTTTAAGGTTAATGCACACTCGCAATTTCCCATTCTTCTTGGGCACCACTACAATGGGGGACACCCATTCAGTGTGCTCAATCTCATAGATGAATCCAGCTTCAATCAGCCTGTCAATTTCCTCTTTTATTTTGGCTGCATAATTGTCATTATATGTGTAGGGCTTTTGTTTGGTGGGCTTGGCATCAGCGGTCATCGGAATCGTATGAGAGCAAATCTCTGGATCTACTCCTTTCAAGTCTCTATAGTGCCATGCAAACACATCCCTATATTCCCTTAATAGAGCTACAAGCTCCAATTCTTCTTTTGCACTTAGGTCATCTCCTATGTACGTACATCGCTCTTCGTTCCCTTCAATGGTCACTACAATTTTTTTGGTCTTTTCTTTATTGTCATATGCTTCTCCTATAATGGCCTCTCTCTTAGGCATTCGTACCAAAATTTTTCGATCTTCCACTTCATATTTTTTGAAATTTTCTGGTACTTCAAACAATGATTCTTCCTCTTCTTGTTTCACTACTTTTCTTTTCTTTTTCTTTTGACCTCCTTCACTTCCTTTCTTTGAATTTATCGTTTTAATACTCGCAAGGGGTTCTTCTTCTTTTTGGGTTACCACTCCTATGTCTTCTAAGTAGTGTTCCTCTGAGTCAAAGTAAGTATCCATCACAATGGATTCTAGATCATCGTCATTCTCTTCTTCTTCTATGAACTCACTAGGATCACACTCTTCCAACAAGGGCTCACACATGAACACTGAAATATCATAACCCTCCTCATCACAATGGGGTGTCCATTGTTCCTCATTGACTGCAATGTCCATGGTAGCTAAGATTTCTGCCCAACCATGAGGCTCAAATTCCTCATCTGGAAATATCATCGGTGTATAGGCTGGGTCTTTTATTGGTCTATCTCCTGGGGGAGTTCCTTCTTCTCTCGCTTTTAGGCGCTTTTCCTCTTCCTCCGCGACCTTGCACATCCACAAGTGAGTATCTTCATGCAACCAGGATGGTTCAGGTGAACTTCCAGAATGCACGGAGATAGAATCTTCTTTCGCTTTGTGGATAGGATTCCACTGTAGGGGTGGTACATCTCTGAAGGTGTAATCCTTCAGATTGACCTTGGTGGTGATCCCTAAGTGCTGTAAGTACAAGGAGTTGGTTCCCCAATCCTATACTATTTGCAATTGTCGTAGGAAAGGTCTTCCTAGGATCATCTCGTAAACATTATTCTTCTCAAAGTCACATATAGCAAATGTATGTTCAAACTCTACACCACAAGTGGTTAGAGTTATCCCTTCAAGCAATCCGAGAGGTCTTTCAAAATGACCATCTGCCATTTGAAGTTTCATTCTCGTTGGTCTTAAGGTGGGTTTGCCCCATCGCTTCCACAAGGAGGTGGTCGCAATAGCAACACCAGCACCCGAATCCACAATTGCTTTGGTTGTGTAACCTTGATAGGTGATCGGAAGATAAGTGTTACCTTCTTCACCTTCGCTCATGTCCCCTATCTTGTCGAGAGGTATCTCTGGTACTTTTTGCTTAGAGCCTACTTTTGGTGTATTGGATTCAAGTTCTGGAACCTGATCCTTCACATGATTCCAGAGCTCCGGTTTTGCCTTGAGGAGCTCCTCTACAGTGAGATGACAT
Source organism: Ceratopteris richardii (assembly GCA_020310875.1). NCBI lineage: Eukaryota > Viridiplantae > Streptophyta > Polypodiopsida > Polypodiales > Pteridaceae > Ceratopteris > Ceratopteris richardii. Next base: position 82,322,813 of record CM035408.1, on the reverse strand, counting down.
TGAACCTTAGTGTTCTTCACAACATCAGTGTTTCTTGGAATCACTGAGTCTTCATTTCTTACCAATATTGTGGGGGCTCTGATCTGGAGAGATTCAAATTCCCATGGGCCTGTGAAATGAGGCAACTCTTGTAAAGAATTAGATTCAAAATCTAATCTCTCATCCTCTTGTTGCTCTGTTTGGTCTCCATAGATAGACGGAATGTCTTGGGGAAATTGATCATGAAGATCATCAATCTCAGGAATAGGAGGGGAATTACCCTTCTCCTTGGCCCATTTCTCTTCCTGTATTTCCCGCAAGAACTCTTGAGAGTATTGTTGAATTGAAGGAGGTATTCCAGCATCCGTGGAATTAGGAACATAAGCTCCCATCGGTGGTGAGCTTCCTCTTTCAATAACTGGTTGAGCCTGTGGACGTAAAGAAACTTGTGGTTTGTTTACCAACTGCTCTAATCTTTCTAGTAAGCCTTGGAAATGCAAATCCGGTTTGACAGAGTTTGTTTGATTGAACTTTTGACTAGTCTCAAGTATAGCTTGAGCTTGTTCTACCATTTTCATGCACATTTTCATCCGTTCAATCTCTAAATCTGCTCTAGGGTAACTCTTGTCTAGGTTTGTAGCTGTTGGCCCTTCTTGAAGACGAGCCTGGTAGGCCTTGAACATCATGTCCAAGCCTTCTGGGGTTGGATCTACAAGAACAGACCCTGATTGCGGTCTATTTACAATGGGTGGTGGGGTGGAATGAGGTGGAGTGGATGGAGCTTCAGCATGCGAGGGGCTTTGAGATGCAATGTCTTCTATTTTTGTTTTGGTATCCCTTAGGCTTTCTTCTAGCTCGGATAGCTTTTTGTTCCACTTGCGATTAGCCTTCTCTCTGGTATCCTTCCATGTTCTTGGTTTCCTCTTACTAGGTTCTCCTGCCTCACTTGACTCCGATTGCTCAGATGGTTTTGCTTGTTGTGCAGCCTATGCCGTAGTAACTGCCTGTACAGGAGCCACATTATTGCTACTTGAACTTGAATCTGCCACAAAGCTTACCACGTTGATGGGTGTGACCTTGGGTGCACTAGAGGGATTCCTAGGACACTCTCTAGGAAGGTGTTCCTTGCCACATTCAGGACAAAAGCCTTGTATTGTGATGTTCTATCCTGATCCCAGAGCTGGTTGGTGGGGACATTCACGAATGAAATGATCGCCCTGACATCTAAAGCATGGTCCTCTAGGGGCTTGTGGTCTTACTTGTCTCAATTGGGGCCTAGGATTTGGATTCGTATACATGACATTGGAGTATTCTGGCTCCCAATTTTGTTCCATAGGTGGTGCCTCATATTGACACTGAGAAGTCTCACTTTGCTCAGGTGACTCTATATAATAAGCATGTGGACTATCTTCATGGAAGTAGTTTGAACCATGAGCATGAGGATCATTTTCTGAGACCAATGGGGTTAGTGGCACCAATGCTCTATTAGGGTTCTCCTCTGCAATCGTATATTTAACTGGAATCACATTGGCAGGAGTTGGCGGTTGGTTTCCTAGGACTGGTTGTGGCCTATATGGTGCCTGATATTGCTGCTGGTATTGAGGTTGATATTGTTGTGGCCTATAATATGGCTGTTGGTACTGATTCTGATACCTACCCTGCTGGTAAGGTTGCTGATAATTTTGTCTAACAGCTTGCCTATTATAGGGACAATCTTGGGTCGTATGATTTGTATATTTCCTCTCAACGGTGCAATATAGAGCATTAGGGCTTCCTTGAGGTTGAGTCGTCAATGGGCAAACATTAGCCATGTGATCTCCTCCACATGTATAACATCGCTTCACTGAGGTGACCCTTGGCATTTGTCTATTTTGAACTCCTAGCTTTTTGGCCACCTGCTCAGCTATCTCATCTATCTCAGTGGAGGCTCTAGATGTATGACTTGTAGAACTATCAGAGTCCTTATAGAGTTTGGATAGTCCTAACTCCTCACCCAAGTTGTCTTCTATGTCAATGCATATCCGTATACACTCTTCTATGGATCTAGGCTCTTTCAGGTATACATATGATCTTAATTTTGTGCTCAATAGGCCATCTAAAAACAGTGCCACCTGTTTGGCTGATGTGGGTAATTCTGGTACAAGGCATCTTTCTAGGTACTGTCTAAACCTTCTTCCTGCAAGTCGCACTGTTTCTTGGGGTGTCTGTTTGAAGCTGTGGATCAAGGATGATGTGTTATGCCTGATACCACTCTTGGAAAATTCCACAATGAATTCTTCTAGCAGCTGACCTATCTCTCTATAGTTGCGACTGTTTAGAGGTTGAAACCAAGCTAAGGCAGTACCCTTAAGAGTCAAACCAAATGCCTCGAACTGGGTGAATAAGTCTTCAACCTGTTCAGCTCTTAGCACTTGTTTGAACTCCGCCACATGATCATAAGGATCTCCAAATCCATCAAAGTAGTTCTTCATTGTCTTAACCACTTGAGACGGTCTAAGGGTTCTTGAGTGCTCTCGTGGTCTAGGCAATGGGAAATCATGATCATCTCTTTGATGCCTATGAGCTCTATGTCTCTCCCTTTCAAGTCTTTCCGTTCCATATCCTGATCTGTCTCTGCCTATAGTGTCTGCAAAGCTTACCTCCGGTCTCTCTCTAGTTCTTTCTCTCTGGGTTTCATGAGCCTTGGATGATCCGGCTCCTTGGAGGCCCTGGGAAACATTAGATCTTGGTGGAGGGAAAATTGATTCACCTTGCCAAGTGTAAGCATGTCTGTCATGATCTGATACCAAGAATAATTTCTGAGATGTGTGATCTAGATAGACAGCTTTCCCTGGTGTCTCTGGGTCCTTGAATTCATAGATGGTGACTACTGGGCAGGGTTGATCTGGCCTAAATCTCCAAAAGGCTTCTTCCGTTTCTCTATTCACGAATAGTTCTATGCTTTTGTTATCTTGAGGAATCCATTCTGGAGTGAGCACTCTGGTTAAGACTGACTTACCTCTAGGGGTCTTGGGTTCTCCTCCTAGGTCTCCTTTCTCTAGGTCTCCTATCTCGTTCTCAGGAATGATATTTCCAAACTCATCTGTCTTATCTGGTAAGTTGGTAACCACATACATGGTTCCTTCCTTATCAATGTAAGCACCCTCTTCAAACTTGACCACTGGGTGTTCAAGTCCAAAGGGTTGGTCAGGATTCTTGAGTTGAACCACTGATCGTCTCAGACCATCCTCATAGATGCGAGCACCTAATTGGTTGGTCCGGATATACTCCAATTGGGTCTTATAGGGACCTTCTGGTGTCTGTAAATAGGCAATGCCTGAGCTACGTGTGGGTCTTTCCATGCTAAAAGACATTTCCGAGTCACTGGTTTCTGAACTTCGTGTGTAAGGATAACCACTAAGCTGTTGAGCCCAAGACTTGGCTGTATGGTTGACACTAGCCTCAGATGACCTAATGCTTTGTCTATCCTTGCCTAAGTGTCTGCCAGATCTCAGGTTCATAAGCCTTGGCTTCTAGTCCCAAAGTTCTCTTATATTGCTCAAAATCCTTTGGAACACCTTGGTTTTCTAGTTTCCTTGAGGGTCAACTTCAAAATACCCTATCTAATAATCCAACAAAACCAAAATCACAGCAAACGGATTTTGTATGAGAAAGTTATGCCAGTTCAGGGTTCTGGGGTTTAAAACAGGGAAACAGGGTCTCTCAGGAAATGCTCCAAATCAGACGATACACGACATTTGTAGGACACGATACTTGATACTTGAGGAACTCGATACACGATACTTGGTATGTATCGCGATACTTGAAGTAGGCGATACACGATCTTCAACAAGTATCGTGAGCAAACTCCACGATACACGATCTTTGATAGGTATCGTGATCGCTGTATAACGATACACGATACTTACCTTGTCACGATACCCGATAGTTGAGAAATATCGCGATACTTGATGTCCACGATACTCAGGCAAAACGATACTTAGCTCAAGACGATACTCGATATTTGGAAAAAAACGATACACGATCTCTGACTTAGGCGATACCCGATCTCTGATAACTATCGCGATCTCTGATAAACGATACCGATCGCCGACCGAAACGATACCGATCTCTCATGCAAACGATGCACGACCTATGAACCAAACGATACACGATCGCTGGTGAGTATCGCGATCTTTGATTGAAACGATCTTTGGCACCAACGATATTCGATACTTGGCTCACAACGATCGACGATACCTGAATCAAAATGATACGCGATCTTTGGTAAGTATCGTGATCTCTGAGAAGCGATACACGATACTTAAGCAAAACGATACACGATCTTTGATCTTTGGCCAAAATGATACACGATACTTCTCAAGTATCGCGATCTCTGGGCAAAACGATCTCTAGCCGAAACGATACACGATGGCTGGGAAATATCGCGATACTCAACCACAGGAGATTCACGATACTTGTCAGGTATCGCGATACTCGACCGCGGGAGCCAAACGATACTTGACCCTTAGACAAATTTTGGGGAAGATTTTTTCCAAGTTTTGGTTGTACACATGCTCTACTCTTTCCTCTCTCCTCTCCTCACTCTCTGTATCACCCCAAATCACTCCTTTTCACCTCTATCAGTACCAAACGATACCCGATGCAGATCGTTTCCCTTTCCACACTTAGTTTACTGAGAAAGTATAGATTAAATGGGTGTTTGCTCACCTTGAGAGCCTCTCTAACTTCTTAGTCACTTCCCCTTGCTCTGTGTAACCCCAGTTTGCCCGATTTCTCACTCACGATCTCTGGCGCAGCTTCCACGATACTTGGTGTAGGTTCGTCTTGTCCGGGGCTATTCACTCAGATTTTTTGTTATTTTTGGTACTACTTCTTCAGCGCCTCTGTTCTGCACCCTCTCTAAGCTTCTTGCTCACAACCACAAGTAAAAACAAGGTGAATGTACTCAAAAGAATGGAAAAAACTGAGAAGATGAAGGTGGGTGGAGATGGTGATGATGGTGAAGATGAAGAAGAAGGAAAATTCAGAAACTGAATGGAAAATGATGATTTTTTTACCTTCCAACGTCGCTACTCTACGTCTTACCGTCACACGCTCGTCCTCCAAGCTCTCTCCCTGGCAACGGCGCCAAATTTGGTGTCACTCTAGCACAATGGTGAGTACCAACGTGAGGAGATACACCTCATAAATGTCAATCCGTGGAGACGTGAGGACCGGTATGAAGACCGCGAGCAAGTGATGGCACAAGTGCGTGAGTGAAAGCACACAAGCATGCACACACATACACACACACGCGCACCAGGTAAGAGCAAAGAGTGGAACAATGGAAAGCTTCGATTACCAAAGAGCTCTCTTACAAAACTGAAATCTACAACAAGCCAACCCCAAAAATGAGCTCTCCAGCCCTTTTTATAGTTTTTGAGTGGTTTTGGCCCTGTCCAGACCTAGTGTCCGGCCTAGTTAAAAAATAGGTTCCAGGGCTTATTTGGGGGCTCAAACGGAGTCTAAAAATTATAAAAATTGGTAGGATGGTAGTTCTAATACTCCTCAAGCTCGAGGACTCCTCGGCTTGAACAAAATGGAGTTACAAAAATGGAAAATGGTATTTACAATGGTTTTTAGTGATAAAAATCACTATTTTTGTGGGGATTTCTTCTGAAAATTTGACAGGTGCTTCTTGGAGCTCCCTACTTGCTCCTTCTTCTTGTGTGTCCACTTCCTTGATGCGCTTCCATGCTTTGTCCTTGACCTTGAGCTTCAACAATGTCCTTAATGTACTTTCTTTGAGTGAGAAACAAACCATGATCTTTGTAGACAACTTCCAAACCTAGGAAGTAGGTAAGTGAACCCAAATCACTTATCTTGAACTCTTCTCTCATCTGATCTTTGATCTTCTTCATACCATCTGCATCATTTCCTTTCAATATAATATCATCTACATATACACATAGGTAGATGACCTCGGAATTACTCTTTTTAATAAAGAGTGAAGGATCTGCCTTGCTTGGTTGAAAGCCTTTGTCCTGCAAGAATGAAACAAGCCTGAAATTCCAAGCTCTTGGAGCTTGCTTGAGACCATACAATGCTTTGTTAAGTTTACACACATAATCAGGATAAACTTGATTCTCAAAACCAGGTGGTTGTGCCATATATACCTCTTGTGTTATCCAACCATTCAAGAATGCATTCTTTACATCTAGTTGAATTATCTTCCAATTCTTGGAAGAGGCAATACTAAGCAAAACCCTAATTGTAGGAATCTTTGCCACAGGAGAGAAGGTCTCCTCATAATCAATTCCCTAAGTTTGTGCAAAGCCTTTTGCTACAAGCCTTGCCTTATACCTGTTAATGGAACCATCAGAATTCTTCTTGAGTTTATAGACCCATCTTGAGCCTATTACCTTCATGGATGAAGTCTTGGGCACCAAATCCTAAGTGTTGTTTTCCTCAAGTGCTTCAATCTCTTCCTTCATTGCATGCTTCCATTCTGTTTTTGCTTTGGCCTCTTCAAATGATAATGGCTCCTCTTGGTTTATGTCCTGTGCTATGTAGATAGAATGTTTAGTTACTAATGAGGTGTCAAACCCATACCTTTCTGGTTTTTTCTTTTCCCTCATAGATCTTCTTAGGCCATGATGTGATGATTCTGCCTCATGTCCAAGTTCCTGCAATTTTGCTTTACCTTTAGACTTCCATGCTTTGATCTTTTCCATGTGAGATTCTTCATCATCCTCTGAGGTGTCTTGTTCTTCAATCTTTGATTGTTCTCTACCAAGCTTTGGAAAATCTTCTTCAAGATCATATGGTAAATTGATCTTCCTGCATGAATCTTCATACCATGAATTGTTCTCATCAAAAACTACATCTCTGATTACCAAGAATCCTTTGTTGGTAGGGTTGTATAACCTGTAGCCCTTTTGATTCTTGTCATATCCAATAAATACACACCTTTCTGCCTTTGGATCCATCTTGCCTCTAACCTGTGAAGGAACATGAGCAAAAGCAATACATCCAAAAATTTTACAATGATCTAAGCTTGGTCTTCTTCCATTCCAAGCCTCATATGGAGTCATCCCATCAAGGGATTTTGAAGGCAACCTGTTAATCAAGTAAGTGGCTGTAGATACAGCCTCAGCCCATAAGTAATTAGGTAAATGCTTTTCATTTAACATAGACCTTGCAGCTTCAACAATTGTCCTATTCCTCCTTTCTGCCACTCCATTTTGCTCAGGAGTGTACCTTGTAGTTACCTCTCTTTTGATTCCTCTTTCTTGAAGAAAAGAATCAAACTCATGGGAGAAGTATTCTCCCCCTCCATCTGACCTTAGCCTTTTTAGTGATTTACCTGTTTGGTTCTCCACAAGAGCCAAATATCTTTTGAAACATGAAAAAACTTCATCTTTGTGTTTCATAAAGAATAGGATAGTCCATCTGCTGCAATCATCAATAAAGGAAACATAATACCTTGATCCAGATATTGAAGCTTCCTTGCTAGGTCCCCATACATCTGTATGAACCAACTCCAAGAGATCTCCATGCATATAACCTTTCTTCATGAATTGTAACCTGTGAGACTTTCCAAATTGACATGCACTACACTTATAAATCATATGTTGTTTTGACAAATTAGGAAGTCCAAGTACACTTTGGTCCCTGCAGATTTGCTTTAATGACCTTTCACCAATATGTGCTAACCTTTTGTGCCATACTTCCAATTCTGTGAGTGTCTGACTACCATAATTAAAGAGAGCAATGTTTCTAGTGTCCTGTAATTCAAATGTGAACAATCTACCTGTCTTTTCACCTTTTGCAATTCTTCTGAATCCTTGACTTGGATCTTCAACAAATGCTCCTGCTTTTGTGAACCTGACTTGCAACCCTTTCTCTACTATCTGCCCAACACTTATCAAATTCTTTGTAATGGTAGGGACATAGAGTACCTTACTGAGTAGGTTGATGTTTCCATCAGGTGCTTTGACATTGCCTATTTTCTCCACAGGATGTTTTGTATCATCTCCTGTTTGTACCTCATGCTTATTCCTTGGATCTTCTAAATCTGATAGGAGTGCCACATTTCCTGCCACATGATTTGAACAACCTGAATCTATGTAGAAAATATGCTCATCAGATTTACCTTGTGGCATAGCCATGTTCATGATCAATAATGAATCCTTTTTGTTTGAGTCTTCTGTGTAGTTATTGTAGTCTCTCCTTCCTTTGTAGCCTCCTTGATAGTTTGAATGATTGTAGTTGTTGTAGTTGCCATGGTAGTTGTTGAACCTTCCTCTTGAGTAGCCATAACTTCCTCTATTGTATCCTCTGCCTCTTTGATTCGTGGAATTCCTAAAGCAATTTTCAGTTGTATGATTAGTTAATCCACAAATAGAACATGAGTTGGAGTCTTGGGATCTCCCCCTGCCTTGTCTACCTCCTCTTCCTCTACCTCTGCCATGTCTTCCTCTACCTGCATAGTTAGCTTGATATGTACCTGCTTCATCATCCACTTTCTTTGCCTTTCCTTTGTTATCTTTGGACTTGCTTTTATCAGTGTATAAAGCTGAAGATTGATTACCTTTAGAGCTTTCTCCATTTTTGATAAGCTTTGCCTCTTGAGTAAGTAGTTGTCCAATGAGTGTGTTGAAATCAGGTACATGCATGTCCATGTACAAATCCATAGCTGTGGTGAATGCTTCCCACTTATCATCTGCCTTCAAGCCATTGATGACCTGCCTTACAATTTGCTCTTCATCTATTACCTCTACAATGCTTCCCAACTGATCGGCTACGTCCTTGAGCTTTGTGACAAAATCAGTCACATTTTGTTTGGGAGCCTTCTTGAGAGTTGTGAAATCTAGCCATAGTTGATGCTTCCTAGCTTTGGTACTTGAAGAAAAGAAAGCTTCAAGTGCATCCCACACTTCTTGAGATGTCTTACAACTTCTAATGTGAGGCAACAAAAAATCTGAGATAGAGTTGAGGAGATAAGACCTTGCAAGTGCATCCTTGGAGCACCATGTGCTCAATCTTTTTTGCTCTGCTTGTGTTGGTTGACTTTTGTTCCTGAAACTTGGCATAACTTCATCTCCAGCCACATAACCATATAAACTTCTACCTTGGAGATAAGCTTCCATCCTTAATGACCAAGCTGAGTAATTACCTCTATCCAATTTTTCAATTGATGAAGGAAATCCATCTGCCATGTTGTCCAACCTTGCTCTGATACCACTGTGAAGAGATGGATAGGTATGTGCTTGAAGATGAAGAGGTGTTGCAAAATCCTTGATCTACACCAGCCAAATGAACTCCAGGAGTATATGGTGGGCCCTTTTAGCTTGCCAATGGATGTATTAGACACCCTATGTACCTTGGAAGATCACTCTCAAAAAGATAGATCAAAATAGATAAGTTGGAGTTAGCTCAGAGGTGAAAACTTGCTATTCTTGGTTCATACACCTGTCCAGTGTTTTACATACTTCTCTAAGCACAGCCGCAATTAGCTCAATTCCTCTTGGGGAAGTCTAGGCAACTTAAAGAGCTAACTTTCAAGAGTAATCTCATCAAAAATAATGAACCACACACTGAGAATGAGTTTTAACAAGTGATGACATCATCCCGATTTTCACGGGCTGCTATAGAAATGGACCAGTGAGAAGACAAATCAACATAACTCAAAATGTAAAAATCCACTGATTATGAAAATTTGTATGGTTATACTAGACAGTATGCTAAATCCAACAAGCTTTAAATCACTGAATTTGGATAAGTAACCACTGAGAAATGGCTCTCACAAGATGAGTGAAAAAGTCGGGTACTTGATAGAGAAGTGAAGATGAACAGACCATGTTGACTTCAAATAAACATAACTGAAGATTGCAACATCCAAATGACATGAAACATTGTCAGCATATATTAGACTTATAGAGCTAACTTTACCAAGTTAAATCACTGAAAATGATGCACCAAGCTCAGAGAAAACATCTCTGCAAGCTGACTGAGAAAACTGAGAGTAATGGTAGTGAGTAGTACACTTCACAAGAACATGGAAAGATGAACTCAAATAATCATGAAAATGAAAGTATATTGCTTATACAATACAATGACTTACTGATACATATGTGTGCCTTGTAATCACACCTTGATATGACATAAAGCTCAGCTCTTGGAGGTCTTCACATAGGTCTCTCTAACCACGACTAAAACTGCCATCTATTTATAGTTGAGTTTGGGAGGCTAACTTCCCTCAATCACTCTCCAATCAATCAATGATTGATTTGATTCTCTACCTACCACAAATCACGAATTCGTGGCTCCTCTTTCCATTCTTGATCAAGTGGACTCAACCACTTAAGATTCTCTTACTTTTACATTAAGTAAACTCTTCAAAAGCTACAAGAGGTAGTTCACAAGTGAACTTTACATAGTCTTCTTTTTAAAGCTTCTTCTATGACTTTGTGGGACTCAAGCCAATACTTAGGCTTGTCATAGACTTGGTCCAACAATCTTACCACTTCATGTTTGCTCATGTCCTTCAGCTTTGGAATGTTGATGTGTCCTATTCTTTTGTGCCATAAGTCCAGCTCTGAAATCTTCTTGTTCCCACATTGAATGTACATGACCTTTCCATGTGGATGTTGGACATCCAAAGTGAACATCCTTCCTTCTCTTCTACCTCGAGCAATGACCTTGAAGCCTTCTTTTGGATTCTTTATGAAGCACCCATTCTCATTGAATATGACATGATAACCCTTCTCTACCATTTGTCCTACTGAAATCAAGTTCTTTGAAATTGTAGGAACATGAAGAACATTAGATAGTACCTTTGCTCTGCTTGTATCTCCAAGCCTTATATCTCCAATGTGTTCAATCATGTGTTGAGTATCATCACCTGTTTCAACACATCCTTTTCCACTTGGTACCTGTAGATTAGTGAACAAACTTCCTTGGCATGACATATGGTTACTACAACCTGAATCAATGTACCATTTTTTGTCATCTTCACAAGAACTTCTATACTTATGTCTCATTGCAAGTAGTGTGTCCTTGCTTCCTTCACTTGAGGTGCTTGCATAGTTGCTTTGGTTCCTTTGATTGCCTCCATTTGGTCTTCCATTCTTCAGCCACCGATCACTAGCATAGTGTCCTACTTTACCACAATGATAGCATGTTATACTTTTATGAGAATTGTAGGAGCTTCGGCCTCTTCCTCTACTTCTACCTCGACCTCTTCCTTGTGTGTTGGCATTTGATGCATCCTTGTTGTCTTCCGAATTGTTTTGATTGTAGTTGGAGTGGTTATGACCTCTTCCTTTTCCTCTTGAGCCTCCTCTTGAGTTTCTTCCTTTACCTCGTCCTGCATATAACATTTGGTTGTGGTTGTCCTTTCCTTTGGGACCACCGAAGCTAACATCTTCTGTGACAAGATGAGGGATTAGTTGTTCAAAACCTGGATATACATCTTTCAAGTTAATGGAAGTTATAAAAGGCTTCCATCTTTCATCTTCTCTCAAGCCATTGAGAGTATAATACACAAGATCTTTGTCTTCAACCGTTGTGCCAATAGAAGCTAAAGCATCGCTTAGCTCCTTAATCTTCAAAGTATATTCAACTATGGATTGACTCGAACTTTTCTTGATTGTGTTCAACTCATTCTTGAGTTGAAGTTTCCTAGCTTTGGTAATTGTTGAATACATCCTTTCAAGAGCTTCCCAAGCATCCTTAGCTTTCTCTAGATGTTGAATATGACCTACCATGGCATTAGTAATGACTTGCGAAATGAGGAACATGACTCTTCTATTCCTCTCTTCCCATTCTTTTACTTGCCTCCTTTGGACTTCGGTGGCCATAGCTTGATTGATTTGAGGTTGAGCATCATTGCCACTCACAATACCCCATAAGCCTTTGCCCATTAGATACTTGTCATTCTAAACTTCCACATGGGATAGTTATCCTTGTCCAACTTCTCTACTTGTTGACCCAAGTCAGCCATTGAAGAGTATCAAAAACTTTGAGAGTTACCTCGAATAGTTATAGTCCTTTGCTCTTGTGTTTCTGAAGCTCCTTCTTGTTTTGTAGCTCCTCTTTTGCTTTGCTTCACCTCCAGCTCTGTTGATGAAGCTTCAACACCAAGTTTGCTCTGATACCAAATGTGGAGAACAAGTTCTCCTATGCGCAACGGAAGTGTGTAGTGAACCCTTGTATGTCCAGCACTTGGACAAACATCTGCACCTTAGATAGCTTGCTGCTCTCAACACAAAACTCAAATGGACTTGATGCTTTTGTCAATCAAAGTTAACAGAGAGAGCTTTCTAACAAGCTATAAATGGCTTAATTTGGACAAGTTTTGATTAGGAAACACAACTGTCAAAGATGAACTACCTGTCCACACAGGTATGCTGAAGAACTGAGCTTCACTCTGGGACTGATAGCTCTCTGAATATATATTCTTTGAGAAAGATATTTGGTACAGATAAAGTAGACACAAATAGCTTTCCAAAAAGCTAAAAATCAAGTAATTTGAATGAGTTTTGGTTAGGAAACTCAACTCATCAAGATAGATCACCTGCACACATAAGTACACTGTAAAATTGGACTTTACTCTCTGACAGATATCTCACATAGTATGAATGATCTGAATGAGATATTTGATACAGTGCAAGTAGATGCCAAGGGCTTTCCAACAAGACAAAAATCACACAATTTGGATATGTTTTGGTAAGGAAACTGAACCGACAAAAATAGATTACCTATATACATAGGTATACTGAAAAACTGGACTTCACTCTTTCACTGATATCTACAAACTAAATAAGCTTTCAATTTTTGATATGCAGAAAGTACACAAGATAAGCTTTCCAATGAATGTTTAAACGCACAAAATGGTTACATATGCACTGAGATATGAGCTCTGCAACAGAGCTGTGTACAAACTGACGTGCGGCTGGAAGGAGTCTAAGGGAAAACCAAAATGACAAAATGGCTAGATCCGACTACTGGGAGCTCTTGCCTCTTTCTCTCCTTGTTTTGAATGTGCTCCCACTTCACTTTTATAACCAATGAGCTGTTGATATATTTAGGTAGTGATGTGTGTGAACACTCTAGGACCGCCGGGGCACTTTTTTCCCTCCTTAGGAGGTTTTTTTCCCCCGGCTTGTATATACGCCTATTGCCCTAATGGGCTACTTATCTTTGTACATTCTCTAGTAATACATTCAGTATTGTGTGTTTGTGCTCCAAGCTTCTTCTTCTTCCTCGTGCTGTTTGCGTGCTTCCGCAGACGTCTATCTCCAACAATTGGTATCAGAGCAGGTCGTCGCTTCTTCTAGGGCGCCGTCGACACTCCTCCGTTTGTATTCTCAGATTCGCACGAAATTTGGTGAGCATACTCGGGGTGTTTCCTAGATCAAAACAGCTTTGCTTTGTGGTGCCGAAATTGCGATCTGAGCTCGTGTCGGCCTCCGAACGCACTATCGCAACGCTTTTGTAGGCTATTTCGTCCTTTTGTGCCAAAGGTATATGCCAGTTTTTGTTCGCTAGTTTAAGCGTCTTGAAGTCTGCTACAGGTCTAGCAAAACGCGTCTAGGTAGTTCTGTTCAATTTTTTGAGATACAGTCAATTTTTTGCATCAAGGTATTTTAGTCACCGGCCATGGCTGAAAGCAGTGATGTATTCCGTATGTTGGCTGTTGAGGATAAGTTGGATGGTACCAACTACCCATTATGGGCTTATATGATGTGACATGTACTAGTTGCAAAAGGATTGTGGAACATTGTGCAGGGTGTTGAAAGACGTCCTCTTACACCTGTAACTACAGGTACTGCAAATACAGGTGTTGGAGCTGATGAAGATGGTGTCGAAGATGATATTCCGCAGATTCCTGTTCGTGCTGCTGTTTCTGTTGCACCTACTGCAGAGCAGATTCGTTGGGATGGTAGAGATGCCCAGGCACATGCATTGATAGCTTTGTCTGTCAAACGTGCCATTATTCCTCACATTCGCTCTTGCAGAACAGCAAAGGATGCTTGGGATACACTTACCACTTTGTACCAGGCTAGGAATGAGGCTCGTGTTGCTTACCTCCGAAAACAGTTGAAGAGTTAGCACATGAATGAAGGTGATTCTATGGACAATTTTCTTACAAAGATCAAAGACCTGAAGGAACAATTGATTTCTGCTGATGAGGTTATACCAGATAGCTCACTTGTGCAGACCGTTTTGAATGGTCTTCCTGATTCATATCAGAGTTTTGCCTCTACTCTTAGGTTGATGATGAAAGGCAATCCGAATGCCTTGTCATTTGAGGAATTAGTCTCTGTTCTATTGCAGGAAGATCAGTCCAAGCAGAACAGGTCCATTATGCATGTTGCAGATCAAGCTTTCCTGGCTAGTCAGAAGGGCAAAGGAAAATGGAGCTCTTCTACTAGTAAGCAGAAATCTGCAAATGCTGCACAATCGAAGAACCAGGATAAAGATGAGAAGAAATCAGAAAAGCAGAAATTGTTCTGCAAGTACTGTAAAGGAAATAATCATATTATAAAGAACTGTCAAAAACTGGCTGCTAAAGAGGCAAATAAGAAAGAGGCTGGAATGGTTGTTGCAGAGGCCTCTACACCAAAAACATAGTCTGCAAATCTTGTGCAGGAAGAAGAATGGGCGTTTACTACTGTCTATAGTTTTGACCCATCTTCTCATGATCAGTGCATGTCTGCAATAGACTCAGATGTTTGGTACTTTGACAGTGGGGCGACCAAACATATTACCTCGCAGCACAGTTTCTTCTCTTCACTCGAGCCTGCCCCTACAGGGAATACTGTCATATGCGTCAATAACTCCTCTTATCCTGTTATGGGAGTTGGTAAGATCATTCTGACTACTGCTGATGGTAGTTCTTTCACTTTGTCAGATGCTCTATTTGTGCCAGGAATCAAATGAACCTGTTAACAGTTTCTGCATTAGCCAAGATTGGCTTGGTTGTGAAATTCATTGATGACAGGTGTACAGTCCATGATCTCTCAAACGACGATGTGATTATTGCTTCTGGCATTTTATGTCTTGGGCTGTATTAGTTCATGATTCTCAGGCTATGTCAGATGCAAAGCTTTGGCATGCACGCTTTGATCATCTAAATTTTGCTAGTTTGTTACACCTGTAGAAATCTGAAATGGTGTCCTCTTTGCCCAACTTTGAGGCACCTGGAAAACATGTTTGTGAAGGCTGTATTTTGAGCAAAATGCAGTGTTCTTCCTTTCCAAAAGATGGTTCAGTTCGGGCTAGGCAGAAATTGAAGCTTGTACATAGTGATGTCTATGGTCCTATGCAGACACCCTCTTTTGGAAATTACCTTTACTTCGTGACTTTCATTGATGATTTTTGCAGGCATGCATGGGTATATCCACTCAAAGCAAATTCCAAATTGTTCATGTGCTTCAAACAGTTTTTGGTTTTGGCTGAAAATCTGTCAGCATGTAATATGGGAACCCTCCTTTCTGATCGAGGGGGGGAATATATGTCTTTAGATTTTAATGCATTTCTGGCTGAACGTGGGATAAAACACCAGTGTACAGTGCCGTATACACCTCAACAGAATGGAGTTGCTGAACGAAAGAACAGGTCACTCATGGAGATGGCGAGGTGCATGGTCAAAAGTCAGGCTTTACCACATAGTTTCTGGCTTCAGGCTGTCATGTGTGCAGCATATATACTGAACAGGTGTCCCACTAAAGCGTTGCACTCTATCACTCCATATGAGGCTTGGCATGACCGCAAGCCATCTGTTGCTCATCTGCGTGTTTTTGGTTGTTTGGCATATGCATTAGTGCCTGAACAACATTGCAGAAAATTGGATGATAAGGCAGTAAAATGTATTTTTGTTGGGTACAGTTTTGAAAGTAAAGGCTATCGTCTGTATCATCCACAGACTAAACGCATTCTGGTTAGCCGTGATGTTGTCTTTGTGGAAGATGCTATTCAGCCATTGCTTTCATGTACTAAGACATATGTTAGCTCCAAAGACATGTATGATACTTTGATGCCTCTTTCTAGAGGTGGACAGGCTAGTGCTGGTCCTAATGAGGCAACTTCTCAGCCTTTGCAGGTTTCATATGATGATGCAGATCATTCCATTTCTGATGCAGATGTACATGATGCACTTGTTGATGAGAGAGCTAATATTGAGCAGGCAAAAACTATGCCTAAATGGCTGGTGCAGACTTTGTGTGACAACAAATTAGATGCACCTTTGTCATATCGTACTCGTTCAGGCTCTCATAGTGCCTCCTTTGCATCAGATTACTATGCTATGGCTGCATCTAGTCTCTGTGATGAGAATGAGCCTATTTCTTTTGATGAAGCACAAAATTCAGAAAATTGGATGGCTGCTATGCAATCTGAATATGATGCTATAATGAAGAATGGTACATGGTCTTTATCTGACTTGCCTCCTGGCAAGAAGGCCATTGGCACTAAGTGGGTATACAAGCTGAAGCGTAAACGTGATGGTACAGTTGATAGGTATAAGGCTAGGCTTGTTGCAAAGGGTTATGCACAGGAAAGAGGCATTGATTTTGATGAGACCTTTGCACCTACATGCCGTATGACTACTGTTCGGAGCATTTGTACACTTGCAGCCCATCATGGTTGGAATGTACATCAGTTGGACATTAAAACAGCATTTTTGAATGGTGACTTGCATGAAGAAGTGTATGTTTTTCAGCCCCGTGACTTTGTGCAGAAAAGGGCATGAAAACCAGGTTTGCAAGTTAAAGAAGGCATTATATGGTTTAAAGCAAGCACCACGTGCTTGGTATGAGAAGATACATGCCTATCTGATTGCACATGGCTTTGAGAACAGTCCAACTAAAAGCACCTTATATGTTAAACGTGCTAATGATGTACTTCTGATCATTGTTGTCTATGTTGATGACATGCTGCTCACTGGTCCTATTGAGACACATATTGCTGATTTTAAGGCTGATTTGCATGCCTCATTTGAGATGTCTGATTTCGGGCATTTGCATCACTATTTGGGCATTCAGTTTATGCACGTTGATGGTGGAATGGCTTTGTGTCAAACGAAATATATTGACACATTATTGCAGCGTTTTGGCCTTGAAGACTGTAAGCCTATTGCCACTCCTATGGAGACAGGTTTACGATTGAGTCTTCATGATGCTGGAGATGCATTTGATGCTGTTCTCTATCAGCAGACTATTGGATGCTTGATTTACTTATGCATTACTCAGCCAGATATTCAGTTTGCTGTCTCACAGATAAGTAGGTTTATGCATTGCCCAGGAGTCACGCAATTGAAAGCGGTTAAGTGCATCTTTCGCTACTTGAGTGGTACTCGGCTACTTGGGTTGTTTTATCCCAAGGGGGGATCACTACCGCCAGATTTGCATGCTTTTTCTGAATCAGATTGGGCTGGTTGCTATGACACTCGTGTGTCCACCAGTGGTTTTTGCTTCATGCTTGGTAGCTCATGTATATCTTGGTTGAGCAAGAAGCAGCCTACTGTGGCCACTTTCAGTTATGAGGCTGAGTATAGGGAAGCTTTCACAATGAGTGTTGTGTGTGTGGCTCAGACGCCTTATGGATGATTTGGGTGTTGGCGAGTCTTCTACCACCACCATCTTCACTGACAGTCAGAGCGCATTGGCAGTTGCAAGGAACCCTGTGTTCCATGCTCGCACTAAGCACATTGAGGTGCATTATCACTATGTCAGGGAGAGGTTCTCTGCTGGGGAGATCAGCTTGGCATATGTGCCCACGCACGAGAACATTGCAGACGTTTTCAGGAAGGCTCTGCCTAGGGAGAAGTTTGAAGCTATCCGCAAAGCTTTGGGCTTACTTCCTTTTGTGGAGTGATTTCCACATAACTTGGCACTTCCTTATACATGAGTGCTAGCTCCTTGTTCACCGCATCACTCCCAGGGGGGATTTGTTGATATATTTAGGTAGTGATGTGTGTGAACACTCTAGGACCGTCGGGGCACTTTTTTCCCTCTTTAGGAGGTTTTTTTCCCCCGGCTTGTATATACACCTATTGCCCTAATGGGCTACTTATCTTTGTACATTCTCTAGTAATACATTCAGTATTGTGTGTTTGTGCTCCAAGCTTCTTCTTCTTCCTTGTGTTGTTCGCGTGCTTCAGCAGACGTCTATCTCCAACATGAGCATGTGAAGAAGTTTGTGCCTCCTTCTTAACTCACCACTTTCTCCACTACATGCTACTAACTACAAGGCAAGATATTGCATCTCTTACTCATCATGAAGTTTTGACTAAACTTTTTCTTTTCTTATTTTTTCCTTTTTTCCTCTACTTTTCCTTTATCTTTATATTTGGTAAATTTATCCAAGCATGGCTCATATGAAAATGAGCTTGTACATTTATCTTCAACAATAAGCATCCCTTGCAATACCTCAAGATGGTCTAAAAGCCTTTAAAGAGTCATCGACAAAGGGCTTTCGATGATGGGATAATCTTCTAGAGAGAGTTGTTCAAAGAAGTCAAGGTGCATCTAGATTCGGCTGACATTGGTGGAGTGCTTGTGGTACGGTCAAATACCACTTACAATGCAAAAAAAACGTGCCATGAGGAGGGTGGGTGCCAACTTGAACCCTCCTAATATGCCTCAAAGCTAGAGAAAGAGACTTTCAAGGGCAGGGGAAATTGTGACTCAAAATAGGCATACAATATGAGTAGCCTAGTGTGTTATACAGTGTTTTATCAGCTGAGGTTAGTCGCTTTTTCAAGTGAGGGGCATGTTGAACAATGCATTGTTGGGGTGTTAATTTATTAATGTATTAATGTCTTTTGGTGTTTTTTTGATATAGCAGTTGAAGGTTCGTGAGGGCGTGAAAGCATGAAAGGGCGGACATTAATAATCCGACTTTAGGGCAGACATCAATAAATCCTATTTAAAATTTAGTTTGTAAATAAATCCGCGTAGAAGGTTCTATTGTTAGAAATAGTTAGAAAAATAGTGGCTAGAATAAGGGTCATTGTAGACCGCAAATTCTTATATTAAAAGCAAAGGCTTTCTACGAAAGTCACCAACTTTTACTTTCGCGCATGCTTTTCGAAGCCGCTCTCATGCAACTACTCTTTTCTACGTAATCAAAAATTCCAATAAATACATGCACTCTGTGGATTGTCGAAACAGAGTGCATGGGGGGAGATTGCACCCAATACTACGTTCGGTCTCGTCTCTTCGCGTCTCTATTTCTTCTGTGTGTTTTCTGCATTTGTAACGTCTATGTGCGTGTGAGCAAGATCCTGATAACATAGTGTTTCAATACACATTCAACACAAGGCTCTTCTGTGGAAGGAAGGCATTAGAGTCCTCTTTCATCTCCAACATGTATCGCTCAAGTATCATTTTAAGCTCTCTTAAGAGAGAGAATGATAACTCATGAGCATTACGTCTCTAGATACGGTGATAACTCCAAGTCGATAGGTCATGACTTCAATTCCCTATGGCTAAAACATTAGCATGAAAGCCTAAGAAGTAGGCTTTGCCAAATTGGATGGATTTTGTAAAGGATGCAGGCACCGAGTGGTCCATAGAAGAGGAACTTGGGCATTCTCGTACTTGAAAAGGTAGAAGAAAAGCATGCGATGCTATGAGAAATTTTTGCAGCAAGGATTTGAGTGTATATTCCATTCGATGCATGGGACTGAGACGTGTAAGCCTTTATATATTTTGGTGGTGATGTGTGCGCACACACTCAAGACAACCATGGCACTTTTCTCAAGAGATTTTCTCCCCCTATCTTGTATATACGCCTATTGCCCTAATGGATCTCTGTACATTCACATTGTAAAACATTCAATATTGTGTTGCGCTTCAAGTTTCTTTTTCTTCCTTGTGCTATTTCAATGCTTGTGTAGACCTCAAACTCCAACAATTGGCATTAGAAAAGGTCACCCCTTCCAGTAGGCCATCGGCCACACCACCCTATCATAGTCTCAGAACAACATAGAAATCGGTGAGAAGACTCAAAATATTGATTTGAGCTCACATCCACCTCCGAATGCACTCGTTCGATGGCTATACAGACAGATTCATCCTTTTGCATCAAACATATACAAAAGTTTGAGTTTTCCATTGCAGGCGCCTCCAAGTCCCCCTACAAGCTGAGGACAACTCGATAGGGTGTTTTTGCTCAACTTTTTGAGATACAAATAATTTCCTACATCACGGCATTTGGCCAAGTACAATGGTTGAAAGCAATGACGTATTTGTCATGTGGGTGTTGAGGAAAATTTGGATGGTACTAATAATCCATTGTGGGCATACATGATCTGCCATGTATTGGTAGCAAAAGGGCTATGGAATATTGCGTATGGAGTTCAAAGACATCCGACTACACATGCAAATACACTTATTGAAGGAGATGCTGATGGTGTTTAAAATGATGATCTTTGATTTCCTCATCTTAGTGTGGTTCACGTTGTACTTATTGAAGAGCAAGTTTGTTGGGATGGCATAGATGCGTAGGCACATGCACTGATACCTTTGTCTGTCAAACGTGCCATTATCCCTCACATTCGCTCTTGCAAGACAAAGGAAGATCCTTGGGAATCTCTAAGAACATAACCAAGCAAAAAATGAGGCTCGTGTTCCTTACCTCCAAAAATAATCGGAGAGTGAGCATATGAAAGAAAGAGATTCATTGGACATATTCTGGGTAAAGATCAACCCTTTAAAGGATTAGTTGATTTTTGATGATCAAATCTTGAAAGATAGTTCACTTGTGTAGACTGTTCTTAATGATCCTTGAGATTCATATCATATTTTTGCTTCTACTCTTTGCTCGATGATGAGAGGTAATCCAAAAGCCTCGATATTTGAGGAGTTATCTCTGTTCTTTTACAAGAAGATCAATCGAGGTAGAAATGTCAATTGTGCATGTTGCAGGCGAATGTAAATGGAGCAAAAAGCATTCTAATGTGGACACTTCTAGTTGCGAGGTTGCGTACAGGGGAGCACACCATCTTTAGTGACACTTAGAGCACGTTGGGAGTTGCAAAGAATGATGTGTTCCATGATCCCACACATCACAGTGAGTGTAATATTGTCGTTATGTGAGGAAAGAGTCTCTATTGGAGAGATATGTTTGGCTTATGTGCCCACACAGCATAATGTTGGAGACTTTTTAACAAAGGCTCCGCCTAGGGAGAATTATGAAGCTTTTCCCAAAGCTTTGGGCTTAGTTGCTCTTGTGGATTGGTTTCTTCCTACATAGCTTGGCACATCCTTATACATGAGTGCCAGCTCCTTGTTCAACTCGTCCTTCCAGAGGGGGCAGGGGGTTTGTTGTTTTATTTCGATAGTCATGCATGTGAACATACGTAAGATCATCCGTGCACATTTTTCTCTCTATAGGAGATATCTTTTCCCCATACCTTTCTCGGCCTTTTGGCTAAGATGAAGTGTAGTATCTGTTCTTATCAGTTTAATATCTGATACGTGGTCCATCGGACCACTATGATATTAACCTAATTTCTTTTACGGGGGCAGCCCCCTCCCGGCAGCTTGCTGCCCGGGGGCTGCGCGCGTCGCCTCTGTATTGCACTGCCTCAGAGGCCTGGCGCACCCCCCCACCCAATCAATCAACATCAACAAAATCGTCCGGCCCATATGATGGATGTATCTCTCATCGAAATGTCGTTCGACGAGCCATACGTTGCGATGCATTCATCATCGCCCACATGCAATGATGGATTATATACACGTGGGGATGCAATGTTCATTGCACTCCAATGGTCTGACCTAATGATGGATTATACACGTGAGGACGCAATGTTCATTGCACTCCATTGGTCCGACCTCCAAAAGTATGGAGCAACAGCACTGTCTCCCATTCAATCGACTCCTTTGCATTCCAATGGTTAGACCATTGTGTGCATCCTTGATGGGCACCATGTTCATACCTCAAGAGTATGGAAGAGCATTGTGTGCATGCATCATTGATGGAAAACATCCATCTAAGTAAGTGTTGTGTTATAGGTACATAACAGATAAAGAAGGATCAAGGAGGGAGGTGTGCATGCATCATTGATGGAAAACATCCATCTAAGTAAGTGTTGTGTTATAGGTGCATAACGGATAAAGAAGGATCAAGGAGGGAGGTGTGCATGCATCATTGATGGAAAACATCCATCTAAGTAAGTGTTGTGTTATAGGTGCATAACAGATAAAGAAGGATCAAGGAGGGAGGTGCCTTCTGTGCATGCATCATTGATGGAAAACATTCATCGAAGTAAGTGTTGTGTTATAGGTGCATAACAGATAAAGAAGGGTCAAGGAGGGAGGTGCCTTCCAAACGCATCCCTTGGTTCGTCACGGATGCACGCACCTCACCTCCACGATCGTTCAAGCACCCAGCGGCAAGTCTAAGCACGTGACACCACACATGCAATGCAATCCCCTGCACCTCATCTCAATCATTCAAGCACCAAGCACACACGGATGCATGCACCTCATCTCAACCATCGCTCAAGCACCAAGCGGAAGTCTCTAAGAAGGTGAAACCACACATGCAACGCAATCCCGTGCACCTCATCTCAACCATCATCCAAGCACCAAGCGGAAGTCCCTAAGCACCTGACACCACACATGCAATGCAATCCCATGCACCTCCTCCCAACCATCATTCCACCACCAACCGCAAGTATCTTAGTAGGTCACATGCTCCTCCTTCCTACGGAAGTTTCTGCCTATGGACTTATATCCATCGACGTACCCCTCATTCCACGGTGGAGAGCAAACCCACCCACACCCACGTGAGACGGAAAGCCTACGTCTATCTATTCAACTACCCAATGTTTTATGTCATGTCGCACTTTTCCACTTGAACCTCCTCCTCTCTGCATTGTTTAGCCCATCCCTAGTCAAATCTAGAGGCCCAACAACACACCAAACGGGTCCCAATCAAACCAACATCGATGCAATCCGAGAAACGAAACTTCACCACCACATCCATCGGGCCTTTTCTTCATCCATATCTTTCATGTTTCTTGGGAATAGAAGCCGGCAACATTGCACCCCCTCCCAACAACTTCAAATGGGAATGTCGGTATCCAATCTGCGACTCCAATGTGGATGCCCGCCATGCATGTCCCCTCGACCCACGCTCATTCTGAGAGGCGGGGAAAGCACATATACGGCAAACATCATTTGTGTGGCCTCAAGGAGACCCAAAAAGCAAAAAGCAAAGGACCACTCTCATCCTCCCCCACCAGTGCACTCAATATCGCGACATCACTACGTCCGCTCGATTCTGTCAAAAGTTAGAAAGGGCTTCCCGAGGAGGGATGGAATCCAAACATGCCACACCAACCCCTTATCCATATGCACACACATATCTACTCACGGAGAGGAGGTGATAAGCATACACCACACCTCAAGTCTTCGTGAGGAGATGGACAATGGATCCGGGCACGACACAAGATCATAAAGCTTAATTCATAGGATTGTGATAGGGCGCCTAAGCGTCGGGGCTTCCTGGCATCCATCCGATTAAAAGGCAGAGGTGGCACCTTTAAGATGGATGATTCACCACAAGGTCATGATCCAAAAGATTGCCTTCAAACCAATACCAAAGGGAGGAACTGCTTTAGCTTCAGACGGTGATAATGTTCGATTGAGGGTTGAAGCATGCTATCTTTACCTTGACTCCACATGTCGTGGGAGATTGATGGTAAGAGAATCCGTATGGCTTCATGCTATAAGCATCCCTTGCAATACCTCAAGATGGTCTAAAAGCCTTTAAAGAATCATCGACAAAGGGCTTTCGATGATGGGATAATCTTCTAGAGAGAGTTGTTCAAAGAAGTCAAGGTGCATCTAGATTCGGCTGACATTGGTGGAGTGATCATGGTACGGTCAAATACAACTTACAATGCAAAACAAACGTGCCATGAGCAGGGTGGCTGCCAACCTGAACCCTCCTAATATGCCTCAAAGTTGGAGAAAGAGACTTTCAAGGGGAGGGGAAATTGTGACTCAAAATAGGCATACAATACGAGTGGCCTAGTGTGTTATACACTGTTTTATCAGCTGAGGTCAGTCGCTTTTCCAACTGAGGGGCATGTTGAACAATGCATTGTTGTTGTGTTAATTTATTAATCTATTAATGTGATTTGGTGGTTTTTTGATATAGCAGCTGAAGGTTCGTGAGGGCGTGAAAGCATGAAAGGGTGGACATCAATAATCGGACTTTAGGGCAGACATCAATAAATCCGATTTATAATTGAGTCTGTATATAAATCCGCATAGAAGGTTCTATTGTTAGAAATAGTTAGAAAAATAGTGGTTAGAATAAGGGTCATTGTAGACCGCAATTTCTGATATTAAAAGCAAAGGCTTTCTACAAAAGTTTCATGTAACTACTCTTTTCTACGTAATCAGAAATTCCTATAAATACATGCACTCTGTGGACTGTCAAAATAGAGTGCATGGGGGGGAGATTGCACCCAATACTACGTTCGGTCTTGTCTCTTGGCATCTCTATTTCTTCTGTGTGTTTTTTGCATTTGTAACCTCTATGTGCGTGTGAGCAAGATCCTGATAACAAAGTGTTTCAATACACATTCAACACAAGGCTCTTCTGTGGGAGGAAGGCATTAGAGTCCTCTTTCATCTCCAACATGTATCGCTCAAGTATCATTTTAAGCTCTCTTAAGAGAGGGAATGATAACTCATGAGCATTACGTCTCTAGATAGGGTGATAACTCCAAGTCCATAGGTCATGACTTCGATTCCCTATGGCTAAAACATTAGCATGAAAGCCTAAGAAGTAGGCTTTGCCAAATTGGATGGATTTTGTAAAGGATGAAGGCACCGAGTGGTCTATAGAAGAGGAACTTGGGCATTCTCGTACTTGAAAAGGTAGAAGAAAAGCATGCGATGCTATGAGAAATTTTCGCAGCAAGGATTCGAGTGTATATTCCATTCGATGCATGGGACTGAGACGTGTAAGCCTTTATATATTTTTGTGGTGATGTGTGCGCACACACTCAAGAGATTTTCTCCCCCTATCTTGTATATACGCCTATAGCCCTAATGGATCACTTATCTTTGTACATTCACATGGTAAAACATTCAATATTGTGTTGCGCCCCAAGTTTCTTTTTCTTCCTTGTGCTATTTCAATGCTTGTGTAGACCTCAAACTCCAACAATTGGCATTAGAAAAGGTCACCCCTTCCAGTAGGCCATCGGCCACACCACCCTATCATAGTCTCAGAACAACATAGAAATCAGTGAGAAGACTCAAATTATTGATTTGAGCTCACATCCACCTCCAAATCCACTCGTTCGATGGTTATACAGACAGATTCATCCTTTTGCATCAAACATATACAAAAGTTTCAGTTTGCCATTGCAGGCGCCTCCAAGTCCCCTACAAGCTGAGCAGAGCTCGATAGGGTGTTTTAGCTCAAATTTTTGAGATACAAACAATTTCCTACATCATGGCATTTGGCCAAGTACAATGGTTGAAAGCAATGACGTATTTGTCATGTGGGTGTTGAGGAAAATTTGGATGGTACTAATAATCCATTGTGGGCATACATGATCTGCCATGTATTGGTAGCAAAAGGGGTATCGAATATTGTGTATGGTGTTCAAAGACATCCGACTACACATGCAAATACACTTATTGAAGGAGATGTTGATGGTGTTGAAAATAATGATCTTTGATTTCCTCATCTTATTGTGGTTCACGCTGTACTTATTGAAGTGCAATTTTGTTGGGATGGCATAGATGCGTAGGCACATGCACTGATAGCTTTGTCTATCAAACGTGCCATTATCCCTCACATTGGCTCTTGCAAGACAAAGAAAGATGCTTGGGAATCTCTAAGAACATAACCAAGCAAAAAATGAGGCTCGTGTTCCTTACCTCCAAAAATAATCGGAGAGTGAGCATATGAAAGAAAGAGATTCATTGGACATATTCTGGGTAAAGATCAACCCTTTAAAGGATAAGTTGATTTTTGATGATCAAATCTTGCAAGATAGTTCACTTGTGCAGACTGTTCTTAATGATCCTTGAGATTCATATCATATTTTTGCTTCTACTCTTTGGTCGATGATGAGAGGTAATCCAAAACCCTCGATATTTGAGGAGTTATCTCTGTTTTTTTGCAGGAAGATCAATCCAGGTAGAAATGTCAATTGTGCATGTTGCGGATCAAGGTTTCTTATCTAGTCAAATGGGCAAATGTAAATGGAGCAAGAAGCATTCTAATGTGGACAATTCTAGTTGTGAGGTTGCATACAGGGGAGCACACCATCTTTAGTGACACTTAAAGCACATTGGCAGTTGCAAAGAATTATGTGTTCCATGATCCCACACATCACAGTGAGTGTAATATTGTCGTTATGTGAGGAAAGATTCTCTATTGGATAGATCTGTTTGGCTTATGTGCCAACACAAGATAATGTTGGAGACTTTTTCACAAAGGCTCCGCCTAGGGAGAATTATAAAGGTTTTCCCAAAGCTTTGGGCTTAGTTGCTCTTGTGGATTGGTTTCTTCCTACATAGCTTGGCACATCCTTATACGTGAGTGCCAGCTCCTTGTTCACCTCGTCCTTCCAAAGGGGGCAGTGGGTTTGTTGTTTTATTTCTATAGTCATGCATGTGAACATACGTAAGATCGTCGGTGCATTTTTTTCCCTCTATAGGAGATATCTTTTCCCCCAGATTGTACCTATGCCTATACTCGTAACCGTCGTTTATTCTTGTACATTTACTTGACAATACATTCGACATCGTGTTGTGCTCCAAGATTCTTCTTCTTCCCTCTGTTGTCTGTGTGCTTACGCACACCTCCAGCTGCTACAGTAAGGTACCCTGGAAAAGCCCTTGGAACGAGCTTTTCGAATCCTTCAAGCTTGCATTGAAGTGTGAAGTTCTTGGGAAGCCTTGGGCAACATTTGATTAATGTTTCAATCTTCTGGGCATGTGTGAGATTGTGGTTCAAGATACTCAAGATGAAAATAAGGCTCATGACACCAAGTTTATGAGCAAGGTTCGAGACACTCTTTGAGGTTGAGGGCATCAATTCAAGGGTACTTAGGGGGTTCGAGTGCTGTTCGACAAGGCTAGTAGGATATAAGAGCAGATCATTGAGGACAATGATCAACCGAGTTAAGAAGAATGCCAAAAAGTGAGGGGCAAGAGATTGTTGAGCCAACATTAAGAGGCAAGTACTTGGATTTCCTTCCCCCTCTGAGGCACAATATAGGAAATGCGAGCAGAGTGGTCATATGTAATGCACGGATTTCTCCTTGCATAAAGAAGCCTTAACTTAACCATAATATTTCTGAGGCACACATATGAAACCTTGTTTCTTCTTTCCTTTCCTGAAACTCAAACATGCATTTGATTGGCCCATCTAGTGCTCAACCCATAATTCCCTGGCTTATACAAGCAAGGGGCTCTACCTATCACGACATGTTCTTTGGCTAGAGAAGTTCTGGGAGGGGATGAGGATTGGTAGAGTTGCACTATGGAAGGAAATCTCAGTCTCCACCATCATTGCCCTTTTGTCCTCAGCATCTCCAACCTGTTTCTCATGATGGATCCAATGGCCTCATGCCTTTTGTAGAGTAGTTTCCTGATTCTTTGAGGGATGCGTACGTAATAAGAGAAGTGCTCAAGAACATGGTGCCCATTATCCCTTATAATCTTCATCCTACAAGTGAAAATGAGGCCAACCAATCTGGTGAGTATGCCAATCAATAGACACTTGAAACACAATGGATCTGCGATCGTATATGATCAGAGCTATGAGTACCCTTGCCAACATCTCTTAACTATATCTGCGACTTGAAACATTCGCCATTCTCATTGGATTGCTTGTTAGTGAAGGCGAAACCAATATCTTCATAGAGAGCAATAAGCAGTGAATGCAAATTAAAGAGGTAAGAGTAGGACTTCTTTTTCATTTCCATTCCCAGTGTGACCTTCAGAGAAGCTTCCCAAAAATACATCGAGGTGTGGAGGAGATCGAATTCTTACCGACTTCAAGTGGCGGAGATCAAATGAATTTTCAATCCAGGTAACATCTACCCAAACGAGGTGTATGATGACATGTCTCTAAGAAGGCATGGAGCTCAAAACGGAGCTCACTAGGATGATAAACATCCTGTTCCCACACCAGAATGGAGACCAACAAGCACGCAAAGAAAGAGCAGGCAAACGAACCCCCATTAGCTATATATGGACATAGGGCACCTGAAAAACACCATGAAAACCCCAAATGAAGTAGGAGATGAAAGAAAAGTGCTCAAGAAAGAGAATGCACGGAATTCCACTCAATCCTCTTCAAAAAGGTGAGAAGAGGCTAGGGCCTTTTTAAAGTCGAAAGAGAAACCCCTTTCCCACTTATCTTTCCTAAAAGTCTAAAGAATAGCTTTGTGTGCTCATAACGCATGCCCATCGAGCTCGAGAAAATGATACAAAATTGAAGGAGGTTGGACTAACACTCCACAGGCTCGAGGACTCCTTGGCCATTGCGAACGTGGAGTGATTTTGGAGAGAATGGACTTTTCCATTGATAGATTTGTAGCTCAAGCGTAAGCACCACCTCCTTTACTTGTCAATCCGCGGAGACGTGAGGACCGGTATGAAGACCACGAGCAAGTGAAGGCACAAGTGCATGAGTGAAAGCACACAAACATGCACACACATATACACACGCGCATAAAGTAAGATCAAAGAGAGGAACAATGGAAAGCTTAGATTGGAAAAGAGTTCTCTTACAAAAGCTCAATTCTCTCACAAGCTAACCCCAAAATGAGCTCTCTAGCTCTTTTTATAGTTTTTTGACTAGTTTTGGCCCTATCCAGACCTAGTATCCGGCCTAGTTAAAATTAGGTTCCAAGGCTTATTTGAGGGCTCAAACGAAGTCTAAAAATTATGAAAATTGGTAGGATGATAGTTCTAATACTCCTCAAGCTCAAGGATGCCTCGGCTTGAACAAAATGGAGTTAAAAAAAAATAGAAAATGGCATTTACAATGGTTTTTAGTGATGAAAATCACTATTTTTGTAGGGGATTCTTCTGAAAATTTGACATACACTTCTTGGAGCTCCCTACTTGCTCTCTCTTCTTCTATGTCCACTTCTTTGATGTGCTTCCATGTTTTATGCTTGACCTTGAGTTCCAACACTCCCACCCCTCTCGAGTCTGTCGTCTCTGACAGACCCTTGTTGTAATGGTTGTTCCAGGTAGTGTTTCAAGAGGTAGTGTCCATTCGGTAGGAACTGCAGCCGTCGCTCTTCCAAATGTAGCAGGGTTGGTTGTCGGTTTCTTCATTTGTCACTACGAGTCTTTTCAATTTGTAGTCCTTTGGTATGTGCTTCGTCGTTAAATGCCAGCACGATTGTGTCGTTGTGAGTCTCTGTTGATGTCCTCTAGATCTTCCAACATTGATGGTCATAGTAGTCATGGCAAGTACTCATAACCCATAACGGATGATGGGTAAGTGTGTGCGTGCATGGGTTGAGGAAAATATGTGCCTTGTGCATGGCCTTGTAATGTAGCCCTATGCATGCTTACGTGGAAAATGCATCGGAAGAAGTATGGTGCAAAAATTGGGGTCTTGAGCTAAGTGCTCAAGGGTATTCTGATGAAGAGGTTTCCTAAGCTATCATGGTTATGGTGTTTCCAAAGTAAAGATACTTACCATGGAGAAGGTTGATCGATGTTCATCTCTTCGTGTTGTACACTCGGCCTTTGGGATGCAACATTGTTGATGAATGTCCATGTTGATGGTCCACTGATGAGATCTTTTGAGTGGTTGATCCTCTCTTCTCTTTTCAAAGCAACATTTGCCAAATACTGAGAATTGAATTTCTTTATATTCCTTGGCAAACAACATTGGGTAACTACATCAAGCTTAGTTTCACATATTCTCTTTAGCTCACCATACGCAGGAGTCTTCTCCTCCAGAAGTACCCTTTGCAGATATCTCCTTGGATGCTCTCGTACATGAAGTAGTTAAGCATCACTCAAGTTGCGGACCTTCAAGCTCTTCATTCCTACCATGGTAAGAGGAAATCATAGTTGTAGATGCCATGTTCATGCCAAGTGCTTGCCATCTACCAGATAAGGCAGCAATAATATCATCTGCTAGCCGAGACACACTTCTATCCAAATTGATAAATGCCTAGTAATCAACAATTCCACCTTCAACTAAGCATGACTCATTCATGTTTCATAAGCCAAACCTGGGAACAACTTCTCTCTCGCTTTTTTTCTTTCTTTCTTTCTTTCTTTCTTTTTTTTTTTTGAGGAACAATGTCACAAAACAAGAAGATAGACGTTAGTATCAGTAAAACTAGTTGACCTGTGTCCATGTGCTCTTGTGCCTGGGATTCTCAAATGTGTCTATGCATGGCCATGTAATAGGGCCCTGTATCAATGCATACTTTGGAAGTGCATGCCCTGAATGGTGCAAAAGATAGGGTTGTGCAAGAAGCACATGGTTGTCGCTCGTCGAGGCTTTTGATGTTACTTGTAGTTGTTGATGCCGGCTTTGGTGGAGGTATCCATTGGATCTCGAAATGATGTAATCCTCCTTATTGGGGTCCATTTTAGAACAACATTTGGCACTGTAGAGATTACTTCAGGCGTCTTCCTCTTTGGATGCTTTCTGAACTGTGGTATCCAGTGTGGTTGGCACTTTGGTTCGGTGGAGGCTACTTGTACTTTTGGCTTCCAAACCCATATCCTTTTTGCACGTCTTCCTACTATTGTTGAAGAGCTGATTTGATCTTCGTTTGGTCTCTGTACGTGGTTCTTACCCTTTTCTCTTTTTGGCTTCTTTGTTGAGACCTTTCGCATGTGGGAGAACATAGGTTGTTGTGGATGTAAGAGCTTCTTTGGTACCCACATCTGTAATCACCCTTGGTGAGTCGTAGCGAATTTCTTAGGCACCCAAACTTGTTGAATATCTTGTGGTTGAGTTTGTCGTAGCTTCTGCATTCATCTCCTGGCCTAGTGGGAGTTCCTAGAGGGGAATTGTGGGGTTAAGGCCGGTGGTTGCTCTCCTTTTCGTACCCAAATCTGCTTCATGCTCGGTACTAATTTCCTTTGGAAATCTCGCTGTCTATTTGATATAGCAATTGTTCTGTTCGGTTGTGCTTGCTTTGTTGGTTGAGTTGTAGTGGCGGCATTAGTCCTTGCCCCAGAGGAGGAGTCCGCTTGTCTTTGAGCCTCTTCTTCCATGATTGAGTTCTCCTGTGACATAGAGCTTTTGACACATACAACATCTCTTTTGCTAAGATTAGTCCTAGAAGAACTACAAGATGTGACATCTCGATTTGTGAGCATGCCATTTTCTAGTTCTAATGTAAAGCATTGTCCCTGGACCCAAACTTGAAGAAGTTGACTTCTTAGGTTCAAGTTGACTACATTGTCATAAATCCAATCTTCTCCTAAGACAAGTGGTTCTATAAGGTTCTCATCTTGACTCACTAGCACTTTGACTTTCATTGGAACATCTTGAAGGTAGACGGGAAGTTCAACCTCGCCCAAACAAGGGGTTTCCACACCTCCGAATCCTATGAGATAAGCTTCTATGGGATTGATGTTCAACTGCAAGTCTTGGCAGTAGGAAAGTCTAACTGCACTACTTGCTGCCCCTGAGTCAATCAATGCTTTCACAGTCCTTGCACCGTTTCCTTGTCCTATCTCTATGGTCACAAATGGACGTCGGTCAATGACTTCAGAAGTCGTAATGCCTAATTTTTGGCACATATCCATGTGATTATTTTGGAGCTTTTGAGTTGACATCTAGGCATAGTTGCCTTAACTTATTTCGCCTTATGTGCTCTTTAGCCTCTGCTTGTGCTTCTTCCCTCACCCTTAACTCCTCTTCTTTTCGCTTCTTGGCAGTGTTGAGTCTCGTAAGCATATCCTCAATAAGAGGTTCTTGATATAGCTTGACTCTACAACCACTAATATAGTTTGGCAAGATATCACCTTCTAAAGTAGCCAATTGAACCGCACCGCTAGTGGAAATTCTGTTAATGATCATGGGTCCATATCCTCGTTTTTCCAACTTACGGGCATGTTGTTTTAGTGTGTAAACCAACACTAGATCTCCCTCTTTTAGTCCCTTATCCTTAATGTGTGCATCGAAGTACGCCTTTTGCCTTTTCTTCGCAGCGTAGATGTCGGCTGCCGCTCGTAGCCTCGTCTCACCTAAGCGTTCTAGATCAAAGATCTTGGAGGACAACTCATGTCCATTCCACTCATGCTCTTGTGCTACCCTTAAGGCTGAGATGAGGAAGTCCAGTGGTAGAACAACATTCTGCCCGAAGACCATATGAAATGGGGTGACATTCAGTACTGTTTTATAGGCAACTCGATAAGCCCAAACAGCATGATGAAGCTATTTATCCCAATCAGAGCGTTTATTATTTACCAGTTTTGTCAATACGTTACAAAGGATCTTATTAGTGCTCTTGGCTTTTCCGTTAGCTTGTGGGTGATAAGGGGCAGACTTCTTATGTATCACCAAGAATTCTTGGAGAAGATTTTCAATGATCTCATTCAAGAAGTGTGTGCCTCTATCGCTAACTAGCTCTATTGGTAGCCCATATCTTGTGAACACATTCTCGAATAAGAACTTAGCCATAGTCTGAGCATCATTCTTTGTTGTGGCTTTGATTTCTACCCACTTTGTAAGGTAATCAATGGCTACAATAATGTACTCTGCATGGGAGTTTCGAGCTGGGGGGTTAATAGGACCTATGAAGTCTATACCCCACTTTGAAAATGCACATCCTCCTATCATTGGTCTCAAAGGCATCTCATCTTTTCTAACTGGATATTGTGCCCGTTGGCATGTGTCGCATTTCTTCACATAGGTATGTGCATCCATATGAAGAGTTGGCCACCAAAGTCCTGAGAAAAGAATGGACTTGATTACTCGGTCAGGACCAAAATGTCCACCTGCAACACTGCTGATTCATGAATACACAGTCTTAAGTAACCATCTTTGCATCTTCGATATAGGTTGTCTCCTACCAAGGCATAGCCTTGAGCCTCTTGCTCCATGCTTCGTCTTCTTTCTAGACTAGCCTCTTTGGGTAATCTTCCCGACCTCATAAATTCTACCAATGGAGCACTCCAATCTGGAATTAATGACACTTGATAAAGGGTCGCATGCTCCACTGGGGGTCTCTCTCTGCACCTTGGACAATTCTTAATCCACTCATGTATTTCTTTGTCCATGCTAGGCCAATACACTCCTAAACGCTTCAGATTCTGCAATGTTCGTTGTTTAGAAAAGTGATTTCCTAGCAATCCTTCATTAGCTTGCTGCAACCAACTACTATGTTCATCATCCTCGACACAACAAGCTAATACACCCTCAGTATCTTGTTTGTACATGCTTCCTGCCAATATGTGATTTTTTTGTGATTTTACAATTTCTTCTTGTGATGTTTTCACATTCTTATTTGCAGGACCGAAGGTTAGGACTGGTACCAACTTATTTGCCCATTTAGGAACAACTTCTAAATTGAACAGATAAGCATCGGGTAATTTGTCAGACACTCCTTGCGGTGACTCTCCTGAAGCGATGCAAGAAAGGTGATCTGCCCGAAGGTGGGTTCTACCTTTCCTGACAACAACTTCAAAGTCATATTCCATTAGTAAGAGGAACCATCTTACTAAGCGTCCAGTATTGCAAGGTTTATTGACCAAATATAACAAAGCTTGATGATCAGTGAAAAACTTGAACTTGTTGGCCAATAAATAGTGTCTAAACTTCTTCACAGCATATACCATGCCTAAGCCCTCTTGCTCAGTTGTGGTATAGTTTCGTTCCGCTGCGGTTAGTTGTCTGCTAGCATATGCTATGGGTAAATCTAAATTTCCTTCACCAGTGGGTTGTGCTAACACACATCCTATGGCATGATTGGATGCATCCACATGGACATGGAATGGTTTATTCCAATCAGGAGTGGTCAGTATTGGTGATGTGCACAAACGTTTCTTCAGTTCATTGAAAGAATTCTTGCATTCGTCGTTCCACTCAAAATTAGACAACAAGGCATAAAGGGGTCTAGCTATGATTGCGTACATGTGGATAAACCTACGGTAATATCCACAATGGCCCATAGCGGCTTGTACCTCTTTAACACTCCTTGGCCGTGGCAGCTCTGCTATGGCTCGTACCTTATCTTCATCTGTTGAGATTCCATTCTTAGAAACAATATGACCTAAGATTTACCTTGACGCACCATGAACACACACTTTTCTGGGTTGAGACACACTCGATATTCTCTACACTTGTTAAAGATTTGTCTGAGTTCAGGGATGTGAAATCGTCTTTCTTGGGAATGAGCACATAAATCATCCACATATACTTCTAAGCTCTTTCGCAAGAACTCTTTGAAGACATGACACATGAGCGGTTGGAATGTTGCAGGTGCATTTGTGAGCCCGAATGGCATAACACGAAATGCAAAGATTCCCCACTCTGTGGCAAAAGCTATTTTGTGTTGATCTTCTGGGGCAATGGCTACTTGATTGTAACTTGAAAATCCATCAAGGAAGCTATAAACTTCCTTGCCTGCAACACTCTCCAATAGGTGTTATGTGATTGGAAGTGGATAACTATCTCTGATCGTAGTGGCATTAACTTTTTTAAGGTTAATACACACTCGCAACTTCCTGTTCTTCTTGGGTACCACTACAACGGGGGACACCCATTCAGTATGCTCAATCTCATAGATGAATCCAGCTTCAATAAGCCTATCAATTTCTTCTTTTATTTTGGCTGCATATGTATCATATATGTGTAGGGGTTCTGTTTGGTGGGCTATGCATCAGCAGTCATGAGGATAGTCTGAGAATAAATTCTTGGATCTACCCCTTTCAAGTCTCTATAGTGCCATGCACACACATCCCTATATTCCCTTAATAGAGCGACGAGCTCCATTTCTTCTCTTGCACTTAGGTCATCTCCTATGTATGTGCATCTCTCTTCGTTTTCTTCAATGGTCACTACAAGTTTCTTGGTCTTTTCTTTATTATCATATGATTCTCCTATGATGGCCTCTCTCTTAGGCATGCGTACCAAAATTTTGCGGTCGTCAACTTCATATTTCTTGAAGTTTTCTGGTACTTCAAACAATGATTCCTCCTCTTCTGGTTTCACTGCTTCTCTTTTCTTTTTCTTTTCACTGCTCTGAGTTAAAGCAACTATCCATCACAATGGACTCTAGATCATCGTCATTCTCTTCTTCTTCTATGACATCACTAGGGTCACATTCTTCTAGCAAGGGCTGACACATGAACACTGAAATATCATAACCCTCCTCATCACAATGAGGTGGCCATTGTTCTTCATTAACAACAATGTCCATGGTAGCTAAGATTTCTGGCCAGCCATGAGGCTCAAATTCCTCATCTGGAAAGATCATCGGTGTATAAGTTGGGTCTTTAATTGGTCTATCTCCTGGTGAAGTTCCTTCTTCTCGCGCCTTCAAGCGTTTTTCCTCGTCCTCTGCGACCTTGCACATCCACAAATGAGTATCTTCATGCAGCCATGATGGATCAGGTGAACTTTCAGAATGCACAGAGATTGAATCTTCTTTTGCTTTGTGGATAGGATTCCACTATAGGCGTGGTACATCTCTGAAGGAGTAATCCTTCAAATTGACCTTGGTGGTGACCCCTAAGTGCTGTTAGTGCAAGGAGTTGGTTCCCCAATCCTGTACTATTTGCAATTGTTGTAGGAAGGGTCTTCCTAGGATCATCTCATAGACATTATTTTTCTCAAAGTCACATATAGCAAATGTGTGCTCAAACTCTACACCACAAGTGGTTCGAGTTATCCCTTCTAGCAATCCTAGAGGTCTTTCAAAATGACCATCAGCCATTTGAAGCTTCATTCTGGTTGGTCTTAATGTGGGCTTGCCCCATTGCTTCCACAAGGAGGTGGTCGCAATAGCAACACCAGCACTTGAATCTATGATTGCTTTGGTTGTGTAACCTTGGTAGGTGATTGGAAGATAAGTATTACCTTCTTCACCCTCACACATGTCCCCTATTTTTTCTAGAGGTATCTCTGGTACTTTTTGTTTAGAGCCTGCTTTTGGCATTTTGGACTCAAGTTCTGGAACTTGATCCTTCACATGATTCCAAAGCTCAAGTTTTGCTTTGAGCAGCTCTTCTACAGTGAGATGACACTGAACCTTAGTGTTCTTCACGACATTAGTGTTCCTTGGAACCACTAAGTCTTCATTTCTTACTAGTATTGTGGGAGCTCTAATTTGGAGAGATTCAGATTCCCATGGGCTTGGAAATTGAGGCAGTTCTTCTAGGGTATTAGATTCAAAATCTAATCTTTCATCTTCTTGTTGTTCTGCTTCATCTCCGTAAATAGATGGAATGTCTTGGGGAAATTGATCATGAAGATAATCAATCTCAGGAATAGGAGGGGAGTTATTGTTCTCTTTGGCCTATTTCTCCTCTTGTATTTCCCGCAAGAACTCTTGAGAGTGCTCCTGAATTGAAGGAGGTATTCCAGCATCCGTGGAATTTGAAACATAAGCTCCCATTGGTGGTGAGCTTCTTCTCTCAATAACTGGTTGAGCCTGTGGAGGTAAAGAAACTTGTGGTTTGTTTATCAATTGCTCTAATCTTTCTAGTAAGCCCTGGAAATGCGAATCCGGTTTGACAAAGTTTGTCTGATTGAACTTTTGACTAGTCTCCAGTATAGCTTGAGCTTGTTCTACCATTTTCATGCACATTTTCATCCGTTCAATCTCTAAGTCCGCTCTAGGGTAACTCTTGTCTAGATTTGTAGCTGTAGGCCCTTCTTGAAGTCGAGCCTGGTAGGCCTTGAACATCATGTCCAAGCCTTCTGGGGTTGGATCTGCAAGAACAGAACCTGGTTGCGGTCTATTTACAATGGGTGCTGGGGTGGGATGAGGTGGAGTGGATAGAGTTTTGGCATGCGAGGGGTTTTGAGATGCAATGTCTTCTATTTTTGCTTTTGCATCTTTCAAGCTTTCTTCTAGTTCCGATAACTTTTTATTCCACTTGCGATTGGCCTTCTCTCTGGTATCCTTCCATGTTCTTGTTTTTCGCTTGCTAGGTTCTCCCGATTCACTCGACTCCGATTGCTCTGCTGGTTTATCTTGTTTTAATGCTTGTGCCCTAGTAACTGCCTGTACAGGTGCCACATTACTGCTACTGGCACTTGATTCTGCCACTAAGCCTACCACATTAATGGGTGTAATCTTGGGCGCACTAGAGGGGTTTCTTGGACAATCTCTGGGGAGATGGTCTTTGCCACAATCAGCACAAAAAGCTTGTATTGTGATAGCCTGTCCTTGACTCGGAGATGGTGGGTGGGGACAATCACGAAGGAAATGGTCACCCTGGCATCTGAAACATGGTCCTCTAGGGGCTTGTGGTCTTACTTGTCTCAATTGGGGCCTAGGGTTAGCATTTGCCTACATGACATTGGAGTATTTTGACTCCCAATTTTGTTCCATAGGTGGTGCCTCATATTGATACGGGTAAATCTCACTATGCTCAGGCGACTCATGTAATAAGCATGTGGACTACCTTCATGGGAGTAGTCTGAACTATGAGCATGAGAGTCATTATCTGGTATCAATGGGGTTAGTGGCACCAATGCTCTATTTGCATTTTCCTCTCCCACAACATACTTGACTGGAATCACGTTGGCAGGAGCTGGTGGTTGGTTTCCCAAGACTGGTTGTGGCCTATATTGTGCCTGATATTGGTGTTGTGGTTAATAATATGGCTGTTGGTCTTGGTTCTGATACCTACCTTGTTGGTAAGGTTGCTGATAAGTTTGTCTAACTGCCTGCCTATTGTAAGGACAATCTTGAGCTGTTTGGTTCGTGTATTTTCTCTCAATAGTGCAATATGGAACATTCCTTTCTCTAATGTTTTGGTTTTGCATTGGGCATACATTAGCCATGTGGTCGCCTCCGCAAGTATAACACCGATTCAATGGAGTGACTCTCTGTGTTTGTCTATTTTGGACTCCCAGCTTCTTGGCAACTTGCTCAGCTATCTCCTCTATTTCCGTGGAGATTTTTGATGTATGACTAGTAGAACTATCCGAATCCTTATAGAGTTTGGACAATCCTAACTCCTCACCCAAGTTATCTTCTATGTCAATGCACGTCCGCACACACTCTTCTATGGATCTAGGCTCTTTCAAGTACACATATGATCTTAACTTTGTGCTCAGTAAGCCATCTAAGAACAAAGCCACTTGTTTGGCTGGTGTGGGTAACTCTGGAGTAGGGCATCTTTCTAGGTACTGTTTGAACCTTCTACCTGCTAGTCGCACTGTTTCTTGGGGTGTCTGCTTGAAACTGTGCATCAAGGATGATGTGTTATGCCTGATAGCACTCTTGGAAAATTCTACAATGAATTCGTCTAGCAGCTGAACTATGTCACGATAGTTGCGACTACTCAGTGGTTGAAACCAAGCTAAGGCAGTGCCCTTAAGAGTCAAACCAAATGCCTCGTACTGGGTGAACAAGTCCTCAAACTGCTCAGCTCTTAACACTTGTTTGAACTCGGCCACATGATCATAAGGATCTCCTGCGTCGTCAAAATAATTCTTCATTGCCTTGATCACTTGAGTGGGTCTAAGGGTTCTTGTGTTCCCTCGGGGTCTAGGCAATGGAAAAACATGTTCATCTCTTTGTTGCCTATGTGCTTGATGTCTCTCTCTTTCAGGTCTTTCATTTTCAAATCCTGACCTATTCCTGCCCACGGTGTGTGCAAAATTTACCTCAGGTCTCTCTCTAGTTCTTTCTCTCTGGGCTTCATGAGCGTGGGATGATCCTACTCCTTGGATGCCATGGGAAACATTGGATCTTGGTGGAGGGAAAATCAATTCACTCTTCCAAGCATATGCATGTCTATCATGTTCTGTTACTAAGAAAATTTTCTCTCCAGGTATAACACTTTGCCTGGTGTCTCTGGATCCTTGAACTCGTAGATGATGACTATGCCCAATTGGCTAGGTTGATCTGGCTTGAATCTCCAAAAGGCTTCCTGTGTTTCTCTATTCAAGAATAGTTCTATGCTTTTGTTGTCTTGAGGGATCCAATCCGGAGTGATCACTCGGGTCAAAACTGACTTACCTCTAGGAGTCTAGGGTCCTTGTCCTACATTTCCTTGTTCTAGGTCTCCTATTTCATTCTCAGGAATGACATTTCCAAACTCATCAGTCCTATCTGGTAGGTTGGTGACCACATACATGGTTCCTTCCTTATCAATGTATGAATCCTCTTCGAACTTGACCACCGGGTGTTCAAGTCCAAAGGATTGAACTGGATTTTTGAGTTGGACCACTGATCGCCTCAGGCCATCCTCATAGATGCGAGCACCTAATCGGTTGGTCCGAATATATTCCAACTGTGTCTTATAGGGACCTTCTGGTGTTTGTAAATAATCAGTTACTGAGCCACCTACAAGTTTCCCCATGCTAAAAGACATTTATGAATCACTTGTGTCTGAACTTAGTCTGTAAGGATGACCACTTAGTTGTTGTGCCCAAGACTTAGCTGTATGGTTGACACTAGCCTCAGAAGATCTAATGCTTTTTTTATCCTTGCCTAGGTGTCTACCAGACCTCAGGTTCATAAGCTTTGTCTTCTAGTGCCAAAATTCCCCTTTGTATTGCTCAAAATCCCTTGGGGCCCCCTTGGTTTCCTAGTCCCACCGGAGGGTCAACTTCAAAATATCCTATTGCTCAAAATATCCTTGGGGCCCCCTTGCTCAAAAAATGGACTTCGGATGAAAAAGTTATGTCAAATCAGGCTCCTGGGGGTCAAAACAGGCAAACAGGACCTTTTGGAAAAAATCGCGATTTTGTGAACTTCAAGAGAATCGCGATTTTGTGAACTTCAAGAGAATCGCGATTTTGTGAACTTCAAGAGAAGACTCAAAATATTGATTTGAGCTCACATCCACCTCCGAATGCACTCGTTCAATGGCTATACAGACAGATTCATCCTTTTGCATCAAACATATACAAAAGTTTCAGTTCGCCATTGCAGGCGCCTCCAAGTCCCCTACAAGCTGAGGACAACTCGATAGGGTGTTTCTGCTCAACTTTTTGAGATACAAATAATTTCCTACATCACGGCATTCAGCCAAGTACAATGGTTGAAAGCAATGACGTATTTGTCATGTGGGTGTTGAGGAAAATTTGGATGGTACTAATAATCCATTGTGGGCATACATGATCTGCCATGTATAGGTAGCAAAAGGGCTATGGAATATTGTGTATGGTGTTCAAAGACATCCGACTACACATGCAAATACACTTATTGAAGGAGATGCTGATGGTGTTTAAAATGATGATCTTTGATTTCCTCATCTTATTGTGGTTCACGTTGTACTTATTGAAGAGCAAGTTTGTTGGGATGGCATAGATGCGTAGGCACATGCACTGATACCTTTGTCTCTCAAATGTGCCATTATCCCTCACATTCGCTCTTGCAAGACAAAGAAAGATCCTTGGAAATCTCTAAGAACATAAACAAGCAAAAAATGAGGCTCGTGTTCCTTACCTCCAAAAATAATCAGAGAGTGAGCATATGAAAGAAAGAGATTCATTGGACATATTCTGGGTAAAGATCAACCCTTTAAAGGATTAGTTGATTTTTGATGATCAAATCTTGCAAGATAGTTCACTTGTGTAGACTGTTCTTAATGATCCTTGAGATTCATATCATATTTTCGCTTCTACTCTTTGGTCGATGATGAGAGGTAATCCAAAACCCTCGATATTTGAGGAGTTATCTCTGTTTCTTTGCAGGAAGATCAATCGACGTAGAAATGTCAATTGTGCATGTTGTGGATCAAGGTTTCTTATCTAGTCAAACGGGCAAATGTAAATGGAGCAAGAAGCATTCTAATGTGGACACTTCTAGTTGTGAGGTTGCATACAGGGGAGCACACCATCTTTAGTGACACTTAAAGCACATTGGCAGTAGCAAAGAATGATGTATTCCATGATCCCACACATCACAGTGAGTGTAATATTGTCGTTATGTGAGGAAAGATTCTCTATTGGAGAGATCTGTTTGGCTTATGTGCCCACACAGGATAATGTTGGAGACTTTTTCACAAAGGCTCCACCTAGGGAGAATTATAAAGCTTTTCCCAAAGCTTTGGGCTTAGTTGCTCTTGTGGATTGATTTCTTCCTACATAGCTTGGCACATCCTTATACGTGAGTGCCAGCTCCTTGTTCACCTCGTCCTTCCAGAGGGGGCAGCGGGTTTGTTGTTTTATTTCTATAGTCATGCATGTGAACATACGTAAGATCGTAGTGCACTTTTTTCCCTCTGTAGGAGATATCTTTTCCCCTAGATTGTACCTATGCCTATACTTGTAACCGTCGTTTATCTTTGTACATTTACTTGACAATACATTCGACATCGTGTTGTGCTCCAAGATTCTTCTTCTTCCCTTTGTTTTCTGTGTGCTTACGCACACCTCCAACTCCTACAGTAAGGTACCCTGGAAAAGCCCTTGGAACGAGCTTTTCGAATCCTTCAAGCTTGCGGTTAAGTGCGAAGTTCTTGGGAAGCCTTGGGCAACATTTGATTGATGTTTCAATCTTCTGGGCATGTGTGAGATTGTGAATCAAGATGCTCAAGATGAAAATAAGGCTCATGATACCAAGTTTATGAGCAAGGTTCGAGACACTCTTCGAGGTTGAGGGCATCAATTCAAGGGTACCTAGGGGGTTCGAGTGTTGATCAACAAGGCTAGTAGGATTGAAGAGCAGATCATTGAGGACAATGATCAACCGAGTTAAGAAGAATACCAAAAAGTGAGGGGCAAGAGAATTTTGAGCCAACATTAAGAGGCAAGTACTTGGATTTCCTTCCCCCTCTGAGGCAGAATACAGGAAATGCGAGCAGAGTGGTCATATGTAATGCACGGATTTCTCCTTGCATAAGAAGCCTTAACTTAACCATAATATTTCTGAGGCACACATATGAAAGCTTGTTTCTTCTTTCCTTTCCTGAAACTCAAACATGCATTTGATTGGCCCATCTAGTGCTCAACCCATAATTCCCTGGTTTATACAAGCAAGGGGCTCTACCTATCACGACATGTTCTTTGGCTGGAGAAGTTTTGGGAGGGGACGAGGATTGGTAGAGTTGCATTATGGAAGGAAATCTTAGTCTCCACCATCATTGCCCTTTTGTCCTCAGCATCTCCAACCTGTTTCTCATGATGGATCCAATGGCCTCATGCCTTTTGTAGAGTAGTTTCCTGAATCTTTGAGGGATGCGTACGTAATAAGAGAAGTGCTCAAGAACATGGTGCCCATTATCCCTTATAATCTTCATCCTACAAATGAAAATGAGGCCAACCAATCTGGTGAGTATGCCAATCAATAGACACTTGAAACACAATGGATCTGCGATCGTATATGATCAGAGCTATGAGTACTCTTGCCAACATCTCTTAACTATATCTGCACATGCTCTGGAAACATTCGCCATTCTCATTGGATTGCTTGTTAGTGAAGGCAAAACCCATAGAGAGCAATAAGCAGTGAATGCAAATTAAAGAGGTAAGAATAGGACTTCTTTTTCATTGCCATTCCCAATGTGACCTTCAGAGAAGCTTCTATCCACAACCTTGTAAACCATGAAAATATCGAGAGCCTAGTGTGGGCATATAATGGAATGGCGAGTGAAGCGGAATTAATATGAAGTATTGTTTGGGGATGTAAGTTTTTTGATTTGTTTCATTTCATAGCGGTGTTTTCGGCAAAGGGGTAGACAAAGTACTTCTCGATCAGAGTGGGCAGGCCATCGTCGTCGACTGCAATCGAGTCCGGGCTCCTCGTACAGACGAGCCTTCTAGGTACTGGAACATGATGATGATGTGGTACTTGATATGTGGTACTCGAACATGATGATGATGGATATCCATGATGAAATTGAAAAGGGTTTGTAGTATATCTAGGTGTCTCATGATAGGTAGTACTCCTCTTTTGAATCTGATGATGATCCTTCTGATGTGGGATGGTGATTGTAGAAGTCCTAATTCCAACTTGCTTCTTCTTCTTCTTAGGATATTTGAATACCATATGATCATAATCTCCACAATAAAAGCATAATCCATTGTCTTTACGATGTTTCCTTTCCTTTTGTGTAAGTCTTCTGACGGTAATGTTATCCAACTACATTGGTTCTGGTTGAGATTCTTCCAATATATGTTGTTGAGGAACTGAGATAAACTTGTATTCTCGATCATAAATAGAAATCTTCTTCTCTTGCTTTCTCTCAAACAACCTATTGTCACACTCAATTGCTTGATTCATGAATTCATTCAAAGTATTTACCTTGGGCATGGTTAACATGAGGTCTTTGACATCATCACATAAGCCCCATCGAAATTGGTTGATAAAATAATCCTCGTGCCATGTGACATCACAAATGATTTGTGTGAATTGTGATGCATAAGTAGATGTAGGCCTATTTCCTTGATATAGCTTCCTTAGCTTTGTTTCAGCAACACGTGAACAATTAGTATCTCCAAATGAAGATGTGAACTCTCAAATAAAGGCCTTGAAATAATGTAAAATATCCATTTCCTTCTCAAGGATAGGTACAAACCAAGAAAGAGCAGGACCACATAATAGAGTTCCTATGAGTCCTACTTGAGAAGCATCATCTTGGTACCTATCTGGTTGCATCCTTATGAATAGCTTCACTTGTTGCACAAATCCTCAAAACTTTGATCTTGTCCCATCAAATTTCTCAGGCATGCTCACCTTTGGACTTTTCTTGATGTTAGTTGGCATGGGGCTACAAGATTGACTTACAATGGTCTACAACTCTTGGATTTGCCTT
Organism: Ceratopteris richardii; assembly: GCA_020310875.1. NCBI lineage: Eukaryota > Viridiplantae > Streptophyta > Polypodiopsida > Polypodiales > Pteridaceae > Ceratopteris > Ceratopteris richardii. The sequence continues at coordinate 82,278,912 of CM035408.1, read as the reverse complement.
TGAAGTTTTGTGATTACATCTTGAATACTTTGATGTTGGATCCTTTGTTGGTTTTCTCGTATCTCTTGGACTTGTTGTTGAATTACTTTAAGTGCAGAAAAAAATTCTTCTCGAATAATCTCCATGGTTCTTGGTCTTGATGAAGATAGTCTTGCCAAAATGTCCGGGGAGCACTAGATTGTGCTCTCTCACTTAACTATACAAGATTTTTGAAATACACTTATGATTACAAGAACACCCAGGTAGGGAAAATAATGCAAGAAGATATAGTTGATACAAGATGTCCCACAACCTGGGACCAATAGATATGGAAAAATGGACTAGAGATGATATAGGAGATCCCACGACCCGGGATCGTAAGTATGAGACAAGATGTTTGGATTACAAGAACCCCCTTCTGGGAGATGAACTGAATACAAGAAAGAGCTTGACAAGATCTCATACTACGAGGTTACAAGAGGACAAAATAGTATGTCCAAGAACTAGATTAGGCAAGACTCAAACAAGGAACAAGACAAGAACTGGAACTGGAACCTGGAGAGTACTTACTTGGCAGTCACGACTCCTTGAGCTCCCATGTTTGGTATTGCCAAGACTGAAAATGAATGTGGCCCAAGCCTCCTTATATAGGATTTCAAGGGCTGTTCTCAAGGGCGGTTTCCAAAATTGTGGTTCAAGATACTCAAGTTGAAAATAAGGCTCATGACACCAAGTTTATGAGCAAGGTTCGAGACACTCTTCGAGGTTGAGGGCATCAATTCAAGGGTACCTAGGGGGTTTGAGTGCTGATCGACAAGGCTAGTAGGATATAAGAGCAGATCATTGAGGACAATGATCAACCGAGTTAAGAAGAATGCCAAAAAGTGAGGGGCAAGAGATTGTTGAGCCAACATTAAGAGGCAAGTACTTGGATTTCCTTCCCCCTCTAAGGCACAATACAGGAAATGCGAGCAGAGTGGTCATATGTAATGCACGGATTTCTCCTTGCATAAAGAAGCCTTAACTTAATCATAATATTTCTGAGGCACACATATGAAACCTTGTTTCTTCTTTCCTTTCCTGAAACTCAAACATGCATTTGATTGGCCCATCTAGTGCTCAACCCATAATTCCCTGGTTTATACAAGCAAGGGGCTCTACCTATCACGACATGTTCTTTGGCTGGAGAAGTTTTGGGAGGGGATGAGGACTGGTAGAGTTGCATTATGGAAGGAAATCTCAGTCTCCACCATCATTGCCCTTTTGTCCTCAGCATCTCCAACCTGTTTCTCATGATGGATCCAATGGCCTTATGCCTTTTGTAGAGTAGTTTCGTGATTCTTTGAGGGATGCGTACGTAATAAGAGAAGTGCTCAAGAACATGGTCCCATTATCCCTTATAATCTTCATCCTACAAATGAAAATGAGGCCAAACAATCTAGTGAGTATGCCAATCAATAGACACTTGAAACACAATGGATCTGCGATCGTATATGATCAGAGCTATGAGTACTCTTGCCAACATCTCTTAAGTATATCTGCACATGCTCTATACAACTTGAAACATTCGCCATTCTCATTGGATTGCTTGTTAGTGAAGGCGAATTAAAGAGGTAAGAGTAGGACTTCTTTTTCATTGCCATTCCCAATGTGACCTTCAGAGAAGCTTCTATCCACAACCTTGTAAACCATGAAAATATCGAGAGCCTAGTGTGGGCATATAATGGAATGGCGAGTGAAGCGGAAGTAATATGAAGTATTGTTTGGGGATGTAAGTTTTTTGAAGAGTTTCATTTCATAGCGGTGTTTTCGGCAAAGGGGTAGACAAAGTACTTCTCGATCAGAGTGGGTAGGCCATCGTCGTCGACTGCAATCGAGTCCGGGCTCCTCGTACAGACGAGCCTTCCAGGTACTGGAACATGATGATGATGTGGTGCTTGATATGTGGTACTCGAACATGATGATGATGGATATCCATCATGAAATTGAAAAGGATTTGTAGTATATCTAGATGTCTCATGATAGGTAGTACTCCTCTTTTGAGTCTGATGATGATCCTTCTGATGTGGGATGGTGATTGTAGAAGTCCTAATTCCAACTTGCTTCTTCTTCTTCTTAGGATATTTGAATACCATATGATCATAATCTCCAGAATAAAAGCATAATCCATTGTCTTTAAGCTGTTTCCTTTCCTTTTGTGTAAGTCTTCTGACGGTAATGTTATCCAACTACATGGGTTCTGGTTGTGATTCTTCCAATATATGTTGTTGAGGAACTGAGATAAACTTGTATTCTTGATCGTGAATAGAAATCTTCTTCTCTTGCTTTCTCTCAAACAACCTATTGTCACACTCAATTGCTTGATTCATGAATTCATTCAAAGTATTTACCTTGGGCATGGTTAACATGAGGTCTTTGACATCATCACATAAGCCCCATCAATATTGGTTGATAAAATAATCCTCGTGCCATGTGACATCACAAATGATTTGTGTGAATTGTGATGCATAAGTAGACGTAGGCCTATTTCCTTGATATAGCTTCCTTAGCTTTGTTTCAGCAACACGTGAACAATTAGTATCTCCAAATGAAGATGTGAACTCTCGAATAAAGGCCTTGAAATAATGTAAAATATCCATATCCTTCTCAAGGATAGGTGCAAACCAAGAAAGAGCAGGACCACATAATAGAGTTCCTATGAGTCCTACTTGAGAAGCATCATCTGGGTACCTGTCTGGTTGCATCCTTATGAATAGCTTCACTTGTTGCACAAATCCTCAAAACTTTGATCTTGTCCCATCAAATTTCTCAGGCATGTTCACCTTTGGACTTTTCTTGATGTTAGTTGGCATGGGGCTACAAGATTGACTTACAATGGTCTAAAACTCTTGGATTTGCCTTTGAAGTTTTGTGATTACATCTTGAATACTTTGATGTTGGATCCTTTGTTGGTTTTCTCGTATCTCTTGGACTTGTTGTTGAATCACTTTAAGTGTAGAAAAAAATTCTTCTTGAATAATCTCCATGGTTCTTGGTCTTGATGAAGATAGTCTTGCCAAAATGTCAGGGGAGCACTAGATTGTGCTCTCTCACTTAACTATACAAGATTTTTGAAATACACTTATGATTACAAGAACACCCAGGTAGGGAAAATAATGCAAGAAGATATAGTTGATACAAGACGTCCCACAACCTGGGACCAATAGGTATGGAAAAATGGACTAGAGATGATATAGGAGATCCCACGACCCTGGATCGTAAGTATGAGACAAGATGTTTGGATTACAAGAACCCCCTTCTGGGAGATGAATTGAATACAAGAAAGAGCTTGACAAGATCTCATACTACGAGGTTACAAGAGGACAAAATAGTATGTCCAAGAACTCGATTAGGCAAGACTCAAACAAGGAACAAGACAAGAACTGGAACTGGAACGTGGAGAGTACTTACTTGGCAGTCACGACTCCTTGAGCTCCCACGATTGGTATTGCCAAGACTGAAAATGAATGTGGCCCAAGCCTCCTTATATAGGATTTCAAGGGCTGTTCTCAAGGGCGGTTTCGAAATTGTGGTTCAAGATACTCAAGTTGAAAATAAGGCTCATGACACCAAGTTTATGAGATAGGTTCGAGACACTCTTCGAGGTTGAGGGCATCAATTCAAGGGTACCTAGGGGGTTCGAGCGCTGATCAACAAGGCTACTAGGATATAAGAGCAGATCATTGAGGACAATGATCAACCGAGTTAAGAAGAATGCCAAAAAGTGAGGGGCAAGAGATTGTTGAGCCAACATTAAGAGGCAAGTACTTGGATTTCCTTCCCCCTCTAAGGCACAATACAGGAAATGCGAGCAGAGTGGTCATATGTAATGCACGGATTTCTCCTTGCATAAAGAAGCCTTAACTTAATCATAATATTTCTGAGGCACACATATGAAACCTTGTTTCTTCTTTCCTTTCCTGAAACTCAAACATGCATTTGATTGGCCCATCTAGTGCTCAACCCATAATTCCCTGGTTTATACAAGCAAGGGGCTCTACCTATCACGACATGTTCTTTGGCTGGAGAAGTTTTGGGAGGGGATGAGGATTGGTAGAGTTGCATTATGGAAGGAAATCTCAGTCTCCACCATCATTGCCCTTTTGTCCTCAGCATCTCCAACCTGTTTCTCATGATGGATCCAATGGCCTCATGCCTTTTGTAGAGTAGTTTCCTAATTCTTTGAGGGATGCGTACGTAATAAGAGAAGTGCTCAAGAACATGGTGCCCATTATCCCTTATAATCTTCATCCTACAAATGAAAATAAGGCCAACCAATCTGGTGAGTATGCCAATCAATAGTGTTGGTGCAGACCAATCACCAATTGGATGTTTGGAAGATTAAAGAATGAAGGAAGATTCAATTCATGAAACTAGAAAGAAGGATACATTCAGAGGATATGAGGAATGTACACATATGTACATTAGTATAGTCATAGTTCACTTAGATCTTTGATTAGTCATAGAGTTGTACAAATTTCTCTATAAATACCTTGAAAATGTCGAGGCGTGATATGAGAGCATATGAAAGAATAGATAGAAGTCAAGAAAGGAGAAGTTAGATGTCATGAGACATGTGAAAAGTTAGTTGAGTTTCCTCTCATCACTCAACTGTAATTTTCTGAGTAATCGAAGAAATATTACGCCCGATGTTTCTGTGTCTGTTCCGTCTGTGTTAGATCATTTGTGAAATCTTTTTGAGGATATCTAAGTTCATAGTTAATGAGTCTATGACTTGAGTTTCAGAGTCTAATTGTGAACAGGCTAGGAGAATTGTGTGTAGGAACATTCATATGTAAAGAATGTTCACAGTCTTCTGAAACAGGCGCAAATTTCGAGTTCAATGAAATGAGTAGTGCTCAGTGTACAGTGTAAAGTTTTACACATATGATAGCTCAAAATCTAAGTTGAGAGATAAGCTATCTATAGCCAAAAGGATTTGACAAAACGGGTTCGACATTGTGAGAACTAAAGTTAAGAAGTTAGGGGTGTCAAAACTGACTTCTCAGAAGTACAGATTTAGACATAGGTAACTTGTGAAGTTGATTTCTCAAGTTATACTAAAGCTTTTGAAGAAATTTAACTTGGATGAGGTGCGCAACTTCTAGGCGACACTCCATACAAAATTTCATAGAAAACTTTACATGTTTGATAGGTCAATGAGAAGAAATTGTGCAGCAGACTTTCTGTGTTTTATCTTCTTCACAGAATTTTTCAACTTTTGATAATTTGGAGATTGAACCTCTAGTTTGGTGAAGATTTTGACTTACTCTTGGTATAGAGGTGCTCTAATCACAAGAGTAGGTTATTCTTTTGGAGATTAACACTCTCCATCAGTGGTATCAGAGCAGGAGACATCAAAATCAAGGAAAGGAGGATTCCGACTGCTGCAGATTCAAGAAATTCAACAACTGAAGAACTAAAAGGTGAAAGCTTGAAGGCAAAGCTTGAGGAGGAGACCATACGACATCAAGAAAGACAAAAGGAGTCTAATTCGAAGCAAAGGTACATATATCATTTATAAAGCTTGAAGATTTCAATACACAGGTAGAAGAAAGATGGGAGATTCTCTTCAGATAGAGAAATTGGATAGGGAAAACTATCCTGCATGGTCAATGAGGATGGAAGCTCATCTTATGAGCAAAGATTTAATAGCCTACATCACAGGAGAAGAAGAGAAGCCACAGTTCAGAGATCCTAGTGTTCCAACTAGGGAAGAGTTAGCAGATTTGAAAAATTGGATGAAGAAAGATGCTCAAGCTAGGAGCATTATCTATATGGCAGTCAATGATTACTTGTTACCTCATATTCGAGGTCTTGAAAGTGCAACTGATATTTGGAATGCTTTGGAGGAGCATTTCCAGAATACTACTAAGTCAAGGAAGGCATCTTTATGGGCAGAATTTACAACCTTCAAGAAGAAGGCCTCTCAATCTATTTCAGACTATGTAACAAGGATGAAAGACATTGCAAATGCATTAGGAGCTGTTGATGAAGACATTGAGGAGGATAAATTGGTAAGGCAAATCCTTACAGGTTTGAGAGGTGATGACAAATGGAAGCCATTCATTTTGTCTATAGAATTTTCACTTGATCATTTCACTCCTGATTTAAATCAGTTGCTAGGTCATATGCTAACATTTGAGCAGGATGTTAAAGGAGATGGTGACAAGAGTGCAGGTCATGCAATGTACTCAAAGGACAAGAAGAAAGCTAGCAAAGGAAAGCAACAAGCAAATGAAGATGAAGGAACAACTAGTCAAGCCAACTTCCTAAGAGGTAGAGGAGGTGGCAAAGGTAGAGGAAGAGGCAGGAATAACAAAATGGAGGCAAAGCTTGCTGGATTTGTGGTAAGACAAATCACTTAGCTAATGATTGTTGGCACAATACTCAGAGTAATAATGGATATAGTCAAAACTATAATGTAAGAGGAAGAGGTGGCAGAAATCAAAGAGGTAATTTCAGAGGCAGAGGTAGTAGGGGTTACTTTGGAAGAAATGCAGGTAGAGGATTCCAAAGTCAACAATATAACAATACCTACTACAATTATGCTTCAGATCAAAAGGAGGATTCAACATTGATAATGAATGCAACTTGGGAAAGGTAGAGTGAAGATCAAAGAGTCTTCTACATTGACTCAGGGTGTAGCAATCACCTAAGTGGTAATATAGCTTTGATGACTGATTTGGAGAATAAGGTTTTGAATCATGTTGTTCAAACAGGTGACAACACAAAGCACAATGTGAAGTCAATTGGATCAGTGAAGGCTAAGGATGGTAGTACCTTATTGAGTAAGGTTCTGTATGTTCCTACAATTCCTAAGAATTTGATAAGTGTAGGACAAATTGTTGAAAAGGGATATGAAGTAAGGTTCACTAATGATGGAGTATATGTGGAAGACCCTAGTCAAGGGTATAAGCAGATTGTTTCAGGGAAGAAAGAAGGAAGGTTATTTACATTGAAGATTCAAGGCAATATTGGTCATGCTATGTTCACATATGGAGGACATAAGATCTCTGAGTTAGATCTTTGGCACAAGAGGCTTGGACATTTCAATGAAAGAGGTACTAAAGACATGATTAACAATGGTTCAGTGCTTGGTTTGCCTAATGTTGCAGGTCAACATATGACATACAAATGTGAGGCATGTCAATTAGGTAAAGCTCATAAGCTTTCCTAATCCAAGCATGGTTTTATGTACTCAGAGAAGCTTGAATTGGTACACACAGATGTGTGGGGACCATCAAAGGATTTTAGTATAAATGGGTCAAGGTATTATGTGATTTATGTTGATGATGCTACTAGATGGATCACTATTTATGTGATCAAAGATAAGTCAGAAGTGTTTAATACATTTAAACACTATCATGTATATGCAGAAAGAATTACAGGTCATAAGTTGAAAAGACTAAGGTCAGATGGAGGGGGAGAGTATTTCTCTAATGAATTCAGTGATTACTTGTGGAATGCAGGTATAAAAAGGGAAGTTACTTGCAGGTACTCTCCTCAACAAAATGGTGTAGCAGTAAGGAGAAATAGAACACTTGTTGAGTTTGCAAGATCCATGATGAAAGAGAAAAATTGCCCTAATTATTTGTGGGCTGAAGCTGTAAATACAGCTACTTATTTAGTCAATAGGTTACCATGTAAAGCCTTGCAGGGTATGACACCATATGAGGCTTGGTGGGGTAAGAGACCTACCTTGGATCATTGCAGAGTTTTTGGATGTGTGGCATATGCATATGTCCCATCACAATTAAGACACAAATTGGAACCTAAAGCTGAAAATTGATGTGAAAAATGCTTTTTTGAATGGTTATATTTCAGATGATGTATTCATGGAGCAACCTCAAGGGTTCAGAGATAAAAGGTATCCAGATCATGTGTGGAAGCTCAAGAGAGCTTTGTATGGCTTGAAGCAGGCCCCAAGGTCATGGAATTATAGACTTGTAAAGTTCTTGAAAGAACTTGGATTTCAGGTGTCTAAAGTAGATAGTAGCTTGCTTGTCAAAGCAAGTGATAATGGTTTCATATACATGTGCATATATGTTGATGATATAATCCTTACAGGTACAGATGAAGAAGGAATACAAAGACTCAAGAAGCAAATGGAAAAGGAATTCAAAATAAGTGACTTGGGAGACTTGTCATACTTCTTGGGCATGGAGATTACATATACTCAACATGGAGTATTTGTGACTCAAGAAAGGTATTTGAAGAACTTGTTAATCAAGTTTAAAATGGATGATTGCAGGGTAGCACCTACACCAATGGAGGTGAATCACAAATTGAGTAAATTTGGAGGTGAAGAATTCAAGGACATGAGACAATATCAGAGTTTGGTTGGTAGTCTTATCTATGCTACTTTAACTAGACCTGATTTATCATATGCAGTAGGGGTTTTGTCTCAATTCATGCATTGCCCAAGGAAAGAACATTGGATTGCAGGACAAAGAGTGTTGAGGTACATTAAGGGTACACTCAATGAAGGTTTGTCTTATGGGTTTACATCAGATACAAACATCAAGATCTATAGTGATGCAGATTGGGCAGGTAATCCAGATGATAGAAGGTCAACTTATGGATACATGTGTTATGTGGGAGATAAACTTATCTCATGGTGTTCCAAGAAGCAACATACAGTTGCTTTGTCTTCTACAGAAGCTGAATATAAAGGCATGGTTGAAGCTGCAAAGGAAGTGATTTGGCTCAAGACCTTGATGAAGAGTTTTGACATTGTGCATGGGATACCAATTATATATGGAGATAACATGAGTTCATTGTATTTAGCTGCTTATCCTGTTTTTCAGGCCAGGACCAAACACATTGAGATTCAGTATCACTTTCTAAGAGAGAAGGTGATGGATAAGGAGATTGAAGTCATATATACTTCAACTAAAGATCAGATAGCTGATATGCTTACAAAGAGCTTGGATGGACCAAAGCTATAGAAGTTTAAAGACATGGCAGGTATAAAGAAGATAAGAGAAACCTCAATTGATGATTGAGGGGGAGCTGTTGGTGCAGACCAATCACCAATTGGATGTTTGGAAGATTAAAGAATGAAGGAAGATTCAATTCTTGAAACTAGAAAGAAGGATACATTCAGAGGATATGAGGAATGTACACATATGTACATTAGTATAGTCATAGTTCACTTAGATCTTTGATTAGTCATAGACTTGTACAAAAGTTCTCTATAAATACCTTGAAAATGTCGAGGCGTGATATGAGAGCATATGAAAGAATAGATAGAAGTCAAGAAAGGAGAAGTTAGATGTCATGAGACATGTGAAAAGTTAGTTGAGTTTCCTCTCATCACTCAACTGTAATTTTCTGAGTAATCGAAGAAATATTGCGCCCGATGTTTCTGTGTCTGTTCCGTCTGTGTTAGATCATTTGTGAAATCTTTTTGAGGATATCTAAGTTCATAGTTAATGAGTCTATGACTTGAGTTTCAAAGTCTAATTGTAAACAGGCTAGGAGAATTGTGTGTAGGAACATTCATATGTAAAGAATGTTCACAGTCTTCTGAAACAGGCGCAAATTTCGAGTTCAATGAAATGAGTAGTGCTCAGTGTACAGTGTAAAGTTTTACACATATGATAGCTCAAAATCTAAGTTGAGAGATAAGCTATCTACAGCCAAAAGGATTTGACAAAACGGGTTCGACATTGTGAGAACTAAAGTTAAGAAGTTAGGGGTGTCAAAATCGACTTCTCAGAAGTACAGATTTAGACATAGGTAACTTGTGAAGTTGATTTCTCAAGTTATACTAAACCTTTTGAAGAAATTTAACTTGGATGAGGTGCGCAACTTCTAGGCAACGCTCCATACAAAATTTCATAGAAAACTTTACATGTTTGATAGGTCAATGAGAAGAAATTGTGCAGCAGACTTTCTGTGTTTTATCTTCTTCACAGAATTTTCCAACTTTTGATAATTTGGAGATTGAACCTCTAGTTTGGTGAAGATTTTGACTTACTCTTGGTATAGAGGTGCTCTAATCACAAGAGTAGGTTATTCTTTTGGAGATTAACACTCTCCATCAAATAGACACTTGAAACACAATGGATCTGCGATCGTATATGATCAAAGCTATGAGTACTCTTGCCAACATCTCTTAACTATATCTGCACATGCTCTATACAACTTGAAACATTCGCCATTCTCATTGGATTTCTTGTTAGTGCACGGAATTCCACTCAATCCTCTTCAAAAAGGTGAGAAGAGGCTAGGGCCTTTTTAAAGTCGAAAGAGAAACCCCTTTCCCACTTATCTTTCCTAAAAGTCTAAAGAATAGCTTTGTGTGCTCATAACGCATGCCCATCGAGCTCGAGAAAATGATACAAAATTGAAGGAGGTTGGACTAACACTCCACAGGCTCGAGGACTCCTTGGCCATTGCGAACGTGGAGTGATTTTGGAGAGAATGGACTTTTCCATTGATAGATTTGTAGCTCAAGCGTAAGCACTACCTCCTTTACTTGTCAATCCGCGGAGACGTGAGGACCGGTATGAAGACCACGAGCAAGTGAAGGCACAAGTGCGTGAGTGAAAGCACACAAACATGCACACACATACACACACGCTCGAGGACTCCTTGGCCATTGCGAACGTGGAGTGATTTTGGAGAGAATGGACTTTTCCATTGATAGATTACATAGAAAGCTTAGAGATCTACGCATATCTTGAGAAATAGAAATAGATGCCTCTTGTATCCACATTCCTCTCGATAGAGTATCTATCTATCTATCGATGGAGCATGCCAAAGAATGAAACTCCTCCACATTCCTCTCGATAGATATAGATATAGTTGTAGAAGGAAAGGGATCCCAAAGGTAGTCACCGTAAGCCTTACCATGCCATGCCATTGATTTGAGGTAGCAAAGAAAAGGAGATGATGGCCTTCCCCAGGCACCACCTTTGATTCCACTTGGTTTTGATTTCGATGTTGATTTTGGATGATGCTTGTGAGCGGTGTTGGAAGCATATAATGGAATGGAAGCACCACCTAATTTCTTTCCCGGGGGTTGCGCGCGTCACCTCTATATTGCACTGCCCCACCCAATCACTCAACATCAACAAAATCGTCCGGCCCATATGATGGATGCATCTCTCATCGAAATGTCGTCCGACGAGCCATACGTTGCGATGCATTCATCATCGCCCACATGAAATGATTGATTATATACACGTGGGGATGCAATGTTCATTGCACTCCAATGGTCCGACCTAATGATGGATTATACACGTGGGGACGCAATGTTCATTGCACTCCATTGGTCCGACTCCAAAAGTATGGATCAGAAGCACTGTGTGCCATTCAATCGACTCCTTTGCATTCCAATGGTCGGACCATTGTGTGCATCCTTGATGGGCACCATGTTCATACCTCAAGAGTCACGGATGCACGCACCTCACCTTCACCATCATTCAAGCACCCAGCGGCAAATCTAAGCACGTGACACCACACACGCAATGCAATCCCTTGCACCTCATCTCAACCATCATTCAAGCACCAAGCGCACACGGATGCATCCACCTCATCTCAACCATCGCTCAAGCACCAAGCGGAAGTCTCTAAGAAGGTGACACCACACATGCAACGCAATCCCGTGCACCTCATCTCAACCATCATCCAAGCAGCATGCGGAAGTCCCTAAGCACGTGACACCACACATGCAATGCAATCCCATGCACCTCCTCCCAACCATCATTCCACCACCAACCGCAAGTCTCTAAGTAGGTCACATGCTCCTCCTTCCTACGGAAGTTTCTGCCTATGGACTTATATCCATCGACGTACCCCTCATTCCACGGTGAAGAGCAAACCCACCCACACCCACGTGAGACGGAAAGCCTACATCTATCTATTCAACTACCCAATGTTTTATGTCATGTCGCACTTTTCCACTTGGACCTCCTCCTCTCCGCATTATTTAGCCCATCCCTAGTCAAATCTAGAGGCCCGACAACACACCAAACGGGTCCCAATCAAACCAACATCGATGCAACCCGAGAAACGAAACTTGACCACCACATCCATCGGGCCTTTGCTTCATCCATATCTTTCATGTTTCTTGGGAATAGAAGCCGGCAACATTGCACCCCCTCCCAACAACTTCAAATGGGAATGTCGGTATCCAGCTCCGCGACTCCAATGTGGATGCCCGCCATGCATGTCCCCTCCACCCACGCTCATTCTGAGGGGCGGGGAAAGCACATATACGGCAAACATCACTTGTGTGGCCTCAAGGAGACCCAAAAAGCAAAAAGCAAAGGACCACTCTCATCCTCCCCCACCAGTGCACTCAATATCGCGACATCACTACGTCCGCTCGATTCTGTCAAAAGTTAGAAAGGGCTTCCTGGGGAGGGATGGAATCCAAACATGCCACACCAACCCCTTATGCATATGCACACACATATCTACTCACGGAGAGGAGGTGATAAGCATACACCACACCTCAAGTCTTCGTGAGGAGATGGACAATGGATCCGGGCACGCCACAAGATCATAAAGCTTAATTCGTAGGATTGTGATAGGTCGCCTAAGCGTCGGGGCTTCGTAGCATCCATCCGATGAAAAGGCGGAGGTGGCACCTCTAAGATGGATGATTCACCACAAGGTCATGATCCAGAAGATTGCCTTCAAACCAATACCAAAGGGAGGAACTTCTTTAGCTTCAGACGGTGATAATGTTCCATTGAGGGTTGAAGCATGCTATCTTTACCTTGACTCCACATGTCGTGGGAGATTGATTGTAAGAGAATCCGTATGGCTTCATGCTATAAGTGTGGAGAACGAGTTCTCCTATGCGCAACGGAAGTGTGTAGTGAACCCTTGTATGTCCAGCACTTGGACAAACATCTGCACCTTAGATAGCTTGCTCCTCTCAAGACAAAACTCAAATGGACTTGATGCTTTAGTCAATCAAATTAGACAAAGAGAGCTTTCTAACAAGCTATAAATGACGTAATTTGGAAAAGTTTTGATTAGGAAACACAACTGTCAAAGATGAACTACCTGTCCACACAGGTATGTTGAAGAACTGAGCTTCACTCTCGGACTGATAGCTCTCTGAATATATATGCTATGAGAAAGATATTTGGTACAGATAAAGTAGACATAAATAGCTTTCCAAAAAGCTAAAAATCAAGTAATTTGGATGAGTTTTGATTAGGAAACTCAACTCATCAAGATAGACCACCTACACACATAAGTACACTGTAAAACTGGACTTTACTCTCTGATAGATATCTCACAGAGTATGAATGATATGAAAAAGATATTTGAGACAATGAAAGTAGATGCCAAGGGCTTTCCAACAAGACAAAAACCACACAATTTGGATATGTTTTGGTTGGGAAACGGAACCGACACAAATAGACTACCTATCTACATAGGTATACTGAAAAACTGGACTTCACTCTTTCACTGATATCTCACAAACTACATAAGCTTTCAAAGCGATACTTGATATGCAGAAAGTAAACAAGATAAGCTTTCCAATGAATGTTTAAACACAAAAAATGGTTACACATGCACTGAGATATGAGCTCTGCAACAGAGTTGTGTACAAACTGACGTGCGGCTGGAAGGAGTCTAAGGGAAAACCAAAATGACAAAATGGCTAGAGCCGACTACTGTGAGCTCTTACCTCTTTCTCTCCTTGTTTTGAATGTGCTCCCACTTCACTTTTATAACCAATGAGCATGTGAAGAAGTTTGTGCCTCCTTCTTAACTCACCACTTTCTCCACTACATGCTACTAACTACAAGGCAAGATATTGTATCTTTTACTCATCATGAAGATTTGACTAAACTTTTTCTTTTCTTATTTTTTCCTTTTTTCCTCTACTTTTCCTTTATCTTTATATTTGGTAAATTTATCCAAGCATGGGTCATATGAAAATGAGCTTGTACATTTATCTTCAACACTCCCCCTCAAGCTCATTTGGGAGTTATCTTCATCCATGTCCTGCAAATTTATCACATCCTTGAAGCCTTTGAGTTTAGAAGCATCCAAGAACTTTGTAAAAATATCTGCAACCTGCTCTTTGGTTCTAATGAACTTTATCTCCACATCTTTGCTCAGCACCTTCTCCCTTACATAATGGTAGTGGACCTCTATGTGCTTGCTCCTTGCATGAAACATAGGATTGCTTGCCAAGTAGGTACTTGACATGTTATCACCATATATAGGGATGGTTCCAACTTGCACTCCAAGATCAGCCAAAAGCTTTTTAATCCACATTGCTTCACATGTGGCAAATGCTAATCCTCTATATTCAGCCTCCATAGATGAAAGTGCAACAGTAGGTTGTTTCTTTCAGCTCCATGTGATAGGTTTGCTTCCTATCATGAACACATAACCTGAGGTTGATCTTCTATCTTCCTTTGAGCCTGCCCAATCAGCATCACTAAAGCCGTTGACCTGCAGTTCTTCATCAAACTTGTAAAACAAAACATGATTAACTGTATGCTTTATGTATCTCAACACTCTCTTGGCTGAATTTAAGTGTTCACTTGTCGGGGCTTGCATAAATTGAGAAAGTACACCAACAACATAAGATAAATCAGGTCTTGTAATGTTTGCATAGATCAATGATCCTACAATGCTTCTGTATGTCATTACATCTTCCAATGGTTCTCCATCATTTGAACAAATCTTTGTATTTGTGTCCATGGGTTGAGTGAGTGGTTTGCATTCACTCATTCCAAATCTGAAAAGAACATCCAACAAGTACTTCCTTTGCATCAAGTAGATGCCACTCTTTCCATAAACAACTTCAATTCCTAAAAAATATTTCAGCTCTCCAAGATCTGAAATTTTATACTCCTTACCAAGCTTCCTTTTGATATCTTTAATCCCTGTAACATCATTTCTTGTTATGATGAGATCATCGACGTATATGCAAATATATACCTCTCTATTTTCTTCCTTCTTCATGTACAACAAAGGATCTGCACTACTTGGGTTGTATCCACACTTAGTTAGATACTCTACCAATCTCTGATTTCATGCTCTTGGTGCTTGCTTCAAGCCATAAAGTGCCTTCTTCAACCTGTAAACAAAATCTGGATGGTTTTCATCTTCAAATCCAACCGGTTGACTCATGTATACCTCTTCTTGTAGTTCTCCATTGAGAAAGGCATTTTTGATGTCGAGTTGATATAATGGCCATCTCCTTGAAGCACCAATTGCTATTAAGGTTCTGATAGTTCCCATCTTTGCAACAGGGCTGAAAACTTCATCATAATCTATGCCTTGTGTTTGTTTAAATCCTTTGGCAACTAATCTAGCTTTATATCTAGCTAGTGAACCATCAGCATTCCTCTTTACTTTAAACACCCATTTGTTTGGAACAATCTTCATACCTTCTTTCTTTGGCACTAGCTCCCATGTGTGATTATCTTTGAGAGCTTTGATCTCCTCTTTCATAGCTTGCTTCCATTCCTTTTATGTGCAAGCTTCTTCATATGTCTCAGGCTCTTTGTCTTTGATAACCTGCATCATGTATGCAAAATGTGTCACCATAAAACTATCATAACTCAACCTTTGAGTTGGATACCTTGTCCTTGAAGATCTTCTTTCATTGCCTTTAGAAAGTTGCTTCTTTAACCTATTCAACTTTACCATCGGAGTGATTACCTCTTCATATTCTTCTTCACTTGCATCTACTTCACTGTTTGGAGTAGCACTTGCTTCTTCAGCTTACTATGAGCTGAATTTGGAAACAAAGAATGACTCCCCCTCCATGTTGAACATTCTTCATTTGATGTAGATGCCTCTGGACCTGAAGCCTTTGTGCTTGATTGTTGAAGTTCTCTTTGATTTGTTCCTGCATAATCATCACAATCTTCTTCAAGAATCTTTTCCTTTCTTTTATCTTCATACCATGGTCTTAGTTCATCAAAGACCACATCTCTCGAGACTCTTAATTCCTTTATTCTAGGGTTGTAACACTTGTATCCTTTTTGCTCCGTCGAGTAGCCGATGAAAATGCATTTTTCTGACCTTGGTTCCATCTTTGTTCTAACTTCTTGTGGAATGTGAACAAAGCAAACACATACAAACACTTTGAGGTGTGTAAGATCAGGTTTCTTACCGGAATATACCTCTTCAGGAGTCAAGTGATGTATTCCCGATGTTGTGCACCTATTCATCAAGTAAATGGAGGTTGTGGTAGCTTCAGCCCAGTAGTACAATGGTACCTTCATCTCGTTGAGCATGCATCTTGCAATTTCAGCAATTTGCCTATTTTTCCTCTCAGCTACTCCATTTTGTTGTGGTGTATACCTACAAGTGAATTGCCTTTTGATCCCATTCTCTTGTAGAAAATCTAAAAATTCTTTGGAGAAGTATTCTCCTCCACCATCGGACCTTAAGGTTTTGATAGACCTTCCTGTTTCCTTTTCAACTTCAGCTTTGAATCTTTTGAATATAGAAAACACCTCTGATTTTTGCTTCATACAAAACAGCCATACCTTTCTTGAGTGATCATCAATGAAGGTGACGAAAAATCTATTACCAGCCATTGATGCCTCTTGGGTTGGTCCCCATACATCCGTATGTATCAAGTCCAAGATATTTGGAGCCACATAATTGCTCCTCTTGAATGGCTGCCTCGTTTGCTTTCCTAGTTGACAAGCTTCACATAACTCATGTAGTCCAATGCTGGCTATTAAATTTTGGAAGACCTCTTACCACTTCATGTTTGCTCATGTCCTTCAGCTTTGGAATGTTGATGTGTCCTATTCTTTTGTGCCATAAGTCCAGCTCTGAAATCTTCTTGTTCCCACATTGAATGTACATGACCTTTCCATGTGGATGTTGGACATCCAAAGTGAACATCCTTCCTTCTCTTCTACCTCGAGCAATGACCTTGAAGCCTTCTTTTGGATTCTTTATGAAGCACCCATTCTCATTGAATATGAAATGATAACCCTTCTCTACCATTTGTCCTACTGAAATCAAGTTCTTTGAAATTGTAGGAACATGAAGAACATTAGATAGTACCTTTGCTCTGCTTGTATCTCCAAGCCTTATATCTCCAATGTGTTCAATCATGTGTTGAGTATCATCACCTGTTTCAACACATCCTTTTCCACTTGGTACTTGTAGATTAGTGAACAAACTTCCTTGGCATGACATATGGTTACTACAACCTGAATCAATGTACCATTTTTTGTCATCTTCACAAGAGCTTCTATACTTATGTCTCATTGCAAGTAGTGTGTCCTTGCTTCCTTCACTTGAGGTGCTTGCATAGTTGCTTTGGTTCCTTTGATTGCCTCCATTTGGTCTTCCATTCTTCAGCCAACAATCACTAGCATAGTGTCCTACTTTACCACAATGATAGCATGTTATACCTTTATGAGAATTGTAGGAGCTTCGGCCTCCTCCTCTACTTCTACCTCAACCTCTTCCTTGTGTGTTGGCATTTGATGCATCTTTGTTGTCTTCCGAATTGTTTTGATTGTAGTTGGAGTGGTTATGACCTCTTCCTTTTCCTCTTGAGCCTCCTCTTGAGTTTCTTCCTTTACCTTGACCTGCATATAACATTTGGTTGTGGTTGTCCTTTCCTTTGGGACCACCGAAGCTAAACTCTTCTGTGACAGGATGAGGGATTAGTTGTTCAAAACCTGGATATACATCTTTCAAGTTAATGGAAGTTATAAAAGGCTTCCATCTTTCATCTTCTCTCAAGCCATTGAGAGTATAATACACAAGATCTTCATCTTCAACCGTTGTGCCAATAGAAGCTAAAGCATTGCTTAGCTCCTTAATCTTCAAAGTATATTCAGTTATGGATTGACTCGAACTTTTCTTAATTGTGTTCAACTCATTCTTGAGTTGAAGTTTCCTAGCTTTGGTAATTCTTGAATACATCCTTTCAAGAGCTTCCCAAGCATCCTTAGCTTTCTCTAGATGTTGAATATGACCTACCATGGCATTAGTAATGACTTGCGAAATGAGGAACATGACTCTCCTATTCCTCTCTTCCCATTCTTTTGCTTGCCTCCTTTGGACTTCAGTGGCCATAGCTTGATTGATTTGAGGTTGAGCATCATCACCGCTCACAATACCCCATAAGCCTTTGCCCATTAGATAGTTGGTCATTCTAAACTTCCACATGGGATAGTTATCCTTGTCCAACTTCTCTACTTGTTGACCCAAGTCAGCCATTGAAGAGTATCAAAAACTTTGAGAGTTACCTCGAATAGTTATAGTCCTTTGCTCTTGCGTTTCTGAAGCTCCTTCTTGTTTTGTAGCTCCTCTTTTGCTTTGCTTCACCTCCAGCTCTGTTGATGAAGCCTCAACACCAAGTTTGCTCTGATACCAAATGTGGAGAACAAGTTCTCCTATGCACAACGGAAGTGTGTAGTGAACCCTTGTATGTCCAGCACTTGGACAAAAATCTGCACTTTAGATAGCTTGCTACTCTCAACACAAAACTCAAATGGACTTGATGCTTTAGTCAATCAAAGTAGACAAAGAGAGCTTTCTAACAAGATATAAAGGACTTAATTTGGAGAAGTTTTGATTAGGAAACACAACTATCAAAGATGAACTACCTGTCCACACAGGTATGCTGAAGAACTGTGCTTCACTCTCAGACTAATAGCTCTCTGAATATATATCCTTTGAGAAAGATATTTGGTAAAGATAAAGTAGACACAAATAGCTTTCCAAAAAGCTAAAAATCAAGTAATTTGGATGAGGTTTGAGTATGAAACTTAACTCATCAAGATAGACCACCTGCATACATAAGTACACTGTAAAACTGGACTTTACTCTCTGACAGATATCTCACAGAATAAGAATGATCTGAATAAGATATTTGAGATAATGAAAGTAGATGCCAAGGGCTTTTCAACAAGACAAAAACCACACAATTTGGATATGTTTTGGTCAAGAAACTGAACCGACCAAAATAGACTACCTATCTACATAGGTATACTAAAAAACTGGACTTCACTCTTTCACTGATATCTCACAAACTACATAAGCTTTCAAAGAGATATTTGATATGCAGAAAGTACACAAGTTAAGCTTTCCAATGAATGTTTAAACGCACAAAATGGTTACATATGCACTGAGATATGAGCTCTGCAACAGAGCTGTGTACAAACTGACGTGTGGCTGGAAGGAGTCTAAGGGAAAACCAAAATGACAAAATGGCTAGATCCGACTACCGGGAGCTCTTGCCTCTTTATCTCCTTGTTTTGAATGTGCTCCCACTTCACTTTTAAAACCAATGAGCTTTTGATATATTTAGGTAGTGATGTGTGTGAACACTCTAGGACCGCTGGGGCACTTTTTTCCCTCTTTAGGAGGTTTTTTTCCCCGGGCTTGTATATACGCCTATTGCCCTAATGGGATACTTATCTTTGTACATTCTCTAGTAATACATTCAGTATTGTGTGTTTGTGCTCCAAGCTTCTTCTTCTTCCTTGTGCTGTTCGCGTGCTTCCGTAGACGTCTATCTCCAACAATTGGTATCAGAGCATGTCGTCGCTTCTTCTAGGGTGCCGTCGACACTCCTCCGTTTGCAGTCTCAGATTCGCACGAAATTTGGTGAGCATACTCAGGGTGTTTCCGAGATCAAAACAGCTTTGCTATGTGGTGTCGAAATCACGATCTGAGCTCATTTCGGCCTTCGAACGCACTATCGTAGCGCTTGTGTAGGCTATTTCGTCCTTTTGTGCCAAAGGTATATACCAGTTTCTGTTCACCAGTTTAAGCGTCTCGAAGTCTGCTCAGGTCTAGCAGAATTCGTCTGGGTACTTCCGTTCAATTTTTTGAGATACAGTCAATTTTCTGCATCAAGGTATTTTAGTCACCGGCCATGGCTGAAAGCAGTGATGTATTCCGTATGTTGGCTGTTGAGGATATGTTGGATGGTACCAACTACCCATTATGGGCTTATATGATGCGACATGTACTGGTTGCAAAAGGATTGTGGAACATTGTGTAGGGTGTTGAAAGACGTCGTGTTACACCTGTAACGATAGGTACTGCAAATACAGGTGTTGGAGCTGATGAAGATGGTGTCGAAGATGATATTCCGCAGATTCCTATTCGTGCTGCTGTTTCTGTTGCACCTATTGTAGAGCAGATTCGTTGGGATGGCAGAGATGCCCAGGCACATGCATTGATAGCTTTGTCTGTCAAACGTGCCATTATTCCTCACATTCGCTCTTGCAGAACAGCAAAGGATGCTTGGGATACACTTACCACTTTGTACCAGGCTAGGAATGAGGCTCATGTTGCTTACCTCCGAAAACAGTTGGAGAGTGAGCACATGAATGAAGGTGATTCTATGGACAGTTTTCTTACAAAGATCAAAGACCTGAAGGAACAATTGATTTCTGTTGATGAGGTTATACCAGATAGCTCACTTGTGCAGACCGTTTTGAATGGTCTTCCTGATTCATATCAGAGTTTTGCCTCTACTCTTCGGTTGATGATGAAAGGCAATCCGAATGCCTTGTCAATTGAGGAATTAGTCTCTGTTCTGTTGCAAGAAGATCAGTCCAGGCAGAACAGGTCCATTATGCGTGTTGCAGATCAAGCTTTCTTGGCTAGTCAGAAGGGCAAAGGAAAATGGAGCTCTTCTACTAGTAAGCAGAAATCTGCAAATGCTGCACAATCGAAGAACCAGGATAAAGATGAGAAGAAATCAGAAAAGCAGAAATTGTTCTGCAAGTACTGTAAAGGAAATGATCATATTATAAAGAACTGTCCAAAACTGGCTGCTAAAGAGGCAAAGAAGAAAGAGGCTGGAATGGTTGTTGCAGAGGCCTCTACACCAAAAACAGAGTCTGCAAATCTTGTGCAGGAAGAAGAATGGGCGTTTACTACTGTCTGCAGTTTCGACCCATCTTCTCATGATCAGTGCATGTCTGCAGTAGACTCAGATGTTTGGTACTTTGACAGTGGGGCGACCAAACATATTACCTCGCAGCGCAGTTTCTTCTCTTCACTCGAGCCTGCCCCTACAGGGAATACTGTCACATGCGCCAATAACTCCTCTTATCCTGTTATGGGAGTTGGTAATATCATTCTGACTACTGCTGATGGTATTTCTTTCACTTTGTCAGATGCTCTATTTGTGCCAGGGATCAAATGAACCTGTTATCAGTTTCTGCATTAGCCAAGATTGGCTTGGTTGTGAAATTCGTTGATGACAGGTGTACAGTCCATGATCTCTCAAATGGCGATGTGATTATTGCTTCTGGCATTTTATGTCGTGGGCTGTATAAGCTCATAGACTATGAAAGATCTGTGAATGATTCGGCATGTGCAGTTCATGATTCTCAGGCTATGTCAGATGCAAAGCTTTGGCATGCATGCTTTGGTCATCTGAATTTTGCTAGTTTGTTACGCCTGCAGAAATCTGAAATGGTGTCCTCTTCGCCCAAACTTGAGGCACCTAGAAAACATGTTTGTGAAGGCTGTATTTTGGGCAAAATGCAGTGTTCTTCCTTTCCAAAAGATGGTTCAGTTCGGGCTACGCAGAAATTGCAGCTTGTACATAGTGATGTCTGTGGTCCTATGCAGACACCCTCTTTTGGAAATTACCTTTACTTCGTGACTTTCATTGATGATTTTTCCTGGCATGCATGGGTATATCCACTCAAAGCAAAGTCCGAAGTGTTCATGTGCTTCAAACAATTTTTGGTTTTGGTTGAAAATCTGTCAGCATGTAATATGGGCACCCTCCATTCTGATCGAGGGGGGGAATATATGTCTTCAGATTTTAATGCATTTCTGGCTGAACGTGGGATAAAACACCAGTGTACAGTGCCGTATACACCTCAACAGAATGGAGTTTCTGAACAAAAGAACAGGTCACTCATGGAGATGGCGAGGTGCATGGTCAAAAGTCAGGCTTTACCACATAGTTTCTGGCTTGAGGCTGTCATGTGTGCAGCATATGTACTGAACAGGTGTCCCACTAAAGCGTTGCACTCTATCACTCCATATGAGGCTTGGCATGACCGCAAGCCATCTGTTGCTCATCTGCGTGTTTTTGGTTGTTTGGCATATGCATTAGTGCCTGAACAACATCGCAGAAAATTGGATGATAAGGCAGTAAAATGTATTTTTCTTGGGTACAGTTCTGAAAGTAAAGGCTATCGTCTGTATCATCCACAGACTAAACGCATTCTGGTTAGCCGTGAAGTTGTCTTTGTGGAAGATGCTATTCAGCCATTGCTTTCATGTACTAAGGAGACATCTGTTAGCTCCAAAGACATGTATGATACTTTGATGCCTCTTTTTACAGGTGGACAGGCTAGTGCTGGTCCTAATGAGGCAACTTCTCAGCCTTTGCGGGTTTCATATGATGATGCAGATCATTCCATTTCTGATGCAGATGTACATGATGCACTTGTTGATGAGAGAGCTAATATTGAGCAGGCAAAAACTATGCCAAAATGGCTGGTGCAGACTTTGCGTGACAGCAAATTAGATGCACCTTTGTCCTATCGTACTCGTTCAGGCTCTCATAGTGCCTCCTTTGCATCAGATTGCTATGCTATGGCTGCATCTAGTCTCTGTGATGAGAATGAGCCTGTTTCTTTTGATGAAGCACAAAATTCAGAAAATTGGATGGTTGTTATGCAATTTGAATATGATGCTATAATGAAGAATGGTACATGGTCTTTATGTGACTTGCCTCCTGGCAAGAAGGCCATTGGCACTAAGTGGGTATACAAGCTGAACCATAAACCTGATGGTACAGTTGATAGGTATAAGGCTAGGCTTGTTGCAAAGGGTTATGCAGAGGAAAGAGGCATTGATTTTGATGAGACCTTTGCACCTACATGCCGTATGACTACTGTTCGGAGCATTTGTGCACTTGCAGCCCATCATGGTTGGAATGTACATCAGTTGGACATTAAAACAACATTTCTGAATGGTGACTTGCATGAAGAAGTGTATGTTTTTCAGCCCCGTGGATTTGTGCAGAAAGGGCATGAAAACCAGGTTTGCAAGTTAAAGAAGGCATTATATGGTTTAAAGCAAGCACCACGTGCTTGGTATGAGAAGATACATGCCTATCTGATTGCACATGGTTTTGAGAACAGTCCAATTTTTTTAAGAACCTTATATGTTAAACGTGCTAATGATGTACTTCTGATCATTGTTGTCTATGTTGATGACATGCTGCTCACTAGTCCTATTGAGACACATATTGCTGATTTTAAGGCTGATTTGCATGCCTCATTTGAGATGTCTGATTTGGGGCATTTGCATCACTATTTGGGCATTCAGTTTATGCACGTTGATGGTGGAATGGCTTTGTGTCAAACGAAATATATTGACACATTATTGCAGCGTTTTGGCCTTGAAGACTGTAAGCCTATTGCCACTCCTATGGAGACAGGTTTACGATTGAGTCTTCATGATGTTGGAGATGCATTTGATGATGTTCTCTATCAGCAGGCTGTTGGATGCTTGATTTACTTATGCATTACTCGGCGAGATATTCAGTTTGCTGTCTCACAGACGAGCAGGTTTATGCATTGCCCAGGAGTCACCCATTGGAAAGCGGTTAAGCGCATCTTTCGCTACTTGAGTGGTACTCGGCTACTTGGGTTGTTTTATCCCAAGGGGTGATCACTACCGCCAGATTTGCATGCTTTTTCTGACTCAGATTGGGCTGGTTGCTATGACACTCGTGTGTCCACCAGTGGTTTTTGCTTCATGCTTGGTAGCTCATGTATATCTTGGTTGAGCAAGAAGCAGCCTACTGTGGCCACTTCCAGTTGTGAGGCTGAGTATAGGGCAGCTTTCACAGCAACTCTTGAGTGTGTGTGGCTCAGACGCCTTATGGCTGATTTGGGTGTTGGCCAGTCTTCTGCCACCACCATCTTCACTGACAGTCAGAGCGCATTGGCAGTTGCGAGGAACCCTGTGTTCCATGCTCGCACTAAGCACATTGAGGTGCATTATCACTATGTCAGGGAGAGGTTCTCTGCTGGGGAGATCAGCTTGGCATATGTGCCCATGCAGGAGAACATTGCAGACCTTTTCACGAAGGCTCTGCCTAGGGAGAAGTTTGAAGCTTTCTGCAAAGCTTTGCGCTTACTTCCTTTTGTGGAGTGATTTCCACATAGCTTGGCACTTCCTTATACATGAGTGCTAGCTCCCTGTTCACCGCATCACTCCCAAGGGGGATTTGTTGATATATTTAGGTAGTGATGTGTGTGAACACTCTAGGACCGCCGGGGCACTTTTTTCCCTCTTTAGGAGGTTTTTTTCCCCCGGCTTGTATATACGCCTATTGCCCTAATGGGCTACTTATCTTTGTACATTCTCTAGTAATACATTCAGTATTGTGTGTTTGTGCTCCAAGCTTCTTCTTCTTCCTTGTGCTGTTCGCGTGCTTCCGCAGATGTCTATCTCCAAGATGAGCATGTGAAGAAGTTTGTGCCTCCTTCTTAACTCACCACTTTCTCCACTACATGCTACTAACTACAAGGCAAGATATTGTATCTCTTACTCATCATGAAGTTTTGACTAAAATTTTTCTTTTCTTATTTTTTCCTTTTTTCCTCTACTTTTCCTTTATCTTTATATTTGGTAAATTTATCCTAGCATGGCTCATATGAAAATGAGCTTGTACATTTATCTTCAACAATAAGCATCCCTTGCAATACCTCAAGATGGTCTAAAAGCCTTTAAAGAGTCATCGACAAAGGGCTTTCGATGATGGGATAATCTTCTAGAGAGAGTTGTTCAAAGAAGTCAAGGTGCATCTAGATTCGGCTGACATTGGTGGAGTGATCGTCGTACGGTCAAATACCACTTACAATGCAAAACAAACGTGCCATGAGCAGGGTGGCTGCCAACCTGAACCCTCCTAATATGCCTCAAAGCTAGAGAAAGAGACTTTCAAGGGGAGGGGAAATTGTGACTCAAAATAGGCATACAATATGAGTAGCCTAGTGTGTTATACACTGTTTTATCAGCTGAGGTTAGTCGCTTTTTCAACTGAGGGGCATGTTGAACAATGCATTGTTGGGGTGTTAATTTATTAATGTATTAATGTGTTTTGGTGTTTTTTTAATATAGCAGCTGAAGGTTCGTGAGGGCGTGAAAGCATGAAAGGGCAGACATCAATAATCCGACTTTAGGGCAGACATCAATAAATCCTATTTATAATTTAGTTTGTAAATAAATCCGCGTAGAAGGTTCTATTGTTAGAAATAGTTAGAAAAATAGTGGTTAGAATAAGGGTCATTGTAGACCGCAATTTCTGATATTAAAAGCAAAGGCTTTCTACGAAAGTCACCAACTTTTACTTTCGTGCATGCTTTTCGAAGCCGCTCTCATGTAACTACTCTTTTCTACGTAATCAAAAATTCCTATAAATACATGCACTCTGTAGACTATCCAAACAGAGTGCATGGGGGGAGATTGCACCCAATACTACGTTCAGTGTCGTCTCTTCGTGTCTCTATTTCTTCTGTGTGTTTTCTGCATTTGTAACCTCTATGTGCGTGTGAGCAAGATCTTGATAACATAGTGTTTCGATACACATTCAACACAAGGCTCTTCTGTGGAAGGAAGGCATTAGAGTCCTCTTTCATCTCCAACATGTATTGCTCAAGTATCATTTTAAGCTCTCTTAAGAGAGAGAATGATAACTCATGAGCGTTACGTCTCTAGATAGGGTGATAACTCCAAGTCGATAGGTCATGACTTCAATTCCCTATGGCTAAAACATTAGCATGAAAGCCTAAGAAGTAGGCTTTGCCAAATTGGATGGATTTTGTAAAGGATGCAGGCACCGAGTGGTCTATAGAAGCGGAACTTGGGCATTCTTGTACTTGAAAAGGTAGAAGAAAAGCATGCGATGCTATCAGAAATTTTCGCAGCAAGGATTCGAGTGTATATTCCATTCGATGCATGGGACTCAGACGTGTAAGCCTTTATATATTTTGGTGGTGATGTGTGCGCACACACTCAAGACAACCATGGCACTTTTCTCCCCCTTTAAGAGATTTTCTCCCCCTATCTTGTATATACGCCTATAGCCCTAATGGATCACTTATCTTTGTACATTCACATTGTAAAACATTCAATATTGTGTTGCGCTTCAAGTTTCTTTTTCTTCCTTGTGCTATTTCAATGCTTGTGTAGACCTCAAACTCCAACAATTGGCATTAGAAAAGGTCACCCCTTCCAGTAGGCCATCGACCACACCACCCTATCATAATCTCAGAACAACATAGAAATTGGTGAGAAGACTCAAAATATTGATTTGAGCTCACATCCACCTCCGAATGCACTCGTTCAATGGCTATACAGACAGATTCATCCTTTTGCATCAAACATATACAAAAGTTTCAGTTCGCCATTGCAGGCGCCTCCAAGTCCCCTACAAGTTGAGGACAACTTGATAGGGTGTTTCTGCTCAACTTTTTGAGATACAAATAATTTCCTACATCACGGCATTTGGCCAAGTACAATGGTTGAAAGCAATGACGTATTTGTCATGTGGGTGTTGAGGAAAATTTGGATGGTACTAATAATCCATTGTGGGCATACATGATCTGCCATATATTGGTAGCAAAAGGGCTATGGAATATTGTGTATGGTGTTCAAAGACATCCGACTACACATGCAAATACACTTATTGAAGGAGATGCTGATGGTGTTTAAAATGATGATCTTTGATTTCCTCATCTTATTGTGGTTCATGTTGTACTTATTGAAGAGCAAGTTTGTTGGGATGGCATAGATGCGTAGGCACATGCACTGATACCTTTGTCTATCAAACGTGCCATTATCCCTCACATTCGCTCTTGCAAGACAAAGAAAGATCCTTGGGAATCTCTAAGAACATAACCAAGCAAAAAATGAGGCTCGTGTTCCTTACCTCCAAAAATAATCGGAGAGTGAGCATATGAAAGAAAGAGATTCATTGGACATATTCTGGGTAAAGATCAACCCTTTAAAGGATTAGTTGATATTTGATGATCAAATCTTGCAAGATAGTTCACTTGTGTAGACTGTTCTTAATGATCCTTGAGATTCATATTATATTTTTGCTTCTACTCTTTGGTCGATGATGAGAGGTCATCCAAAAGCCTCGATATTTGAGGAGTTATCTCTGTTTTTTTACAAGAAGATCAATCGAGGTAGAAATGTCAATTGTGCATGTTGCGGATCAAGGTTTCTTATCTAGTCAAACGGGCAAATGTAAATGGAGCAAAAAGCATTCTAATGTGGACACTTCTAGTTGCGAGGTTGCGTACAGGGGAGCACACCATCTTTAGTGACACTTAGAGCACATTGGCAGTTGCAAAGAATGATGTGTTCCATGATCCCACACATCACAGTGAGTGTAATATTGTTGTTATGTGAGGAAAGAGTCTCTATTGGAGAGATCTGTTTGGCTTAGTGCCCACACAGCATAATGTTGGAGACTTTTTAACAAAGGCTCCGCCTAGGGAGAATTATGAAGCTTTTCCCAAAGCTTTGGGATTAGTTGCTCTTGTGGATTGGTTTCTTCCTACATAGCTTGGCACATCCTTATACATGAGTGCCAGCTCCTTGTTCAACTCGTCCTTCCAGAGGGGGCAGGGGGTTTGTTGTTTTATTTCTATAGTCATGCATGTGAACATACGTAAGATCATCGGTGCACATTTTTCCCTCTATAGGAGATATCTTTTCCCCATACCTTTCTCCGCCTTTTGGCTAAGATCAAGTGTAGTATCTATTCTTATCAGTTTAATATATGATACGTGGTCCATCGGACCACTATGATATTAACCTAATTTCTTTCACGGGGGCAGCCCCTTCTTGGCACCTTGCTGCCCGGGGGCTGCATGCGTCGCCTCTGTATTGCACTGCCTCAGAGGCCTGGCGCACCCCCCCACCCAATCAATCAACATCAACAAAATCGTCCGGCCCATATGATGGATGTATATCTCATCGAAATGTCGTCCGACGAGCCATACGTTGCGATGCATTCATCATCGCCCACATGCAATGATGGATTATATACACGTGGCGATGCAATGTTCATTGCACTCCAATGGTCCGATCTAATGATGGATTATACACGTGGGGACGCAATGTTCATTGCACTCCATTGGTCCGACCTCCAAAAGTATGGAGCAACAGCACTGTGTGCCATTCAATCGACTCCTTTGCATTCCAATGGTCGGACCATTGTGCGCATCCTTCATGGGCACCATGTTCATACCTCAAGAGTATGGAGGAGCATTGTGTGCATGCATCATTGATGGAAAACATCCATCTAAGTAAGTGTTGTGTTATAGGTGCATAACAGATAAAGAAGGATCAAGGAGGGAGGTGTGCATGCATCATTGGTGGAAAACATCCATCTAAGTAAGTGTTGTGTTATAGGTGCATAACAGATAAAGAAGGATCAAGGAGGGATGTGTGCATGCATCATTGATGGAAAACATCCATCTAAGTAAGTGTTGTGTTATAGGTGCATAACAGATAAAGAAGGATCAAGGAGGGAGGTGCCTTCTGTGCATGCATCATTGATGGGAAACATCCATCTAAGTAAGTGTTGTGTTATAGGTGCATGACAGATAAAGAAGGATCAAGGAGGGAGGTGCCTTCCAAACGCATCCCTTGGTTCATCACGGATGCAGGCACCTCACCTCCATCATCGTTCAAGCACCCAGCGGAAGTCCTTAACCACGTGACACCACACATGCAATGCAATCCCATGCACCTCCTCCCAACCATCATTCCACCACCAACCGCAAGTCTCTAAGTAGGTCACATGCTCCTCCTTCCTACGGAAGTTTCTGCCTATGGACTTATATCTATCAACGTACCCCTCATTCCACGGTGGAGAGCAAACCCACCCACACCCACGTGAGAGGGAAAGCCTACGTCTATCTATTCAACTACCCAATGTTTTATGTCATGTCGCACTTTTCCACTTGGACCTCCTCCTCTCCGCATTGTTTAGCCCATCCCTAGTCAAATCTAGAGGCCCAACAACACACCAAACGGGTCCCAATCAAACCAACATCGATGCAATCCGAGAAATGAAACGTCACCACCACATCCATCGGGCCTTTGCTTCATCCATATCTTTCATGTTTCTTGGGAATAGAAGCCGGCAACATTGCACCCCCTCCCAACAACTTCAAATGGGAATGTCGGTATCCAGCTCCGCGACTCCAATGTGGATGCCCGCCATGCATGTCCCCTCCACCCACGCTCATTCTGAGGGGCGGGGAAAGCACATACACGGATAACATCACTTGTGTGGCCTCAAGGAGACCCAAAAAGCAAAAAGCAAAGGACCACTCTCATCCTCCCCCACCAGTGCACTCAATATCGCGACATCACTACGTCCGCTCAATTCTGTCAAAAGTTAGAAAGGGCTTCTCGGGGAGGGATGGAATCCAAACATGCCACACCAACCCCTTATCCATATGCACACACATATCTACTCACGGAGAGGAGGTGATAAGCATGCTTCAACCCTCAGACGGTGATAATGTTCGATTGAGGGTTGAAGCATGCTATCTTTACCTTGACTCCACATGTCGTGGGAGATTGATGGTAAGAGAATCCGTATGGCTTCAAAGAAGTCAAGGTGCATCTAGATTCGGCTGACATTGGTGGAGTGATCATGGTACGGTTAAATACCACTTACAATGCAAAACAAACGTGCCATGAGCAGGGTGGCTACCAACCTGAACCCTCCTAATATGCCTCAAAGCTGGAGAAAGAGACTTTCAAGGGGAGGGGAAATTGTGACTCAAAATAGGCATACAATACGAGTGGCCTAGTGTGTTATACACTGTTTTATCAGCTGAGGTCAGTCGCTTTTCCAACTGAGGGGCATGTTGAACAATGCATTGTTGTTGTGTTAATGTATTAATCTATTAATGTGTTTTGGTGGTTTTTTGATATAGCAGCTGAAGGTTCGTGAGGGCGTGAAAGCATGAAAGGGTGGACATCAATAATCCGACTTTAGGGAAGACATCAATAAATCCGATTTATAATTTAGTCTGTAAATAAATCCGCGTAGAAGGTTCTATTGTTAGAAATAGTTAGAAAAATAGTGGTAAGAATAAGGGTCATTGTAGACCGCAATTTCTGATATTAAAAGCAAAGGCTTTCTACGAAAGTTTCATGTAACTACTCTTTTCTACGTAATCAAAAATTCCTATAAATACATGCACTCTGTGGACTATCAAAATAGAGTGCATGGGGGGAGATTGCACCCAATACTACGTTCGGTCTCGTCTCTTGGCGTCTCTATTTCTTCTGTGTGTTTTTTGCATTTGTAACCTCTATGTGCGTGTGAGCAAGATCCTGATAACATAGTGTTCCGATACACATTCAACACAAGGCTCTTCTGTAGGAGGAAGGCATTAGAGTCCTCTTTCATCTCCAACATGTATCGCTCAAGTATCATTTTAAGCTCTCTTAAGAGAGGGAATGATAACTCATGAGCATTACATCTCTAGATAGGGTGATAACTCCAAGTCGATAGGTCATGACTTCAATTCCCTATGGCTAAAACATTAGCATGAAAGACTAAGAAGTACGCTTTGCCAAATTGGATGGATTTTGTAAAGGATGCAGTGGTCTATAGAAGAGGTACTTGAAAAGGTAGAAGAAAAGCATGCGATGTTATGAGAAATTTTCGCAGCAAGGATTCGAGTGTATATTCCATTCGATGCATGGGACTGAGATGTGTAAGCCTTTATATATTTTGGTGGTGATGTGTGCGCACACACTCAAGACAACCATGGCACTTTTCTCCCCCTTTAAGAGATTTTCTCCCCATATCTTGTATATACGCCTATAGCCCTAATGGATCACTTATCTTTGTAGATTCACATGGTAAAACATTCAATATTGTGTTGCGCCCCAAGTTTTTGAAAGCAATGACGTATTTGTCATGTGGGTGTTGAGGAAAATTTGGATGGTACTAATAATCCATTGTGGGCATACATGATCTGCCATGTATTGGTAGCAAAAGGGGTATGGAATATTATGTATGGTGTTCAAAGACATCCGACTACACATGCAAATACACTTATTGAAGGAGATGCTGATGGTGTTGAAAATGATGATCTTTGATTTCCTCATCTTATTGTGGTTCAAACTGTACTTATTGAAGAGCAAGTTTGTTGGGATGGCATAGATGCGTAGGCACATGCACTGATACCTTTGTCTATCAAACGTGCCATTATCCCTCACATTGGCTCTTGCAAGACAAAGAAAGATCCTTGGGAATCTCTAAGAACATAACCAAGCAAAAAATGAGGCTCGTGTTCCTTACCTCCAAAAATAATCGGAGAGTGAGCATATGAAAGAAAGAGATTCATTGGACATATTCTGGGTAAAGATCAACCCTTTAAAGGATTAGTTGATTTTTGAAGATCAAATCTTGCAAGATAGTTCACTTGTGCAGACTGTTCTTAATGATCCTTGAGATTCATATCATATTTTTGCTTCTACTCTTTGGTCGATGATGAGAGGTAATCCAAAAGCCTCGACATTTGAGGAGTTATCTCTGTTTTTTTGCAGGAAGATCAATCGAGGTAGAAATGCCAATTGTGCATGTTGTGGATCAAGGTTTCTTATCTAGTCAAACGGGCAAATGTAAATGGAGCAAGAAGCATTCTAATGTGGACAATTCTAGTTGTGAGGTTGCATACAGGGGAGCACACCATCTTTAGTGACACTTAAAGCACATTGGCAGTTGCAAAGAATGATGTGTTCCATGATCCCACACATCACAGTGAGTGTAATATTGTCGTTATGTGAGGAAAGATTCTCTATTGGAGAGATCTGTTTGGCTTATGTGCCAACACAGGATAATGTTGGAGACTTTTTCACAAAGGCTCCGCCTAGGGAGAATTATAAAGGTTTTCCCAATGCTTTGGGCTTAGTTGCTCTTGTGGATTGGTTTCTTCCTACATAGCTTGGCACATCCTTATACGTGAGTGCCAGCTCCTTGTTCACCTCGTCCTTCCAAAGGGGGCACTAAGTTTGTTGTTTTATTTCTATAGTCATGCATGTGAACATACGTAAGATCGTCGGTGCACTTTTTTCCCTCTATAGGAGATATCTTTTCCCCGAGATTGTACCTATGCCTATACTCGTAACCGTCGTTTATTCTTGTACATTTACTTGACAATACATTCTACATCGTGTTGTCCTCCAAGATTCTTCTTCTTCCCTCTGTTGTCGGTGTGCTTACGCACACCTCCAACTCCTACAGTAAGGTACCCTGGAAAAGCCCTTGGAACGAGCTTTTCGAATCCTTCAAGCTTGCGTTGAAGTGCGAAGTTCTTGGGAAGCCTTGGGCAACATTTGATTGATGTTTCAATCTTCTGGGCATGTGTGAGATTGTGGTTCAAGATACTCAAGATGAAAATAAGGCTCATGACACCAAGTTTATGAGCAAGGTTCGAGACACTCTTCGAGGTTGAGGGCATCAACTCAAGGGTACCTAGGGGGTTCGAGTGCTGATCGACAAGGCTAGTAGGATATAAGAGCAGATCATTGAGGACAATGATCAATCGAGTTAAGAAGAATGCCAAAAAGTGAGGGGCAAGAGATTGTTGAGCCAACATTAAGAGGCAAGTACTTGGATTTCCTTCCCCCTCTGAGGCACAATATAGGAAATGCGACCAGAGTGGTCATATGTAATGCACGGATTTCTCCTTGCATAAAGAAGCCTTAACTTAACCATAATATTTCTGAGGCACACATATGAAACCTTGTTTCTTCTTTCCTTTCGTGAAACTCAAACATGCATTTGATTGGCCCATCTAGTGCTCAACCCATAATTCCCTGGCTTATACAAGCAAGGGGCTCTACCTATCACGACATGTTCTTTGGCTGGAGAAGTTTTGGGAGGGGATGAGGATTGGTAGAGTTGCACTATGGAAGGAAATCTTAGTCTCCACCATCATTGCCCTTTTGTCCTCAGCATCTCCAACCTGTTTCTCATGATGGATCCAATGGCCTCATGCCTTTTGTAGAGTAGTTTCCTGATTCTTTGAGGGGTGCGTACGTAATAAGAGAAGTGCCCATTATCCCTTATAATCTTCATCCTACAAATGAAAATGAGGCCAATCAATAGACACTTGAAACACAATGGATCTGCGATCGTATATGATCCGAGCTATGAGTACTCTTGCCAACATTCGCCATTCTCATTGGATTGCTTGTTAGTGAATGCAAATTAAAGAGGTAAGAGTAGGACTTCTTTTTCATTGCCATTCCCAGTGTGACCTTCAGAGAAGCTTCTATCGAGAGCCTAGTGTGGACAATGACCAACAAGATGAAGAAACATATCGAGATATGCAGAAACAACTCAAAGAGGATGTACTTGATCGTGAGGTAATCTGCAAGCTCTCCATAGTCACTACCATGGATTCACTATCATCATCTCTTCCCTCATATGTTCATATCTGGATATAGAGGCCCAAAAATACATCGAGGTGTGGAGGAGATCGAATTCTTACCGACTTCAAGTGGCGGAGATCAAATGAATTTTCAATCCAGGTAACATCTACCCAAACGAGGTGTATGATGACATGTCTCTAAGAAGGCATGGAGCTCAAAACGGAGCTCACAAGGATGATAAACATCCTGTTCCCACACCAGAATGGAGACCAACAAGCACGCAAAGAAAGAGCAGGCAAACAAACCCCCATTAGCTATATATGGACATAGGGCACCTGAAAAACACCATGAAAACCCCAAATGAAGTAGGAGATGAAAGAAAAGTGCTCAAGAAAGAGAATGCACGGAATTCCACTCAATCCTCTTCAAAAAGGTGAGAAGAGGCTAGGGCCTTTTTAAAGTCGAAAGAGAAACCCCTTTCCCACTTATCTTTCCTAAAAGTCTAAAGAATAGCTTTGTGTGCTCATAACGCATGCCCATCGAGCTCGAGAAAATGATACAAAATTGAAGGAGGTTGGACTAACACTCCACAGGCTCGAGGACTCCTTGGCCATTGCGAATGTGGAGTGATTTTGGAGAGAATGGACTTTTCCATTGATAGATTTGTAGCTCAAGCGTAAGCACCACCTCCTTTACTTTTCAATCCGTGGAGACGTGAGGATCGGTATGAAGACCACGAGCAAGTGAAGGCACAAGTGCGTGAGTGAAAACACACAAACATGCACACACATACACACACGCGCACAAAGTAAGATCAAAGAGAGGAACAATGAAAAGCTTAGATTGCAAAAGAGTTCTCTTACAAAAGCTCTATTCTCTCACAAGCTAACCCCAAAAATGAGCTCTCTAGCTCTTTTTATAGTTTTTTGACTAGTTTTGGCCCTATCCAGACCTAGTGTCCGGCCTAGTTAAAATTAGGTTCCAAGTCCACTTCTTTGATGTGCTTCCATGTTTTATGCTTGACCTTGAGTTCCAACACTCCCCCCCTCTCGAGTCTGTCGTCCCTGACAGACCCTTGTTGTAATGGTTGTTCCAGGTAGTGTTTCGAGAGGTAGTGTCCATTCGGTAGGAACTGGAGCCATCGCTCTTCCAAATGTAGCAGGGTTGGTTGTCGGGTTCTTCATTTGTCACTACGAGTCTTTTCAATTTGTAGTCCTTTGGTATGTGCTTCGTCGTTAAATGCCAGCACGATTGTGTCGTTGTGAGCTCCGTTGATGTCCTCTAGATCTTCCAAAATTGATGGTCATAGTAGTCATGCCAAGTACTCATAACCCATAACGGATGATGGGTAAGTGTGTGCGTGCATGGGTTGAGGAAAATATGTGCCTTGTGCATGGCCTTGTAATGTAGCCATATGCATGCTTACGTGGAAAATGCATCGGAAGAAGTATGGTGCAAAAATTGGGGTCTTGAGCTAAGTGCTCAAGGGTATTCCGACGAAGAGGTTTCCTAAGCTATCATGGTTATGGTGTTTCCAGAGTAAAGATACTTACCATGGAGAAGGTCGATCGATGTTCATCTCTTCGTGTTGTACACTCGGCCTTTGGGATGGAACATTGTTGATGAATGCCCATGTTGATGGTCCACTGATGAGATCTTTTGAGTGGTTGATCCTCTCTCCTCTTTTCAAAGCAACATTAGCCAAATACTGAGAATTGAATTTCTTTATATTCCTTGGCAAACAACATTGGGTAACTACACCAAGCTTAGTTTCACATATTCTCTTTAGCTCACCATACGTAGGAGTCTTCTCCTCCAAAAGTACCCTTTGCAGATATCTCCTTGGATGCTCTCGTACATGAAGTAGTTAAGCATCACTCAAGTTGCGGACCTTGAAGCTCTTCATTCCTACCATGGTAAGAGGAAATCATAGTTGTAGATGCCATGTTCATGCCAAGTGCTTGCCATCTACCAGATAAGGCAGCAATAATATCATCTGCTAGCCGAGACACACTTCTATCCAAATTGATAAATGCCTAGTAATCAACAATTCCACCTTCAACTAAGCATGACTCATTCATGTTTCATAAGCCAAACCTGGGAACAAGTTCTCTCTCGCTTTTTTTCTTTCTTTCTTTCTTTTTTTTTTTTTTTTTTTGAGGAACAATGTCTCAAAACAAGAAGATAGACGTTAGTATCAGTAAAACTAGTTGACCTGTGTCCATGTGCTCTTGTGCTTGGGATTCTCAAATGTGTCTATGCATGGCCATGTAATAGGGCCCTGTATCAATGCATACTTTGGAAGTGCATGCCCTGAATGGTGCAAAAGACAGGGTTGTGCAAGAAGCACATGGTTGTCGCTCGTCAAGGCTTTTGATGTTACTTGTAGTTGTTGATGCCGGCTTTGGTGGAGGTATCCATTGGATCTCGAAATGATGTAATCCTCCTTATTGGGGTCCATTTTAGAACAACATTTGGCACTGTAGAGATTACTTCAGGCGTCTTCCTCTTTGGATGCTTTCTGAACTGTGGTATCCAGTGTGGTTGGCACTTTGGTTCGGTGGAGGCTACTTGTACTTTTGGCTTCCAAACCCATATCCTTTTTGCACGTCTTCCTACTATTGTTGAAGAGCTGATTTGATCTTCGTTTGGTCTCTATACGTGGTTCTTACCCTTTTCTCTTTTTGGCTTCTTTGTTGAGACCTTTCGCATGTGGGAGAACATAGGTTGTTGTGGATGTAAGAGCTTCTTAGGTACCCACATCTGTAATCACCCTTGGTGAGTCGCAGCGAATTTCTTAGGCACCCAAACTTGTCGAATATCTTGTGGTTGAGTTTGTCGTAGCTTCTGCATTCGTCTTCTAGCCTGGTGGGAGTTCCTAGAGGGGAATTGTGGGGTTAAGGCCGGTGGTTGCTCTCCTCGTACCCAAGTCTGCTTCATGCTCGGTACTAATTTCCTTTGGAAATCTCGTTGTCTATTTGATATAGCAATTCTTCTGTTCGGTTGTGCTTGCTTTGTTGGTTGAGTTGTAGTGGCGGCATTAGTCCTTGCCCCAGAGGAGGAGTCCGCTTGTCTTTGAGCATGTTCTTCCATGATTGAGTTCTCCTGCGACATAGAGCTTTTGACACATACAACATCTCTTTTGCTAAGCTTAGTCCTAGGAGAACTACAAGATGTGACATCTGGATTTGTGAGCATGCCATTTTCTAGTTCTAATGGAAAGCATTGTCCCTGGACCCAAACTTGAAGAAGTTGACTTCTTAGGTTCAAGTTGACTGCATTGTCATAAATCCAATCTTGTCCTAAGACAAGTGGTTCTGTAAGGTTCTCATCTTGACTCACTAGCACTTTGACTTTCATTGGAACATCTTGAAGGTAGATGGGAAGTTCCACCTTGCCCAAACAAGGGGTTTCCACACCTCCCAATCCTATGAGATAAGCTTCTATGGGATTGATGTTCAACTCCAAGTCTTGGCAGTAGGAAAGTCTAACTGTACTACTTGCTGCCCCTGAGTCAATCAATGCTTTCACAGTCCTTGCACCGTTTCCTTGTCCTATCTCTATGGTCACAAATGGACGTCGGTCAATGACTTGAGAAGTCGTAATGCCTGATTTTTGGCACATATCCATGTGATTATTTTGGAGCTTTTGAGTTGACATCTAGGCCTAGTCGCCTTAACTTATTTCGCCTTATGCACTCTCTAGCCTCTGCTTGTGCTTCTTCCCTCACCCTTAACTCCTCTTCTTTTCGCTTCTTGGCAGTGTTGAGTCTCGTAAGCATATCCTCAGTAAGAGGTTCTTGATATAGCTTGACTCTACAACCACTAATATAGTTTGGTAAGATATCACCTTCTAAAGTAGCCAATTGAACCACACCGCTAGTGGAAATTCTGTTAATGATCATGGGTCCATATCCTCGTTTTTCCAACTTACGGGCATGTTGTTTTAGTGTGTAAACCAACACTAGATCTCCCTCTTTTAGTCCCTTATCCTTAATGTGTGCATCGAAGTATGCCTTTTGCCTTTTCTTTGCAGTGTAGATGCCAGCTACCGCTCGTAGCCTCGTCTCACCTAAGCGTTCTAGATCAAAGATCCTGGAGGACAACTCATGTCCATTCCACTCATGCTCTCGTGCTACCCTTAAGGCTGAGATGAGGAAGTCCAATGGTAGAACAGCATTCTGCCCGAAGACCATCTGAAATGGGGTGGCATTCAGTACCGTTTTATAGGCAACTCGATAAGCCCAAACAGCATGATGAAGCTATTTATCCCAATCAGAGCATTTATTATTTACCAGTTTTGTCAACACGTTACAAAGGATCTTATTAGTGCTCTCGGCTTGTCAGTTAGCTTGTGGGTGATAAGGGGCAGACTTCTTATGTATCACCAAGAATTCTTGGAGAAGATTTTCAATGACCTCATTCAAGAAGTGTGTGCCTCTATCGCTAACTAGCTCTATTGGTAGCCCATATCTCGTGAGCACATTCTCGAATAAGAACTTAGCCGTAGTCTGAGCATCATTCTTTGTTGTGGCTTTGACTTCTACCCACTTTGTAAGGTAATCAGTGGCTACAATAATGTACTCTGCATGGGAGTTTCGAGCTGGGGGGTTAATAGGACCTATGAAGTCTATACCCCACTTTGAAAATGCACATCCTCCCATCATTGGTCTCAAAGGCATCTCATCTTTTCTAACTGGATATTGTGCCCGTTGGCATGTGTCGCATTTCTTCACATAGGTATGTGCATCCATATGAAGAGTTGGCCACCAAAGTCCTGAGAAAAGAATGGTCTTGATTACTCGGTCAGGACCAAAATGTCCACCTACAACACTATTGTGTGCAGTCTCTAAGACTTTCAGATAGTCTGATTCATGAACGCACAGTCTTAAGTAACCATCTTTGCCTCTTCGATATAGGTTGTCTCCTACGAAGGCATAGCCTTGAGCCTCTTGCTCCATGCTTCGTCTTCTTTCTAGACTAGCCTCTTTGGGTAATCTTCCCGACCTCATAAACTCTACCAATGGAGCACTCCAATCTGGAATTAATGACACTTGATAAAGGGTCGCATGCTCCACTGGGGGTCTCTCTCTGCACCTTGGACAATTCTTAATCCACTCATGTATTTCTTTGTCCATGCTAGGCCAATACACTCCTAAACGCTTCAGATTCTGCAATGTTCGTTGTTTAGAATAGTGATTTTGTAGCAATCCTTCATGAGCTTGCTGCAACCAACTACTATGTTCATCATCCTCGACACAACAAGCTAATACACCCTCAGTATCTTGTTTGTACATGCTTCCTGCCAATATGTGATATTTTTGTGATTTTACAATTTCCTCTTGTGATGTTTTCACATTCTTATTTGCAGGGCCGAAGGTTAGGACTGGTACCAACTTACTTGCCCATTTAGGAAAAACTTCTAAATTGAATAGATAAGCATCGGGTAATTTGTCAGACACTCCTTGCGGTGACTCTCCTGAAGCGATGCGAGAAAGGTGATCTGCCCGAAGGTGGGTTCTACCTTTCCTGACAACAACTTCAAAGTCATATTCCATTAGTAAGAGGAACCATCTTACTAAGCGTCCAATATTGCAAGGTTTATTGACCAAATATAACAAAGCTTGATGATCAGTGAAAAACTTGAACTTGTTGGCCAATAAATAGTGTCTAAACTTCTTCACAGCATATACCATGCCTAAGCCCTCTTGCTCAGTTGTGGTATAGTTTCGTTCCGCTGCGGTTAGCTGTCTGCTAGCATATGCTATGGGTAAATGGCCCATAGCGGCTTGTACCTCTTTAACACTCCTTGGTCGTGGCAGCTCTGCTATGGCTCGTACCTTATCTTCATCTGTTGAGATTCCATTCTTAGAAACAATATGACCTAAGATTTACCTTGACGCACCATGAACACACACTTTTCTGGGTTCAGACACACTCGATATTCTCTACACTTGTTAAAGATTTGTCTGAGTTCAGGGATGTGAAATCTTCTTTCTTGGGAATGAGCACATAAATCATCCACATATACTTCTAAGCTCTTTCGCAAGAACTCTTTGAAGACATGACACATGAGCCGTTGGAATGTTGCAGGTGCATTTGTGAGCCTGAATGGCATAACACGAAATGCAAAGATTCCCCACTCTGTGGCAAAAGCTGTTTTGTGTTGATCTTCTAGGGAAATGGCTACTTGATTGTAACCTGAAAATCCATCAAGGAAGCTATAAACTTCCTTGCCTGCAACACGCTCCAATAGGTGTTCTGTGATTGGAAGTGGATAACTATCTCTGATCGTAGTGGCATTAACTTTTTTAAGGTTAATACACACTCACAACTTCCCGTTCTTCTTGGGTACCACTACAACGGGGGACACCCATTCAGTATGCTCAATCTCATAGATGAATCCAGCTTCAATCAGCCTATCAATTTCTTCTTTTATTTTGGCTGCATATGTATCATATATGTGTAGGGCTTCTGTTTGGTGGGCTTGGCATCAGCAGTCA
Organism: Ceratopteris richardii; assembly: GCA_020310875.1. Lineage (NCBI taxonomy): Eukaryota > Viridiplantae > Streptophyta > Polypodiopsida > Polypodiales > Pteridaceae > Ceratopteris > Ceratopteris richardii. Next base: position 82,238,993 of record CM035408.1, on the reverse strand, counting down.
TGGGGATAGTATGAGAACAAATTCTTGGATCTACCCCTTTCAAGTCTCTATAGTGCCATGCAAACACATCCCTATATTCCCTTAATAGAGCGACGAGCTCCATTTCTTCTCTTGCACTTAGGTCATCTCCTATGTATGTGCATCTCTCTTCGTTTTCTTCAATGGTCACTACAATTTTCTTGGTCTTTTCTTTATTATCATATGATTCTTCTATGATGGCCTCTCTCTTAGGCATGCGTACCAAAATTTTGCGGTCGTCAACTTCATATTTCTTGAAGTTTTCTGGTACTTCAAACAATGATTCCTCCTCTTCTGGTTTCACTGCTTCTCTTTTCTTTTTCTTTTGACTACTCTAAGTTAAAGCAACTATCCATCACAATGGACTCTAGATCATCGTCATTCTCTTCTTCTTCTATGACATCACTAGGGTCAGATTCTTCTAGCAAGGGCTGACACATGAACACTGAAATATCATAACCCTCCTCATCACAATGAGGTGTCCATTGTTCTTCATTAACACCAATGTCCATGGTAGCTAAGATTTCTGGCCAGCCATGAGGCTCAAATTCCTCATCTGGAAAGATCATCGGTGTATAAGTTGGGTCTTTAATTGGTCTATCTCCTGGTGAAGTTCCTTCTTCTCGCGCCTTCAAGTGTTTTTCCTCTTCCTCTATGACCTTGCACATCCACAAGTGAGTATCTTCATGCAGCCATGATGGATCAGGTGAACTTTCAGAATGCACAGAGATTGAATCTTCTTTTGCTTTGTGGATAGGATTCCACTATAGGGGTGGTACATCTCTGAAGGAGTAATCCTTCAAATTGACCTTGGTGGTGACCCCTAAGTATTGCAAGTACAAGGAGTTGGTTCCCCAATCCTGTACTATTTGCAATTGTTGTAGGAAGGGTCTTCCTAGGATCATCTCATAGACATTATTTTTCTCAAAGTCACATATAGCAAATGTGTGCTCAAACTCTACACCACAAGTGGTTAGAGTTATCCCTTCTAGCAATCCTAGAGGTCTTTCAAAATTACCATCAGCCATTTGAAGCTTCATTTTGGTTGGTCTTAATGTGGGCTTGCCCCAGTGCTTCCACAAGGAGGTGGTCGCAATAGCAACACCAGCACCTGAATCTATGATTGCTTTGGTTGTGTAACCTTGGTAGGTGATTGGAAGATAAGTATTACCTTCTTCACCTTCACACATGTCCCCTATTTTGTCTAGAGGTATCTCTGGTACTTTTTGTTTAGAACCTACTTTTGGCATTTTGGAATCAAGTTCTGGAACTTGATCCTTCACATGATTCCAACGCTCAGGTTTTGCTTTGAGAAGCTCTTCTACAGTGAGATGACACTGAACCTTAGTGTTCTTCACGACATTAGTGTTCCTTGGAACCACTGAGTCTTCATTTCTTACTAGTATTGTGGGAGCTCTAATCTGGAGAGATTCAGATTCCCATGGGCCTGGAAATTGAGGCAGTTCTTCTACGGTATTAGATTCAAAATCTAATCTTTCATCTTCTTGTTGTTCTGCTTCATCTCCGTAAATAGATGGAATGTCTTCGGGAAATTGATCATGAAGATCATCAATCTCAAGAATAGGAGGGGAGTTATTGTTCTCTTTGGCCCATTTCTCCTCTTGTATTTCTCGCAAGAACTCTTGAGAGTGCTCCTGAATTGAAGGAGGTATTCCAGCATCCGTGGAATTTGAAACATAAGCTCCCATTGGTGGTGAGCTTCTTCTCTCAGTAACTGGTTGAGCCTGTGGAGGTAAAGAAACTTGTGGTTTGTTTATCAATTGCTCTAATCTTTCTAGTAAGCCCTAGAAATGCAAATCCGGTTTGACAAAGTTTGTCTGATTGAACTTTTGACTAGTCTCCAGTATAGCTTGAGCTTGTTCTACCATTTTCATGCACATTTTCATCCGTTCAATCTCTAAGTCCGCTCTAGGGTAACTCTTGTCTAGATTTGCAGCTGTAGGCCCTTCTTGAAGTCGAGCCTGGTAGGCCTTGAACATCATGTCCAAGCCTTCTGGGGTTGGATCTGCAAGAACAGAACCTGGTTGCGGTCTATTTACAATGGGTGGTGGGGTGGGATGAGGTGGAGTGGATAGAGTTTTGGCATGCGAGGGGTTTTGAGATGCAATGTCTTCTATTTTTATTTTTGCGTCTTTCAAGCTTTCTTCTAGTTCCGATAACTTTTTATTCCACTTGCGATTGGCCTTCTCTCTGGTATCCTTCCATGTTCTTGTTTTTCGCTTGCTAGGTTCTCCCGATTCACTCGACTCCGATTGCTCTGTTGGTTTATCTTGTTTTAATGCTTGTGCACTAGTAACTGCCTGTACAGGTGCCACATTACTGCTACTGGCACTTGATTCCACCACTAAGCCTACCACATTAATGGGTGTAATCTTGGGCGCACTAGAGGGGTTTCTTGGACAATCTCTGGGGTGATGGTCTTTGCCACAATCAGCACAAAAAGCTTGTATTGTGATAGCCTGTCCTTGACTCGGAGATGGTGGGTGGAGACAATCACGAAGGAAATGGTCACCCTGGCATCTGAAACATGGTCCTCTAGGGGCTTGTGGTCTTACTTGTCTCAATTGGGGCCTAGGGTTAGCATTTGCCTACATGACATTGGAGTATTCTGGCTCCCAATTTTGTTCCATAGGTGGTGCCTCATATTGATATGGGTAAATCTAACTATGCTCAGGCGACTCAGTGTAATAAGCATGTGGACTACCTTCATGGGAGTAGTCTAAACTATGAGCATGAGAGTCATTATCTAGTATCAATGGGGTTAGTGGCACCAATGCTCTATTTGGATTTTCCTCTCCCACAACATACTTGACTGGAATCACGTTAATAGGAGCTGGTGGTTGGTTTCCCAAGACTGGTTGTGGCCTATATTGTGCCTGATATTGCTGTTGTGGTCGATAATATGGTTGTTGATATTGGTTCTGATACCTACCTTGTTGGTAAGGTTGCTGATAAGTTTGTCTAACTGCCTGCCTATTGTAAGGACAATCTTGAGTTGTGTGGTTCGTGTATTTTCTCTCAATAGTGCAATATGGAACATTCCTTTCTCTAATGTTTTGGTTTTGCATTGGGCATACATTAGCCATGTGGTCGCCTGCGCAAGTATAACACGGATTCAATGGAGTGACTCTCTGTGTTTGTTTATTTTGGACTCCCAGCTTCTTGGCAACTTGCTCAGCTATCTCCTCTATTTCCGTGGAGATTTTTGATGTATGACTAGTAGAACTATCCAAATCCTTATAGAGTTTGGACAATCCTAACTCCTCACCCAAGTTATCTTCTATGTCAATGCACGTCCGCAGACACTCTTCTATGGATCTAGGCTCTTTCAAGTACACATATGATCTTAACTTTGTGCTCAGTAAGCCATCTAAGAACAAAGCCACTTGTTTGGCTGGTGTGGGTAACTCTGGAGTAGGGCATCTTTCTAGGTACTGTCTGAACCTTCTACCTGCTAGTCGCACTGTTTCTTGGGGTGTCTGCTTGAAACTGTGGATCAAGGATGATGTGTTATGCCTGATACCACTCTTGGAAAATTCTACAATGAATTCATCTAGCAGCTGACCTATGCCACGATAGTTGCGACTACTCAGTGGTTGAAACCTAGCTAAGGCAGTGCCCTTAAGAGTCAAACCAAATGCCTCGTACTGGGTGAACAAGTCCTCAAACTGCTCAGCTCTTAACACTTGTTTGAACTCGGCCACATGATCATAAGGATCTCCTGACCCGTCAAAATAATTCTTCATTGCCTTGATCACTTGAGTGGGTCTAAGGGTTCTTGTGTTCCCTCGGGGTCTAGGCAATGGAAAATCATGTTCATCTCTTTGTTGCCTATGTGCTTGATGTCTCTCTCTTTCAGGTCTTTCATTTTCAAATCCTGACCTATTCCTGCCCACAGTGTGTGCAAAATTTACCTCAGGTCTCTCTCTAGTTCTTTCTCTCTGGGCTTCATGAGCGTGGGATGATCCTACTCCTTGGATGCCATGGGAAACATTGGATCTTGGTGGAGGGAAAATCAATTCACTCTTCCAAGCATATGCATGTCTATCATGTTCTGTTACTAAGAAAATTTTCTCTCCAGGTAGACCACTTTTCCTGGTGTCTCTGGATCCTTGAACTCGTAGATGATGACTATGCCCAATTGGCTAGGTTGATCTGGCTTGACCACTTCTACCTGCTAGTCGCACTGTTTCTTGGGGTGTCACCTTGAAACTGTGGATCAAGGATGATGTGTTATGCCTGATACCACTCTTGGAAAATTCTACAATGAATTCGTCTAGCAGCTGACCTATGTCACGATAGTTGAGACTACTCAGTGGTTGAAACCAAGCTAAGGCAGTGCCCTTAAGACTCAAATCAAATGCCTCGTACTGGGTGAACAATTCCTCAAACTGCTCAACTCTTAACACTTGTTTGAACTCGGCCACATGATCATAAGGATCTCCTGACCCGTCAAAATAATTCTTCATTGCCTTGATCACTTGAGTGGGTCTAAGGGTTCTTGTGTTCCCTCGGGGTCTAGGCAATGGAAAATCATGTTCATCTCTTTGTTGCCTATGTGCTTGATGTCTCTCTCTTTCAGGTCTTTCATTTTCAAATCCTGACCTATTCCTGCCCACGGTGTGTGCAAAACTTACCTTAGGTCTCTCTCTAGTTCTTTCTCTCTGGGCTTCATGAGCGTGGGATGATCCTACTCCTTGGAGGCCATGGGAAACATTGGATCTTTGTGGAGGGAAAATCAATTCACTCTTCCAAGCATATGCATGTCTATCATGTTCTGTTACTAAGAAAATTTTCTCTGATGTGTTATCCAGGTAGACCACTTTGCCTGGTGTCTCTGGATCCTTGAACTCGTAGATGATGACTATGCCCAATTGGCTAGGTTGATCTGGCTTGAATCTCCAAAAGGCTTCCTCTGTTTCTCTATTCAAGAATAGTTCTATGCTTTTGTTGTCTTGAGGGATCCAATCTGGAGTGATCACTCGGGTCAAAACTGACTTATCTCTAGGAGTCTAGGGTCCTTGTCCTACATTTCCTTGTTCTAGGTCTCCTATTTCATTCTCAGGAATGACATTTCCAAACTCATCAGTCCTATCTGGTAGGTTGGTGACCACATACATGGTTCCTTCCTTATCAATGTATGAACCCTCTTCGAACTTGACCACCGGGTGTTCAAGTCCAAAGGGTTGAACTGGATTTTTGAGTTGGACCACTGGTCGCCTCAGGCCATCCTCATAGATGCGAGCACCTAATCGGTTGGTCTGAATATATTCCAACTGTGTCTTATAGGGACCTTCTGGTGTTTGTAAATAATCAGTTCCTGAGCCACCTACAAGTTTCCCCATGCTAAAAGACATTTATGAATCACTTGTGTCTGAACTTAGTCTGTAAGGATGACCACTAAGTTGTTGTGCCCAAGACTTAGCTGTATGGTTGACATGAGCCTCAGAAGATCTAATGCTTTGTTTATCCTTGCCTAGGTGTCTACCAGACCTCAGGTTCATAAGCTTTGTCTTCTAGTCCCAAAATTCCCCTTTGTATTGCTCAAAATCCCTTGGGGCCCCCTTGGTTTCCTAGTCCCACCGGAGGGTCAACTTCAAAATATCCTATTGCTCAAAATATCCTTGGGGCCCCCTTGCTCAAAAAATGGACTTTGGATGAAAAAGTTATGTCAAATCAGGCTCCTGGGGGTCAAAACAGGCAAACAGGACCTTTTGGAAAAAATCGCGATTTTGTGAACTTCAAGAGAATCGCGATTTTGTGAACTTCAAGAGAACTGCGATTTTGTGAACTTCAAGAGAATCACGATTTTGTGAACTTCAAGAGAATCACGATGCTATGAAATTAGAGAATCGCGATTTTGTACCTTGAGAATCGTGTTTTCACAAAATCGTGTTTTTGGCTGAAAATCGTGATTTATGAGAATCACGATTTTGAGCAGAGAATCGTGTTTTTGAGAATCGCGATTTTGAGCAGAGAATCGTGTTTTCACAAAATCGTGATTTCACAAAATCGTGTTTTGAAACTCGTGTTTTTGCTGAAAATCGTGATTTGTGAGAAGTTTAGGGAGGTGATGAGGATTGGTAGAGTTGCACTATGGAAGGAAATCTCAGTCTCCACCATCATTGCCCTTTTGTCCTCAGCATCTCCAACCTGTTTCTCATGATGGATCCAATGGCCTCATGCCTTTTGTAGAGTAGTTTCGTGATTCTTTGAGGGATGGGTACGTAATAAGAGAAGTGCTCAAGAACATGGTGCCCATTATCCCTTATAATCTTCATCCTACAAATGAAAATGGGGCCAACCAATCTGGTGAGTATGCCAATCAATAGACACTTGAAACACAATGGATCTGCGATCGTATATGATCAGAGCTATGAGTACTCTTGCCAACCAATCTGGTGAGTATGCCAATCAATAGACACTTGAAACACAATGGATCTGCGATCGTATATGATCAGAGCTATGAGTACTGCACATGCTCTATACAACTTAAAACATTCGCCATTCTCTTAACTATATCTGCACATGCTCTATACAACTTAAAACATTCGCCATTCTCATAGAGAGCAATAAGCAATGAATGCAAATTAAAGAGGTAAGAGTAGGACTTCTTTTTCATTGCCATTCCCAATGTGACCTTCAGAGAAGCTTCTATCCATAACCTTGTAAACCTTCTATCGAGGAAGTTGCAAGAAGCTATCGTCCCCAAATATATAATGGACAATGACCAAATATATGTTTCTGCATTGGCAATAGAAACATATCGAGATATGCAGAAACAACTCAAACAGGATGTACTTGATCGTGAGGTAATCGTGAGGTAATCTACCATGGATTCTTACATCGAATTCTTACCGACTTCAAGTGGCGGAGATCAAATGAATTTTCAATCCAGGTAACATCTACCCAAAACGGAGCTCACAAGAAGGCATGGAGCTCAAAACGGAGCTCACAAGGAACCCCCAAATGAACGGAATTCCCACTTATCTTTGTGTGCTCATAACGCATGCCCATCGAGCTCGAGAAAATGATACAAAATTGAAGGAGGTTGGACTCCTTGGCCATTACTTGTCAATCCGCGGAGACGATGGCCTTCCACTTGGTTTTGATTTCGATGTTGATTTTGGATGATGCTTGTGAGCGGTGTGGAAGCATATAATGGAATGGCGAGTGAAGCGGAAGTAATTAGGCCCTAATGGATCACTTATCTTTGTACATTCACATTGTAAAACATTCAATATTGTGTTGCGCTTCAAGTTTCTTTTTCTTCCTTGTGCTATTTCAATGCTTGTGTAGACCTCAAACTCCAACAATTGACATTAGAAAAGGTCACCCCTTCCAGTAGGCCATCAGCCACACCACCCTATCATAATCTCAGAACAACATAGAAATCGGTGAGAAGACTCAAAATATTGATTTGAGCTCACATCCACCTCCGAATGCACTCGTTCAATGGCTATACAGATAGATTCATCCTTTTGCATCAAACATATACAAAAGTTTCAGTTCGCCATTGCATGCGCATCCAAGTCCCCTACAAGCTGAGGACAACTCGATAGGGTGTTTCTGCTCAACTTTTTGAGATACAAATAATTTCCTACATCACGGCATTTGGCCAAGTACAATGGTTGAAAGCAATGACGTAATTGTCATGTGGGTGTTGAGGAAAATTTGGATGGTACTAATAATCCATTGTGGGCATACATGATCTGCCATGTATAGGTAGCAAAAGGGCTATGGAATATTGTGAATGGTGTTCAAAGACATCCGACTACACATGCAAATACACTTATTGAAGGAGATGTTGATGGTGTTTAAAATGATGATCTTTGATTTCCTCATCTTATTGTGGTTCACGTTGTACTTATTGAAGAGCAAGTTTGTTGGGATGGCATAGATGCGTAGGCACATGCACTGATACCTTTGTCTGTCAAATGTGCCATTATCCCTCACATTCGCTCTTGCAAGACAAAGAAAGATCCTTGGGAATCTCTAAGAACATAACCAAGCAAAAAATGAGGCTCGTGTTCCTTACCTCCAAAAATAATCGGAGAGTGAGCATATGAAAGAAAGAGATTCATTGGACATTTTCTGGGTAAAGATCAACCCTTTAAAGGATTAGTTGATTTTTGATGATCAAATCTTGCAAGATAGTTCACTTGTGTAGACTGTTCTTAATGATCCTTGAGATTCATATCATATTTTTGCTTCTACTCTTTGGTCGATGATGAGAGGTAATCCAAAAGCCTTGATATTTGAGGAGTTATCACTGTTTTTTTACAAGAAGATCAATCAAGGTAGAAATGTCAATTGTGCATGTTGCGGATCAAGGTTTCTTATCTAGTCAAACGGGCAAATGTAAATGGAGCAAAAATCATTCTAATGTGGACACTTCTACTTGCGAGGTTGCGTACAGGGGAGCACACCATCTTTAGTGACACTTAGAGCACATTGGCAGTTGCAAAGAATGATGTGTTCCATGATCCCACACATCACAGTGAGTGTAATATTGTTGTTATGTGAGGAAAGAGTCTCTATTGGAGAGATCTGTTTGGCTTATGTGCCCACACAGCATAATGTTGGAGACTTTTTAACAAAGGCTCCGCCTAGGGAGAATTATGAAGCTTTTCCCAAAGCTTTGGGCTTAGTTGCTCTTGTGGATTGGTTTCTTCCTACATAGCTTGGCACATCCTTATACATGAGTGCCAGCTCCTTGTTCAACTCGTCCTTCCAGAGGGGGCAGGGGGTTTGTTGTTTTATTTCTATAGTCATGCATGTGAACATACGTAAGATCGTCGATGCACATTTTTCCCTCTATAAGAGATATCTTTTCCCCATACCTTTCTCGGCCTTTTGGCTAAGATCAAGTGTAGTATCTATTCTTATCAGTTTAATATCTGATACGTGGTCCATCGGACCACTATGATATTAACCTAATTTCTTTCACGGGGGCAGCCCCCTCCCGGCAGCTTGCTGCCCGGGAGCTGCACGCATTGCCTCTGTATTGCACTGCCTCAGAGGCCTGGCACACCCCCCCACCCAATCAATCAACATCAACAAAATCATCCGGCCCATATGATGGATGCATCTCTCATCGAAATGTCGTCCGAGGAGCCATACGTTGCGATGCATTCATCATCGCCCACATGCAATGATGGATTATATACACGTGGGGATGCAATGTTCATTGCACTCCAATGGTCCGACCTAATGATGGATTATACACGTGGGGATGCAATGTTCATTGCACTCCATTGGTCCGACCTCCAAAAGTATGGAGCAGCAGCACTGTGTGCCATTCACTCGACTCCTTTGCATTCCAATGGTCGGACCATTGTGTGCATCCTTGATGGGCACCATGTGCATACCTCAAGAGTATGAAAGAGCATTGTGTGCATGCATCATTGATGGAAAACATCCATCTAAGTAAGTGTTGTGTTATAGGTGCATAACAGATAAAGAAGGATCAAGGAGGGAGGTGTGCATGCATCATTGATGTTGGTGCAAAACAAGCCTACACACATTGGCTTGGAACATTGGAACCTTGGAAGGCTAAAGCTTGAACTCCTTGAAGGATGTATTTACATGAACCTTGAATCATAGGAATCAATGCTTAATTGGTTATTACTTTTTATCCAATGTAAAAAGTCTATATGACTTTATCAATCATGTAATCACACCTACTAGACTAGAGTCGTGGAAAAGTAGATGATTTGATTGAGGGAATATCTCCCTAAGTTTAGTGGAGAGATTGAAGGGAGCCAAAACTTGAATTCAAATTCAAACTCCTTCAAGATTCATATAAAAAAGCTATGTAAAAATGTCGCGGGCACAATCACTCTTCCCGAGGCAATTCTGAGTCAATCATTGAGTGTGTGTGAGCTATACCATAGCCTACACCTCTGAGTACCATTGAGCATCACATTACATGCCAATGGGAATGTACAATCATTAGATTTAATCAATATACATATATTCATAGTCTCTGTTTTCTCTGAGTGACTACCTCCAACTCTGTCAACTTCAAAGGAGCATATCTCAAGATCTACTGAATCAAATTGGATGATTCAAAGTGCATTGGATTCAACTCAAAGTCTACTATACACCTACAAAGTTTCAAGGCCATTGGATCTACCATCACAAAGAAATCTCAGTCGGGGTGCTCACTGGTCTGTGACTGTAAGTCTCCTAAAAAATCGGGAGTACACCTTATTTTGCTAAAGTGATTTCTCTGAGTGTAGTTTATCATTTTCCTTCATTCCACTTGCAAATCGAAGCTTACTAGGCTAATAGAATATCTCTAGAAGAAATTTTGCTAATTGTAACTACACTGGTCACACTGAGCATAACACTGAGCAAGTATCAAGACCAAAATAGAAAGTTTTCAAGTCTTGTGATTTGCAAAGTAGTCTGTTTTGATCAAGTCATTACTAAAACCTTTTACAAAGTACATATAGCATATTTTGGTGTCATTTGGAAGCTCAAGGAGTCTACTAAGCATATCTGGAGTCAAAGGAGGGCAGGTGTGAAGCAGGTTTTGCAGCACCAGCTTGATCTTCTAAGTGTATCCAGCCATCACATCCAACAGTGGTATCAGAGCAAATAAGGTAATCATGGGTGATGGTTTCCCTTCCTTCATTGACAAATTGGACAGAAATAATTACCAGGCTTGGTCATTGAGAATGAAGACCTATCTACAAGGGAGAAGCTTGTATGGATACATTTCAGGAGATGAGGAGTTGCCCTCATTCAAGACCAGAGGCCTACCTACAAAGGATGAACATGAGAGGCTCAACCAATGGTGTGCAAAAGATGCTTTGGCAAGGTCATATCTTCTAAACTCTATTTCTGATTTTCCCCTACCTCATGTAAGGAATTGCAAGACTTCCCAAGAGACTTGGGAAACCTTGTCAACATACTTTTCATCAAGCACAAGGGCCAGAAAGAATCAGCTATGGATTGAGTTTACAACTCTTAGGAAGCAATCAAAACAATGTGTCTCAGATTTTGTCACCAAAGTCAAGGACATTGCAGATCAACTTGCAAGTGTTGGAGAAGAAATTGAGGAAGAGCAAATAGTCAGACAAGTGATCAATGGACTAAAGGCAGATGACAAGTGGGAGAGCTTTACCACAGCAATGGACTTGTACATGGACATCCAAGCACCTGATCTAACAACTCTGATTGGACAACTCTTTACACATGAAGCAAAGATCACAAAGAATGGAGAGCAATCAAAAGGTAACAATCCCTCTGCCCTATATACTGATAAGAAGACTAAAGACAAGGGTAAAAGCAAGAAGGTAGATGAAGAAGGCTCTACCTCCCAAGCAAACTATGCAGGGAGAGGTAGATCATCTAGAGGTAGGGGCAGAGGAGGTAAGTCAGGTAGGGGGAGATCCTACAATCAATCTCCATGCAATATTTGTGGCTTGTCTAATCATACTACAGATGAATGCTACAAAAACTACAAGAACCAAAGAGGAAGAGGTCACCAAAGAGGAGGATACTCTCAAGGCAGAGGCAGATTCAACCAATCTCAAGGCTACCATGGCTACAACAACAATTATAACAACAACTACAATCACAATAGCAATTATCAAGGTGGATACAGGAATAGGAAAGATTACAACAATTATGCAGAGGAGCAAGATGATTCCTTGTTGATCATGAACATGACATCTAAATCAGGTATCAATGATGATCACTTATTCTATATTGATTCAGGTTGCTCTAATCATGTAGCTGGAAATGTTGCCTTACTCTCTGATTTGGAAGAACCTAAAGGCAAGCACCAAGTGCAGACAGGTGATGACACTAAACATTCAGTTGTTAAAGTAGGCAATGTCAAAACAAGTGATGGTAATCAGAATTTACTAAGTAGAGTGTTGTATGTTCCAACAATCACCAAGAATCTGATGAGTGTAGGTCAGATTGTAGAAAAAGGTCTACAAGTCAGGTTCACTCAACATGGTGCATATGTGGAGGATCCAAGACATGGATTCAGAAGGATAGCCAAGGGAGAGAAATCAGGTAGATTGTTTACCTTTGAACTTGAAGACACTAAGAATATTGCTTTGTACAACTATAAAGACCAAACCCTATCAGAATTGGAGATTTGGCACAAGAGATTAGGTCATATTGGAGAGAGGACCATAAAACAAATGAGCAGGGATCAATGTGTGCTTGGGATACCTAATGTATCCAAGCAACACATGATATACAAGTGTGGGGCTTGTCAATTTGGTAAGTCACACAGATTGCCCTATACCAAGAAAGGTTTTATGCATGAAGATTATCTGGAATTGGTGCATACAGATGTTTGGGGACCTAGCAAGGAGCCATCCATATCTGGATCAAGGTACTATGTGTCCTTTATTGATGACTACAGCAGGTGGACTGTCTTATACTTCATGAAACATAAAGATGAAGTATTTAATTGTTTCAAAAGGTATCTTGCATTAGTTGAAAATCAAACAGGTAGACATTTGAAGAGGCTAAGGTCAGATGGTGGTGGAGAATACTTCTCCAATGACTTTGAAGATTTCTTGCAGGAAAGAGGCATCAAGAGGGAGATTACTACAAGGTACTCACCTGAACAAAATGGGGTAGCTGAAAGGAGAAATAGACTCATTGTAGAGACAGCTAGGTCTATGCTTAATGAAAAAAAATTGCCAAATTATCTTTGGGCAGAGAGTGTATCTACTGCCACATACTTAATCAACAGGTTGCCATCAAAGACACTTGATGGAATGACACCCTATGAGGCTTGGCATGGTAAGAGACCATATCTGGATCATTGTAAAATCTTTGGGTGTGTTGCATATGTGCATATTCCCTCACAGGTAAGGGGAAAGCTAGACCCTAAGGCTGAAAAGTGTATCTTCATTGGTTATGATTTGAACCAAAAGGGATACAGATTCTACAACCCCTCAAATAAAGGCTTCAAGGTAAGCAGAGATGTCATATTTGATGAGAATGATTCATGGTATGAAAATGAGTGCAGGAAAGTCAGCCTACCTTATGACATGGAAGAAGACTTTCCCAAGCTTATCAGGCAAGAACCAATTCAGAAAGAGGACACAAGCTCAGATGATGAAGACACCATCAACATTGAAGAGTTCAAGGCTTGGAAATCCAAAGGGAAGATGAAGATGAAGCAACTAGAAGACAATCCAGAATCCTCAACTCAAGCTATGAGGAGATCTCAAAGAGAAAAGAAGAAACCTATTAGGTATGGGTATGATACTTCACTTGTAACCAAGCACTCTGTATATCTTGCAAAGGATATCTTGAATGAAGAACCAGGTACATTTGAAGAAGCAATCACTAAACCAGAATGGAAGGAAGCAATGGATGAAGAAATGGAGGCTCTCAAGGAGAGTGATACTTGGGATTTGGTACCCAAGAAGGACTCCATGAAGGTGATAGGATCCAGATGGATCTACAAACTCAAGAGAAACTCAGATGGTACAATAAACAGGTATAAAGCTAGGTTGGTAGCCAAGGGTTTTGCACAAACCCAAGGCATTGATTATGAGGAGACATTTTCTCCTGTGGCCAAGATGCCAACTATCAGAGTTATGGTGAGTGTAGCTACATCCAAGAATTGGAACATGTACCAATTGGATGTGAAGAATGCATTCTTGAATGGATGGATATCTGAAGAAGTCTACATGTCACAACCACCTGGCTATGAGGATCCCAATAAGGTAAATCATGTTTGTAAATTGAAGAAGGCTCTGTATGGATTGAAGAAGGCACCTAGAGCATGGAATTACAGGTTGACAACCTATCTCCTAGATCAAGGATTTGTGATGAGTAAAGCAGATACTTCATTATTTATAAAGAAGAACAATTCAGAGGTAATATATTTGTGTGTCTATGTTGATGACATCATTATTACAGGAAATGATGTTCAGGGAATAAGACACATCAAAGGACAGATGATGAAGGAATTCAAGATCAATGATCTTGGATTATTGAAGTACTTCCTAGGACTTGAATTGGTATACACAAATTTAGGTATCTTTATTACTCAGAAGAAGTACATTCAGGACATGGTCAAGAAGTTTAATTTGCAGGAAGCTAAAGTCTCAAACATTCCTATGGAGGTCAACCATAAACTCAGTGCACATGAAGGAGAAGAACTCAAAGATATTACAGGTTACCAAAGTTTGGTAGGTAGTCTTAATTATGCTACCTTAACCAGGATTGATATATCATATGGTGTTAGTGTACTTAGCCAATTTATGCATAAACCAAGAGTACCACATTTGGAGGCAGCCAAGAAGATAGTAAAGTACCTAAAGGGAACACAAAATCATGGTTTGTACTTTCCATATTCATCAGACATTGATATTAAGGTATACTCAGATGCAGATTGGGCAGGTTGCAAGGATGACAGGAGGAGTACATCTGGTTACATATGCTTTGCAGGTGATAAACCAATTTCTTGGTCATCCAAGAAACAACCCACAGTAGCTTTGTCATCTACTGAGGCAGAGTACAGAGGGCTAGCCAATGCCACTCAAGAAGCCATATGGTTGAAGCTATTATATTCAGAATTGGGCCTATACACAAGGCCACCAATCATATTTGGTGATAACACAAGTTCTCTTCACCTAGCAGCCAATCCAATTTATCATGCTAGGACAAACCACATAGAGGTTCACTACCACTATGTGAGAGGGAAGTTACTTAGCAAAGAAATTCAATTATCATATGTGTCTACTAATATACAATGTGCAGATTTGCTTACAAAAGCTCTGGATGGAAGCAAGCTATGCAGGTTTAAATCCATGATTGGATTGCAGGAAATAATTGAAGACTAGAGATAAAGACTTGAGCCAAAGTGTTTGGCTTGAGGGGGAGCTGTTGGTGCAAAACAAGCCTACACACATTGGCTTGGAACATTGAAACCTTGGAAGGCTAAAGCTTGAACTCCTTGAAGGATGTATTTACATGAACCTTGAATCATAGGAATCAATGCTTAATTGGTTATTACTTTTTATCCAATGTAAAAAGTCTATATGACTTTATCAATCATGTAATCACACCTACTAGACTAGAGTCATGGAAAAGTAGATGATTTGATTGAGGGAATATCTCCCTAAGTTTAGTGGAGAGATTGAAGGGAGCCAAAACTTGAATTCAAATTCAAACTCCTTCAAGATTCATATAAAAAAGCTATGTAAAAATGTCGCGGGCACAATCACTCTTCCCGAGGCAATTCTGAGTCAATCATTGAGTGTGTGTGAGCTATACCATAGCCTACACCTCTGAGTACCATTGAGCATCACATTACATGCCAATGGGAATGTACAATCATTAGATTTAATCAATATACATATATTCATAGTCTCTGTTTTCTCTGAGTGACTACCTCCAACTCTGTCAACTTCAAAGGAGCATATCTCAAGATCTACTGAATCAAATTGGATGATTCAAAGTGCATTGGATTCAACTCAAAGTCTACTATACACCTACAAAGTTTCAAGGCCATTGGATCTACCATCACAGAGAAATCTCAGTCGGGGTGCTCACTGGTCTGTGACTGTAAGTCTCCTAAAAAATCGAGAGTACACCTTATTTTGCTAAAGTGATTTCTCTGAGTGTAGTTTATCATTTTCCTTCATTCCACTTGCAAATGGAAGCTTACTAGGCTAATAGAATATCTCTAGAAGGAATTTTGCTAATTGTAACTACACTGGTCACACTGAGCATAACACTGAGCAGGTATCAAGACCAAAATAGAAAGTTTTCAAGTCTTGTGATTTGCAAAGTAGTCTGTTTTGATCAAGTCATTACTAAAACCTTTTACAAAGTACATATAGCATATTTTGGTGTCATTTGGAAGCTCAAGAAGTCTACTAAGCATATCTGGAGTCAAAGGAGGGCAGGTGTGAAGCAGGTTTTGCAGCACCAGCTTGATCTTCTAAGTGTATCCAGCCATCACATCCAACAATTGATGGAAAACATCCATCTAAGTAAGTGTTGTGTTATACGTGCATAACAGATAAAGAAGGATCAAGGAGGGAGGTGTGCA
Source organism: Ceratopteris richardii (assembly GCA_020310875.1). Lineage (NCBI taxonomy): Eukaryota > Viridiplantae > Streptophyta > Polypodiopsida > Polypodiales > Pteridaceae > Ceratopteris > Ceratopteris richardii. The sequence goes on along the minus strand of CM035408.1, from coordinate 82,222,903 downwards.
TGCATCATGGATGGAAAACATCCATCTAAGTAAGTGTTGTGTTATAGGTGCATAACACATAAAGAAGGATCAAGGAGGGAGGTGTGCATGCATCATGGATGGAAAACATCCATCTAAGTAAGTGTTGTGTTATAGGTGCATAACAGATGAAGAAGGATCAAGGAGGGAGGTGCCTTCCAAACGCATCCCTTGGTTCGTCACGGATGCACGCACCTCACCTCCACCATCGTTCAAGCACCCAACAGCAAGTCTAAGCACGTGACACCACACACGCAATGCAATCCCTTGCACCTCATCTCAACCATCATTCAAGCACCAAGTTCACATGGATGCATGCACCTCATCTCAACCATCGCTCAAGCACCAAGCGAAAGTCTCTAAGAAGGTGACACCACACATGCAACGCAATCCCATGCACCTCATCTCAACCATCATCCAAGCACCAAGCGGAAGTCCCTAAGCACGTGACACCACACATGCAATGCAATCCCATGCACCTCCTCCCAACCATCATTCCACCACCAACTGCAAGTCTCTAAGTAGGTCACATGCTCCTCCTTCCTACGGAAGTTTCTGCCTATGGACTTATGTCCATGGACGTACCCCTCATTCCACGGTGGAGAACAAGCCCACCCACACCCACGTGATGTTGGTGCATTTCAAGCCTTCACCTTTGGCTTGGAACCCTTGAAGGATATCACAATGTGAAGCTAGAACCATAGGAACACTTGCCTATGTGTTATTACATTTTACTCATTGTAAAAGTCTGTATGACTTGACATTCACTTGTAATCACTTACCTACTTGATTAGTCGTGAAATTTGGATGGTGTAAATGGAGAGAATATCTCCCTACTTTTAGAGGAGTGATTATAGGAGATTTGATATGAATCCAAATTCAAATCTCAACTCAACTTCTATAAAAGAAGTTCTTGAAAAGTCGTGTTTTTTAGTTAGTCTCATTGAGCTCACTCCCCGAGGCATTCCACTACTGTAACTCTGTGTGTGTTAGTGCTACTTCATAGCCTACACCACAACACCTCATTTAGCTATGCTTGTCATGCTAATGAGATTGTACAACTACATCAATCAATAGAAATATACACATTCATAATCTCTGGTTTCTCTGAGTTATCTACTCCAAGTCTGTCAACTTCAGAGGAGCATATCTCAGGATCTACTGAGCCAAATCAAGTGATTCAAAGCACATTGGAACCAGCTCTAAGCATACTAGACGCCTACAAAATCTCAAGGTCAAACGGTTAGCCATCTCGGAGAAATCTTGCTCGAAGTGCACACTGGTCTGTGTCTGCAGAATTCCTAAAAAGTCAGGGGTACATATATTTTTGCTAAACATCTTTCTCTGAGTATAGTCCATCATTTTATCTCATTCCACTTGAAAATGGTAGCTTGTTAAGCTAATTTAATATGTCCAGAAGGAATTAGATCAATTGTAAGTGTGCTGGTCACACTGAGTGAAAGACTGAGCAGGTGTCAATACCAAAATAGCAAGTTTTCTTGGATTTGTGAAGTGCAAAGTTATCTGTTTTGATTTGATCATTACACATATCATTTGCAAAGTACATATATGCTTTCTTGGTATCATTTGGGAGCCAAGCAAGTGTACTAAGCATATCTGAAGCAAAGGAGGGCTGGAGCAAAGCAGGTCTAGCAGCTCCAACTCAATCTCTTGAGTGCATCCAACCATCACTCCCAACAGTGGTATCAGAGCAAATAAGGTAAACATGGGAGATGGATTTCCTTCATTCATTGACAAATTGGACAGGAACAACTACCAAGCTTGGTCTCTAAGGATGAAGACCTATCTACAAGGAAGAAGCTTATTTGGATACATATCAGGAGATGAGGAATTGCCCTCATTCAAAGCTAGAGGACTACCCACCAAGGATGAACAAGAGAAGCTCAACCAATGGTGTGCAAAGGATGCTTTGGCAAGGTCTTATATTCTTAACTCTATATCTGATTTCCTTTTACCTCATGTAAGGAACTGTAAGACCTCCCAAGAGACTTGGGAAACTCTGTCAACATATTTCTGTTCCAACACAAGGGCCAGGAAGAATCAACTGTGGATTGAGTTCACAACCCTTAGGAAGCAGCCCAAGCAATTTGTCTCAGAGTATGTGACCAAGATTAAAGATGTGGCAGACCAATTAGCAAGCATTGGAGAGGAGATTGAAGAGGAGCAAATAGTCAGGCAAGTAACAAATGGACTCAAGGCAGATGATAAGTGGGAAAGTTTCACCACTGCAATGGACCTCTATATGGACATGCATACCCCAGATCTCACAACACTCATGGGCCAACTATTTACACATGAAGCAAAGTTTAAAAAGGCAGGAGATCAATCAAAAGGTAACAACCCCTCTGCTCTATATACTGATAAGAAAGTTAAAGATAAAGGTAAAAGTAAGAAGGTTGATGAAGAAGGTTCTACCTCCCAAGCAAACTATGCAGGGAGAGGTAGATCCTCAAGAGGAAGAGGCAGAGGAGGTAAGTCAGGTAGGGGGAGACCCTACAACTCATCACCATGCAACATTTATGGATTGTCCAATCATACCACAGATGAATGCTACAAGAACTACAAGAATCAGAGAGGAAGAGGCTACTCAAGAGGTGGATACTCTCAAGGGAGAGGCAGATTCAACCAACACCAAGGCTACAATGGATACAACAATTACAACCACAACCACAATGGTAACTACCAAGGTGGATTCAGAAACAGAAGGGACTACAACAACTACACAGAGGAGCAAGATGACTCCCTATTGATCATGAATATGACCTCCAAGGTAGGTACAAATGATGATCATTTATTTTATATTGACTCAAGATGTTCTAACCATGTAGCTGGCAATGTGGCACTACTCTCTGATTTGGAAGAACCCAAGGGCAAACATCAGGTACAAACAGGTGATGATACTAAACATTCTGTTGTAAAGATTGGAAATGTAAAGACATGTGATGGTAACCAGAACCTATTGAGCAGGGTACTCTATGTACCAACCATCACCAAGAATCTAATGAGTGTTGGTCAGATTGTGGAGAAAGGTTTGCAGGTCAGATTCACACAACATGGAGCATATGTGGAGGACCCTAGACATGGATTCAGAAGGATAGCCAAGGGAGAAAAATCAGGTAGATTGTTTACTTTTGAGCTAGAAGACACCAAGAATATTGCTTTATATAATTACAAGGATCAAACACTTTCAGAGTTAGAAATATGGCACAAGAGGTTAGGCCACATAGGTGAAAGAACCCTAAAACAAATGTGCAGGGATCAATGTGTGCTTGGGATACCTAATGTGTCCAAGCAACACATGATTTACAAGTGTGGAGCATGTCAGTTTGGTAAGTCTCACAGGTTGCCCTATTCAAGGAAAGGTTTCATGCATGAAGACTATCTAGACTTGGTACACACAGATGTTTGGGGACCTAGCAAGGACCCTTCCATTTCAGGTTCAAGGTACTATGTGTCCTTCATTGATGACTATAGCAGGTGGACTATCTTATACTTTATGAAACATAAAGATGAAGTGTTTAATTGTTTCAAGAGATATCTTGCACTTGTTGAAAATCAAACAGGAAGAAGCTTGAAAAGGCTAAGGTCAGATGGTGGAGGAGAGTACTTCTCCAATGAGTTTGAAGATTTCTTGCAGGAAAGAGGCATCAAAAGGGAGATAACCACAAGGTACTCACCTGAACAAAATGGAGTAGCTGAAAGAAGGAATAGACTCATAGTAGAAACAGCTAGGTCTATGCTTAATGAAAAGAAATTGCCAAATTATCTTTGGGCAGAAAGTGTATCTACTGCCACCTATCTCATCAATAGGTTGCCATCCAAATCACTTGATGGCATGACACCATATGAAGCTTGGCATGGTAAGAGACCTTCTCTGGATCATTGCAAAATCTTTGGTTGTGTAGCATATGTGCATATTCCCTCACAGGTAAGGGGAAAGCTAGATCCAAAAGCTGAAAAATGTATCTTCATTGGTTATGATTTGAACCAAAAGGGATATAGATTCTACAACCCAACAAACAAAGGCTTCAAGGTAAGCAGAGATGTCATCTTTGATGAGAATGACTCATGGTATGAGAATGAATGCAGGAAAGTTAGTCTACCCTATGATATGAAAGAAGATTTCCCAAAGTTCACCAAGGAGGAACCAATCCAGAAAGATGAATCAAGCTCAGATGATGATGATACAATAAACCTTGAAGAATTCAAGGCATGGAAGTCCAAAGGAAAGATGAAGATGAAGAAATTAGAGGATACACCAGAATCCTCAACTCAAGCAATGAGGAGATCTCAGAGAGAAAAGAAGAAGCCTATCAGATTTGGGTATGACACATCACTTGTAACTAAACATTCTGTATATCTTGCAAAGGATTTGTTGAATGAAGAACCAGGTACCTATGAAGAAGCAATTACCAAACCAGAATGGAAAGGAGCTATGGATGAAGAAATGGAAGCTCTCAAGGAGAGTGATACTTGGGACTTGGTACCCAAGAAGGACAATATGAAGGTGATAGGATCTAGATGGATCTACAAGCTAAAGAGGAATTCTGATGGAACAATAAACAGGTACAAAGCTAGGTTGGTAGCCAAGGGTTTTGCACAAACCCAAGGCATTGATTATGAGGAGACATTTTCTCCTGTGGCTAAGATGCCAACTATCAGAATATTGGTGAGTGTAGCTGCATCCAAGAATTGGAACATGTACCAATTAGATGTCAAGAATGCTTTCTTGAATGGATGGATATCTGAAGAAGTCTACATGTCACAACCACCTGGCTATGAAGATCCCAAGAAGGTAAATTATGTTTGTAAATTGAAGAAGGCTCTATATGGTTTGAAGCAGGCACCTAGAGCATGGAATTACAGGTTGACAACCTACCTCCAAGACCAAGGATTTGTGATGAGTAACGCAGACACTTCTCTATTCATAAAGAGGAGTAGTACAGAGGTAATCTACTTGTGTGTTTATGTTGATGACATCATCATTACAAGAAATGATGTCAATGGGATTAGACACATCAAAGGACAGATGATGAAGGAATTCAAGATCAATGATCTTGGATTATTGAAGTACTTCTTAGGTCTTGAGTTAGTCTACACCAACTCAGGTATATATATCACTCAAAAGAAGTATGTACAGGATATGGTCAAGAAGTTTGGCTTGCAGGATGCTAAAGTCTCAACTACTCCAATGGAGGTCAACCTAAAGCTAAGTGCTCATGAAGGGGAAGAAGTCCAAGACATCACAGGATATCAAAGTATGGTAGGTAGTTTGAATTATGCTACCTTGACAAGAATTGACATAGCATATGGAGTTAGTGTGCTAAGCCAATTCATGCACAAACCAAGGGTACCTCACCTAGAAGCAGCAAAGAAAATCTTGAAGTACCTCAAAGGAACTCAAAGTCATGGTTTGTACTTTCCTTATACATCAGATATTGACATTAAAGTATACTCAGATGCAGATTGGGCAGGATGCAAGGATGATAGAAGAAGCACATCAGGCTACATTTGTTTTGCAGGAGATAAGCCTATTTCTTGGTCAGCCAAGAAACAACCTACAGTGGCATTGTCATCCACTGAAGCAGAGTATAGAGGGCTTGCCAATGCCACTCAAGAAGCTATCTGGTTGAAGCTCTTGTATACAGAGCTAGGCCTATACACTAGGCCTCCAATCATCTTTGGAGATAACACTAGCTCTCTTCACCTTGCAGCTAATCCAATATATCATGCTAGAACCAAACACATAGAAGTTCATTACCACTATGTAAGGGAGAAGTTACTAAGCAAAGAGATTCAATTGACATATGCGTCTACTAATATGCAATGTGCAGATTTACTCACTAAAGCATTGGATGAAAACAAGCTATGCAGATTCAAATCTATGATTGGATTGCAGGATGTGATTGAAGACTAAAGATGAAGACTTAAGCCAAAGTGCTTGGCTTGAGGGGGAGCTGTTGGTGCATTTCAAGCCTTCACCTTTGGGTTGGAACCCTTGAAGGATATCACAATGTGAAGCTAGAACCATAGGAACACTTGCCTATGTGTTATTATATTTTACTCATTGTAAAAGTCTGTATGACTTGACATTCACTTGTAATCACTTACCTACTTGATTAGCCGTGAAATTTGGATGGTGTAAATGGAGAGAATATCTCCCTACTTTTAGAGGAGTGATTATAGGAGATTTGAATTTGAATCCAAATTCAAATCTCAACTCAACTTCTATAAAAGAAGTTCTTGAAAAGTCGTGTTTTTTAGTTAGTCTCATTGAGCTCACTCCCCGAGGCATTCCACTACTGTAACTCTGTGTGTGTTAGTGCTACTTCATAGCCTACACCACAACACCTCATTTAGCTATGCTTGTCATGCTAATGAGATTGTACAACTACATCAATCAATAGAAATATACACATTCATAATCTCTGGTTTCTCTGAGTTATCTACTCCAAGTCTGTCAACTTCAGAGGAGCATATCTCAGGATCTACTGAACCAAATCAAGTGATTCAAAGCACATTGGAACCAGCTCTAAGCATACTACAGGCCTACAAAATCTCAAGGTCAAAGGATTAGCCATCTCGGAGAAATCTTGCTCGAAGTGCACACTGGTCTGTGTCTGCAGAATTCCTAAAAAGTCGGGGGTACATATATTTTTGCTAAACATCTTTCTCTGCGTATAGTCCATCATTTTATCTCATTCCACTTGCAAATGGTAGCTTGTTAAGCTAATTTAATATTTCCAGAAGGAATTAGATCAATTGTAAGTGTGCTGGTCACACTGAGTGAAAGACTAAGCAAGTGTCAATACCAAAATAGCAAGTTTTCTTGGATTTGTGAAGTGCAAAGTTATCTGTTTTGATTTGATCATTACACATATCATTTGCAAAGTACATATATGCTTTCTTGGTATCATTTGGGAGCCAATCAAGTGTACTAAGCATATCTGAAGCAAAGGAGGGCTGGAGCAAAGCAGGTCTAGCAGCTCCAACTCAATCTCTTGAGTGCATCCAACCATCACTCCCAACACGTGAGACGGAAAGCCTACGTCTATCTATTCAACTACCCAATATTTTATGTCATGTCGCCCTTTTCCATGGACCTCCTCTCCACATTGTTTAGCCCATCCCTAGTCAAATCTAGAGGCCCAACAACACACCAGACGGGTCCCAATCAAACCAACATCGATGCAACCCGAGAAGCGAAACTTGACCACCACATCCATCGAGCCTTTGCTTCATCCATATCTTTCATGTTTCTTGGGAATAGAAGCCGGCAACATTGCACCCCCTCTCAACAACTTCAAATGGAAATGTCGGTATGCAGCTCCGCGACTCCAATGTGGATGCCCGCCATGCATGTCCCCTCCACCCACGCTCATTCTCAGGGGCGGGGAAAGCACATATACAGCAAACATCACTTGTGTGGCCTCAAGGAGACCCAAAAAGCAAAAAGCAAAGGACCACTCTCATCCTCCCCCACCAGTGCACTCAATATCGCGACATCACTACATCCGCTCGATTCTGTCAAAAGTTAGAAAGGGCTTCAAGGGGAGGGATGGAATCCAAACATGCCACACCAACCCCTTATCCATATGCACACACATATCTACTCACGGAGAGGAGCTGATAAGCATACACCACACCTCAAGTCTTCGTGAGGAGATGGGCAATGGATCGGGGCACGACAGAAGATCATAAAGCTTAATTCATAGGATTGTGATAGGGCGCCTAAGTGTCAGGGCTTCGTGGCATCCATCCGATTAAAAGGCGGAGGTCGCACCTCTAAGATGGATGATTCACCACAAGGTCATGATCTAGAAGATTGCCTTCAAACCAATACCAAAGGGAGGAACTTCTTTAGCTTCAGACGGTGATAATGTTTGATTGAGGGTTGAAGCATGCTATCTTTACCTTGAATCCACATGTCATGGGAGATTGATGGTAAGAGAATCCGTATGGCTTCATGCTATAAGCATCCCTTGCAATACCTCAAGATGGTCAAAAGCCTTTAAAGAGTCATCGACAAAGGGCTTTCGATGATGGGATAATCTTCTAGAGAGAGTTGTTCAAAGAAGTCAAGGTGCATCTAGATTTGGCTGACATTGGTGGAGTGTGTTGGAGTTTATTGATCTCCAAAGTACAACTAGAAGTAGGTGAAACCCAACAGGACCTAGTTGACTTTTTCACAAACTTGTATGCACAGACCAATTTTCTTGCAGAGCAAATTTCTCTTTACTCACTTGGAATTTTCCAAAACTGTTTCACACACATAAACTAGACTCTAAGAGCTTTCCAACAAGATATAGAACACCTCAAATGGATAAATAAACAATGAGCTATGATCTCTGCAATATGCAGCTTTAATGGAGACCTTGAAACAGAGATGAACCTGAGGACACATATCACTTGCAGAGACTACTGCTCTTAACTCACAACTCCAATGACTTTGAAACTTTCTAGAATACAAGTAGACTTAACGAGCTTTCTAACATGCCAAAGAACACATGATTTGGATACATACACAAGGAGATATGACCTCTGCAAGTTTGAGGTTAAATGGAGACCTTCAGCAGGGATTAAAAACAGAGAACACACACTACTTGCAGAGAATATTTCTCTCAGCTGACAAATTCAATGATTATGAAAATTTACAGGAAGAACGTAGACAGTAAGAGCTTTCCAATGAGCTATCAAACATGTAATTTGGATATATAATGAAGGAGATACAAGCTCTGCAATCTCTGCATACAAAACTACAGCAGTGTAGAGATACACATATGACTCTCTTGGACATCCCACAAGATCACAACTTTTCTCCTCTTTTTATAGCATGGGAAACTAATCTAAAACCTTCCTAATACATCTAAATTCATGGTAGACACTTGGATGGAGGTATTACATGACTCAAGTGCTCAAATAAGCAAAGTATTGATGGACTTTGAGAACTATCCACATCGACCTTCCACTAGGACACCACTGAAGCTCCCTTGTGACTCACTAATTTGACTCACCATGTTCTAGAACTCACGTGGTATTTTTGCTACATTTTATGAATAATATGAGCCTTCTTGAAGTATTTGAAGACTTCCCAAAGGTATTTACATAATTTGAAACTTGTACCCTACATAAAACAAATGTTCGCAACATTCTCCCCCTCAAGTTTCAAAGGGTATTTCCTTCATGCCAAGAATATAGTTGAATCTTTGAAGCTTTGGTCCATCCAAGGATTTGGTGAAGATATCTGCAACTTGATCCTTTGTTCCAACAAAAGAAACCTGCACTTCATTGTTCATGGCCTTCTCTCGAACATAATGATAGTGAACCTCTATATGCTTTGTTCTAGCATGAAAAATAGGATTTGAGGTCATATGAATGCTGCTCAAGTTATCCCCATATATCAGTGGTACATCAACCTACACATTCAAGTCATGAAACAACTTTTTAAACCACATAACCTCAGTAATAGCCAATGCTAAACCTCTATACTCAGCCTCTATAGAAGATAAAGCAACTGTAGGCTGTTTCTTGGAACTCCATGTTAATGTCTTGTTTCCTGCTATTACCACATATCCACTTGTGGATCTTCTGTCATCTTTGCTTCCAGCCCAATCTGCATCACTAAAGACTTTAAGAGTTAGATCAGCATCATGACTATAAAATAATCCTTCGTTCATGGTACCTTTCAAATACCTAAGCACTCTTTTCGCTGCATGCATATGAGGTACTCTAGGTTCATGCATAAACTGTGACAATACTCCCACTACATAACATATATCAGGTCTAGTTTTTGTTGCATAAATCAAAGATCCTACCATGGATCTATATACATTCATATCATGCAACTCATCACCTTCCTTTGCGCTTAGCTTTACATTACATTCCATTGGAGTAGAAACAAATTTACATTCCTGCATACCAAACCTTTTCAGCATATCACATATATACTTTCTTTGTATCAACCACATAACTTCATCGCTATACACAATTTCAATCCCAAGAAAGTATCTGAGCAAACCAAGATCTGAAATTTTAAATTCCTTTCCCAAATTACCTTTTATCTCATCAATTGCTTTTGCATCATTCCCTGTAATCAACAAGTCATCCACATAAATGCATACATAGACACACATGCCATCTACATGTTTTACATAAAGTGAAGGATCAGCATGACTCGCTGTGTATCCTTGCAGCATAAGATACTTTACCAACCTTGCATTCCATGCCCTTGGTGCCTGCTTAAGACCATACAATGCCTTCTTTAACCTGCATACATGATTAGGACATTTTGCATCCACATAACCATCTGGTTGTGACATATACACTTCTTCATTTAACTCACCATTAAGAAAGGCATTCTTTATATCGAGTTGATATATATTCCACCTTTTACTTGCAGCTAAAGCCAACAAAGTTCTCACCGTTGCCATATTTGCTACTGGACTAAATGTTTCCTCATAGTCCACACCTTGAGTTTGATTATATCCTTTTGCTACAAGTCTAGCCTTATATCTAGACACACTACCATCACTATTTCTTTTAATCTTAAAAACCCGCTTGCAACCAATTACCTTTTGTTTTGGTGTACTTGGAACTAAATTCCAAGTCTTGTTATCCTATAGTGCTTCCATTTCTTCTCTCATTGCTTTCTCCCACTTTTCATCTCCTTTGGCCTCATCATAACATGTGGGTTCATTTTCTTGCTCAACTTTTGTCATAAAAGCATAATGAGTATTCATGAAAGATTCATAAGTATACCTTTGAGGTTGCTTACTTACTCTTGAAGTTCTTCTTACCTCCAATGTAGATGCTCTTCCTTTATTATTAGGAATCTTTGATGATTCTCCATACTCACATACATCACTAATTTCCTCTCCTTCATCATTAACTTCAACAAGTTTGAGTTTACCTTTACTTTTAACACTTGGAGGTGAATCTTGCCTTAATCTTCCATTGAAAGGTGATCCTCTTTCTTCATCTAAACCACTCCTTTCATCATTTAAACTTCCTGATGGCTGAACTATGCATTCATCTCCTTCAACCACACCTTCTTCATTTTCATCCATGACCTGCAAACAATTCTTATCTGCATACCATGAAAGTAATTCATCAAAGTTTACATCGCTTGACACAACAACCTTATTGGTATGAGGATTATAGCATCTATATCCTCTTTGAGTATCTGCATAACCAATAAATATACATTTTTCTGATTTTGCATCAAGTTTAGATCTCACCTCACTAGGTACATGTACATAACATACACAGCCAAATACTTTCAAATGACTTACACTTGGTTTCCTTCCATGCCATACCTCATATGGTGTCAAATGATGAACTCCAGCAGTCAGAACTCTATTCATAATGTAAACACTTGTGCTAACAGCTTCAGCCCAAAAATAATTAGGCAAACACATATCATTAAGCATGCTTCTAGATGCTTCTGCTATGATTCTGTTTCTTCTTTCTGCGACTCCATTTTGTTGTGGAGTATACCTGCATGTAACTTCTCTTTTGATACCTTCATCATACAAAAAATCAGTAAAAGCTTGAGAGAAATACTCTCCTCCTCCATCGGATCTTAGCTTCTTAATATACCTTCCTGTTTGCTTTTCGACATATGATTTGAACTTCTTGAAACAATCAAAGACCTCACTCTTATGTTTAATAAAATACACAAATGTCATTCTACTATGATCATCAATGAATGATACATAGTACTTATTACCAACCAAGGATGCCTCTTTAGTAGGTCCCCACACATCTGTGTGTATGAGATCTAGCAAACCATCACTTACATAGCTTGAATGCTTGAAAGGTTGTCTACTCTGCTTACCCATTTGACATGATTCACAAAGATGCACCATATGTTGCTTAGTAAGATCAGGTAATTCTTCAACAATCCTCTTCTTTGATAGCTCCTTTAACCTTTGTACATTCATGTGTCCAATCCTTTTGTGCCATAGATCAAGCTCTGCTAGTCGATGCATACCATAAGAGAAATAGTTTGTATGATTTGGGTTTACCTTGAATGTAAACAATCTACCTTGTTTTTTACCTCTAGCAATTAACCTCCTTTGCTTTGGATCCTCAATGAAGCAACCTGCATGATTAAATCTCACTTGTAGACCTTTTTCTACCATTTGACCAACCGACATCAAATTCTTAGTGATCGTTGGCACATAAAGTACATCCTTCAAGCAATTTGTCTTGCTCTTATCCTGCATAACAACATCTCCAACCTGCATAATCTTATGTGTTGTATCATCTCCTATTTCAACATGACCTTTACATGACGGATTATGCATATTAGAAAACCATGAAGCATCATGAGACATGTGATTAGAACAACCACTATCTACATACCATACATCGCTATTGCAATTCATCTTAGTTTCTACATTCATTATAAGAAGAGAATCATAATCATCACTTTTACCTTCAACTGCATAATTTCCTTGTTGTTTACCTCTTCTTGAATAGCCTCCTCTTCGATTACCACCTTGATTATTTTCATTTTGATAACAATCTTTGGCATAGTGTCCATACCTTCCACATATATAGCAATTGTTCTTATTATCTTCACTCATTTGTCTTTGGTTGTAGTTGTAGTAGCCTCTTGTACCTCTAGCGCTTGATCTTCCTCTTCCTCTTGTGTTGAAGAAGCCACTTGAAGTCCTTTGATCATCACTCCTTCTTCCTCGACCTCTATTTGAACCTCTTCCACCTCTGTTTCCACCTCTTGATGATCCTACATAAAGAGCTTGTCCTTGAGATCCTTTTTTATTTGAAGTAGAACCATTTAGATTCATCTCCTCCGTGACCATGAGGGCAATAAGTTGATCAAAATCTGGTAATTCTCCTCTGACATAAACTGAAGTAATGAAGGGTTTCCATCTCTCATCATCTTTGAGTCCGTTGAGAGTATGTGCAACCAAGTCGTCGTCCTCCACATGAGCTTGAATTGATCCTAGTTGATCTGCAATCTCTTTAACTTTCAATATGTAATCATTGACCGATGTCCTTGTATCTTTCTTTATGTTATTCAACTCATTTTTGAGTTGAATCTTCCTTGCTCTTGTACCTGTAGCATACAACCTTTCCAATGCAAGCCAAACATCTCTACTTGTGTTTAGATCTTATATGTGTCCTACCATTGAATCTTGAATATTTTGTGATAAAATGAATATAACCCTTTTGTCTCTCTCATTCCAAAGTCTAAACTCCCTCAATTGTTGCTGATTTGGGTCCTCTGGTAATGTGGGTTTGATATCTGTGCCGTCAATCAAACCATACAAGCCTCTACCTTGCAAGTATGCTGTGATTCTAAACTTCCATGCCTGATAGTTGGTCTTATCAAGCTTCTCTATTTGTGCATGTTAGTCTCCCATAATACAAATGCTAAGCTTCCTCCTTTAAGCCTCCTTTCCAATGTGTGTGATGAGAAGAAATATAATATTTACCTTGTAAATGAGGTATGTGCACCTTTCTTTGCTTGGATGTTGCTTCAGATGCCTCCTTGCAATCTTCTTCTACCTTTGTGTAGTGTTGATGATGAACTGCTTCTTTGATAGCTTCAAATTCTTTGTCAAGGTATGATAGCCTTCTCCAAGCCTCCAAGTACTTGCTCTGATACCTATGTTGGAGTTTATTGATCTCCAAAGTACAGCTAGAAGTAGGTGAAACCCAACAGGACCTAGTTGACTTTTTCACAAACTTGTATGCACATACCAATTTTCTTGCAGAGCAAATTTCTCTTTACTCACCTCGAATTTTCCAAAACTGTTTCACACACATAAACTAGACTCTAAGAGATTTCCAACAAGATATAGAACACCTCAAATGGATAAATACACAATGAGCTATGACCTCTGCAATATGCAACTTTAATGGAGACCTTGAAACAGAGATGAACCTGAGGACACATATCACTTGCAGAGACTACTGCTCTTACCTCACAACTCCAATGACTTTGAAACTTTCTAGAAGACAAGTAGACTTAAAGAGCTTTCTAACATGCCAAAGAACACATGCTTTGGATACATACACAAGGAGATATGACCTCTTCAAGTTTGAGGTTTAATGGAGACCTTTAGCAGGGATAAAAAACAGAGAACACACACTACTTGCAGAGAATATTGCTCTCATCTCACAAACCCAATGATTATGCAAATTTACAGGAAGAAAGTAGACAGTAAGAGCTTTCCAATGAGCTATCAAACATGTAATTTGGATATATAATGAGGGAGATACAAGCTCTGCAATCTCTGCATACAAAACTACAACAGTGTAGAGATACACATATGACTCTCTTGGACATCCCACAAGATCACGACTTTTCTCCTCTTTTTATAGCATGGGAAACTAATCTAAAACCTTCCTAATACATCTAAATTCGTGGTAGACACTTGGATGGAGGTATTACATGACTCAAGTGCTCAAATAAGCAAAGTATTGATGGACTTTGAGAACTAGCCACATCGACCTTCCACTAGGACACCACTGAAGCTCCCTTGTGACTCACTAATTTGACTCACCATGTTCTAGAACTCACGTGGTATTTTTGCTACATTTTATGAATAATATGAGCCTTCTTGAAGTATTTGAAGACTTCCCAAAGGTATTTACATAATTTGAAACTTGTACCCCACATAAAACAAATGTTCGCAACAGAATGATCATGGTACGGTCAAATACCACTTACAATGCAAAACAAACGTGCCATGAGCAGGGTGGCTGCCAACCTGAACCCTCCTAATATGCCTCAAAGCTGGAGAAAGAGACTTTCAAGGGGAGGGGAAATTGTGACTCAAAATAGGCATACAGTACGAGTGGCCTAGTGTGTTATACACTGTTTTATCAGCTGAGGTCAGTTGCTTTTCCAACTGAGGGGCATGTTGAACACATGCATTGTTGGGGTGTTAATTTATTAATGTATTAATGTGTTTTGGTGGTTTTTTGATATAGCAGCTGAAGGTTCGTGAGGGCGTGAAAGCATGAAAGGGTGGACATCAATAATCGGACTTTAGGGCAGACATCAATAAATCCGATTTATAATTTAGTCTGTAAATAAATCCGCGTAGAAGGTTCTATTGTTAGAAATAGTTAGAAAAATAGTGGTTAGAATAAGGGTCATTGTAGACCGCAATTTCTGATATTAAAAGCAAAGGCTTTCTACGAAAGTCACCAACTTTTACTTTTGCGCATGCTTTTCGAAGCCGCTTTCATGTAACGTCTTGGATGGATTTTGTAAAGGATGCAGGCACCGAGTGGTCTATAGAAGAGGAACTTGGGCATTCTTGTACTTGAAAAGGTAGAAGAAAAGCATGCGATGCTATGAGAAATTTTCGCAGCAAGGATTCGAGTTTATATTCCATTCGATGCATGGGACTGAGACATGTAAGCCTTTATATATTTTGGTGGTGATGTGTGCGCACACACTCAAGACAACTGTTGGCATACAAAGCAACAAAGGAGTCATGCACAATACGGCAACAAGGCCAGATCATTTTTTCCCATAGATTATGTACAACCCAAGTGATTTTAATCACTACACAAACATTGTAAATCCCGTTTTTGGTAGATTAGACTCCATTTTGTGCAAGCCGAGGAGTCCTTGAGCTTGAGGAGTATTAGAAGTACCATCGTACCAAATTTCATAATTTTTAGACTCCGTTTGAGCCCTCAAATAATCCCTGGAACCTAATTTTTAACTAGGCCGGACACTAGGTCTGGATAGGGCCAAAAGCTAGTCAAAAACTATAAAAAGAGCTAGAGAGCTCATTTTTGAGGTTAGATTGTAATTGAAACGAACTTGTAAGAGCTTGTGAAAGTAATCTAAAGAACTCCATTGATTCTCTCTCTTTGTCTTGCCGTGTGTGCGCGTGTGTGTGTATGTGTGTGCATGCTTGTGTGCTTCTCACTCACGCACTTGTGCCGCCACTTGCTCGAGGTCTTCATACCATCCTCACGTCTTCCCGGATTGACATTAAAGGAGGTGCTACTCATCACTGAGCTACACCAAATTTTGGCGCCGTTGCCGGGGATCGAGCTTTGAGGACGAGCGTGTGATGGTAAGACGTAGAGTTGACGCGTTGGAGTTGTAGGTATTTTCTTCACTCTCATCGATTTTCTTTTACTTTCTTCACCATCATCATCATCACCATCTCCCACGTCCATCTCCATCATCGCGAAAAATTCAGTTTTTGACTATATCCCCACCTCCACCTCATTTCCCTCATTTCACTTGTGAGAGAGAGCGAGAGAGCGAACTTGCATGTGCTGTTTTTGCATGTTTTCTGAGCTATTTTGCAGGTTTTTTGCTGTACCATCATCCCCAGCAGTGTGCGCAGGTACGACAGGCTCTGCACGGGTCCCGGGACGACAGCCTCTGTCTATCGCGACAGACAGAAAATCTTAACATTTTGTGAATGCATGTTTATCATTGTAACCTACACCTTGAGGGCACTCTAGATCACTAGAAGTTTTTCAAAAATTTGCATTTTTTCAGTCTATCGCGACAGACACTGTCTATCGTGACAGACACCGTCTATCGCGACAGACACCGTCTATCGCGACAGACAGAAATCCGCGACAGACACCGTCTATCGCGACAGACAGAAATCCACGATAGACACCGTCTATCGCGACAGACACCGTCTATCGCGACAGACAGAAATCCACGATAGACACCGTCTATCGCGACAGACACCGTCTATCGCGACAGACAGAAATCCACGATAGACACCGTCTATCGCGACAGACACCGTCTATCGCGACAGACAGAAATCCACGATAGACACCGTCTATCGCGACAGACACCGTCTAT
Source organism: Ceratopteris richardii (assembly GCA_020310875.1). Lineage (NCBI taxonomy): Eukaryota > Viridiplantae > Streptophyta > Polypodiopsida > Polypodiales > Pteridaceae > Ceratopteris > Ceratopteris richardii. Next base: position 82,206,036 of record CM035408.1, on the reverse strand, counting down.
CGCGACAGACAGAAATCCACGATAGACACTGTCTATCGCGACAGATACCGTCTATCGCGACAGACACCGTCTATCGCGACAGACAGAAATCCGCGACAGATACCGTCTATCGCGACAGACACCGTCTATCGCGACAGACCGAATTTAACGACAGACACCGTCTATCGCGACAGACAGAAATCCGCGACAGATACCGTCTATCGCGACAGACACCGTCTATCGCGATAGACCGAATTTCACGACAGACAGCGTCTATCGCGACAGACACCGTCTATCGCGACAGACAGAAATCCACGATAGACACTGTCTATCGCGACAGACACCGTCTATCGCGACAGACAGCCCCCACGATAGATTGTGTCTATCGCGACAGACACCGTCTATCGCGATAGACAGGCATTTTCGGCAAAAAATTACGGAGTGAATTTTTGGAAATTTAGGCTAAATTTTGGGCATATTTGCACTTTCATGTACTCATCTACTTACAAAGGCCTTAGAAAATGCATTAAAACCCCCGAAAGGTTCTGTTTGTCTAGTTAACCCCCTAAACCCTGAACGGTCATAACTTTTTCATACGAAATCCATTTTCTGAGCTCTAGGGCTTGTCGGAAAGCTCGTGACATATACTACACGCCCTCAACTGTTTTTTATAAGAATAACGCGTTGATTTTCAGATAGGATATTTGGAAGTTGACACACTGAGGGGTAGGAACACCAAGGGAGCTCTAGAGTAAATTTCTAACAATGCAAAAGGGGGAACAAGGGTCATTAAAAAAGTGTCTGAAATAAATTGTCTGTCAATTGAAAGGTCTACTTGGAGCTAATCTTGGGATTTATGCAGGCCTATTGAGAAGCAATTGAGAGTATCCAAGCAAGGGTGTGGCACACGCTTGAGAACCAACTTCTCGAGCACTAAAGAGCAAGGTTCGGCAAGAAAGGTCGGAATATTCTCAACTCCTCTTCGTCAATTCCTAGCCTAGGCTAAGAGCGATTAGAAGTAGGAGTAAGTCAGGGCGACGATAGGCCACTGTCAAGTTGAAGACTACCTAAAAACTCGAGTTCAAGCTAAAAACTTAATCACTGTACTGTCGACAACATAAAGGAAAGAACCTAACGTGGAACGATCAACCTGAAAGTACGAAGAACACTCAAGTATTCCTGACGACGTAATAGCAGACAAGACTTTAAACACGAGGAATAACTAAAAAGAATCAAGTGACTGGTACCAATTGATCGGCAACGAGGTTGTACTCTGGGCAAAAATTTGGGCTAATCAGTTAGGCATATGAACCTTAGATCAGGACGACACCTAGTAAGAGAGAGACAAAGCCTTAGGTCTTCAGAGGCTAGTGTCAACCACACTGCTAGGTCCTGGGCCCAGCAGTTGAGCCACCACTCGAACTACCCTCGCTCTGAGACCAGTGAGTCAGAGATGTCTCAAGGCATGGACAAACCTACGGGAAGTTCAGGTATGCCTTACTTGTACAGGGTGGATGGCCCTTACAAAACACAGTTGGAATACCTTAGGACCAACCGATTAGGTGCGAGCATCTATGAGGACGGCCTAGGAAGATCTGTGGTCCAGATTAAAAACCCTGACCAATCCATAGGACTAGAGCACCCAGCTGTCAAGTTTGAAAACGGTGCATACCTGGACAAGGAAGGAACCATATACGTAGTCACCAGTCATCCAGATAGGACAGATGAATTTGGAAATGTAATTTCAGAAGCGGACTTAGGTGACTTGGAACAAGGAAACATGGGAGTGGAACCTAGAACCCCTCGAGGTAAATCAGTTCTCACTAGGATTATCACGCCTGAATGGGTCCCCCAAGACAACAAGAGCATAGAGTTGCTCCTCAATCGAGAAACTGATGAAGCCTTTTGGAGGTATAAGTCTAATCAGCCAACAGACATAGGAAATATCATGATCTATGAGTTTAAGGATCCGGACAGCCCAGGTAGAGTGACTTACTTAGATCATGCTTCAGAACGGATCTTTGGGGTGACAGAAAATGATAGACATGCCTACACTTGGAAGGGCGAATTTATTTTCCCCCAACCTAGATCAAATGTATCCTATGGTCACCCTGGGGCTGGAACTTCCCAAGCTCATGGTACGCAAAGAGACAGAAGTAGAGATAGACCGGAAGTAAGTTTTGCCAACCCAGTGGGCAGAGAAAGAACGAGAACCGAGACGAATAGGGTAGAACCCGAGATGCTTAGAGCCCAAAGGAACCAAAGAAATGTAGATGGATTCCCTCTGCCGAGACCTAGAGAGCACGCAAGAACCTTGAGACCTACCCAGCTAGTTAAGTCCATGAAGAATTATTTTGACGGCACAGGAGATCCCTATGATCATGTGGCGGAGTTCAAGCAAGTCTTGAGAGCGGAACAAGTTGAGGATCTATTCACGCAGTACAATGCCTTCGGTCTAACCCTAAGGAATACGGCACTTACATGGTTTCAGCCATTGGATGAGCGCCAGTTCAGGAGCATAGACCAACTCTTAGAAGCATTTATTATTGAGTTCTCCAAGAGTGGCATAAGACACAACACCTCCTCACTGATTCACAGCTTCAAGCAAACCCCTCAAGAGACTGTGAGACTTGCCGGAAGAAGATTTAGACAATATCTTGAAAGGTGCCCTGTTTCGGAGCTACCCACATCTGCTAAACAAGTAGCCTTATTCCTTGACGGATTGCTGAGCCCAAAATTGAGATCCTACGTGTATCTGAAAGACCCTAGGACTATAGAAGAGTGTGTACGTATGTGCATTGACATTGAAGATAACCTAGGAGAAGAGCTAGAGCTGTCCAAAATTTACAAAGATTCAGATAGTGCATCTAGTCAATCTTCCACACAAGCCACATCAATTGAGGAACTTGCCGAAAAAGTGGCTCAGAAATTAGGTGTAACTAGCAAACAAATCCCAAGGTTTGCCCCTGTGAAAAGGTGCTACACTTGCGGTGGTGACCACATGGCGAATGTCTGCCCCATTATGGCTCAGCCCCAAGTAAATCCTAGTAGCCAGTACTGCACCATAGAACGAAGATACACCAATCACACCGCACAAGATTGCCCATACAACAAGCAGGCGGTTAGGCAGCCCTACCCTCAGCCCTACCAACAAGGCAGATACCAGAACCAGTACCCTCCACAACCATATGGCAGGCCACAACAAAATTTCCAACCTCAATATCAAAGCCAACAAAGGCCTCAGCCTGTGCTAGCACAACAACCCCCAGCCCCAGCTAATGTGATTCCGGTAAAGTATACTGCTGCAGAAGAGAACCTGAATAGAGCTATAGTCCCTGTAACATCCTTGATCTCTGAAAATGACCCAAGTGATCATAGCTTTGATTCTACCCATGTGGATAGCCCCCAGGCTTACTACATGCAGTCTCCAGAACATGGTGAGTCCTACTATAGTGAAGAGCCGAATGAACCTAGTTGGGAGTCAGATTACTCGAACGTCATGTATACAAACCCCAACCCTAGGCCTCAATCTAGGCAGGTAAGACCTCCATTCCCAAGAGGACCGTGCTACAGATGCCAAGGAGATCACCTCATTCGTGATTGTCCCTTGCCTCCACCTACGCAAACCCAGTCGGTGACGATCCAAGGCTTCTGCCAAGATTGCGGAAAAGAGCATCTCTTACGAGATTGCCCAAAGAACCCCAATAGCATGCCAAAAATCACCCCTATCAACGTTGTTGGGTTAGTGGTAGACTCCTCAGGAAGCGTCACTTCCACTGCACCAGTACAGGTAGTCACTAGGGCTCAGGCATTGCAGCAAAACCAAGGGGTAGGCCAGGAAAAGAGCCTAGATGCTAGCGATACTGAGAGCCAAAATAAAAAGAGAACAAGAGCTTGGAAAGATAGCCGCGAACGCATGAAAAGGCAATGGGCAAAGAAGATGAGTGAACTTGAGGAAAGTCTACGAGAAACCAAGGCTAAAATCATAGAGATCACGTCTCAACCGCACTCTCACACATTCCCACCGCTACCATCCCCATCACCCTCCATCCCTTCACCCTCTAAGACAGCCCACGCAACCCACCCACCACCCCAAACAGGATCAGTATTAGCTGATCCCACTCCCGAAGACATAGACATGATGCTTAAGGCATATCAGGCCAGAATCCAAGAAGGGCCAAACGTCACGGATCATGACAAGTGCTATCCTAGAGCTGACCTAGAGATAGAAAGAACCAAACTATGCACGAAAATGGTCGCATTGGCTCAGACTATGTTTGAAGCCAGTCGCCTGTTCAATTACTCAGGCTCAGCCAAAACGCAATTACACTTGGATGGATTCCTAGAGAAGTTAGAGAGGATAATTGCAAGATCTGACAAGGAAGAAAAAAATCAAGACCAAGAAAAAGCAAGCAAAAACAGGAATCATTCCCAATCAGAAGTGTATGTGGCCAATGCCCCTAAACCGGACAACTTCCCCTCCTTAGAAAGAGTAGAGAGGCCAATAGCACAGCCAGAAAAGGAACCTACCCCTCAAAGAAAGGAAAGGGCAAGAGAACGGGTAAGCCAGCCTCTTCAGGAAGCCCGTGGGCCTCCTCAAGAAGCTTATCTTCCCCCCCAAAAGGCAGATGAGCCTCCCTCGAAAGCTCAAGTACCTCCACAGGTTGCCTACATTCCTTCTCAGGGGATGTGTGAGCCTGTTCGGAAAAGTAATAGAATAAGTAATCCTCCCCAAGAAGCTTGTGCTCCAGCCATTTGCGAGAATGAGGAGAGAGTCAACAATAGAATCAGCCCTCCTTCACAGGTTGCTTATGCGCCCAATTCTACGGAGCCAGACACTTCTTCTTCTATGAATCGGTTTGCACCAGACTTCCTACGAGAGATTCAAGAAGACAAATGGGATAACGAAAGCGAGGTCGCCCCTCCTTTTGAACTTGTGGACGATGCACACGACCAATTCCCACAAGACATCCCATCTATTTACGGGGAGCATGAGAGTGTTCAGTCTCACGAGAGATTAGACTTTGAGTCAAATTCCATACAAGAGCTACCCCACTTCACAGGCCCATGGGAAGCAAAGTCCACATGTATGAGAGCACCCACAGTCATGGTAAGGAACGACGACTCAGTCATTCCTAGGAACACAGAGGTAGTGAAGAACACTAATGTGCAGTGTAATCTCAAGTTAGAAGAGCTACTCAAGGTTAGACCTGAATTATGGAAACATGTAGCCAAACAAGCACCAGAGATAGCAAAACCTCGTTCCCAGGTAGGATCCCATAGGACAGTGCCAGAAATTCCCTTGGATAAGATAGGGGATATGTGTGAAGGCGAAGAAGGGAACACCTATCTTCCCATCACCTACCAAGAGTACACCACCAAGGCAATTTTAGACTCAGGTGCAGGAGTTGCAATTGCCACTACTTCCCTTTGGAAGCGTTGGGGCAAGCCAGCACTCAGGCCAACGAGAATGAAATTGCAAATGGCAGATGGTCACATAGAGAGACCCCTAGGATTGCTAGAAGGAATAACTCTCACCACTTGTGGTGTCGAGTTTGAGCATAGTTTTGCTATATGTGACTTCAGCAAAAATCATGCCTATGAGATGATTTGCGGAAGGCCATTTATGCGACAATTGCAAGTGGTACAGGATTGGGGAACCAACTCCTTGTATTTGCAACACTTGGGTGTTACGACCAAAGTCAATCTCAAAGATTATTCTCACAGAGATGTCCCTCCTATCCAATGGAATCCCATCCATAGAGCAAAAGATGATACAGAATCGGTGCATTCCATAGGGTCTGGATCCTCATGGATGCATGAAGATACTCACTTATGGATGTGCAAGGTAGCAGTAGAAGAAGAGAAGAGAGAGAAAGCCAGAGAGGTAGGTGCGAAAGAAACCCATAGATCAATCCAAGACCCAGCCTATGCACCTGTAGTTTTTCCAGACGAAGAATTTGAACCTCACGGTTGGGCAGAAATTTTAGCAACAATGGACGTAGCCATCAATGAAGAACAATGGACACCTCACTGTGATGAGGATGGCTATGATATTTCAGTCTTCTCCATAGAGCCAATCATGGGAGAGGCAGTTTTAGAAGAATGCGAACCTAACCCTGATGCATTTGAGGATGCAAGTGACTCCGATCTAGAGTCAATCATTATGGACCCTCCATTTGCATCAGATGAAGAATACTTCCATGAAGTAGAATTTCAACCTCAGAAGCATGGAGAGGTTACAAATGATGTAAGATTAGCAACACATATGACCTCGAAGGAAGAAGGAAAGAAACGAAAGAAGAAAGAAGTCTCACCAGAGGAGGAAGAATCTTTGTTTGAGGTCCCAGAAAATTTTAAGAAGTATGAGATAGATGATAGGAGAGTCATGATAAGAATGCCTAAACGAGAAGCACAATCAGGAGAGGCCTATGATAACAAAGAAACCACCAAGAAAATAGTAGTGGCCATAGAAGAAGGAGAGGAGAGATGCACGTATATAGGCCATGACCTGACAGAAGAAGAAGAGCATGAATTGATTGCCTTGCTAAGAGAATACAGAGATGTATTCGCTTGGAGTTACAAGGATTTGAAAGGGGTTGACCCGGACATATGCTCACACACTATTCCCATGACCTCAGATGCTAAACCCTTTAAGCAAAAGCCTTATACATATAACGATAATTATGCCGCTAAGATCAAAGAAGAGATAGATAGACTGGTCGAAGCTGGATTTATCTATGAAATTGAGCACACTGAATGGGTATCCCCCATCGTAGTGGTGCCCAAGAAGAATGGCAAACTGCGTGTGTGCATTAACTTGAAGAAGGTTAATGCAGCCACAATCCGAGATAACTATCCGCTTCCCATCACAGAACATCTCTTAGAAAGAGTGGCAGGCAAGGAAGTGTACAGCTTCCTTGATGGATTTTCGGGCTACAATCAAGTAGCCATAGCTCCAGAGGATCAGCATAAGACAGCCTTTGCCACAGAATGGGGCATTTTTGCTTTTAGAGTAATGCCATTTGGGCTTACCAACGCACCAGCTACCTTCCAGAGACTGATGTGCCATGTGTTTAAGGAGTTCCTAAGGAAGAGTTTAGAAGTCTATGTTGATGATCTTTGTGCTCATTCCAACGTTAGGCAAACCCATATTCCTGAACTCAGACAAATCTTTGACAAATGTAGAGAATATCAAGTCTGCCTAAACCCAGAAAAGTGCGTTTTTATGGTCAGGCAAGGCAAGATTCTAGGACACATAGTGTCAAAGAATGGCATATCTACCGATGAAGAAAACGTGAGAGCCATAGCAGAGCTACCTAGGCCAAAGAATGTCAAGGAAGTACAAGCTTTCATGGGGCATTGTGGGTATTACCGACGTTTCATCCACATGTATGCTGTCATTGCAAAGCCCATGTACGGACTTCTGACAAACTTTGAGTGGACGGATGAATGTGAGAATTCCTTCCAAGAGCTTAAACGAAGATTGTGTTCAGCACCAATCTTGACCACACCAGATTGGAATAAGCCATTCCATGTTCATGTTGATGCATCCAATTATGCTATTGGATGTGTGCTCGCACAACCTACTGGTGAAGGTAATATGGATCTTCCAATTGCCTATGCCAGTAGACAATTGAATGCGGCTGAACGGAATTACACCACTACAGAGCGCGAAGGATTAGGCATGGTATATGCAGTCAAGAAATTTAGACACTATTTGCTTGCAAATAAGTTTAAATTTTTTACTGATCATCAGGCATTGTTATATCTTGTAAACAAGCCATGCAATACAGGAAGATTAGTGAGATGGTTTCTCTTGCTAATGGAATATGATTTTGAGGTTGTGGTAAGGAAAGGGAGGACTCACTTGAGAGCAGATCACCTCTCTAGGCTCACATCGGGAGAAGCCCCACAAGGAGTGTCAGATGACCTTCCTGATGCTTACTTGTTTAATTTGGAAGTTGTACCGCATTGGGCTAAGCCATTGGTACCAGTATTGGCATACGGGCCTAATCATCCAGTCGTAAACACACAGAATAGAGAGATCGTAAAAGCCCAAAAGTACCATATCATGGCAGGAAGCATGTACAAGCACACAGATCAAGGGATCTTGGTTTGTTGCGTAGAAGAGGATGAGTATGCTAAATGGTTGCAATTAGCACATGTAGGTGCGTTAGAGCAACACCATTCAAAGCAAAGAACTTTGCAGACTCTAAAGAGATTCGGAGTGCATTGGCCAACTATGGAAGCTGATGTCCAAAAGTTGTGCAAGGAATGCCCAATCTGTTGCACTAAACCACCTGTGGAACATGCCACTCTCTATCAAGTATCCATTGTGCCAGATTGGAGTGAACCTCTAGTATCATTCTTGCGGACAAACACATTCCCCCCAGACATGACTCTAGCTAGGAAAAGGAGTTTAGAACAAGAAGCCCTGGATTATTCACTCATAGGTGATAATCTATATAAGCGCGGTAAAGATGGTTACCTGAGGTTATGTGTCCATGAAAGTGAATATCTCAAAATCTTGGAGACTGCTCACCAAGGTGTAGCAGGAGGACACTTTGGACCAGATCGGGTAATCAAGGCAATACTATTTGCGGGCTTCTGGTGGCCTACCCTTCACATGGATGCACATACCTATGTGAAACGGTGTGATGTCTGTCAGAGGACTCAGTATCCTATACGCAAAGATGAGATGCCACTGAAACCTATGATGGGTGGACGTGCATTCTCTAAGTGGGGAATAGACTTCGTAGGTCCTATTAATCCCCCAGCTAAGGGTTCTCATGCGGAATACATCATTGTGGCAACAGATTATCTCACCAAGTGGGTAGAGGTAAAAGCTACAACCAAGAACGATGCTCAAACAACTGCCAAATTCTTGTTTGAGAATGTATTCACGAGATATGGACTACCTATAGAGCTTGTAAGTGATAGAGGCACTCATTTCTTGAATGAAGTTATTGAAAATCTACTCCAAGAATTCTTGGTAATACACAAGAAGTCTGCCCCTTATCACCCTCAAGCTAATGGTCATCCTGAGAGCACTAATAAGATTTTGTGCAATGTGCTGACAAAATTAGTGAACACTAAACGCTCTGACTGGGACAAACAGCTACACCATGCTGTTTGGGCATACAGAGTTGCCTACAAAACGGTACTCCAAGCCACCCCCTTTCAGATGGTATTTGGCCAAAACGCTGTGTTACCCTTGGACTTCCTGATCCCTACATTGAGAGTAGCACAAGAGCACGAATGGACAGGTCATGAGCTCTCCTCTAGGATCTTTGACCTTGAACGATTAGGGGAAACGAGACTGAGAGCCGCTGCAGGGATATACGCAGCCAAGAAGAGACAGAAGGCATACTTTGATGCCCACGTGAAGGATAAAGGCTTGAAAGCAGGAGATCTAGTTTTAGTCTATACACTAAAACAACACGCGAGGAAGCTAGAAAAGAGAGGCTACGGACCTATGATCATCAATAGGATCTCCACGAGCGGAGCAGTACAATTGGCCACATTAGAGGGTGATGTTCTCCCAAATTATATTAGCGGTTGCAGAGTCAAGTTGTATCAGGAACCCCTCACGGAGGAAATGCTCAGTCGACTCAACACTGCTAAGAAACGCAAAGAGGAAGAAAAGCGAGTTCGAGAAGAATCTCAAGCTGAAGCTTTAGAATGCATCAGAAGGATGAAATTATGAAGGCAAGGTAGAGATCAGCCTGGTGCGAATGACTATGCAGACCAAGGATTTCCTATGGCCATGTGTGAAGTCGCAGGAACAAGCTCGCATAGGATAATTGATAGACGTCCTTTCGTAACCTTAGATATAGGACAAGGAAAGAGTGCAAGGACCGTAAGAGCCTTGATTGACTCAGGTGCAGCCACTAGTGCTGTTAAATTGTCTTACTGCCAAGAATTACAATTGACTGTCAATCCTGTGGAAGCATATCTTATAGGATTGGGAGGAGTGGAAACCCCTTGCATGGGCGAGGCGGAACTTCCCCTTTACATTCATGATGAGGCAATGACAGTTAAAGTACTGGTGTGTCAAGATGAGGATCTCACTGAACCTCTAGTCTTGGGTCAAGATTGGATCTATGACCAAGCAATTAACTTAAACCTAAGAAGTGGACTTCTCCAGGTTTGGGTCAATCATAGTCGAGTTACAGTAGAATTAGACAATGGAGCACTCAAGGAACTAGGAAAGGCACAGACTCCTGGTCCTTCCAGGGGTACACATGAAGATGACCATGCTGTTCTTGTTCAAAACCCTGTGTTGCAGAGGAATGATATTTGCAAAAAAGGAATCAGGGATGCAACGGAACTCCCTTCTTTTCCAAAGGCCAGAAGGAGGCAGCAACCAAAGGCGGATCACAAGCAGAAGAAGCCGAGTACTACCTATGTCCGAGATCAAAAGTACCTGCGCAGCAGAATGTCCCAGAAAATAAACCAGGTGTGGGTGCGGAAAGGCGAACGACCGGGTGCACCACCGTCAACTACACGGGCAAAGCCTCTTATTAGTAACCAACAACACGACGCTAATAAGAAGTCTGTCAGAAATTCTTCTGCTAAAGTAAAATCTATTTGGGTGCCCAAGAAGTCGATGAAGGCAAGCCCACAATCTAGACAAATTTGGGTGCCTAAGGCTTGCTTGAGGGCACAAGTAGTTACGCCAAGGCCACAACCTATGCAGCATAACCCATCTACGAGTACAACCAGTATTCCCTCGTGCTCAACACTTAGGAACACACCAAGACCCATGAGCATGCATGTAATCACTTATAAGTGGGTCCCTAAAAGGCCCCATTCCCAAACAGCGACACCGACACAGCTCTCTGGAGTCTCTACGAAACCGAAAGCAAAGCCCATCCACTGCATTTGGCAGTCTAAGATCTGTAATAAACCCCCGACCCCGATTTGTAAATCCACCCCACTTACTAACGACATTAGTCTCCTAGGAATACACAAACGTTAACTACACTCACTGTCTTCGTGCACTTACTAACCACTAACTCATCACCTGCCTCATGTTAATGTTGTAACGGGGACAGCAACGGATTTATTCTGTCCATTACGATGTTAACACATGCTTCTATATTCTCACAGAATCAGAAGACAAGCAGTAAAATGGCAGAAGCGACAGGTTCGGGCTCACAAGCAGGGATACTTACTGCAGGAATTGATGTGGATAGCCTACCTGTGGACGTGCCTCCGACTGAACGACCAGTGGAGATGCAACACCTTCAGCAACTCCCGGTGCCAGATCCACCTACAGGCATCACGGAAAGAGTTCATGCCAATTCTCATTGGTTCAATGGCATGCCCGGTCCATTAGGTGAGGCCAAGTATATCTGGGAGTCTAAATGCGAGTATGACAGATCATGGGTGCGATTCCAATTTTTCTCCAAGGAGTTCGAGACTCTACAGAACACAGAAGATCTACAGATCATATGGCAACGAGCAGGATTGGCGGAATATTTTGAAGCCCCATTACCTAAACCCGATCTCCTCCGATGTTATTATCTGGTCTCCACATTACAAGCTCATGAAGATAAGGACCAACCCGGATCATTTGTTCTCCCCTCACTGCTGGGCAACAACGAGTTGAAGAGGTTTGAACTTACTGTGGAGCTGGTGAGTGATGCTTTAAATATGCATGGCACGCATGTGCCCTCAGAAAAGGATGCTCTCGTTCCCAACAACATGAAGGACAGGAAAGTAGTGAAGCTGAAAGACATGGCAGCCCTCACCCCAAATGTGTCCATCCCTCTCCGCATGTGCATGCAACATTTCGCCTTCCCCGGTCAAGACCGATTCACGCAACCACACAAGAAGATCTGGTTTGCTCTCTACTTGGCGGAAGCAGGTGCGCTACCTATTAAGCTACCAGTGTGGATTATAGATCAGTTGTATGAAGCGAAGAAACGGGCTTCTAGGAAATTAGTGGTGAACGGATGCTGTGCACTCACACGCATCATTTACCGATGCTTAGCATATGATGTCCCCATTGAGCGTGCCTTAACTTGGGCACAATTACAAATGTTTAAAAGGCTCAAGACATCCACACATCAGTCCAAGCGCATGAGGGGCGCGATTCCGTGTGTCCAGACAAGGGAAGTCCTGACTACTCCTGAGGCATCACCATTAAGAGAGGGCACTGTACCTCCTTTTACCATTAGGATACCCAGGTCGGAATCTGACACTACGACACAACCCACCCCATCGGCTCCTCCGGTTACACCTGAATTCGAGTTTGCTGCCACTGGAGAGGCTGAAGGACTGGACCCCCAGGATTTCGAAGCATTCCTACAAAGCACACAATTCTCTGATGTGGAGTTTTATTCAGAGGCAGAGGAGCAGGGCACATCCTCACGGAGAAGAAGAAAGTCTACAGACGGTAGACATGTCCATTGGAGTGACGCTCAGCAAAGCCAACAACACGGACACCCGGAAGAAGAAGAAGCATATGAAGAAGAGACCACTGAAGCCCCAGCATATACAGCAGAACTCCGAAGGCTGTATCAGATTATGGAAAGAGTGCGATCGCAGCAGTTACTCACTGAACAGAGCAGCAGAGTACTTATGACTCAGTTGTTGGAAGAAGCGGGAGTTGACTCAGAGTACAGGGAAGGTCTCTTATTGATGGCAGAAACATATGGAGTTGTAGAAGCTGTGCGCACTGCCATTCAGAGGCCTTCAGTTCAATATGACCCACGAAGGTTCCAGACACGACCTCGCCCAGGCAAAAATATTCAAATTCCCGTTACAGTTGCAGAAGAGCCGACTACTACACCTGAAACTATCAGAACAACCTCCTAGACAGCTAGCCAACAACACCCAGCCACCCATGAGGAGTCCACCGAACCACTACCACCTACTCCCCCACCATCACCTCCTAGAAGAGAAACAGTAGAAACCACATCGACTACTCAACCCACCGACCCCACCTTCATCTTCCGTACTCCGATCTCCAGTGCCACCCTATTCTCTACCACTGATAATCCTATCTTCGAAGACAACCCCAACACTACACAATCCGCCGAACCCCTCCTAGACCCTGCCCTAGGGCAACCATCCCCAACGCCCTCAGCCACGGGTCATCCTGACCCTAGATCTACATTCATGGGCTTCCCTGCTACCACGCAACCCTTTCAGCCCTCCTCAAATTTACGACCCCAACCCCCGATATCCCTCTCTCCATTTCTACAATCCCTCCAGGACATCTTTGCTAGGGCTTTTCAACCAGGCCCTCAACCATTCCCTGTCTTTTCAGCTCCCCACCCCACTTCACATCTATTCACCACTTCCACACACACACCACCTACCATACCAGTGTATATGGCAGGCCCCACACTAACACCCACTCCTGAAGGGATGGACATTTCACCACCCACGGCACCTCCACCCACGGTTTCACCTCCTCCCATTCCCCCTCCACCAATTTCACCCACACACACAACTTTCGTAGACACATCATTCACTGTCTCCCTTCCCCAATTCCCTTCCCATGCATCTTCCACGGTAAACACCCCCCAGTCATCTATAGGTAATGCATTGGACACCATGTTGGCTTGTATATCAAATTTAAGAACAGATTACATTCAGCTCCAGCAACAAAATGCACGCCTGCAAGAGCACTCAGCGACACTACAGCTCCGCCTTGCGGTACTAGAAGAGGAGAACACTCGCCTCCACACACAGTTCCACACCCTCCAAGAAGCCCACAATATATTGGAGGTACAGCTACAGAACGTAGATCAGGAAGCAGTGCAGGTGGTAGAAGGTCACCTACGGACACAGCTGGAACGCAACTCAAAACTTCAGCGAAATATGGCACTACTTAAACGCCATCTTGCGGCTGCTCAGGAAGAGAACAGACGTCTGCAAATACAAAATCAAGAGAACCTGGAGGCAGCGATTGAGAGCACACCGGGGGCACCCATCAGCCCATCCAAGTTTCAAGCAGTAACCCCCGATAATATCAAGATTATATTGGAAGATTATGCCATGCTGCTCGAAGCACATGATAAGCTATCGGAGGAGCTAGGACAACTGAAGCAAGAACACCAACAAGGCCCAACAGCTGCCCCTCCAACCACCCCCTCTGCGGCTTCGCTTCCCTCCGACGCAGAGGCCATAAAAGACCTCCAGCAACAGGTAACTGAATTGCAAACACGCCTACTACAATATGAGAGGCCATCTTCCCCTCCGGAGGCTCCCACGGACGAAGAAGTTGTGCAAATTCCTGTGGAACAAACGTTCGATGAAGAATATGATCCGCAACCATTCCCAGGAGGCCAACAAACAGAAGAAGGACAGGACACGTTCGAGGCACCACGGCCGCCATGGTTACGACAAGTGGAGGAAATAGGGACCTCGCATGAAGAGCGCACTGTAGTGCAAAATCAGGCTATGAGGGTCATAGAGGAGACTGTTTTACAATCAGATTACTTCAAGAACTTGTCATCGAGACGCCTGATTCTCTCATCGGAACTCCAGTACAGGCCATATTATATTATCTTGGCTGATTATAATGCAGAAATACAAAGAGTCACGGGTCAGATTCCTACTTTTGCGACCCAATTTCAACCCGAAGATCTTCCTCCAGAGGTGCGAAAAGGCAAGATTCGTCAACCAACATGGCGGCAGAAACTTTTAGAGACTTATCCAGAAATGCTACGCACATGGAACAACGCGCCGCTACACCTGCTGTACAACCCATGCTACGGTCCAGTCCCCCGCCGTAGGTCGTGGAAGGCATTTAATATCAAGGTACAGAACAATGCGCAATGCAAGGAATGGCTGAACTACCCGTACATCGCGCCACCACAAGGACCACCATCGGTAGCATATATGATGGGAACCATTCGCCACTGGATGCCGCGCTTGAAGCCCATGCCAGATGTAGCAGCGCAAATGATGCTTAAAATCTTAGATATGATGCAAGTAGTGCTGAAGACCTTTAGAAATGCAGCCGCACCACAGGTACGTCTTCCGGGGTTTAGCAATGGAAATTACGACTTGGTGTATGACATGAGCATCACCCCCAGTATCCGTGTGGCTTACGCTTGGCATGCACGCATCAAGTACCTCCCCGCCTGCTACAAACAGACCTTCGAAGAAATGTTCAGATCAGGTTTCTGGGAGTACCACTCGGAGATTTTCGCACCAAAGCCGACACATCTGCTTCAACTGTTTGCTTGTGAACAAGCAATGTATTCAGAGTACTACACCACCCCGCAACCAGAAACCCCCGGTGCAATAAATTGGGAGGCATTGGAAGCCGATCTAGCAAGAGGCTTAAGGATAGGAGAACATGAACTGGCCACCAATGTCATCCAATATTACATCGACCACCCGCGCGAACAAAGGTCTGTCAGGGGCGACAGACGCTAGGAAGGGGGGAGTGTTGGCATACAAAGCAACAAAGGAGTCATGCACAATACGGCAACAAGGCCAGATCATTTTTTCCCATAGATTATGTACAACCCAAGTGATTTTAATCACTACACAAACATTGTAAATCCCGTTTTTGGTAGATTAGACTCCATTTTGTGCAAGCCGAGGAGTCCTCGAGCTTGAGGAGTATTAGAAGTACCATCGTACCAAATTTCATAAATTTTAGACTCCGTTTGAGCCCTCAAATAAGCCCTGGAACCTAATTTTTAACTAGGCCGGACACTAGGTCTGGACAGGGCCAAAAGCTAGTCAAAAACTATAAAAAGAGCTAGAGAGCTCATTTTTGAGGTTAGATTGTAATTGAAACGAACTTGTAAGAGCTTGTGAAAGTAATCTAAAGAACTCCATTGATTCTCTCTCTTTGTCTTGCCGTGTGTGCGCGTGTGTGTGTATGTGTGTGCATGCTTGTGTGCTTCTCACTCACGCACTTGTGCCGCCACTTGCTCGAGGTCTTCATACCATCCTCACGTCTTCCCGGATTGACATTAAAGGAGGTGCTACTCATCACTGAGCTACAACAACCATGGCACTTTTCTCCCCCTTTAAGAGATTTTCTCCCCCTATCTTGTATATACGCCTATAGCCCTAATGGATCACTTATCTTTGTACATTCACATGGTAAAACATTCAATATTGTGTTGCGCCCCAAGTTTCTTTTTCTTCCTTGCGCTATTTCAATGCTTGTATAGACCTCAAACTCCAACAATTGGCATTAGAAAAGGTCACCCCTTCCAGTAGGCCATCGGCCACACCACCCTATCATAGTCTCAGAACAACATAGAAATCGGTGAGAAGACTCAAATTATTGATTTGAGCTCACATCGACCTCCGAATGCACTCGCTCGATGGCTATACAGAAAAATTCATCCTTTTGCATCAAACATGTACAAAAGTCTCAGCTCGCCATTGCAGGCGCCTCCAAGTCCCCTACAAGCTGAGGAGAGCTTGATAGGGTGTTTCTGCTCAACTTTTTGAGATACAAACAATTTCCTACATCATGGCATTTGGCTAAGTACAATGGTTGAAAGCAATGACGTATTCGTCATGTGGGTGTTGAGGAAAATTTGGATGGTACTAATAATCCATTGTGGGCATACATGATCTGCCATGTATTGGTAGCAAAAGGGGTATGGAATATTGTGTATGGTGTTCAAAGACATCCGACTACACATGCAAATACACTTATTGAAGGAGATGCTGATGGTGTTGAAAATGATGATCTTTGATTTCCTCATCTTATTGTGGTTCACGTTGTACTTATTGAAGAGCAAGTTTTGTGGGATGGCATAGATGCGTAGGCACATGCACTGATAGCTTTGTTTGTCAGACGTGCCATTATCCCTCACAATCGCTCTTGCAAGACAAAGAAAGATCTTTGGGAATCTCTAAGAACATAACCAAGCAAAAAATGAGGCTCGTGTTCCTTACCTCCAAAAATAATCGGAGAGTGAGCATATGAAAGAAAGAGATTCATTGGACATATTCTGGGTAAAGATCAACCCTTTAAAGGATTAGTTGAATTTTGATGATCAAATCTTGCAAGATAGTTCACTTGTGCAGACTGTTCTTAATCATCCTTGAGATTCATATCATATTTTTGCTTCTACTCTTTGGTCAATGATGAGAGGTAATCCAAAAACCTCGATATTTGAGGAGTTATCTCTGTTTTTTTACAGGAAGATCAATCGAGGTAGAAATGTCAATTGTGCATGTTGCGGATCAAGCTTTCTTATCTAGTCAAACGGGCAAATGTAAATGGAGCAAGAAGCATTCTAATGTGGACACTTCTAGTTGTGAGGTTGCGTACAGGGGAGCACACCATCTTTAGTGACACTTAGAGCACATTGGCAGTTGCAAAGAATGATGTGTTCCATGATCCCACACATCACAGTGAGTGTAATATTGTCGTTATGTGAGGAAAGATTCTCTATTGGAGAGATCTGTGTGGCTTATGTGCCCACACAGGATAATGTTGGAGAATTTTTCACAAAGGTTCCACCTAGGGAGAATTATGAAGCTTTTCCCAAAGCTTTGGGCTTAGTTGCTCTTGTGGATTGGTTTCTTCCTACATAGCTTGGCACATCCTTATACGTGAGTGCCAACTCCTTGTTCACCTCGTCCTTCTAGAGGGGGCAGTGGGTTTTTTGTTTTATTTCTATAGTCATGCATGTGAACATACGTAAGATCGTCGGTGCACTCTTTTCCCTCTATAGGAGATATCTTTTCCCCCAGATTGTACCTATGCCTATACTCGTAACCGTCGTTTATCTTTGTACATTTACTTGGCAATACATTCGACATCGTGTTGTGCTCAAAGATTCTTCTTCTTCCCTCTGTTGTCTGTGTGCTTACGCACACCTCCAACTCCTACAGTAAGGTACCGTGGAAAAGCCCTTGGAACGAGATTTTCGAATCCTTCAAGCTTGCGTTGAAGTGCGAAGTTCTTGGGAAGCCTTGGGCAACATTTGATTGATGTTTCAATCTTCTGGGCATGTGTGAGATTGTGGTTCAAGATACTCAAGTTGAAAATAAGGCTCATGACACCAAACCTCAAGCCTTCGTGAGGAGATGGACAATGGATCCGGGCACGACACAAGATCATAAAGCTTAATTCATAGGATTGTGATAGGGCGCCTAAGCGTCGGGGCTTCGTGGCATCCATCCGATGAAAAGGCGGAGGTGGCACCTCTAAGATGGATGATTCACCACAAGGTCATGATCGAGAAGATTGCCTTCAAACCAATACCAAAGGGAGGAACTTCTTTAGCTTCAGACGGTGATAATGTTCGATTGAGGGTTGAAAACTATAAATAGAGCTAGAGAGCTCATTTTTGGGGGTAGTTTCTTGTAGTTTTGAGCTTGTATGAGAACTTGGTTATAATAGAAGTGATTCCATTGTCTTACTCTCTTTGTTCTTGCCGTGTGTGCGCATGTGTGTATGTGTGTGCATGTTTGTGTGCTTCTCACTCACACATTTGTGGCTTCACTTGCTCGAGGTCTTCATACCATCCTCATGTCTTCCCGGATTGACATTAAAGGAGGTGCTACTCATCACTGAGCTACACCAAATTTTGGTGCCGTTGCCGGGGATTCGAGCTTTGAGCACGAGCGTGTGATGGTAAGACGTAGAGAGGACGTGTTGGAATGGTAAGTAGTAGGTAAATTTCTTATTTTTCTCCATCTCCATCTCCATCTTCATCTCCATCTTCATCTCCTTCACCACCTTATATTCCCACTTCCAAATCATTTCCCTCATTTGCTTTGTGCGAGTTTGAGAGAGAGCGAGTGTGTGTCCTTGTTTGTGTGTGTTTTTGCATGTTTCTTGCAGGTTTCAGCTCCATCATCATCTCCAGCAAGCTCAGCAGGTACGGAATCTCTCTGTGCAAGCCCCGAGGCGTCGAGCTCGAGCTATCACGACACACCGAAAAGTTGCCCCAATCACGATTCTGAGTGCACCATGACACTGCGCAGCCCTAGAGCTCCTAGGATCACTAGACAGAATAGAAAAATTCACCATATCCACCTATCGCGACACTTCCACCTATCGCAACACTTCCACCTATCGCGACACCTCGACCCGACCTATCGCGATACATGGGCTTAACGAATGAAATTTTAGAGTGAATTAATTGAGTGAATTGAGGTATATTTGGGCTTAATTTTGGACACATTGGGATAACATTAGAGCCTTAGGAGTGGGCAAAAGACCTAGAAACCAGGGAGGAATTTCCTAAGCCCTGAGAGCCTGTTTTGACCCCTAAGTGCTGAATGGTCATAAGATTTTGGGGGTAGAGTGAGTTACTCCAAGGGGGGCCCATAATTGTTGATGTGTGTCTTTCAATTCATTGTGGTAAATGAGCTATATTAACTTGTGAAATTTTGCAGGAACATTGCGTGCACTCAAGGTATTCCAAGGCAAGCTAGCAAGGGTGAGTACCAAGCTTGCGAGAAGGCTTCCTGGGCTCGTATAGCAGTCTGAGCAACCAGAGTATTGAGGTTGGGAGTTCTCTCAACCCTCCTCTGTCAATTCCTAGCCTAGGCTAAGTACGACTTAGGTGTGGTAATTAATTAGGTCAACGTCAGGCACAAAATAAGTCTAAGAGAACTAATCAACCAAGTGCAAGCATTAAGTAGGTCTTAAGTGTGAAAACCCTAAGGGACAAAAGTAAACTTGAATCGATCACTTATCAAGTGCGAAATTCACTTAAGTATTCCTGACGACGTGATATCAGACAAGATCATAAACATAATAATCAACTAAAAAGAACAAAGTGATTGGTGCCAATTAACCTGCAACGAGAGTGTACTTGGGACCAAGGGGGTAGAGAAACCAAGCATATGAACCTTCAATCAGGCAGACACTTAGGCCGAGACAGACAAAGCCTCAGATCTTCTGAAGCTAGTGTCAATCAGACTGCTAGGTCTTGGCCCAGCAGTTGAGTGATTACCCATACACTCCCCGATCAGAAACAAGTGATTCTGAGATGTCCTATAACATGGAGAGACCTGTAGGCAGTTCAGGGGTGGCTTATCTAGAAAATCCAGAAGGACCTTACAAGACTCAATTGGAATACATCAGGACTAATCTTCTAGGTACTCAAGATGAAAATAAGGCTCATGACACCAAGTTTATGAGCAAGGTTCGAGACACTCTTCGAGGTTGAGGGCATCAATTCAAGGGTACCTAAGGGGTTTGAGTGCTAATCGACAAGGCTAGTAGGATATAAGAGCAGATCATTGAGGACAATGATCAACCGAGTTAAGAAGAATGCCAAAAAGTGAGGGGCAAGAGATTGTTGAGCCAACATTAAGAGGCAAGTACTTGGATTTCCTTCCCCCTCTGAGGCACAATACAGGAAATGCAAGCAGAGTGGTCATATGTAATGCACGGATCTTTCCTTGCATAAGGAAGCCTTAACTTAACCATAATATTTCTGAGGCACACATATGAAACCTTGTTTCTTCTTTCCTTTCCTCAAACTCAAACATGCATTTGATTGGCCCATCTAGTGCTCAACCCATAATTCCCTGGTTTATACAAGCAAGGGGCTCTACCTATCACGACATGTTCTTTGGCTGGAGAAGTTTTGGGAGGTGATGAGGATTGGTAGAGTTGCACTATGGAAGGAAATCTCAGTCTCCACCATCATTGCCCTTCTGTCCTCAGCATCTCCAACCTGTTTCTCATGATGTTTCCATTGGTCCGACCTCCAAAAGTATGGAGCAGCAGCACTGTGTGCCATTCAATCGACTCCTTTGCATTCCAATGGTTGGACCATTGTGTGCATCCTTGATGGGCACCATGTTCATACCTCAAGAGTATGGAAGAGCATTGGGTGCATGCATCATTGATGGAAAACATCCATCTAAGTAAGTGTTGTGTTATAGGTGCATAACAGATAAAGAAGGATCAAGGAGGGAGGTGTGCATGCATCATTGATGGAAAACATCCATCTAAGTAAGTGTTGTGTTATAGGTGCATAACAGATACAAAAGGATCAAGGAGGGAGGTGCCTTCCAAACGCATCCGTTGGTTCGTCACGGATGCACGCACCTCACCTCCACCATCATTCAAGCACCCAACGGCAAGTCTAAGCACGTGACACCACACACGCAATGCAATCCCCTGCACCAACAACTTCAAATGGGAATGTCGGTATCCAGCTCCATGACTCCAATGTGGATGCCCGCCATGCATGTCCCCTCCACCCACGCTCATTCTGAGGGGCGGGGAAAGCACATATACGGCAAACATCACTTGTGTGGCCTCAAGGAGACCCAAAAAGCAAAAAGCAAAGGACACCTATAAATACATGCACTCTGTGGACTGTCGAAACAGAGTGCATGGGGGGAGATTGCACCCAATACTACGTTCGGTCTCATCTCTTGGCGTCTCTATTTCTTCTGTGTGTTTTTTGCATTTGTAACCTCTATGTGCGTGTGAGCAAGATCCTGATAACATAGTGTTCCGATACACATTCAACACAAGGCTCTTCTGTGGGAGGAAGGCATTAGAGTCCTCTTTCATCTCCAAGATGTATCGCTCAAGTATCATTTTAAGCTCTCTTAAGAGAGGGAATGATAACTCATGAGCATTACGTCTCTAGATAGGGTGATAACTCCAAGTCGATAGGTCATGACTTCAATTCCCTATGGCTAAAACATTAGCATGAAAGCCTAAGAAGTAGGCTTTGCCAAATTGGATGGATTTTGTAAAGGATGCACGCACCGAGTGGTCTATAGAAGAGGAACTTGGGCATTCTCGTACTTGAAAAGGTAGAAGAAAAGCATGCGATGCTATGAGAAATTTTCGCAGCAAGGATTCGAGTGTATATTCCATTCGATGCATGGGACTGAGACGTGTAAGCCTTTATATATTTTGGTGGTGATGTGTGCGCACACACTCAAGACAACCATGACACTTTTCTCCCCCTTTAAGAGATTTCCTCCCCCTATCTTGTATATATGCCTATAGCCCTAATGGATCACTTATCTTTGTACATTCACATGGTAAAACATTCAATATTGTGTTGCGCCCCAAGTTTCTTTTTCTTCCTTGCGCTATTTCAATGCTTGTGTAGACCTCAAACTCCAACAATTGGAATTAGAAAAGGTCACCCCTTCCAGTAGGCCATCGGCCACACCACCCTATCATAGTCTCAGAACGACATAGAAATCGGTGTGCATGGTGTGCATGCTCCAAAACTAATCAGAGAGTGAGCATGGTGTGCATGCATCATTGATGGAAAACATCCATCTAAGTAAGTGTTGTGTTATATGTGCATAACAGATAAAGAAGGATCAAGGAGGGAGGTGTGCATGCATCATTGATGGAAAACATCCATCTAAGTAAGTGTTGTGTTATAGGTGCATAACAGATAAAGAAGGATCAAGGAGGGAGGTGCCTTCTGTGCATGCATCATTGATGGAAAACATCCATCTAAGTAAGTGTTGTGTTATAGGTGCATAACAGATAAAGAAGGATCAAGGAGGGAGGTGCCTTCCAAATGCATCCCTTGGTTTGTCACGGATGCACACACCTCACCTCCACCATCGTTCAAGCACCCAGCGGCAAGTCTAAGCACGTGACACCACAAACGCAATGCAATCCCCTGCACCTCATCTCAACCATCATTCAAGCACCAAGCGCACATGGATGCATGCACCTCATCTCAACCATCGCTCAAGCACCAAGCGGAAGTCTCTAAGAAGGTGACACCACACATGCAACGCAATCCCGTGCACCTCATCTCAGCCATCATCCAAGCACCAAGCGGAAGTCCCTAAGCACGTGACACCACACATGCAATGCAATCCCATGCACCTCCTCCCAACCATCATTCCACCACCAAACGCAAGTCTCTAAGTAGGTCACATGCTCCTCCTTCCTACGGAAGTTTCTGCCTATGGACTTATATCCATCGACGTACCCCTCATTCCACGGTGGAGAACAATCCCACCCACACCCACGTGAGACGGAAAGCCTACGTCTATCTATTCAACTACCGAATGTTTTATGTCATGTCGCACGTTTCCACTTGGACCTCCTCCTCTCCGCATTGTTTAGCCCATCTCTAGTCAAATCTAGAGGCCCAACAACACACCAGACGGGTCCCAATCAAACCAACATCGATGCAACTCGAGAAACGAAACTTCACCACCACATCCATCCGGCCTTTGCTTCATCCATATCTTTCATGTTTCTTGGGAATAGAAGCCGGCAACATTGCACCCCCTCCCAACAACTTCAAATGGGAATGTCGGTATCCAGCTCCGCGACTCCAATGTGGATGCCCGCCATGCATGTCCCCTCCACCCACGCTCATTCTGAGGGGCGGGGAAAGCACATATAGGGCAAACATCACTTGTGTGGCCTCAAGGAGACCCAAAAAGCAAAAAGCAAAGGACCACTCTCATCCTCCCCCACCAGTGCACTCAATATCGCGACATCACTACGTCCGCTCGATTCTATCAAAAGTTAGAAAGGGCTTCCCGGGGAGGGATGGAATCCAAACATGCCACACCAACCCCTTATCCATATGCACACACATATCTACTCACGGAGAGGAGGTGATAAGCATACACCACACCTCAAGTCTTCGTGAGGAGATGGACAATGGATCCGGGCACGACACAAGATCATAAAGCTTAATTCATAGGATTGTGATAGGGCGCCTAAGCGTCAGGGCTTCGTGGCATCCATCCGATCAAAAGGCGGATGTGGCACCTCTAAGATAGATGATTCACCACAAGGTCATGATTGAGAAGGTTGCCTTCAAACGAATACCAAAGGGAGGAACTTCTTTAGCTTCAGACGGTGATAATGTTCGATTGAGGGTTGAAGCATGCTATCTTTACCTTAACTCCACATGTCATGGGAGATTGATGGTAAGAGAATCCGTATGGCATGTGAACATACGTAAGATCGTCAGTGCACTTTTTTCCCTCTATAGGAGATATCTTTTCCCCCAGATTGTACCTATGCCTATACTTGTAACCGTCGTTTATCTTTGTACATTTACTTGGCAATACATTCGACATCGTGTTCTGCTCCAAGATTCTTCTTCTTCCCTCTGTTGCCTGTGTGCTTACGCACACCTCCAACTCCTACAGTAAGGTACCCTGGAAAAGCCATTGGAACGAGCTTTTCGAATCCTTCAAGCTTGCGTTGAAGTGCGAAGTTCTTGGGAAGCCTTGGGCAACAGTTGATTGATGTTTCAATCTTCTGGGCATGTGTGAGATTGTGGTTCAAGATACTCAAGGTGAAAATAAGGCTCATGACACCACACCTCAAGCCTTCATGAGGAGATGGACAATGGATCCGGGCACGACACAAGATCATAAAGCTTAATTCATAGGATTGTGATAGGGCGCCTAAGCGTCGGGGCTTCGTGGCATCCATCCGATCAAAAGGCGGAGGTGGCAGCTCTAAGATGGATGATTCACCACAAGGTCATGATCGAGAAGATTGCCTTCAAACCAATACCAAAGGGAGGAACTTCTTTAGCTTCAGATGGTGATAATGTTCGATTGAGGGTTGAAAACTATAAATAGAGCTAGAGAGCTCATTTTTGGGGGTAGCTTCTTGTAGTTTTGAGCTTGTATGAGAACTTCGTTATAATAGGAGTGATTCCATTGTCTTACTCTCTTTGTTCTTGCCGTGTGTGCACGTGTGTGTATGTGTGTGCATGTTTGTGTGCTTCTCACTCACACATTTGTGCCTTCACTTGCTCGAGGTCTTCATACCATCCTCATGTCTTCCCGGATTGACATTAAAGGAGGTGCTACTCATCACTGAGCTACACCAAATTTTGGCACCGTTGCCGGGGATTCGAGCTTTGAGGACAAGCGTGTGATGGTAAGACATAGAGAGGACGTGTTGGAATGGTAAGTAGTAGGTAAATTTCTGATTTTTCTCCATCTCAATCTCCATCTTCATCTCCTTCACCACCTTATATTCCCACTTCCAAATAATTTCCCTCATTTGCTTTGTGCGAGTTTGAGAGAGAGCGAGTGTGTGTCCTTGTTTGTGTGTGTTTCTGCATGTTTCTTGCAAGTTTCAGCTCCATCATCATCTCCAGCAAGCTCAGCAGGTACGGAATCTCTCTGCGCAAGCCTCGAGGCGTCGAGCTCGAGCTATCACGACACACCGAAAAGTTGCCCCAATCACGGTTCTGAGTGCACCACGACACTACGCAGCCCTAGAGATCCTAGGATCACTAGACATAATAGAAAAATTCACCATTTCCCGACCTAGCATGACACCTCGAGGTATCTCGACACTCCCAGGTATCGCGACACTCCCAAGTATCGGGACACCTCGACCTATCGCGACACTCCCAGGCATCGCGACACCCCCCTATCGCGACACTCCCACCTATCGCGACACCCCGACCTATCGTGATACTCCCACCTATAGCGACACCTCGACCTATCACGACACCTCGACCTCTCGCGTTACTCCCAGGTATCGCGACACTCCCAAGTATCGCGATACCTCGACCTATCGCGACACTCCTAGGTATCACGACACCCCCACCTATCGCGACACTCCCACCTATCGCGACACTTCCACCTATCGCGACACTTCCACTTATCGCGACACCTCGACCCGACCTATCGCGATACATGGGCTTAACGCATGAAATTTTAGAGTGAATTATTTGAGTGAATTGAGGTATATTTGGGCTTAATTTTGGACACATTGGGATAACATTAGAGCCTTAGGAGTGGGCAAAAGACCTAGAAACCAGGGAGGAATTTCCTAAGCCCTGAGAGCCTGTTTTGACCCCTAAGTGCTGAATGGTCATAAGATTTTGGGGGTAGAGTGAGTTACTCCAAGGGGGGCCCATAATTGTTGATGTGTGTCTTTCAATTCATTGTGGTAAATGAGCTATATTAACTTGTGAAATTTTGCAGGAACATTGCGTCCACTCAAGGTATTCCAAGGCAAGCTAGCAAGGGTGACTACCAAGCTTGGGAGAAGGCTTCCTCGGCTGGTGTAGCAGTCTGAGCAACCAGAGTATTGAGGTTGGGAGTTCTCTCAACCCTCCTTTGTCAATTCCTAGCCTAGGCTAAGTACGACTTAGGTGTGATAATTAATTAGGTCAACGTCAGACACGAAATAAGTCTAAGAGAACTAATCAACCAAGTGCAAGCATTAAGTAGGTCTTAAGTGCGAAAACCCTAAGGGACAAAAGTAAACTTGAATCGATCACTTATCAAGTGTGAAATTCACTTAAGTATTCCTGACGACGTGATATCAGACAAGATCATAAACATAATAATCAACTAAAAAGAACAAAGTGATTGGTGCCAATTAACCTGCAACGAGAGTGTACTTGGGACCAAGGGGGTAGAGAAACGAGGCATATGAACCTTAGGTCAGGTAGACACTTAGGTCGAGACAGAGAAAGCCTCAGATCTTTTGAAGCTAGTGTCAATCACACTGCTAGGTCTTGGGCCCAGCAGTTGAGTGATTATCCATACACTCCCCGATCAGAAACAAGTGATTCTGAGATGTCCTATAACATGGAGAGACCTGTAGGCAGTTCAAGGGTGGCTTATCTAGAAAAGCCAGAAGGACCTTACAAGACTCAATTGGAATACATTAGGACTAATCGTCTAGGTGCTCGCATCTACGAAGATGGCCTGAGAAGATCTGTGGTCCAGATTAAGAACCCCGATCAACCCCATGGACTAGAACACCCGGTAGTCAAGTTTGAGAATGGAGCATACCTAGATAAAGAGGGGACTATATATGTACTCACCTTCCTGATAGAATAGATGAGTTTGGAAATGTGATTGCGGAGACCGACATGGATGATAAAGAGCAAGGGAATTTAGAGAGAGAGCCAAGAACTCCCGGTGGTAAATCCGTCTTGACTAGAATCATGACTCCAGAGTGGATTCCACAGGATAATAAAAGCATAGATTTGCTTTTAAACCGAGAAACTGATGAGGCTTTTTGGAGGTATAAACCTGCCCAGCCTCAGGAAGTAAGTGCTCTCACAATCTATGAGTTTAAAGACTCTGATAGCCCAGGCAAAGTAACCTACCTAGACAATACATCAGAGAGGATCTTCGTGGTCACTGAGCATGGCAGACATGCCTACACATGGAAGGGTGAATTTGTTTTTCCCCAACCACGGTCCAATATGTCCTACAGTCACCAAGGAGCTGGCACCTCCCAGGCTCATGGAGCTCAAGGAGATAGAAGTAGAGATAGACCTGAAGTAAGCTTTGCCAACCCCAAGGGAAGAGAAAGAAGGAGAACAGGGACGGAGAGAATAGAAATCGAGAGATTTAGAGACCCAAGGAACCAAAGAAATGCTGATGATTTTCCTTTGTCAAGTCCGAGAGAACACACTAGGACCCTGAGGCCAACTCAACTGGTGAAGTCCATGAAGAATTACTTCGGTGGCACTGGAGACCCCTATGACCATGTGGCAGAATTTAGGCAAGTCTTGAAAGCGGAACAGGTAGAGGACCTATTCACACAATATAATGCTTTTGGTCTAACCCTTAGGAACACTGCCCTTACGTTGTTTCAACCACTGAACGAGAGGCATTTCAGAAACATAGACCAGCTCCCAGAGGCATTTATCATTGAGTTTTCTAAGAGTGGCATAAGGCACAACACTTCCTCACTAATTCATAGCTTCAAGCAAACACCTCAAGAGACGGTCAGACTAGCAGGAAGACGGTTTAGGCAATACCTAGAGAGGTGCCCAATGCCTGAGTTATCCACATCAGCCAAGCAAGTGGCTTTATTCTTAGATGGATTGTTGAGCACCAAGCTCAGGTCATATGTGTATCTGAAGGACCCCAAAACTATAGAAGAGTGCGTGCGCATGTGCATAGACATTGAGGATAATCTAGGCGAGGAGTTAGAACTATCAAAAATCTATAAGGATTCGGATAGCTCTAGTAGCCTCACATCCGGTCAATCCACATCCATTGAGGAACTTGCAGAAAAGGTAGCTCAAAAATTAGGTGTCTCTAGTAAACAAATTCCAAGATTTGCCCCAGTCAAGAGGTGCTATACTTGTGGAGGTGACCATATGGCAAGTGTTTGTCCTATTATGGCCCAACCCCAAGTGAATCCTAGTAGCCAGTACTGCACCATAGGGCGAAGGTACACCAACCACACCGCACAGGACTGCCCATATAACAAACAAACTGTTAGGCAAAATTACCCTCAGCCATATCCACAATAGGGTAGATACCAGAATCAGTACCCACCACAACAATACAACAGACCACAACAACCTTATCAGCCACCTTATCAAGGGCAGCAGAGACCTCAACCAGTCCTAGTGCAGCAACCCCCTGCTCCAACCAATGTGATCCCAGTGAAATATGCATCTGCTGAACAAAATCCGAACAGAGCCATAGTCCCAATCACCCCATTCCTATGAGACAGTGATCCAAGTGACCATATTTTTGACCCCACACATATTGATAGCCCACAGGCTTACTACATGCAGTCACCCAAGCATAACGAGTCATACTATTATGAGGACCCAAGTGAAAATAGTGGGGAGCTTGAGTATGCTAATGTCATGTACACAAACCCCAACTCTAGACCTCAACCTAGGCAGGTACGACACCCATTTACTAGAGGACCATGCTTCAGATGTCAAGGAGATCACCTTATACGTGATTGTCCACTGCCTGCCCCTACACAACCCCAACCAGTGACAATTCAGGGTTTCTGTCAAGACTGCGAAAAAGAGCATCTCCTACGAGATTGCCCAAAGAACCCTAATAACATGCCTAAAATCACTCCTATCAATGTCATTGGGTTAGTGGTAGACTCTACGGGAAGTATAACTTCCACAGCCCCAGTGCATGTGGTCACTAGAGCCCAAGCCTTGCAGCAAACTCAAGGAGTAGGGCAAGAAAAGAGTTCTAAGGTTAGTGAGATAGAGAGTATAACCAAGAAAAGGACAAGACCATGGAGAGATAGCAGGAGAGAATGAAAAGACAATGGTCACAGAAAATGAGCGAACTTGAAGAAAGCTTGAGAGAAACCAAAGCAAAGATAAGTGAACTCGCATCTCAAAACCACTCTCACACCACCCCTCCACCACCTTTCCCTTTACCTGCCAATCCATCTTCTTCCATTCCCCAACCTTTCAATACACCACCCTTAACCCACCCACCACCCAGAGTAGGATCAGTCCTAGCCGATCCCACTCCTGAAGATCTAGACATGATGCTTAAAGCATATCAGGCCAGAATCCAAGAAGGGCCCAATGTAACAGACCATGAGAAATGTTACCCTAGAGCTGATCTAGAGATAGAGCGAACAAAGCTTTGTGCTAAAATGGTCGAATTGGCGCAAGCCATGTTTGAAGCCAGTGGCTTGTTCAATGGCTCTAACCCCATCAGAACACCATTGCACTTTGATGGTCTATTGGATAGATTGGAGAGGTTACTTGCAAAGTCTGGAAAAGGAGCCACCTCCCAGGCTAAGGAGAGGGCAAGTGATAGAATAAGCATTCCTCCCCATGACAATGTTTGGTCTTTATAACTATAAAGTGCAATATTCCTTGTATCTTCAAGTTCAAAATTAAATAATCTACCTGTCTTTTCTCCTTTGGCATATCTCTTGAATCCATGTTGGGGATCCTCCACAAATGCTCAACATTAATATCAAAAAAACACCAAAACACATTAATACATTAATAAATTAACACCCCACTGAACCAGACACCTCTTCTTCTATGAATATGTATTCACCAAAGTTCCTGAGAGAGATTCAAGAAGAGAAGTGGGCAAAGGAGAGTGAAGTCCCTCCCCCCATTGAACTTGTGGATGACACACATGATCAGTTCCCATAGGACATCCCTTCTATTTATGAAGAACAGGAAAGTGCCCACTCTCATGAGAGGTTAGACTTTGAGTCTAATTCCTTGCAAGAGTTACCACATTTCACAGGCCCATGGGAAACCAAGTCTACTTGCCTGAGAGCACCCACAGTCATGATAAGGAACGAAGATTCAATCATACCTAGGAATACAGAGGTAGTAAGAACACTAAAGTGCAGTGCAATCTCACTTTAGAAGAGCTACTCAAAGTTAAGCCAGAAGTGTGGAAACACGTAGCCAAACAAGTGCCAGACATAGCAAAATCGCGTTCCCAGGTGGGATCTCATAGAACAGTACCAGAAATACCCTTGGATAAGATAGGAGACATGAGTGAAGGAGAAGAAGGAAATACCTATCTCCCAGTTACCCATCAGGGATACACAACCAAGGCAATTTTGGACTCAGGTGCAAGAGTTGCAATTGCTACAACTTCCCTATGGAAGTGTTGGGGCAAGCCAGCACTCCGACTGACGAGAATGAAATTGCAGATGGCCGATGGCCATATTGAGAGGCCCTTGGGATTGCTAGAAGGCATAACTCTCACTACATGTGGTATTGAGTTCGAACATACTTTTGCTATATGTGACTTTAGCAGAAACCAAGCCTACGAGATGATTTTGGGAAGGCCATTTATGCGGCGATTGCAAGTAGTACAGGACTGAGGAACCAATTCCTTATACTTGCAACACTTAGGTGTTACAACACAAGTCAATCTCAAGGATTACTCTCATAGAGACGTACCGCCCATTCAATGGAATCCCATCCATAGAGCAAAGGATGACACGGAGTCAGTGCATTCCATAGGATCAGGATCCTCATGGATGCATGAAGACACTCACTTATGGATGTGTAAGGTAGCAGTAGAAGAAGAGAAGAGAGAGAAAGCCAGAGAGGTAGGTGCAAAAGAAACCCATAGATCAATTCAAGACCCAGCCTATGCACATGTAGTTTTTCCTGACGAAGAGTTTGAGCCTCACGGCTGGGCAGAAATTTTAGCAACAATGGATGTAGCCATCAATGAAGAGTAGTGGACACCCCACTGTGATGAGGATGGCTATGACATTTCAGTCTTCTCAATAGAGCCAACCATGGGAGATGCAGTTTTAGAAGAATGCGAACCTAGCCCTGATACATTTGAGGATGCAAGTGACTCCAACTTAGAGTCAATCATTATGGACCCACCTTTTGCATCAGATGAAGAATACTTCTATGAAGTCGAAGCTTACCCCCAGAGACACGGAGAAATCACAAATGATGTGAGATTAGCCACACAAGTAGTCACTAAGAGTGGAGGAAAGAAAAGAAAGAAGAAGGACGTCACTCCGGAGGCAGAAGAATCCTTGTTTGAGGTCCCTGAAAACTTTAAAAAATATGAGATATACGATAGGAGAGTCATGATTAGAATGCCTAAACGTGACGCAAAAGCAGGAGAGGCCTATGATAGCAAGGAAACTACCAAGAAAATAGTTGTCACCATAGAAGAGGGAGAAGAGAGATGCACCTACATAGGGCATGACCTGACGGAAGAAGAAGAGCAAGAGTTGGTAGCTTTGCTAAGAGAGTACAGAGATGTATTCGCTTGGAGCTACAAGGACCTGAAAGGTGTCGACCCAGACATATGCTCACACACGATTCCCATGACCTCAGATGCCAGACCATCTAAGCAGAAGCCCTATACATACAATGATAACTACGCTGCTAAGATCAAGGAGGAGATAGATAGATTGGTAGAAGCTGGGTTTATCTATGAGATTGAGCACACTGAATGGGTATCCCCCATTGTGGTTGTGCCCAAGAAGAATGGAAAATTGTGTGTGTGTATTAACCTTAAAAAAGTTAATGCCGCCACGATTAGAGACAGTTATCCGCTTCCTATTACTGAGCATCTATTAGAAAGGGTAGCAGGCAAGGAAGTGTACAGCTTCTTGGATGGATTCTCTGGCTACAATCAGGTAGCCATTGCACCAGAAGATCAGCATAAGACGGCTTTCGCCATAGAGTGGGGCATATTTGCCTTTCGGGTAATGCCATTCGGGCTTACCAATGCACCTGCTACCTTTCAAAGATTAATGTGTCACGTGTTTAAAGAGTTCTTGAGGAAGAATTTGGAAGTCTATGTTGATGATCTTTGCGCTCACTCCAACATTAGACAGACCCATATACCTGAACTCAGACAAATCTTTGATAAATGCAGAGAATATACTCTCTGCCTGAACCCAGAAAAGTGTGTTTTCATGGTCAGGCAAGGCAAAATTCTAGGACACATAGTGTCTAAGAACGGCATATCCACTGACGAAGAGAAAGTGAGAGCCATCGCAGAACTACCTAGGCCAAAGAACGTCAAGGAAGTACAGGCTTTCATGGGGCATTGTGGTTACTACCGTCGGTTCATTCACATGTATGCTGTCATTGCAAAGCCCATGTACGGACTTCTGACTAACTTTCAGTGGACTGATGAATGTGAGAATTCCTTCAATGAGCTTAAACGAAGATTATGTTCAGCACCAATCTTGACTACACCAGATTGGAACAAGCCATTCCATGTTCATGTGGATGTCTCCAATTATGCTATTGGATGTGTACTTGCACAACCTACGGGTGAAGGTAATATGGATCTCCCTATTGCCTATGCCAGTAGACAATTGAATGCTGCTGAACGGAACTATACAACCACTGAACGAGAAGGATTAGGCATGGTGTACGTGGTTAAAAAGTTTAGACACTATTTTCTTGCAAATAAGTTCAAATCTTTTACTGATGACCAAGCTCTACTGTACCTGGTAAACAAGCCATGTAATACAGGCATATTAGTAAGATGGTTTCTCTTACTAATGGAATATGACTTTGAGGTAGTAGTGAGGAAAGGCAGGACTCATTTGAGATCAAACCATCTCTCTAGGCTAACATCTGGAGAGGCCCCACAAGGAGTGTCAGATGACTTACCTGATGCTTACTTGTTTAATTTGGAAGTTGTACCTCAGTGGGCTAAGCCATTAGTGCCATTATTGACATATGGGCCTAACCACCCAATAATAAACACAAGATAGGGAGATAGTAAAAGCCCAGAAGTATCATATCATGGCAGGAAGTGTGTACAAACATACAGAGCAAGGAGTATTGGCCTGTTGTGTGGAAGAGGACGAGTACGCTAAGTGGTTGCAATTAGCACATGTAGGTGCATTAGAGCAACACTACTCAAAACATCAAACCCTACAGACCCTGAGGAGACTAGGAGTGCACTGGCCAACTATGGAAGCAGATGTTCATAGGATGTGCAAGGAATCTCCAATTTGCCGCACTAAGCCACCAGTGGAACATGCCACCCTTTATCGTGTGTCTCTAGTGCCAGATTGGAGCGAGCCATTAGTGGACTTTTTGAGGACAAAAACATTCCCTCAAGAAATGACTCTGGTGAGACAAAGGAGCTTAGAACAAGAGGCACTAGACTATGCTCTCATTGGAGATAATCTATACAGATGAGGAAAAGATGGGTATCTTAGATTTTGTGTCCACGAGAGCGAATATCTGAAGAATATCTAAACTGGTGAATAACAAATGCTCTGATTGGGACAAACAGCTACACCACGTTGTTTGGGCATACCGAGTGGCCTATAAAACGGTACTCCAAGCCACACCGTTTCAGATGGTGTTTGGCCAGAATGTGGTGCTACCATTGGATTTTTTGATACCTACATTACGAGTAGCACAAGAGCATGACTGGACTGACCATGAACTATCCTCTAGAATCTTTGATCTTGAACGTTTAGGTGAGACACGATTGAGAGCTGCAGCAGGAATCTATGCAGCCAAGAAGAGGCAGAAGGTGTATTTTGATACACATGTGAAGGATAAAGGATTGAAAGCAAGAGACCTAGTCCTAGTCTACACACTGAAGTAGCATGCATGAAAATTAGAGAAAAGAGGCTATGGACCAATGATTATCAATAGGATCTCCACAAGTGGAGCAGTACAACTAGCCACCTTAGAGGGTGATGTACTACCAAGTTACATAAGCGGATGTAGAGTCAAGCTATATCAAGAACCCTTAACTGAAGAAATGCTCAATCGACTTAGTACTGCAAAGAAACGTAAGGAAGAGGAAAAGCGAATTCGTGAAGAAGCACAGGCCGAAGCTTTAGAATGCATTCGACGAATGAAACTGTGAAGAAAAGGTAGAGATCAGGCCATGACTGACAATCATGAAGCTCATGGTTATCACATTGCCATGTGTGAGGCTTCAGGTAAGCGGACCCGTAAGATAGTTGATTGACGACCTTTTGTGACCCTAGAAGTAGGACAAGGAGAGAGTGCAAGGACCGTGAGAGCTTTAATTGATTCAGGAGCGGCCACTAGTGCAGTTCTGCTTTCGTATTGCGAACAGTTCCAATTGGAGGTAAAACCCCTAGAAGCATATCTGATAGGATTAGGAGGTGTTGAAACCCCTTGCATGGGAGAGGTGGAACTTCCCCTCTACATTCAAGAGGTCCTCATGCCAGCAAATGTACTAGTATGTGAAGACGAGGATCTTACCGTACCTCTCGTCCTGGGCCAAGACTGGATCTATGATCACACAGTCAACCTCAACCTAAGAAGTGGACTTCTTCAGGCTTGGGTAGGCCAAAGCTGCCTTATTATTGAATTAGAAAAACCAGCACTCAAACCAGTAGAAAAGGCACCAACCCTTAGTCCCCCCAGGAACCCACATGAACATAACAATGTTGTACTTGTCCAAATCTCTATGGTGCAGAGGATTGTCAATCTTACCGAAGGTACAGAAGTCAATGAGGAGTTCCCAGCTGTTCCAAAGAAGGTTCCAAACCTGCAGACCGAACATCACACAACACGAAGGAGGCTGATGACCAAGCAGCAGGAGCACCAACCACTACAACACGGAGTACCTCGTGGCACAAAGCAGATCTGGATGCGCAAGGATGGAAAACCCACAGCTCTAGTAACAGGATCTCAAGGAGGCACAAAACAAGCCACACCATCAAGGTCAAAAGTGAAGGAGTACCCTAGGCAACCTCCTAGGCATACGATGTCTCTTTGGGTCCCTAAGCGGTCAATGAAGACTAGCCCCAATGCTAGACAGATATGGGTGCCCAAGGCCTGTTTACGAGCCCAAATAGCTCCAACTCTAGTCATTGGCATAATTCAACACCCACAAGTCCTCTCGACAAACAACTCAGGAACTCTACCTAAATCCCACACTAACCCACACTCAGTCAAACCGAGTAATGTCTTAAAATGGGTACCCAAAAGGTCCCAAATCCATCACAATCTAGTTCATAAATCTTTACCTGTCATTAGCTCTAAGAGCTACGAATCCTCTATCAAATTTTGGAGACTTAAACCCTGTATCAAACCCCCTGACCCAATTTTGTAAATCCATCCAATTTGATATAGGTGCATTCTGAGTCCATTGCATAACCAAAGTATGCATCTAGGATGACACTAACCTCTAATCATCACTCACATCTATCACAAACACTTCACCTCTAACCACTAACCATCTCGATTGTCATGTTAGTATTGTGGAGGGAACACCACTACATCCTGTTTCCTATGCAACACTAATGTGCCTTTCTTCTTCTACCAGATAAGCATCAGAAGTGTCATGACAGCAGTAGCAGAAACAAGCTCCCAGGCGGGCACTAGTACTCAAAGCAATTGGAATACCATGCCTGTGGAAGCTCCACTGACAGCAAGGCCTGAAGAGCTTTTGAATATGAGAAGAATTCCCATCTCAGATCCACCAAGTGGCCTAACAGAAAGAGTTAAGGGGCATTCTCACTGGTTCAATGAGATGCCAGGAGATTTGGGAGACGCGGACCACATCTGGGAGTCCAAGTTGGAATTCGGTGGAGTATGGTGGACATTTCAATTCTTCTCAAGAGAATTTGAAACATTACAAAATGCAGCTCCTCTTCAGGATATTTGGCAAAAAGCGGGATTGCAAGATTACTTTAGTGCAGCTTTGCCTAGACCTGATTTTCTTAGGTGCTACTACGTGATTGCCACACTAAAGCCGACAGGAGATAAAGATCATTCAGGCACATTCCTGGTGCCCTCTCTATCGAACCAGGAGGAAATGAAGAAGTTTGAGTTGAATATTACTTTAATCAGGGAAGCCCTTCAGATGTATGGCACCCATGTACCTTCTGATCGAGATCCTTTGATACCGGAGTCTATAAAGAACAATAAAATCAAGAAGTTGAAAGAAATGTGTGCCCTCACCCCCAACATCGCCATACCACTGTGAATGTGCCTTTAACAGTTCGCATTCCCGACACAAGATCGGTTCACCCAGCCTCATAAGAAGATATGGTATGAGTTATACCTAGCAGAGACTGGGAGCTTACCAATTAAAATGCCAAAGTGGATCCTGGACCAGTTATATGAAGCAGGCAAACGAGGCGTGAGGAAACCTACCTTGAATGGTTGTTGTGCAATCACAAGAATTATCTACAGATGCCTTGCCTATGATGTGCCGGTTGCAAGGGCCCTTAAGTACTCACAACTGGAATTCTTCAAGGGGCGGAGGTCAGGGATTCAACCCGCGAAAAGAATGCATGGATCACTCTCACAGGTTCTAATTCCTCGTGAGACCACCACAGAAGCTTCCCTCAGAGAAGAAGAACAAGCAGCCCCAATCACGATACATCTTCAGAGACCACAATCAGAGGGTGTGGTCCAACCCACTCCTTCAGCCCCTCCACTACCCTCGGATGTTGAGCTTGCAGCCATGGCTCCATTAGGAGAGGATACCTCCCTTGACTTTGAGAGATTTTTGCAAACCGCACACTTGTCCGAGAATGAATTCTTCTCAGACACCGACGGCCCTGGATCATCACCACAGCGAGGGCAACCACATGATGAGGCAAGAAGAGAACATTGGGAAGATGAGGCACCACACACTCAGGCAGGGGGTACACATGAACAAGAGGAGATGCAGAGAAATGAACCAGAGGAAAGTGAAGAAGAGGCCTCTGCCTACACTGCACAACTCAAACGACTCTACAAAATGATTAAGCAAGTGCAGAAAAGGAATACGTTGGCAAAAACGGCAAATAGAGCACTAGTGAATCAGATGCTGCAAGCAGAGAATGTAGACCCGCAGTTTGTAGAATCATTGAATCTTCTGGCTGAAACCTGTGGAATAGTGGAAGCCATGAGGACCATGGTATATCGCAATACTCCTCAATATGACCAACGAAGAATTGATACGCGACCACGATGGGGAAAAATGATTCAGATGGAAGTCTCAACCTCACTTCCTACCACTATTGAAGAAGATGTTCACATGGCCAGCCCAACCAACCTCGATGAACTAGACGTACATGTACAGGTACCATCTCCACTCTCACCGCCCATCCAACCCACCGAACCCCTTACCACTCACCTACTTGACCAACCCACATTCATCCCCAGTGAATCCTTGCTACACACCACCATTCCTCCATCTTTTCCTTTACTTACATCCACCACTTCCAACCCATTTTCTGAATCCCATATAGATCATCCCGTATCTGCTCCAACTGTAATGGGTCACCCGTCATCTCTTCCATCTCTTGGATATCCACATCTTCCTACCCAACCCATACCACTCCCAATTCCCTTCCCAACTACCTTCCCTCTTTCCCAACTCCAACCCATTGGGCCCCTCCTAACCTCCTCCGGACCTACACCAACCACCTTACCGCCATTATTGGCAAACCTTGTAAATATATTTCAACAAATTGAAAATCATAATAGAAAGTCCCTTGCCCCAATCACCTCCCCCACATTCACGGCCACCACTATCACTCCACCCACCATTCTTGTAATCACGATTCATAATTCACACACTCTCACGTCCGATCCTATGGACATTTCACCTTCCACGGGCCCACTCACCACCACTGTTATCTCCACATCACCACTTGTAACACCAGGTACATCCCCACATACACCCACTGTAGCCACAACATCTACTTTTCCCTTTCCCCTTTCCCGACCCCTTGCATATCCCACCTCAAACCCTGCATCCACCTCATTTAGTCATGCACTAGACACCTTGCTCGAAGCTGCCACGCAGCTTAAATAGGAATACAAGTTATTGGAAGAAAACAATAAAGAGCTTTGCACTCTCTCGTCCCATCTCCAGGCACGTGTCAATGCTTTGGAGTTTAGTAACACTACATTACAACAAGAAATTACAGCCCTCCAACAATCCAATGCAGACCTGGAAGCCAAGAGTACGGAGAAGGATAGGGCTATGGAAGAACAACTCAGAGATCAGTTGGCCCGCAATGCTAGACTCCAAAGAAACATGGTGTTACTTTGTCGCCACTTAGCAGCTGCTAATGAAGAGAACCGAAGACTACAACAACAAAACCAGGATAATTTAGAAGTAGCCATTGAAAATACTCCAGGGGCACCCATCGACCCTGCCAAATTCCAAGCCATCCCCTCAGAAAGCATACAACAAATATTGGAAACCTATGCCAACCTCTTAGAAGCACATGATCAACTTGCCGACCAAGTAAAGGAACTACAGAGATCCCAAAAGCCTACCCCACACCCACGAGAACCTCAAGAGATGACCAATGATGCAACCTCACCAGAGCCTGAATCATCAATGACCAATGAGGTACTGGAGCTACGACGGCAGGTGGCTGAATTAAAGATTAAGCTGTTACAATATGAACGACCCTCCTCTCCACCAGATCAACCAACCGAAGAGGAGACCATTGTCATTCCGGTGGAAGAAACATTTGAAGATAATTATGAGCCACAACCTCTTCTAGGAGGCAGAATCACTGAAGAGGGACAGGACACTTACGAAGAGCCCCCTTCGGCATGGATGAAACAGGTAGAAGAAATGGGGACAACTCA
This sequence comes from Ceratopteris richardii, assembly GCA_020310875.1. Classification (NCBI taxonomy): domain Eukaryota; kingdom Viridiplantae; phylum Streptophyta; class Polypodiopsida; order Polypodiales; family Pteridaceae; genus Ceratopteris; species Ceratopteris richardii. The sequence continues at coordinate 82,167,337 of CM035408.1, read as the reverse complement.
TGAGGAACGTATCTCCACTGAGATGCTGGCAATGAGGACCATTGAAGAAACCATACTTCAATCAGAGTATTTCAGACACCTTGCCTCTAGAAGATTGATAACTAGTTCAGAATTACAATATAAACCCTATTTTGTATTATTGGCCGACTACAATGCAGAAATCAAAAGAGTCACTAATAGGTACCCCACGTTCGCAACACAATTCGAACCAGAGGACATTCAAGAGGCAGCCAAAAAAGGGGCCATATTCCAACCCATCTGGAGGCAAAAGTTACTCGAAACCTATCCGGAAATGCTTAGAACATGGGATCACGCTCCCATGCATTTGAAGTATAACCCTTGCTTCGGACCAGTACAAAGGAGACGATCATGGAAAGCATTTGCTATAAAGGTTCAGAACAACGCAAATTGCAAACAATGGTTGAATTACCCCTCGATCGCACCACCAACAGGCACACCTATAGTACCATATATGATCGCTACCATCGGACATTGGATGCCACCCCTCCACCCCATGCCAGATATCGCTGCACAGATGATGCTCAAAATTTTGGACATGATGCAAGTGGTGCTAAAAACTTTTTGAAATATCCCGGGCTTCATCAATGGTAACTATGACCTACTTTATGATATGAGCACAACCCCGAGCATAGGAGTCGCTTATGCATGGCATGCATGAATCAGATATCTCCCTGCCTGCTACAAGCAAACCTTTGCTGATATGTTCACCACGGGGTTCTGGGAGTCACACTCCGAAGTGTTCGTGCCACGCCCAACTCATCTGCTATAATTATTCGCGTGTGAACAAACAATGCACTCAAAGCTCTACACTACGCCACAACCTGACATGCCTGGAGCAGTCAATTGGGATGCCCTTCAGAGAGACCTGATCAGAGGACTACGGATCAAAGAACATGACTTGGCAACCGACATTCTCCATACATTGATCAAACTGCGGAGCAAAGGTCTATCAGAGACAACAGACGCCGGGGGGAGAGTGTTGACATCGTATGGGAAGAAGCAAGTACGGGTATGCATGTAGATCTAGCACTAAGGTAAACCTTTAAATTTTGTCCAAACCTTACATCGTACCCTTGTAAATACCATTTCACATTTTTGTAGCTCCATTTTGTACAAGCCGAGGAGTCCTCGAGCTTGAGGAGCTTTAGAAGTAGTTGCCTACCAACTTTCATATTTTTTAGATCTCGTTTGAGCCCTCAAATATGCCCTGGAACCTAATCTTTAACTACGCCGGACACTAGGTCTGGACAGGGGAAGTCAAAAACTATAAATAGAGCTAGAGAGCTCATTTTTGGGGGTAGCTTCTTGTAGTTTTGAGCTTGTATGAGAACTTGGTTATAATAGAAGTGATTCCATTGTCTTACTCTCTTTGTTCTTGCCGTGTGTGCGCATGTGTGTATGTGTGTGCATGGTTGTGTGCTTCTCACTCACACATTTGTGCCTTCACTTGCTCGAGGTCTTCATACCATCCTCATGTCTTCTCGGATTGACATTAAAGGAGGTGCTACTCATCACTAAGCTACAAAAGGTCACCCCTTCCAGTAGGCCATCGGCCACACCACCCTATCATAGTCTCAGAACAACATAGAAATCGGTGAGAAGACTCAAAATATTGATTTGAGCTCACATCCACCTCCGAATGCACTCGTTCGATGGCTATACAGACAGATTCATCCTTTTGCATCAAACATATACAAAAGTTTCAGTTCACCATTGTAGGCGCCTCCAAGTCCCCTACAAGCTGAGGAGAGCTCGATAGGGTGTTTCTGCTCACCTTTTTGAGATACAAACAATTTCCTATATCATGGCATTTGGCCAAGTACAATGGTTGAAAGCAATTACGTATTTGTCATGTGGGTGTTGAGGACAATTTGGATGGTAGTAATAATCCATTGTGGGCATACATGATCTGCCATTCATTGGTAGCAAAAGGGCTATGGAATATTGTGTATGGTGTTCAAAGACATCCGACTACACATCCAAATACACTTATTGAAGGAGATGCTGATGGTGTTGAAAATGATGATCTTTGATTTCCTCAACTTATTGTGGTTCACGTTGTACTTATTGAAGAGCAAGTTTGTTGGGATGGCATAGATAGCTTTGTCTGTCAAATGTGCCATTATTCCTCACATTCGCTCCTGCAAGACAAAGAAAGATCCTTGGGAATCTCTAAGAACATAACCAAGCAAAAAATGAGGCTCGTGTACCTTACCTCCAAAAATAATCGGAGAGTGAGCGTATGAAAGGAAGAGATTCATTGGACATATTCTGGGTAAAGATCAACCCTTTAAAGGATTAGTTAATTTTTTATGATCAAATCTTGCAAGATAGTTCACTTGTGCAGACTGTTCTTAATGATCCTTGAGATTTATATCATATTTTTGCTTCTACTCTTTGGTCGATGATGAGAGGTAATCCAAAAGCCTCGATATTTGAGGAGTTATCTCTGTTTTTTTGCAGGAAGATCAATCAAGGTAGAAATGTCAATTGTGCATGCTGCGGATCAAGGTTTCTTATCTAGTCAAACGGGCAAATGTAAATGGAGCAAGAAGCATTCTAATGTGGACACTTCTAGTTGTGAGGTTGCGTACAGGGGAGCACACCATCTTTAGTGACACTTAGAGCACATTGGCAGTTGCAAAGAATGATGTGTTCCATGATCCCACACATCACAGTGAGTGTAATATTGTCGTTATGTGAGGAAAGATTCTCTATTGGAGTGATCTGTTTGGCTTATGTGCCCACACAGCATAATGTTGGAGACTTTTTCAACAAAGGCTCCGCCTAGGGAGAATTATGAAGCTTTTCCCAAAGCTTTGGGCTTAGTTTCTCTTGTGGATTGGTTTCTTCCTACATAGCTTGGCACATCCTTATACATGAGTGCCAGCTCCTTGTTCACCTCGTCCTTCCAGAGGGGGCAGGGGGTTTGTTGTTTTATTTCTATAGTCATGCATGTGAACATACGTAAGATCGTCGGTGCACTTTTTTCCCTCTATAGGAGATATCTTTTCCCCCCAGATTGTACCTATGCCTATACTTGTAACCATCGTTTATCTTTGTATATTTACTTGGCAATACATTCGACATCGTGTTGTGCTCCAAGATTCTTCTTCTTTCCTCTGTTGTTTGTGTGCTTACGCACACCTCCAACTCCTACAGTAAGGTACCCTGGAAAAGCCCTTGGAACGAGCTTTTCGAATCCTTCAAGCTTGCGTTGAAGTGCGAAGTTCTTGGGAAGCCTTGGGCAACATTTGATTGATGTTTCAATCTTCTGGGCATGTGTGAGATTGTGGTTCAAGATACTCAGGTTGAAAATAAGCCTCATGACACAAAGTTTATGAGCAAGGTTCGAGACACTCTTCGAGGTTGAGGGCATCAATTCAAGGGTACCTAGGGGTTCGAGTGCTGATCGACAAGGCTAGTAGGATATAAGAGCAGATCATTAAGGACAATGATCAACCGAGTTAAGAAGAATGCCAAAAAGTGAGGGGCAAGAGATTGTTGAGCCAACATTAAGAGGCAAGTACTTGGATTTCCTTCCCCCTCTGAGGCACAATACAGGAAATGCGAGCAGAGTGGTCATATGTAATGCACGGGTTTCTCCTTGCATAAAGAAGCCTTAACTTAACCATAATATTTCTGAGGCACACATATGAAACCTTGTTTCTTCTTTCCTTTCCTGAAACTCAAACATGCATTTGATTGGCCCATCTAGTGCTCAACCCATAATTCCCTGGTTTATACAAGCAAGGGGCTCTACCTATCACGACATGTTCTTTGGCTAGAGAAGTTTTGGGAGGGGATGAGGATTGGTAGAGTTGCACTATGGAAGGAAATCTCAGTCTGCACCATCATTGCCCTTTTGTCCTCAGCATCTCCAACCTGTTTCTCATGATGGATCCAATGGCCTCATGCCTTTTGTAGAGTAGTTTCCTGAGACTTTGAGGGATGCGTACGTAATAAGAGAAGTGCTCAAGAACGTGGTGCCCATTATCCCTTATAATCTTCATCCTACAAATGAAAATGAGGTCAACCAATCTGGTGAGTATGCCAATCAATAGACACTTGAAACACAATGGATATGTGATCGTATATGATCCGAGCTATGAGTACTCTTGCCAATATCTCTTAACTATATCTGCACATACTCTATACAACTTGAAACATTCGCCATTCTCATTGGATTGCTTGTTAGTGAAGGCGAAACCAATATCTTCATAGAGAGCAATAAGCAGTGAATGCAAATTAAAGAGGTAAGAGTAGGACTTCTTTTTCATTGCCATTCCCAATGTGACCTTCAGAGAAGCTTCTATCCACAACCTTGTAAATCATGAAAATATCGAGAGCCTAGTGTGGCGAGGAAGTTGCAAGAAGCTATCGTCCCCAAATATATAATGGACAATGACCAACAAGATGAAGAACCAATGGTGGATAGCATTGGCAATAGAAACATATCGAGATATGCAGAAACAACTCAATCGACTCCTTTGCATTCCAATGGTCGGACCATTGTGTGCATCCTTGATGGGCACCATGTTCATACCTCAAGAGTATGGAAGAGCATTGTGTGCATGCATCGTTGATGGAAAACATCCATCTAAGTAAGTGTTGTGTTATAGGTGCATAACAAATAAAGACGGATCAAGGAGGGAGGTGTGCATGCATCATGGATGGAAAACATTCATCTAAGTAAGTGTTGTGTTATAGGTGCATAACACATAAAGAAGGATCAAGGAGGGAGGTGTGCATGCATCATGGATGGAAAACATCCATCTAAGTAAGTGTTGTTTTATAGCTGCATAACAGATAAAGAAGGATCAAGGAGGGAGGTGTGCATGCATCATGGATGGAAAACATTCATCTAAGTAAGTGTTGTGTTATAGGTGCATAACACATAAAGAAGGATCAAGGAGGGAGGTGTGCATGCATCATAGATGGAAAACATCCATCTAAGTAAGTGTTGTGTTATAGGTGCATAACAGATAAAGAAGGATCAAGGAGGGAGGTGCCTTCCAAACGCATCCCTTGGTTCGTCACGGATGCACGCACCTCACCTCCACCATCATTCAAGCACCCAGCGGCAAGTCTAAGCACGTGACACCACACACGCAATGCAATCCCCTGCACCTCATCTCAACCATCATTCAAGCACCAAGCGCACATGGATGCATGCACCTCATCTCAACCATCGCTCAAGCACCAAGCGGAAGTCTCTAAGAAGGTGACACCACACATGCGACGCAATCCCGTGCACCTCATCTCAACCATCATCCAAGCACCAAGCGGAAGTCCCTAAGCACGTGACACCACACATGCAATGCAATCCCATGCACCTCCTCCCAACCATCATTCCACCACCAACCGCAAGTCTCTAAGTAGGTCACATGCTCCTCCTTCCTACGGAAGTTTCTGCCTATGGACTTATATCCATCGATGTACCCCTCATTCCATGGTGGAGAACAAGCCCACCCACACCCACGTGAGACGGAAAGCCTACGTCTATCTGTTCAACTACCCAATGTTTTATGCCATGTCGCACTTTTCCACTTGGACCTCCTCCTCTCCGCATTATTTAGCCCATCCCTAGTCAAATCTAGAGGCCCAACAACACACCAGACGGGTCCCAATCAAACCAACATCGATGCAACCCGAGAAACAAAACTTCATCACCACATCCATCGGGCCTTTGCTTCATCCATATCTTTCATGTTTCTTGGGAATAGAAGCCGGCAACATTGCACCCCCTCCCAACAACTTCAAATGGGAATGTCGGTATCCAGCTCCGCGACTCCAATGTGGATGCCCGCCATGCATGTCCCCTCCACCCACGCTCATTCTGAGGGGCGGGGAAAGCACATATACGGCAAACATCACTTGTGTGGCCTCAAGGAGACCCAAAAAGCAAAAAGCAAAGGACCACTCTCATCCTCCCCCACCAGTGCACTCAATATCGCAACATGACTACGTCCGCTCGATTTTGTCAAAAGTTAGAAAGGGCTTCCCGGGGAGGGATGGAATCCAAACATGCCACACCAACCCCTTATCCATATGCACACACATATCTACTCACAGAGAGGAGGTGATAAGCATACACCACACCTCAAGTCTTCGTGAGGAGATGGACAATGGATCCGGGCACGACACAAGATCATAAAGCTTAATTCATAGGATTGTGATAGGGCGCCTAAGCGTCGGGGCCTCGTGGCATCCATCTGATTAAAAGGAGGAGGTGGCACCTCTAAGATGGATGATTCACAACAAGGTCATGATCCAGAAGATTGCCTTCAAAACAATACCAAAGGGAGGAACTTCTTTAGCTTCAGACGGTGATAATGTTCGATTGAGGGTTGAAGCATGCTATCTTTACCTTGACTCCACATGTCGTGGGAGATTGATGGTAAGAGAATCCGTATGGCTTCATGCTATAAGCATCCCTTGCAATACCTCAAGATGGTCCAAAAGCCTTTAAAGAGTCATCGACAAAGGGCTTTCGATGATGGGATAATCTTCTAGAGAGAGTTGTTCAAAGAAGTCAAGGTGCATCTAGATTCGGCTGACATTGGTGGAGTGATCGTGGTATGGTCAAATACCAATTACAATGCAAAACAAACGTGCCATGAGCAGGGTGGCTGCCAACCTGAACCCTCCTAATATGCCTCAAAGCTGGAGAAAGAGACTTTCAAGGGGAGGGGAAGTTGTGACTCAAAATAGGCATACAGTACGAGTGGCCTAGTGTGTTATACACTGTTTTATTAGCTGAGGTCAGTCGCTTTTCCAACTGGGGGGCATGTTGAACAATGCATTGTTGGGGTGTTAATTTATTAATGTATTAATGTGTTTTGGTGGTTTTTTGATATAGCAGCTGAAGGTTCGTGAGGGCGTGAAAGCATGAAAGGGTGGACATCAATAATCCGACTTTAGGGCAGACATTAATAAATGTGATTTATAATTTAGTCTGTAAATAAATCTGCATAGAAGGTTCTATTGTTAGAAATAGTTAGAAAAATAGTGGTTAGAATAAGGGTCATTGTAGACCGCAATTTCTGATATTAAAAGCAAAGGCTTTCTACCAAAGTCACCAACTTTTACTTTCACGCATGCTTTTCAAAACCGCTCTCATGTAACTACTCTTTTCTACGTAATCAAAACTTCCTATAAATACATGCACTCTATGGACTGTCGAAATAGAGTGCATGGGGGGAGATTGCACCCAATACTACGTTCGGTCTCGTCTCTTGGCATCTCTATTTCTTCTGTGTGTTTTTTGCATTTGTAACCTCTATGTGTGTGTCAGCAAGATCTTGATAACATAGTGTTCCGATACAGATTCAACACAAGGCTCTTTTGTGGGACGAAGGCATTAGAGTCCTCTTTCATCTCCAACATGTATCGCTCAAGTATCATTTTAAGCTCTCTTAAGAGAGGGAATGATAACTCATGAGCATTACGTCTCTAGATAGGGTGATAACTCCAAGTCGATAGGTCATGAATTCAATTCCCTATGGCTAAAACATTAGCATGAAAGCCTAAGAAGTAGGCTTTGCCAAATTGGATGGATTTTGTAAAGGATGCAGGCACCGAGTGGTCTATAGAAGAGGAACTTGGGCATTCTCGTACTTGAAAAGGTAGAAGAAAAGCATGCGATGCTATGAGAATTTTTTGCAGCAAGGATTTGAGTGTATATTCCATTCGATGCATGGGACTGAGACGTGTAAGCCTTTATATATTTTGGTGGTGATGTGTGCGCACACACTCAAGACAACCATGGCACTTTTCTCCCCCTTTAAGAGATTTTCTCCCCCTATCTTGTATATACGCCTATAGCCCTAATGGATCACTTATCTTTGTACATTCACATGGTAAAACATTCAATATTGTGTTGCGCCCCGAGTTTGTTTTTCTTCCTTGCGCTATTTCAATGCTTGTGTAGACCGCAAACTCCAACAATTGGCATTAGAAAAGGTCACACCTTCCAGTAGGCCATCAGCCACACCACCCTATCATAGTCTGAGAACAACATAGAAATCGGTGAGAAGACTCAAATTATTCATTTGAGCTCACATCCACCTCCGAATGCACTTGTTCGATGGCTATACATACAGATTCTTCCTTTTGCATCAAACATATACAAAAGTTTCAGCTCGCCATTGCAGGCGCCTCCAAGCCCCTACAAGCTGAGGAGAGCTCGATAGGGTGTTTCTGCTCAACTTTTTGAGATACAAACAATTTCCTACATCACTGCATTTGGCCAAGTACAATGGTTGAAAGAAATGACGTATTTGTGATGTGGGTGTTGAGGAAAATTTGGATGGAACTAATAATCCATTGTGGGCATACATGATCTACCATGTATTGGTAATAAAAGGGCTATGGAATATTGTGTATGGTGTTCAAAGACATCCGACTACACATGCAAATACACTTATTGAGGGAGATGCTGATGGTGTTGAAAACGATGATCTTTTATTCCCTCATCTTATTGTGGTTCACGTTGTACTTATTGAAGAGAAAGTTTGTTGGGATGGCATAGATGCGTAGGCACATGCACTGATAGCTTTGTCTGTCAAATGTGCCATTATCCCTCACATTCGCTCTTGCAAGACAAAGAAAGATCCTTGGGAATCTCTAAGAACATAACCAAGCAAAAAATGAGGCTCGTGTTCATTACCTCCAAAAATAATCGGTGAGTGAGCATATGAAAGAAAGAGATTCATTGGACATATTCTGGGTAAAGATCAACCCTTTAAAGGATTAGTTGATTTTTGATGATCAAATCTTGCAAGATAGTTCACTTGTGCAGTGAGCATATGAAAGAAAGAGATTCATTGGACATATTCTGGGTAAAGATCAACCCTTTAAAGGATTAGTTGATTTTTGATGATCAAATCTTGCAAGATAGTTCTTAATGATCCTTGAGATTCATATCATATTTTTGCTTCTACTCTTTGGTCGATGATGAGAGGTAATCCAAAAGCCTCGATATTTGAGGAGTTATCTCTGTTTTTTCGCAGGAAGATCAATCGAGGTAGAAATGTCAATTGTGCATGTTGCGGATCAAGGTTTCTTATCTAGTCAAACGGGCAAATCTAAATGGAGCAAGAGGCATTCTAATGTGGAAACTTCTAGTTGTGAGGTTGCGTACAGGGGAGCACACCATCTTTAGTGACACTTAGAGCACATTGGCAGTTGCAAAGAATGATGTGTTCCATGATCCCACACATCACAGTGAGTGTAATATTGTCGTTATGTGAGGAAAGATTCTCTATTGGAGAGATATGTGTGGCTTATGTGCCCACACAGGATAATGTTGGAGAATTTTTCACAAAGGTTCCACCTAGGGAGAATTATGAAGCTTTTCCCAAAGCTTTGGGCTTAGTTGCTCTTGTGGATTGGTTTCTTCCTACATAGCTTGGCGCATCCTTATACGTGAGTGCCAACTCCTTGTTCACCTCGTCCTTCCAGAGGGGGCAGGGGGTTTGTTGTTTTATTTCTATAGTCATGCATGTGAACATACGTAAGATCGTCAGTGCACTTTTTTCCCTCTATAGGAGATATCTTTTCCCCCAGATTCTACCTATGCCTATACTCGTAACCGTCGTTTATCTTTGTACATTTACTTGGCAATACATTTGACATCGTGTTGTGCTCCAAGATTCTTCTTCTTCCCTCTGTTGTCTGTGTGCTTACGCACACCTCCAACTCCTAGAGTAAGGTACCGTGGAAAAGCCCTTGGAACGAGCTTTTCGAATCCTTCAACCTTGCGTTGAAGTGCGAAGTTCTTGGGAAGCCTTGGGCAACATTTGATTGATGTTTCAATCTTCTAGGCATGTGTGAGATTGTGGTTTAGGATACTCAAGTTGAAAATAAGGCTCATGACACCACACCTCAAGCCTTCGTGAGGAGATGGACAATGGATCCAGGCACGACACAAGATCATAAAGCTTAATTCATAGGATTGTGATAGGGCGCCTAAGCGTCGGGGCTTCGTGGCATCCATCCAATGAAAAGGCGGAGGTGGCACCTCTAAGATGGATGATTCACCACAAGGTCATGATCGAGAAGATTGCCTTCAAACCAATACCAAAGGGAGGAACTTCTTTAGCTTCAGACGGTGATAATGTTCGATTGAGGGTTGAAGCATGCTATCTTTATCTTGACTCCACATGTCGTGGGAGATTGATGGTAAGAGAATCTGTATGGCTTCATGCTATAAGCATCCCTTGCAATACCTCAAGATGGTCTAAAAGCCTTTAAAGAGTCATCGACAAAGGGCTTTCGATGATGGGATAATCTTCTAGAGAGAGTTGTTCAAAGAAGTCAAGGTGCATCTAGATTTGGCTGACATTGGTGGAGTGATCGTGGTATGGTCAAATACCACTTCCAATGCAAAACAAAGGTGCCATGAGCAGGGTGGCTACCAACCTGAACCCTCCTAATATGCCTCAAAGCTGGAGAAAGAGACTTTCAAGGGGAGGGGAAATTGTGACTCAAAATAGGCATACAGTATGAGTAGCCTAGTGTGTTATACATTGTTTTTTCAGCTGAGGTCAATCGCTTTTTCAACTGAGGGGCATGTTGAACAATGCATTGTTGGGGTGTTAATTTATTAATGTATTAATGTGTTTTGGTGGTTTTTTGATATAGCAGTTGAAGGTTCGTGAGGGCGTGAAAGCATGAAATGGCGGACATCAATAATCCGACTTTAGGGCAGAATTCAATAAATCCGATTTATAATTTAGTTTGTAAATAAATCCGCGTAAAAGGTTCTATTGTTAGAAATAGTTAGAAAAATTGTGGTTAGAGTAAGGGTCATTGTACACCGCAATTTCTAATATTAAAAGCAAAGGCTTTCTACGAAAGTCACCAACTTTTACTTTCGTGCATGCTTTTCGAAGCCGCGCTCATGTAACTACTCTTTTCTACGTAATCAAAAATTCCTATAAATACATGCACTCTGTGGACTGTCGAAACAGAGTGCATGGGGGGAGATTGCACCCAATACTACGTTCGGTCTCATCTCTTGGCGTCTCTATTTCTTCTCTGTGTTTTCTGCATTTGTAACCTCTATGTGCGTGTGAGCAAGATCCTGATAACATAGTGTTTCGATACACATTCAACACAAGGCTCTTCTGTGGGAGGAAGGCATTAGAGTCCTCTTTCATCTCCAACATGTATCGCTCAAGTATCATTTTAAGCTCTCTTAAGAGAGGGAATGATAACTCATGAGCATTACGTCTCTAGATAGGGTGATTACTCCAAGTCGATAGGTCATGACTTCAATTCCCTATGGCTAAAACGTTAGCATGAAAGCCTAAGAAGTAGGCTTTGCCAAATTGGATGGATTTTGTAAAGGATGCAGGCACCGAGTAGTCTATAGAAGAGGAGCTTGGGCATTCTCGTACTTGAAAAGGCAGAAGAAAAGCATGCAATGCTATGAGAAATTTTCGCAGCAAGGATTCGAGTGTATATTCCATTCGATGCATGGGACTGAGACGTGTAAGCCTTTATATATTTTGGTTGTGATGCGTGCGCACACATTCAAGACAACCATGGCACTTTTCTACCCCTTTAAGAGATTTTCTCCCCCTCTCTTGTATATATGCCTATAGCCCTAATGGATCACTTATCTTTGTACATTCACATGGTAAAACATTCAATATTGTGTTGCACCCCAAGTTTCTTTCTCTTCCTTGTGCTATTTCAATGCTTGTGTAGACCTCAAACTCCAACAATTGGCATTAGAAAATGTGTTTGCATCATATGGGAAGAAGCAAGTACGGGTATGCATGCAGATCTAGCACTAAGGCAACCCTTTAAATTTTGTCCAAACCTTACATCATACCCTTATAAATACCATTTCACATTTTTGTAGCTCCATTTTGTACAAGCCGAGGAGTCCTCGAGCTTGAGGAGCTTTAGAAGTAGTTGCCTACCAATTTTCATATTTTTTAGATCTCATTTGAGCCCTCAAATAAGCCCTGGAACCTAATTTTTAACTAGGCCGGACACTAGGTCTGGACAGGACCAAAGCTAGTCAAATACTATAAATAGAGCTAGAGAGCTCATTTTTGGGGGTAGCTTCTTGTAGTTTTGAGCTTGTATGAGAGCTTGGTTATAATAGAAGTGATTCCATTGTCTTACTCTCTTTGTTCTTGCCGTGTGTGCGCGTGTGTGTATGTGTGTGCATGTTTGTGTGCTTCTCACTCACACATTTGTGCCTTCACTTGCTAGAGGTCTTCATACCATCCTCATGTCTTCCTGGATTGACATTAAAGGAGGTGCTACTCATCACTGAGCTACACCAAATTTTGGCGCTGTTGCCGGGGATTCGAGCTTTGAGGATGAGCGTGTGATGGTAAGACGTTGAGAGGACGCGTTGGAATGGTAAGTAGTAGGTAAATTTCTGATTTTTCTCCATCTCCATCTCCATCTTCATCTCCATCTTCATCTCCTTCACCACCTTATATTCCCACTTCCAAATCATTTCCCTCATTTGCTTTGTGCGAGTTTGAGAGAGAGCGAGTGTGTGTCCTTGTTTGTGTGTGTTTTTGCATGTTTCTTGCAGGTTTCAGCTCCATCATCATCTCCAGCAAGCTCAGCAAGTACGAAATCTCTCTGCGCAACCCCGAGGCATCGAGCTCGAGCTATCGCGACACACCGAAAAGTTGCCCCAATCACGGTTCTGAGTGCACCACGACACTGCGCAGCCCTAGAGCTCCTAGGATCACTAGACAGAATAGAAAAATTCACCATATCCCGACCTATCGCGACACCTCGAGGTATCGCGACACTCCCAAGTATCGCGACACTCCCAAGTATCGGGACACCTCGATCTATCGCGACACTCCTAGGTATCGCGGCAACCCGACCTATCGCGACACTCCCACCTATCGCGACACCCAGAACTATCCTGATACTCCCACCTATCGCGACACCTCGACCTATCGCGACACTCCCAGGTATCGCGACACTCCCAAGTATCGAGACACCTCGACCTATCGCGACACTCCCAGGTATCGCGACACCTCGACCTCTCGCGACACTCCCAGGTATCGCGGCACTCCCAAGTATCGTGATACCTCAACCTATCGCGACACTCCCAGGTATCGCAACACCCCCGCCTATCCGGACACTCCCACCTATCACGACACTTCCACCTATCGCAACACCTCAACCCGACCTATCGCAATACATGGGCTTAACGCATGAAATTTTAGAGTGAATTAATTGAGTGAATTGAGGTATATTTGGGCTTAATTTTGGACACATTGGGATAACATTAGAGCCTTAGGAGTGGGCAAAAGACCTAGAAACCAGGGAGGAATTTCCGAGCCTTGAGAGCCTGTTTTGACCACTAAGTGTCTGAATGGTCATAAGATTTTGGGGGTAGAGTGAGTTACTCCAAGGGGGGCCCATAATTGTTGACGTGTGTCTTTCAATTCATTGTGCTAAATGAGCTGTATTAACTTGTGAAATTTTGCAGGAACATTGCGTGCACTCAAGGTATTCCAAGGCAAGCTAGCAAGGGTGAGTACCAAGCTTGGGAGAAGGCTTCCTCGGCTGGTGTAGCAGTCTGAGCAACCAGAGTATTGAGGTTGGGAGTTCTCTCAACCCTCTTTTGTCAATTCCTAGCCTAGGCTAAGTACGACTTAGGTGTGGTAATTAATTAGGTCAACGTCAGGCACGAAATAAGTCTAAGAGAACTAATCAACCAAGTGCAAGCATTAAGTAGGTCTTAAGTGCGAAAACCCTAAGGGACAAAAGTAAACTTGAATCGATCACTTATCAAGTGCGAAATTCACTTAAGTATTCCTGACGACATGATATCAGACAAGATCATAAACATAATAATCAACTAAAAAGAACAAAGTGATTGGTGCCAATTAACCTGCAACGAGAGTGTACTTGGGACCAAGGGGGTAGAGAAACCAGGCATATGAACCTTAGGTCAGGCAGACACTTAGGCCGAGACAGACAAAGCCTCAGATCTTCTGAAGCTAGTGTCAATCACACTGCTAGGTCTTGGGCCCAGCAGTTGAGTGATTACCCATACACTCCCCGATCAGAAACAAGTGATTCTGAGATGTCCTATAACATGGAGAGACATGTAGGCAGTTCAGGGGTGGCTTATCTAGAAAAGCCAGAAGGACCTTACAAGACTCAATTGGAATACATCAAGACTAATCGTCTAGGTGCTCGCATCTACGAAGACGGCCTGAGAAGATCTGTGGTCCAGATTAAGAACCCCGATCAACCCCATGGACTAGAACACCCGGTAGTCAAGTCTGAGAATGGAGCATACCTAGATAAAGAGGGGACTATATATGTACTCACCACTCTTCCTGATAGAACAGATGAGTTTGGAAATGTGATTGCGGAGACCGACATGGGTGATAAAGAGCAAGGGAATTTAGAGAGAGAGCCAAGAACTCCCCGTGGTAAATCCGTCTTGACCAGAATCATGACTCCAGAGTGGATTCCACAGGATAATAAAAGCATAGATTTGCTTTTAAACCGAGAAACTGATGAGGCTTTTTGGAGGTATAAACCTGCCCAGCCTCAGGAAGTAAGTGCTCTCACAATCTATGAGTTTAAAGACCCTGATAGCCCAGGCAAAGTAACCTACCTAGACAATACATCAGAGAGGATCTTCGTGGTCACTAAGCATGGCAGACATGCCTACACATGGAAGGGTGAATTTGTTTTTCCCCAACCACGGTCCAATATGTCCTACAGTCACCAAGGAGCTGGCACCTCCCAGGCTCATGGAGCTCAAGGAGACAGAAGTAGAGATAGACCTGAAGTAAGCTTTGCCAACCCCCAGGGAAGAGAAAGAAGGAGAACAGGGATGGAGAGAGAAGAAACTGAGAGATTTAGAGACCCAAGGAACCAAAGAAATGCTGATGATTTTCCTTTGGCAAGGCCGAGAGAACACACTAGGACCCTGAGGCCAACTCAACTAGTGAAGTCCATGAAGAATTACTTCGATGGCACTGGAGACCCTTATGACCATGTGGCAGAATTTAGGCAAGTCTTGAAAGCTGAACAGGTAGAGGACCTATTCACACAATATAATGCTTTTGGTCTAACCCTTAGGAACATTGCCCTTACGTGGTTTCAACCACTGAACGAGAGGCATTTCAGAAACATAGACCAGCTCCTAGAGGCATTTATCATTGAGTTTTCTAAGAGTGGCATAAGGCACAACACTTCCTCACTAATTCATAGCTTCAAGCAAAAACCTCAAGAGACGGGCAGACTAGCAGGAAGATGGTTTAGGCAATACCCAATGCCTGAGTTATCCACACCAGCCAAGCAAGTGGCTTTGTTCTTAGATGGATTGTTGAGCGACAAGCTCAGGTCATATGTGTATCTGAAGGACCCCAGAACTATAGAAGAGTGCGTGCGCATGTGCATAGACATTGAGGATAATCTAGGCGAGGAGTTAGAACTATCAAAAATCTATAAGAATTCGGATAGCTCTAGTAGCCTCACATCCGGTCAATCCACATCCATTGAGGAACTTGCAAAGAAGGTCGCTCAAAAATTAGGTGTCTCTAGCAAACAAATTCCAAGATTTGCCCCACTCAAGAGGTGCTATACTTGTGGAGGTGACCATATGGCAAGTGTGTGTCCTATTATGGCCCAACCCCAAGTGAATCCTAGTAGCCAGTACTGCACCATAGAGCGAAGGTACACCAACCACACTGCACAGGATTGCCCATATAACAAACAAACTGTTAGGCAAAATTACCCTCAGCCATATCCACAATAGGGTAGATACCAGAATCAGTACCCACCACAACAATACAACAGACCACAACAACCTTATCAGCCACCTTATCAAGCGCAGCAGAGACCTCAACCAGTCCTAGTGCAGTAACCCCCTGCTCCAACCAATGTGATCCCAGTGAAATATGCATCTGCTGAAGAAAATCCGAACAGAGCCATAGTCCCAGTCACCCCATTGTTATCAGACAGTGATCCAAGTGACCATAGTTTTGACTCCACACATATTGATAGCCCACAGGCTTACTACATGCAGTCACCCGAGCATAACGAGTCATACTATTATGAGGACCCAAGTGAAAATAGTGGGGAGCCTGAGTATGCTAATGTCATGTACACAAACCCCAACTCTAGACCTCAACCTAGGCAGGTACGACACCCATTTCCTAGAGGACCATGCATAAGATGTTAGGGAGATCACCTTATACGTGATTGTCCACTGCCTGCCCCTACACAACCCCAACCAGTGACAATTCAGGGTTTCTGTCAAGACTGCGGAAAAGAGCATCTCCTACGAGATTGCCCAAAGAACCCTAATAACATGCCTAAAATCACTCCTATCAACATCATTGGGTTAGTGGTAGACTCTACGGGAAGTATAACTTCCACAACCCCAATGCATGTGGTCACTAGAGCCCAAGCCTTGCAGCAAACTCAAGGAGTAGGGCAGGAAAAGAGTTCTGAGGTTAGTGAGATAGAGAGTATAACCAAGAAAAGGACAAGAGCATGGAGAGATAGAAGGAGAAAATGAAAAGACAATGGTCACAGAAAATGAGCGAACTTGAAGAAAGCTTGAGAGAAACCAAAGCAAAGATAAGTGAACTCGCATCTCAAAACCACTCTCACACCACCCCTCCACCACCTTTCCCTTTACCCGCCAATCCATCTTCTTCCATTCCCCAACCTTTCAATACACCACCCTTAACCCACCCACCACCCAGAGTAGGATCAATCTAGACCGATCCCACTCCTCAAGATCTAGACATGATGCTTAAAGCATATCAGGCTAGAATCCAAGAAGGGCCCAATGTAACAGACCATGAGAAATGTTACCCTAGAGCCGATCTAGAGAAAGAGCGAACAAAGCTTTGTGCTAAAATGGTCAAATTGGCGCAAGCCATGTTTGAAGCCAGTGGCTTGTTCAATGGCTCTAACCCCATCAAAACACCATTGCACTTTGATGGTCTATTGGATAGATTGGAGAGGTTACTTGCAAAGTCTGGAAAAGGAGCCACCTCCGAGGCTAAGGAGAGGGCAAGTGATAGAATAAGCATTCCTCCCCAGGACAATGTTTGGTCTTTGTAACTATAAAGTGCAATATTCCTTGTATCTTCAAGTTCAAAATAAAATAATCTACCTGTCTTTTCTCCTTTGGCAATTCTCTTGAATCCATGTTGGGGATCCTCCACAAATGCTCAACATTAATATCAAAAAAACACTAAAACACATTAATACATTAATAAATTAACACCCCACTGAACCAGACACCTCTTCTTCTATGAATAGGTATTCACCAGAGTTCCTGAGAGAGATTCAAGAAGAGAAGTGGGCAAAGGAGAGTGAAGTCCCTCCTCCCATTGAACTTGTGGATGACGCACATGATCAGTTCCCTTAGGACATCCCTTCTATTTATGAAGAACAGGAAAGTGCCCACTCTCATGAGAGGTTAGACTTTGAGTCTAATTCCTTGCAAGAGTTACCACATTTCACAAGCCCATGGGAAACCAAGTCTACTTGCCTGAGAGCACCCACAGTCATGATAAGGAACGAAGATTCAATCATACCTAGGAATACAGAGGTAATAAGAACACTAAAGTGCAGTGCAATCTCACTTTAGAAGAGCTACTCAAAGTTAAGCGAGAAGTGTGGAAACACGTAGCCAAACAAGTGCCAGACATAGCGAAATCGCGTTCCCAGGTGGGATCTCATAGAACAGTACCAGAAATACCCTTGGATAAGATAGGAGACATGAGTGAAGGAGAAGAAGGAAATACCTATCTCCCAGTTACCCATCAGGGATACACAACCAAGGCAATTTTGGACTCAGGTGCAGGAGTTGCAATTGCTACAACTTCCCTATGGAAGCGTTGGGGCAAGCCAGCACTCCGACCGACGAGAATGAAATTGCAGATGGCGGATGGCCATATTGAGAGGCCCTTGGGATTGCTAGAAGGCATAACTCTCACTACATGTGGTGTTGAGTTTGAACATACTTTTGCTATATGCGACTTTAGCAGAAACCAAGCCTACGAGATGATTTTGGGAAGGCCAATTATACAGCGATTGCAAGTAGTACAGGACTCGGGAACCAATTCCTTATACTTGCAACACTTAGGTGTTACAACCAAAGTCAATCTCAAGGATTACTCTCATAGAGACGTACCGCCCATTCAATGGAATCCCATCCATAGAACAAAGGATGACACGGAGTCAGTGCATTCCATAGGATCAGGATCCTCATGGATGCATGAAGACACTCACTTATGGATGTGTAAGGTAGCAGTAGAAGAAGAGAAGAGAGAGAAAGCCAGAGAGGTAGGTGCAAAAGAAACCCATAGATCAATTCAAGACCCAGCCTATTCACCTGTAGTTTTTCCTGACAAAGAGTTTGAGCCTCACGGCTGGACAAGGACCTGAAACGTGTCGACCCAGACATATGCTCACACACGATTCCCATGACCTCAGATGCCAGACCATCTAAGCAGAAGCCCTATACATACAATGATAACTACGCTGCTAAGATCAAGGAGGAGATAGATAGATTGGTAGAAGCTGGGTTTATCTATGAGATTGACCACACTGAATGGGTATCCCCCATTGTGGTTGTGCCCAAGAAGAATGGAAAATTGTGTGTGTGTATTAACCTTAAAAAAGTTAATGCCGCCACGATTAGAGACAGTTATCCGCTTCCTATTACTGAGCATCTATTAGAAAGGGTAGCAGGCAAGGAAGTGTACAGCTTCCTGGATGGATTCTCTGGCTACAATCAGGTAGCCATTGCACCAGAAGATAAGCATAAGACGGCTTTTGCCATAGAGTGGGGCATATTTGCCTTTCGGGTAATGCCATTCGGGCTTACCAATGCACCTGCTACCTTTCAAAGATTAATGTGTCACGTGTTTAAAGAGTTCTTGAGGAAGAATTTGGAAGTCTATGTTGATGATCTTTGCGCTCACTCCAACATTAGACAGACCCATATACTTGAACTCAAACAAATCTTTGATAAATGCAGAGAATATCAAGTCTGCCTTGTAGCTCAGTGATGAGTAGCACCTCCTTTAATGTCAATCCGGGAAGACGTGAGGATGGTATGAAGACCTCGAGCAAGTGGCGGCACAAGTGCGTGAGTGAGAAGCACACAAGCATGCACACACATACACACACACGCGCACACACGGCAAGACAAAGAGAGAGAATCAATGGAGTTCTTTAGATTACTTTCACAAGCTCTTACAAGTTCGTTTCAATTACAATCTAACCTCAAAAATGAGCTCTCTAGCTCTTTTTATAGTTTTTGACTAGCTTTTGGCCCTGTCCAGACCTAGTGTCCGGCCTAGTTAAAAATTAGGTTCCAGGGCTTATTTGAGGGCTCAAACGGAGTCTAAAAATTATGAAATTTGGTACGATGGTACTTCTAATACTCCTCAAGCTCGAGGACTCCTCGGCTTGCACAAAATGGAGTCTAATCTACCAAAAACGGGATTTACAATGTTTGTGTAGTGATTAAAATCACTTGGGTTGTACATAATCTATGGGAAAAAATGATCTGGCCTTGTTGCCGTATTGTGCATGACTCCTTTGTTGCTTTGTATGCCAACACTCCCCCCTTCCTAGCGTCTGTCGCCCCTGACAGACCTTTGTTCGCGCGGGTGGTCGATGTAATATTGGATGACATTGGTGGCCAGTTCATGTTCTCCTATCCTTAAGCCTCTTGCTAGATCGGCTTCCAATGCCTCCCAATTTATTGCACCGGGGGTTTCTGGTTGCGGGGTGGTGTAGTACTCTGAATACATTGCTTGTTCACAAGCAAACAGTTGAAGCAGATGTGTCGGCTTTGGTGCGAAAATCTCCGAGTGGTACTCCCAGAAACCTGATCTGAACATTTCTTCGAAGGTCTGTTTGTAGCAGGCGGGGAGGTACTTGATGCGTGCATGCCAAGCGTAAGCCACACGGATACTGGGGGTGATGCTCATGTCATACACCAAGTCGTAATTTCCATTGCTAAACCCCGGAAGACGTACCTGTGGTGCGGCTGCATTTCTAAAGGCCTTCAGCACTACTTGCATCATATCTAAGATTTTAAGCATCATTTGCGCTGCTACATCTGGCATGGGCTTCAAGCGCGGCATCCAGTGGCGAATGGTTCCCATCATATATGCTACCGATGGTGGTCCTTGTGGTGGCGCGATGTACGGGTAGTTCAGCCATTCCTTGCATTGCGCATTGTTCTGTACCTTGATATTAAATGCCTTCCACGACCTACGGCGGGGGACTGGACCGTAGCATGGGTTGTACAGCAGGTGTAGCGGCGCGTTGTTCCATGTGCGTAGCATTTCTGGATAAGTCTCTAAAAGTTTCTGCCGCCATGTTGGTTGACGAATCTTGCCTTTTCGCACCTCTGGAGGAAGATCTTCGGGTTGAAATTGGGTCGCAAAAGTAGGAATCTGACCCGTGACTCTTTGTATTTCTGCATTATAATCAGCCAAGATAATATAATATGGCCTGTACTGAAGTTCCGATGAGAGAATCAGGCGTCTCGATGACAAGTTCTTGAAGTAATCTGATTGTAAAACAGTCTCCTCTATGACCCTCATAGCCTGATTTTGCACTACAGTGCGCTCTTCATGCGAGGTCCCTATTTCCTCCACTTGTCGTAACCATGGCGGCCGTGGTGCCTCGAACGTGTCCTGCCCTTCTTCTGTTTGTTGGCCTCCTGGGAATGGTTGCGGATCATATTCTTCATCGAACGTTTGTTCCACAGGAATTTGCACAACTTCTTCGTCCGTGGGAGCCTCCGGAGGGGAAGATGGCCTCTCATATTGTAGTAGGCGTGTTTGCAATTCAGTTACCTGTTGCTGGAGGTCTTTTATGGCCTCTGCGTCGGAGGGAAGCGAAGCCGCAGAGGGGGTGGTTGGAGGGGCAGCTGTTGGGCCTTGTTGGTGTTCCTGCTTCAGTTGTCCTAGCTCCTCCGATAGCTTATCATGTGCTTCGAGCAGCATGGCATAATCTTCCAATATAATCTTGATATTATCGGGGGTTACTGCTTGAAACTTGGATGGGCTGATGGGTGCCCCCGGTGTGCTCTCAATCGCTGCCTCCAGGTTCTCTTGATTTTGTATTTGCAGACGTCTGTTCTCTTCCTGAGCAGCCGCAAGATGGCGTTTAAGTAGTGCCATATTTCGCTGAAGTTTTGAGTTGCGTTCCAGCTGTGTCCGTAGGTGACCTTCTACCACCTGCACTGCTTCCTGATCTACGTTCTGTAGCTGTACCTCCAATATATTGTGGGCTTCTTGGAGGGTGTGGAACTGTGTGTGGAGGCGAGTGTTCTCCTCTTCTAGTACCGCAAGGCGGAGCTGTAGT
This sequence comes from Ceratopteris richardii, assembly GCA_020310875.1. Taxonomy (NCBI): domain Eukaryota; kingdom Viridiplantae; phylum Streptophyta; class Polypodiopsida; order Polypodiales; family Pteridaceae; genus Ceratopteris; species Ceratopteris richardii. The sequence goes on along the minus strand of CM035408.1, from coordinate 82,145,944 downwards.
GTCGCTGAGTGCTCTTGCAGGCGTGCATTTTGTTGTTGGAGCTGAATGTAATCTGTTCTTAAATTTGATATACAAGCCAACATGGTGTCCAATGCATTACCTATAGATGAGTGGGGGGTGTTTACCGTGGAAGATGCATGGGAAGGGAATTGGGGAAGGGAGACAGTGAATGATGTGTCTACGAAAGTTGTGTGTGTGGGTGAAATTGGTGGAGGGGGAATGGGAGGAGGTGAAACCGTGGGTGGAGGTGCCGTGGGTGGTGAAATGTCCATCCCTTCAGGAGTGGGTGTTAGTGTGGGGCCTGCCATATACACTGGTATGGTAGGTGGTGTGTGTGTGGAAGTGGTGAATAGATGTGAAGTGGGGTGGGGAGCTGAAAAGACAGGGAATGGTTGAGGGCCTGGTTGAAAAGCCCTAGCAAAGATGTCCTGGAGGGATTGTAGAAATGGAGAGAGGGATATCGGGGGTTGGGGTCGTAAATTTGAGGAGGGCTGAAAGGGTTGCGTGGTAGCAGGGAAGCCCATGAATGTAGATCTAGGGTCAGGATGACCCGTGGCTGAGGGCGTTGGGGATGGTTGCCCTAGGGCAGGGTCTAGGAGGGGTTCGGCGGATTGTGTAGTGTTGGGGTTGTCTTCGAAGATAGGATTATCAGTGGTAGAGAATAGGGTGGCACTGGAGATCGGAGTACGGAAGATGAAGGTGGGGTCGGTGGGTTGAGTAGTCGATGTGGTTTCTACTGTTTCTCTTCTAGGAGGTGATGGTGGGGGAGTAGGTGGTAGTGGTTCGGTGGACTCCTCATGGGTGGCTGGGTGCTGTTGGCTAGCTGTCTGGGAGGTTGTTCTGATAGTTTCAGGTGTAGTAGTCGGCTCTTCTGCAACTGTAACGGGAATTTGAATATTTTTGCCTGGGCGAGGTCGTGTCTGGAACCTTCGTGGGTCATATTGAACTGAAGGCCTCTGAATGGTAGTGCGCACAGCTTCTACAACTCCATATGTTTCTGCCATCAATAAGAGACCTTCCCTGTACTCTGAGTCAACTCCCGCTTCTTCCAACAACTGAGTCATAAGTACTCTGCTGCTCTGTTCAGTGAGTAACTGCTGCGATCGCACTCTTTCCATAATCTGATACAGCCTTCGGAGTTCTGCTGTATATGCTGGGGCTTCAGTGGTCTCTTCTTCATATGCTTCTTCTTCTTCCGGGTGTCCGTGTTGTTGGCTTTGCTGAGCGTCACTCCAATGGACATGTCTACCGTCTGTAGACTTTCTTCTTCTCCGTGAGGATGTGCCCTGCTCCTCTGCCTCTGAATAAAACTCCACATCAGAGAATTGTGTGCTTTGTAGGAATGCTTCGAAATCCTGGGGGTCCAGTCCTTCAGCCTCTCCAGTGGCAGCAAACTCGAATTCAGGTGTAACCGGAGGAGCCGATGGGGTGGGTTGTGTCGTAGTGTCAGATTCCGACCTGGGTATCCTAATGGTAAAAGGAGGTACAGTGCCCTCTCTTAATGGTGATGCCTCAGGAGTAGTCAGGACTTCCCTTGTCTGGACACACGGAATCGCGCCCCTCATGCGCTTGGACTGATGTGTGGATGTCTTTAGCCTTTTAAACATTTGTAATTGTGCCCAAGTTAAGGCACGCTCAATGGGGACATCATATGCTAAGCATCGGTAAATGATGCGTGTGAGTGCACAGCATCCGTTCACCACTAATTTCCTAGAAGCCCGTTTGTTCGCTTCATACAACTGATCTATAATCCACACTGGTAGCTTAATAGGTAGCGCACCTGCTTCCGCCAAGTAGAGAGCAAACCAGATCTTCTTGTGTGGTTGCGTGAATCGGTCTTGACCGGGGAAGGCGAAATGTTGCATGCACATGCGGAGAGGGATGGACACATTTGGGGTGAGGGCTGCCATGTCTTTCAGCTTCACTACTTTCCTGTCCTTCATGTTGTTGGGAACGAGAGCATCCTTTTCTGAGGGCACATGCGTGCCATGCATATTTAAAGCATCACTCACCAGCTCCACAGTAAGTTCAAACCTCTTCAACTCGTTGTTGCCCAGCAGTGAGGGGAGAACAAATGATCCGGGTTGGTCCTTATCTTCATGAGCTTGTAATGTGGAGACCAGATAATAACATCGGAGGAGATCGGGTTTAGGTAATGGGGCTTCAAAATATTCCGCCAATCCTGCTCGTTGCCATATGATCTGTAGATCTTCTGTGTTCTGTAGAGTCTCGAACTCCTTGGAGAAAAATTGGAATCGCACCCATGATCTGTCATACTCGCATTTAGACTCCCAGATATACTTGGCCTCACCTAATGGACCGGGCATGCCATTGAACCAATGAGAATTGGCATGAACTCTTTCCGTGATGCCTGTAGGTGGATCTGGCACCGGGAGTTGCTGAAGGTGTTGCATCTCCACTGGTCGTTCAGTCGGAGGCACGTCCACAGGTAGGCTATCCACATCAATTCCTGCAGTAAGTATCCCTGCTTGTGAGCCCGAACCTGTCGCTTCTGCCATTTTACTGCTTGTCTTCTGATTCTGTGAGAATATAGAAGCATGTGTTAACATCGTAATGGACAGAATAAATCCGTTGCTGTCCCCGTTACAACATTAACATGAGGCAGGTGATGAGTTAGTGGTTAGTAAGTGCACGAAGACAGTGAGTGTAGTTAACGTTTGTGTATTCCTAGGAGACTAATGTCGTTAGTAAGTGGGGTGGATTTACAAATCGGGGTGGGGGGTTTATTACAGATCTTAGACTGCCAAATGCAGTGGATGGGCTTTGCTTTCGGTTTCGTAGAGACTCCAGAGAGCTGTGTCGGTGTCGCTGTTTGGGAATGGGGCCTTTTAGGGACCCACTTATAAGTGATTACATGCATGCTCATGGGTCTTGGTGTGTTCCTAAGTGTTGAGCACGAGGGAATACTGGTTGTACTCGTAGATGGGTTATGCTGCATAGGTTGTGGCCTTGGCGTAACTACTTGTGCCCTCAAGCAAGCCTTAGGCACCCAAATTTGTCTAGATTGTGGGCTTGCCTTCATCGACTTCTTGGGCACCCAAATAGATTTTACTTTAGCAGAAGAATTTCTGACAGACTTCTTATTAGCGTCGTGTTGTTGGTTACTAATAAGAGGCTTTGCCCGTGTAGTTGACGGTGGTGCACCCAGTCGTTCGCCTTTCCGCACCCACACCTGGTTTATTTTCTGGGACATTCTGCTGCGCAGGTACTTTTGATCTCGGACATAGGTAGTACTCGGCTTCTTCTGCTTGTGATCCGCCTTTGGTCGCTGCCTCCTTCTGGCCTTTGGAAAAGAAGGGAGTTCCGTTGCATCCCTGATTCCTTTTTTGCAAATATCATTCCTCTGCAACACAGGGTTTTGAACAAGAACAGCATGGTCATCTTCATGTGTACCCCTGGAAGGACCAGGAGTCTGTGCCTTTCCTAGTTCCTTGAGTGCTCCATTGTCTAATTCTACTGTAACTCGACTATGATTGACCCAAACCTGGAGAAGTCCACTTCTTAGGTTTAAGTTAATTGCTTGGTCATAGATCCAATCTTGACCCAAGACTAGAGGTTCAGTGAGATCCTCATCTTGACACACCAGTACTTTAACTGTCATTGCCTCATCATGAATGTAAAGGGGAAGTTCCGCCTCGCCCATGCAAGGGGTTTCCACTCCTCCCAATCCTATAAGATATGCTTCCACAGGATTGACAGTCAATTGTAATTCTTGGCAGTAAGACAATTTAACAGCACTAGTGGCTGCACCTGAGTCAATCAAGGCTCTTACGGTCCTTGCACTCTTTCCTTGTCCTATATCTAAGGTTACGAAAGGACGTCTATCAATTATCCTATGCGAGCTTGTTCCTGCGACTTCACACATGGCCATAGGAAATCCTTGGTCTGCATAGTCATTCGCACCAGGCTGATCTCTACCTTGCCTTCGTAATTTCATCCTTCTGATGCGTTCTAAAGCTTCAGCTTGAGCTTCTTCTCGAACTCGCTTTTCTTCCTCTTTGTGTTTCTTAGCAGTGAGGAGTCGACTGAGCATTTCCTCCGTGAGGGGTTCCTGATACAACTTGACTCTGCAACCGCTAATATAATTTGGGAGAACATCACCCTCTAATGTGGCCAATTGTACTGCTCCGCTCGTGGAGATCCTATTGATGATCATAGGTCCGTAGCCTCTCTTTTCTAGCTTCCTCGCGTGTTGTTTTAGTGTATAGACTAAAACTAGATCTCCTGCTTTCAAGCCTTTATCCTTCACGTGGGCATCAAAGTATGCCTTCTGTCTCTTCTTGGCTGCGTATATCCCTGCAGCGGCTCTCAGTCTCGTTTCCCCTAATCGTTCAAGGTCAAAGATCCTAGAGGAGAGCTCATGACCTGTCCATTCGTGCTCTTGTGCTACTCTCAATGTAGGGATCAGGAAGTCCAAGGGTAACACAGCGTTTTGGCCAAATACCATCTGAAAGGGGGTGGCTTGGAGTACCGTTTTGTAGGCAACTCTGTATGCCCAAACAGCATGGTGTAGCTGTTTGTCCCAGTCAGAGCGTTTAGTGTTCACTAATTTTGTCAGCACATTGCACAAAATCTTATTAGTGCTCTCAGCTTGACCATTAGCTTGAGGGTGATAAGGGGCAGACTTCTTGTGTATTACCAAGAATTCTTGGAGTAGATTTTCAATAACTTCATTCAAGAAATGAGTGCCTCTATCACTTACAAGCTCTATAGGTAGTCCATATCTCGTGAATACATTCTCAAACAAGAATTTGGCAGTTGTTTGAGCATCGTTCTTGGTTGTAGCTTTTACCTCTACCCACTTGGTGAGATAATCTGTTGCCACAATGATGTATTCCGCATGAGAACCCTTAGCTGGGGGATTAATAGGACCTACGAAGTCTATTCCCCACTTAGAGAATGCACGTCCACCCATCATAGGTTTCAGTGGCATCTCATCTTTGCGTATAGGATACTGAGTCCTCTGACAGACATCACACCGTTTCACATAGGTATGTGCATCCATGTGAAGGGTAGGCCACCAGAAGCCCGCAAATAGTATTGCCTTGATTACCCGATCTGGTCCAAAGTGTCCTCCTGCTACACCTTGGTGAGCAGTCTCCAAGATTTTGAGATATTCACTTTCATGGACACATAACCTCAGGTAACCATCTTTACCGCGCTTATATAGATTATCACCTATGAGTGAATAATCCAGGGCTTCTTGTTCTAAACTCCTTTTCCTAGCTAGAGGCATGTCTGGGGGGAATGTGTTTGTCCGCAAGAATGATACTAGAGGTTCACTCCAATCTGGCACAATGGATACTTGATAGAGAGTGGCATGTTCCACAGGTGGTTTAGTGCAACAGATTGGGCATTCCTTGCACAACTTTTGGACATCAGCTTCCATAGTTGGCCAATGCACTCCGAATCTCTTTAGAGTCTGCAAAGTTCTTTGCTTTGAATGGTGTTGCTCTAACGCACCTACATGTGCTAATTGCAACCATTTAGCATACTCATCCTCTTCTACGCAACAAACCAAGATCCCTTGATCTGTGTGCTTGTACATGCTTCCTGCCATGATATGGTACTTTTGGGCTTTTACGATCTCTCTATTCCGTGTGTTTACGACTGGATGATTAGGCCCGTATGTCAATACTGGTACCAATGGCTTAGCCCAATGCGGTACAACTTCCAAATTAAACAAGTAAGCATCAGGAAGGTCATCTGACACTCCTTGTGGGGCTTCTCCCGATGTGAGCCTAGAGAGGTGATCTGCTCTCAAGTGAGTCCTCCCTTTCCTTACCACAACCTCAAAATCATATTCCATTAGCAAGAGAAACCATCTCACTAATCTTCCTGTATTGCATGGCTTGTTTACAAGATATAACAATGCCTGATGATCAGTAAAAAATTTAAACTTATTTGCAAGCAAATAGTGTCTAAATTTCTTGACTGCATATACCATGCCTAATCCTTCGCGCTCTGTAGTGGTGTAATTCCGTTCAGCTGCATTCAATTGTCTACTGGCATAGGCAATTGGAAGATCCATATTACCTTCACCAGTAGGTTGTGCAAGCACACATCCTATAGCATAATTGGATGCATCAACATGAACATGGAATGGCTTATTCCAATCTGGTGTGGTCAAGATTGGTGCTGAACACAATCTTCGTTTAAGCTCCTGGAAGGAATTCTCGCATTCATCCGTCCACTCAAAGTTAGTCAGAAGTCCGTACATGGGCTTTGCAATGACAGCATACATGTGTATAAATCGTCGATAATAACCGCAATGCCCCATGAAAGCTTGTACTTCCTTGACATTCTTTGGCCTAGGTAGCTCTGCTATGGCTCTCACTTTCTCTTCGTCGGTAGATATGCCATTCTTTGACACTATGTGTCCTAGAATCTTGCCTTGCCTGACCATAAAAATGCACTTTTCTGGGTTTAGGCAGACTTGATATTCTCTACATTTGTCAAAGATTTGTCTGAGTTCAGGAATATGGGTTTGTCTAACGTTGGAATGAGCACAAAGATCATCAACATAGACTTCTAAACTCTTCCTTAGGAACTCCTTAAACACATGGCACATCAGTCTCTAGAAGGTAGCTGGTGCGTTGGTAAGCCCAAATGGCATTACTCTAAAAGCAAAAATGCCCCATTCTGTGGCAAAGGCTGTCTTATGCTGATCCTCTGGAGCTATGGCTACTTGATTGTAGCCAGAAAATCCATCAAGGAAGCTGTACACTTCCTTGCCTGCCACTCTTTCTAAGAGATGTTCTGTGATGGGAAGCGGATAGTTATCTCGAATTGTGGCGGCATTAACCTTTTTCAAGTTAATGCACACACGCAGCTTGCCATTCTTCTTGGGCACCACTACGATGGGGGATACCCATTCAGTGTGCTCAATTTCATAGATAAATCCAGCTTCGACCAGTCTATCTATCTCCTCCTTGATCTTAGCAGCATAATTATCGTTATATGTATAAGGCTTTTGCTTAGAGGGTTTAGCATCTGAGGTCATGGGAATGGTGTGTGAGCATATCTCGGGGTCTACGCCTTTCAAATCCTTGTAACTCCAAGCGAATACATCTCTGTATTCTCTTAGCAAGGCAACCAATTCGTGCTCTTCTTCCGTTGTTAGGTCATGACCTATGTACGTACATCTCTCCTCTCCTTCTTCTAGGGCCACTACTATTTTCTTGGTGGTTTCTTTGTTATCATAGGCCTCTCCTGATTGTGCTTCTCGTTTAGGCATTCTTATCATGACTCTCCTATCATCTATCTCATACTTCTTAAAATTTTCTGGGACCTCAAACAAAGATTCTTCCTCCTCTGGTGAGACTTCTTTCTTCTTTCGTTTCTTTCCTTCTTCCTTCGAGGTCATATGTGTTGCTAATCTTACATCATTTGTAACCTCTCCATGCTTCTGAGGTTGAAATTCTACTTCATGGAAGTATTCTTCATCTGATGCAAATGGAGGGTCCATAATGATTGACTCTAGATCGGAGTCACTTGCATCCTCAAATGCATCAGGGTTAGGTTCGCATTCTTCTAAAACTGCCTCTCCCATGATTGGCTCTATGGAGAAGACTGAAATATCATAGCCATCCTCATCACAGTGAGGTGTCCATTGTTCTTCATTGATGGCTACGTCCATTGTTGCTAAAATTTCTGCCCAACCGTGAGGTTCAAATTCTTCGTCTGGAAAAACTACAGGTGCATAGGCTGGGTCTTGGATTGATCTATGGGTTTCTTTCGCACCTACCTCTCTGGCTTTCTCTCTCTTCTCTTCTTCTACTGCTACCTTGCACATCCATAAGTGAGTATCTTCATGCATCCATGAGGATCCAGACCCTATGGAATGCACCGATTCTGTATCATCTTTGGCTCTATGGATGGGATTCCATTGGATAGGAGGGACATCTCTGTGAGAATAATCTTTGAGATTGACTTTGGTCGTAACACCCAAGTGTTGCAAATACAAGGAGTTGGTTCCCCAATCCTGTACCACTTGCAATTGTCGCATAAATGGCCTTCCCAAAATCATCTCATAGGCATGATTTTTGCTGAAGTCACATATAGCAAAACTATGCTCAAACTCGACACCACAAGTGGTGAGAGTTATTCCTTCTAGCAATCCTAGGGGTCTCTCTATGTGACCATCTGCCATTTGCAATTTCATTCTCGTTGGCCTGAGTGCTGGCTTGCCCCAACGCTTCCAAAGGGAAGTAGTGGCAATTGCAACTCCTGCACCTGAGTCTAAAATTGCCTTGGTGGTGTACTCTTGGTAGGTGATGGGAAGATAGGTGTTCCCTTCTTCGCCTTCACACATATCCCCTATCTTATCCAAGGGAATTTCTGGCACTGTCCTATGGGATCCTACCTGGGAACGAGGTTTTGCTATCTCTGGTGCTTGTTTGGCTACATGTTTCCATAATTCAGGTCTAACCTTGAGTAGCTCTTCTAACTTGAGATTACACTGCACATTAGTGTTCTTCACTACCTCTGTGTTCCTAGGAATGACTGAGTCGTCGTTCCTTACCATGACTGTGGGTGCTCTCATACATGTGGACTTTGCTTCCCATGGGCCTGTGAAGTGGGGTAGCTCTTGTATGGAATTTGACTCAAAGTCTAATCTCTCGTGAGACTGAACACTCTCATGCTCCCCGTAAATAGATGGGATGTCTTGTGGGAATTGGTCGTGTGCATCGTCCACAAGTTCAAAAGGAGGGGCGACCTCGCTTTCGTTATCCCATTTGTCTTCTTGAATCTCTCGTAGGAAGTCTGGTGCAAACCGATTCATAGAAGAAGAAGTGTCTGGCTCCGTAGAATTGGGCGCATAAGCAACCTGTGAAGGAGGGCTGATTCTATTGTTGACTCTCTCCTCGTTCTCGCAAATGGCTGGAGCACAAGCTTCTTGGGGAGGATTACTTATTCTATTACTTTTCCGAACAGGCTCACACATCCCCTGAGAAGGAATGTAGGCAACCTGTGGAGGTACTTGAGCTTTCGAGGGAGGCTCATCTGCCTTTTGGGGGGGAAGATAAGCTTCTTGAGGAGGCCCACGGGCTTCCTGAAGAGGCTGGCTTACCCGTTCTCTTGCCCTTTCCTTTCTTTGAGGGGTAGGTTCCTTTTCTGGCTGTGCTATTGGCCTCTCTACTCTTTCTAAGGAGGGGAAGTTGTCCGGTTTAGGGGCATTGGCCACATACACTTCTGATTGGGAATGATTCCTGTTTTTGCTTGCTTTTTCTTGGTCTTGATTTTTTTCTTCCTTGTCAGATCTTGCAATTATCCTCTCTAACTTCTCTAGGAATCCATCCAAGTGTAATTGCGTTTTGGCTGAGCCTGAGTAATTGAACAGGCGACTGGCTTCAAACATAGTCTGAGCCAATGCGACCATTTTCGCGCATAGTTTGGTTCTTTCTATCTCTAGGTCAGCTCTAGGATAGCACTTGTCATGATCCGTGACGTTTGGCCCTTCTTGGATTCTGGCCTGATATGCCTTAAGCATCATGTCTATGTCTTCGGGAGTGGGATCAGCTAATACTGATCCTGTTTGGGGTGGTGGGTGGGTTGCGTGGGCTGTCTTAGAGGGTGAAGGGATGGAGGGTGATGGGGATGGTAGCGGTGGGAATGTGTGAGAGTGCGGTTGAGACGTGATCTCTATGATTTTAGCCTTGGTTTCTCGTAGACTTTCCTCAAGTTCACTCATCTTCTTTGCCCATTGCCTTTTCATGCGTTCGCGGCTATCTTTCCAAGCTCTTGTTCTCTTTTTATTTTGGCTCTCAGTATCGCTAGCATCTAGGCTCTTTTCCTGGCCTACCCCTTGGTTTTGCTGCAATGCCTGAGCCCTAGTGACTACCTGTACTGGTGCAGTGGAAGTGACGCTTCCTGAGGAGTCTACCACTAACCCAACAACGTTGATAGGGGTGATTTTTGGCATGCTATTGGGGTTCTTTGGGCAATCTCGTAAGAGATGCTCTTTTCCGCAATCTTGGCAGAAGCCTTGGATCGTCACCGACTGGGTTTGCGTAGGTGGAGGCAAGGGACAATCACGAATGAGGTGATCTCCTTGGCATCTGTAGCACGGTCCTCTTGGGAATGGAGGTCTTACCTGCCTAGATTGAGGCCTAGGGTTGGGGTTTGTATACATGACGTTCGAGTAATCTGACTCCCAACTAGGTTCATTCGGCTCTTCACTATAGTAGGACTCACCATGTTCTGGAGACTGCATGTAGTAAGCCTGGGGGCTATCCACATGGGTAGAATCAAAGCTATGATCACTTGGGTCATTTTCAGAGATCAAGGATGTTACAGGGACTATAGCTCTATTCAGGTTCTCTTCTGCAGCAGTATACTTTACCGGAATCACATTAGCTGGGGCTGGGGGTTGTTGTGCTAGCACAGGCTGAGGCCTTTGTTGGCTTTGATATTGAGGTTGGAAATTTTGTTGTGGCCTGCCATATGGTTGTGGAGGGTACTGGTTCTGGTATCTGCCTTGTTGGTAGGGCTGAGGGTAGGGCTGCCTAACCGCCTGCTTGTTGTATGGGCAATCTTGTGCGGTGTGATTGGTGTATCTTCGTTCTATGGTGCAGTACTGGCTACTAGGATTTACTTGGGGCTGAGCCATAATGGGGCAGACATTCGCCATGTGGTCACCACCGCAAGTGTAGCACCTTTTCACAGGGGCAAACCTTGGGATTTGTTTGCTAGTTACACCTAATTTCTGAGCCACTTTTTCGGCAAGTTCCTCAATTGATGTGGCTTGTGTGGAAGATTGACTAGATGCACTATCTGAATCTTTGTAAATTTTGGACAGCTCTAGTTCTTCTCCTAGGTTATCTTCAATGTCAGTGCACATACGTACACACTCTTCTATAGTCCTGGGGTCTTTCAGATACACATAGGATCTCAATTTCGGGCTCAGCAATCCATCAAGAAATAAGGCTACTTGTTTAGCAGATGTGGGTAGCTCCGAAATAGGGCACCTTTCAAGATATTGTCTAAATCTTCTTCCGGCAAGTCTCACAGTCTCTTGAGGGGTTTGTTTGAAGCTGTGAATCAGTGAGGAGGTGTTGTGCCTTATGCCACTCTTGGAGAACTCAATAATAAATGCTTCTAGGAGTTGGTCTATGCTCCTGAACTGGCGCTCATCCAATGGTTGAAACCATGTAAGTGCCGTATTCCTCAGGGTTAGACCGAAGGCATTGTACTGCGTGAATAGATCCTCAACTTGTTCGGCTCTCAAGACTTGCTTGAACTCCGCCACATGATCATAGGGATCTCCTGTGCCGTCAAAGTAATTCTTCATGGACTTAACTAGCTGGGTGGGTCTCAAAGTTCTTGTGTGCTCCCTAGGTCTCGGCAGAGGGAATCCATCTACATTTCTTTGGTTCCTGTGGGCTCTATGCATCTCGGGTTCTACCCTATTCGTCTCGGTTCTCGTTCTTTCTCTGCCCACTGGGTTGGCAAAACTTACTTCCGGTCTATCTCTACTTCTGTCTCTTTGCGTACCATGAGCTTGGGAAGTTCCAGCCCCAGGGTGACCATAGGATACATTTGATCTAGGTTGGGGGAAAATAAATTCGCCCTTCCAAGTGTAGGCATGTCTATCATTTTCTGTCACCCCAAAGATCCGTTCTGAAGCATGATCTAAGTAAGTCACTCTACCTGGGCTGTCCGGATCCTTAAACTCATAGATCATGATATTTCCTATGTCTGTTGGCTGATTAGACTTATACCTCCAAAAGGCTTCATCAGTTTCTCGATTGAGGAGCAACTCTATGCTCTTGTTGTCTTGGGGGACCCATTCAGGCGTGATAATCCTAGTGAGAACTGATTTACCTCGAGGGGTTCTAGGTTCCACTCCCATGTTTCCTTGTTCCAAGTCACCTAAGTCCGCTTCTGAAATTACATTTCCAAATTCATCTGTCCTATCTGGATGACTGGTGACTACGTATATGGTTCTTTCCTTGTCCAGGTATGCACCGTTTTCAAACTTGACAGCTGGGTGCTCTAGTCCTATGGATTGGTCAGGGTTTTTAATCTGGACCACAGATCTTCCTAGGCCGTCCTCATAGATGCTCGCACCTAATCGGTTGGTCCTAAGGTATTCCAACTGTGTTTTGTAAGGGCCATCCACCCTGTACAAGTAAGGCATACCTGAACTTCCCGTAGGTTTGTCCATGCCTTGAGACATCTCTGACTCACTGGTCTCAGAGCGAGGGTAGTTCGAGTGGTGGCTCAACTGCTGGGCCCAGGACCTAGCAGTGTGGTTGACACTAGCCTCTGAAGACCTAAGGCTTTGTCTCTCTCTTACTAGGTGTCGTCCTGATCTAAGGTTCATATGCCTAACTGATTAGCCCAAATTTTTGCCCAGAGTACAACCTCGTTGCCGATCAATTGGTACCAGTCACTTGATTCTTTTTAGTTATTCCTCGTGTTTAAAGTCTTGTCTGCTATTACGTCGTCAGGAATACTTGAGTGTTCTTCGTACTTTCAGGTTGATCGTTCCACGTTAGGTTCTTTCCTTTATGTTGTCGACAGTACAGTGATTAAGTTTTTAGCTTGAACTCGAGTTTTTAGGTAGTCTTCAACTTGACAGTGGCCTATCGTCGCCCTGACTTACTCCTACTTCTAATCGTTCTTAGCCTAAGCTAGGAATTGACGAAGAGGAGTTGAGAATATTCCGACCTTTCTCGCCGAACCTTGCTCTTTAGTGCTCGAGAAGTTGATTCTCAAGCGTGTGCCACCCGTTGCTTGGATACTCTCAGTCGCTTCTCAATAGGCCTGCATAAATCCCAAGATTAGCTCCAAGTAGATCTTTCAATTGACAGACAATTTATTTCAGACACTTTTTTAATGACCCTTGTTCCCCCTTTTGCATTGTTAGAAATTTACTCTAGAGCTCCCTTGGTGTTCCTACCCCTCAGTGTGTCAACTTCCAAATATCCTATCTGAAAATCAACGCGTTATTCTTATAAAAAACAGTTGAGGGCGTGTAGTATATGTCACGAGCTTTCCGACAAGCCCTAGAGCTCAGAAAATGGATTTCGTATGAAAAAGTTATGACCGTTCAGGGTTTAGGGGGTTAACTAGACAAACAGAACCTTTCGGGGGTTTTAATGCATTTTCTAAGGCCTTCGTAAGTAGATGAGTACATGAAAGTGCAAATATGCCCAAAATTTAGCCTAAATTTCCAAAAATTCACTCCTTAATTTTTTGCCGAAAATGCCTGTCTATCGCGATAGACGGTGTCTGTCGCGATAGACACAATCTATCGTGGGGGCTGTCTGTCGCGATAGACGGTGTCTGTCGCGATAGACGGTGTCTATCGTGGATTTCTGTCTGTCGCGATAGACGGTGTCTGTCGCGATAGACGGTGTCTATCGTGGATTTCTGTCTGTCGCGATAGACGGTGTCTATCGTGGATTTCTGTCTGTCGCGATAGACGGTGTCTGTCGCGATAGACGGTGTCTATCGTGGATTTCTGTCTGTCGCGATAGACGGTGTCTGTCGCGATAGACGGTGTCTATCGTGGATTTCTGTCTGTCGCGATAGACGGTGTCTGTCGCGATAGACGGTGTCTATCGTGGATTTCTGTCTGTCGCGATAGACGGTGTCTGTCGCGATAGACGGTGTCTATCGTGGATTTCTGTCTGTCGCGATAGACGGTGTCTGTCGCGATAGACGGTGTCTATCGTGGATTTCTGTCTGTCGCGATAGACGGTGTCTGTCGCGATAGACGGTGTCTATCGTGGATTTCTGTCTGTCGCGATAGACGGTGTCTGTCGCGATAGACGGTGTCTATCGTGGATTTCTGTCTGTCGCGATAGACGGTGTCTGTCGCGATAGACGGTGTCTATCGTGGATTTCTGTCTGTCGCGATAGACGGTGTCTGTCGCGATAGACAGTGTCTGTCGCGATAGACTAAAAAAATGCAAATTTTTGAAAAACTTCTAGTGATCTAGAGTGCCCTCAAGGTGTAGGTTACAATGATAAACATGCATTCACAAAATGTTAAGATTTTCTCTCTGTCGCGATAGACAGAGGCTGTCGTCCCGGGACCCGTGCAGAGCCTGTCGTTCCTGCGCACACTGCTGGGGATGATGGTACAGCAAAAAACCTGCAAAATAGCTCAGAAAACATGCAAAAACAGCACATGCAAGTTCGCTCTCTCGCTCTCTCTCACAAGTGAAATGAGGGAAATGAGGTGGAGGTGGGGATATAGTCAAAAACTGAATTTTTCGCGATGATGGAGATGGACGTGGGAGATGGTGATGATGATGATGGTGAAGAAAGTAAAAGAAAATCGATGAGAGTGAAGAAAATACCTACAACTCCAACGCGTCAACTCTACGTCTTACCATCACACGCTCGTCCTCAAAGCTCGATCCCCGGCAACGGTGCCAAAATTTGGTGTAGCTCAGTGATGAGTAGCACCTCCTTTAATGTCAATCCGGGAAGACGTGAGGATGGTATGAAGACCTCGAGCAAGTGGCGGCACAAGTGCGTGAGTGAGAAGCACACAAGCATGCACACACATACACACACACGCGCACACACGGCAAGACAAAGAGAGAGAATCAATGGAGTTCTTTAGATTACTTTCACAAGCTCTTACAAGTTCGTTTCAATTACAATCTAACCTCAAAAATGAGCTCTCTAGCTCTTTTTATAGTTTTTGACTAGCTTTTGGCCCTGTCCAGACCTAGTGTCCGGCCTAGTTAAAAATTAGGTTCCAGGGCTTATTTGAGGGCTCAAACGGAGTCTAAAAATTATGAAATTTGGTACGATGGTACTTCTAATACTCCTCAAGCTCGAGGACTCCTCGGCTTGCACAAAATGGAGTCTAATCTACCAAAAACGGGATTTACAATGTTTGTGTAGTGATTAAAATCACTTGGGTTGTACATAATCTATGGGAAAAAATGATCTGGCCTTGTTGCCGTATTGTGCATGACTCCTTTGTTGCTTTGTATGCCAACATGCCTGAACCCAGAAAAGTGTCTTTTCATGGTGAGGCAAGGCAAAATTCTAAGGCACATAGTGTCTAAGAACGGCATATCCACTGACGAAGAGAAAGTGAGAGCCATCGCAGAACTAGCTAGGCCAAAGAACGTCAAGGAAGTACAAGCTTTCATGGGGCATTGTGGTTACTACTGTCGGTTCATTCACAGGTATGCTGTCATTGCAAAGCCCATGTACAGACTTCTGACTAACTTTGAGTGGACTGATGAATGTGAGAATTCCTTCAATGAGCTTAAACGAAGATTATGTTCAGCACCAATCTTGACTACACCAGATTGGAACAAGCCATTCCATGTTCATGTGGATGCGTCCAATTATGCTATTGGATGTTTACTTGCACAACCTACGGGTGAAGGTAATATGGATCTCCCTATTGCCTATGCCAATAGACAATTGAATGCTGCTGAACGGAACTATACAACCACTGAACGAGAAGGATTAGGCATGGTGTACGCGGTTAAAAAGTTTAGACACTATTTGCTTGCAAATAAGTTTAAATTTTTTACTGATCACCAAGCTCTACTGTACCTGGTAAACAAGCCATGTAATACATCCAGATTAGTAAGATGGTTTCTCTTACTAATGGAATATGACTTTGAGGTAGTAGTGAGGAAAGGCAGGACCCATTTGAGAGCAGACCATCTCTCTAGGCTCACATCTAGAGAGGCCCCACAAGGAGTGCCAGATGACTTACCTGATGCTTACTTGTTTAATTTGGAAGGTGTACCTCAGTGGGCTAAGCCATTAGTGCCATTATTGACATATGGGCCTAACCACCCAATAATAAACACACAAGATAGGGAGATAGTAAAAGCCCAGAAGTATCATATCATGGCAGGAAGTGTGTACAAACATACGAAGCAAGGAGTATTGGCCTGTTGTGTGGAAGAGGACGAGTACGCTAAGTGGTTGCAATTAGCACATGTAGGTGCATTAGAGCAACACTACTCAAAACATCGAACCCTACAGACCCTGAGGAGACTAGGAGTGCACTGCCCAACTATGGAAGCAGATGTTCATAGGATGCGCAAGGAATGCCCAATTTGCCGCACTAAGCCAACAGTGGAACATGCCACCCTTTATCGCGTGTCTCTAGTGCCAGATTGGAGCGAGCCATTAGTGGACTTTTTGAGGTCGAAAACATTCCCTCAAGAAATGACTCTGGTGAGACAAAGGAGCTTAGAACAAGAGGCACTAGACTATGCTCTCATTGGAGATAATCTATACAGACGAGGAAAAGATGGGTATCTTAGATTGTGTGTCCACGAGAGCGAATATCTGAAGAATATCTAAACTGGTGAATAACAAACGCTCTGATTGGGACAAACAGCTACACCACGTTGTTTGGGCATACCGAGTGGCCTATAAAACGGTACTCCAAGCCACACCCTTTCAAATGGTGTTTGGCCAGAATGCGGTGCTACCATTGGATTTTTTGATACCTACATTACGAGTAGCACAAGAGCATGACTGGACTGGCCATGAACTATCCTCTAGAATCTTTGATCTTGAATGTTTATGTGAGACATGATTGAGAACTGCAGCAGGAATCTATGCAGCCAAGAAGAGGTAGAAGGCGTATTTTGATACACATGTGAAGGATAAAGGATTGAAAGCAGGAGACCTAGTCCTAGTCTACACACTGAAGCAGCATGCACGAAAATTAGAGAAAAGAGGCTATGGACCAATGATTATCAATAGGATCTCCACAAGTGGAGCAGTACAACTAGCCACCTTAGAGGGTGATGTACTACCAAGTTACATAAGCGGATGTAGAGTCAAGCTATATCAAGAACCCTTAACTGAAGAAATGCTCAATCGACTTAATACTGCAAAGAGACGTAAGGAAGAGGAAAAGCGAATTCGTGAAGAAGCACAGGCCGAAGCTTTAGAACACATTCGATGAATGAAACTGCAAAGACAAGGTAGAGATCAGGCCATGACTGACAATCATGAAGCTCATGGTTATCACATTGCCATGTGTGAGGCTTCAGGTAAGTGGACCCGTAAGATAGTTGATCGACGACCTTTTGTGACCCTAGAAGTAGGACAAGGAGAGAGTCCAAGGATCGTGAGAGCTTTAATTGATTCAGGAGCGACCACTAGTGCAGTTCGGCTTTCGTATTGCCAACAGTTGCAATTGGAGGTAAAACCCCTAGAAGCATATCTGATAGGATTAGCAGGTGTTGAAACCTCTTGCATGGGAGAGGTGGAACTTCCCCTCTACATTCAAGAGGTCCTCATGCCAGCAAAAGCACTAGTATGTGAGGATGAGGATCTTACCGAACCTCTCATCCTGGGCCAAGACTGGATCTATGATCACGCAATCAACCTCAACCTAAGAAGTGGACTTCTTCAGGCTTGGGTAGGCCAAAGCCGCCTTATGATTGAATTAGAAAAACCAACACTCAAACTAGTAGAAAAGGCACCAACCCTTAGTCCCCCCAGGAACCCACATGAACATAACAATGTTGTACTTGTCCAAAGTTCTATGGTGCAGAGGATTGTCAATCTTACCGAAGGTACAGAAGTCAATGAGGAGTTCCCAGCTGTTCCAAAGAAGGTTCCAAACATGCAGACCGAACATCACACGACATGAAGGAGGCGGATGACCAAGCAGCAAGAGCACCAACCAGTGCAACACGGAGTACCTCGTGGTGCAAAGCAGATCTGGATGCGCAAGGATGGAAAACCCACAGCTCTAGTAACAGGTTCTCAAGGAGGCACAAAACAAGCCACACCATCAAGGTCAAAAGTGAAGGAGTACCCTAGGTAACCTCCTAGGCATACCACGTCTATTTGGGTCCCTAAGCGGTCAATGAAGACTAGCCCCAATGCTAGACAGATATGGGTGCCCAAGGCCTGTTTACGAGCCCAAATAGCTCCAACTCTAGTCACTAGCATAATTCAACACCCACAAGTCCTCTCGACAAACAACTCAGGAACTCTACCTAAATCCCACACTAACCCACACTCAGTCAAACCGAGTAATGTCTGGAAATGGGTACCCAAAAGGTCCCAAATTCATCACAATCTAGTTCATAAATCTTTACCTGTCATTAGCTCTAAGAGCTACGAATCATCTATCAAAGTTTGGAGACTTAAACCCTGTATCAAACCCCCTGACCCAATTTTGTAAATCCATCCACTCTGATATAGGTGCATTCTGAGTCCATTGCATAACCAAAGTATGCATCTAGGATGACACTAACCTCTAATCATCACTCACATCTATCACAAACACTTCACCTCTAACCACTAACCATGGATTGTCATGTTAGTATTGTGGAGGGAACACCACTACATCCTGTTTCCTATGCAACACTAATGTGCCTTTCTTCTTCTAGCAGATAAGCATCAGAAGTGTCATGACAGCAGTAGCAGAAACAAGCTCCCAAGCGGGCACTAGTACTCAAAGCAATTGGGATACCATGCCTGTGGAAGCTCCACTGACAGCAAGGCCTGAAGAGCTTTTGAATGTGAGAAGAATTCCCATCTCAGATCCACCAAGTGGCCTAACAGAAAGAGTTAAGGGGCATTCTCACTGGTTCAATGAGATGCCAGGAGATTTGGGAGATGTGGACCACATCTAGGAGTCCAAGTTGGAATTCGGTGGAGTATGGTTGGACATTTCAATTCTTCTCAAGAGAATTTGAAACATTACAGAATGCAGCTCCTCTTCAGGATATTTGGCAGAAAGCGGGATTGCAAGATTACTTTAGTGTAGCTTTGCCTAGACCTGATTTTCTTAGGTGCTTGTCACTCTAGCACAATGGTGAGTACCAACGTGAGGAGATACACCTCATAAATGTTAATCCGTGGAGATGTGAGGACCGGTATGAAGACCGCAAGCAAGTGATGGCACAAGTGCGTGAGTGAAAGCACACAAGCATGCACACACATACAGACACACGCGCACAAGGTAAGAGCAAAGAATGGAACAATGGAAAGCTTCGATTATCAAAGAGCTCTCTTACAAAACTGAAATCTACAACAAGCTATCCCCAAAAATGAGCTCTCCAGCCCTTTTTATAGTTTTTGAGTGGTTTTGGCCCTGTCCAGACCTAGTGTCCGGCCTAGTTAAAAATTATGTTCTAGGGCTTATTTGGGGGCTCAAACGGAATCTAAAAATTATGAAAATTGGTAGTATGATACATCTAATACTCCTCAAGCTCAAGGACTCCTTGACTTGAACAAAATGGAGCTGTAAAAATAGAAAATGGTATTTACAATGATATTTAGTGATAAAAATCACTATTTTTATAGGGATTTCTTCTGAAAATTTGACATGTGAATCTTGGAGCTCCCTACTTGCTCCTTCTTCTCGTGTGTTCACTTCCTTGATGCGCTTCCATGCTTTGTCCTTGATCTTGAGCTGCAACACTCTCCCCCCTCTTGAGTCTGTCGTCCCTGACAGACCCTTGTTGTAGTGGTTGTTCCATGTAGTACATTGAAAGGTAGTGCCCTTCATGTGTCAACAGCACCGGTCCATCGTTCCAATGCAGCTTGGTCATTTGTCTGGTTCTTCACTTTGTCATTGTTGTCTTTGCATGGACTTCTTCCTTGTATTCCAGTTTGCTACTGTCTTTGTGAGCTGTCAAAAATTGTGAGCTACTCAAAAGGGGTTATCACTGTGGATTATGAGTAACTCTCATGGTGCATTGCTTCTACGCTTGTTGTTGTCACCGTGATGTCCGCTGGTTCGTCCAAAGATGGGGTTCTGTGTTTTCATGCCCAGTACTTGTAACCCAGAAATGATGATGGGCAAGTGCTTTAGTGCGTGGGTTGAACAAATATGTGCCTTGTGCAAGGCCTTGTAATGTGGCCCTACATATGCATACTTGGAAAATGCATGGCAAGAAGTATGGTGCAAGAGATTGGGTCTTGAGCTAAGTGCTCAAGGGTATGCTGACGAAGAGGTTTCCTAATCGATCATGGTTATAGTGTTGTTGAAGCATACACGTCTTACCATGGTGAAGGGTCCGTTGATCTTCATCTCTTCGTGTTGTATTCCATCATGGTGTTTGACCATCGGCTTGTCCATTTGTTGATGGATGTCCTTGCTGAAAGTTTGCTGATAAGCATTTTCAAGCACAGTCCTCTTCTTTGCCCTTTTTTTTTTTTTTTTTTTTACACACAATGGCATCAAACAAGAAGAAAGAGGTTAGTATCAATAATATATTTTGCATGTGAAAATTGGGTCTCCTGTGCCTGGGATTTCTCATTTGTGTCTATGCACGGCCATGTAAGGTGGCCCTATATTGATGCATACTTTGGAAATGCATGACCTGAATGGTGCAAACGACTGGGTTATGCCAAAGGCACATGGTTGGTGCTGGTTGAGGCTTTTGATGTTACTTGCATACTTGATGAATTCTTTGATTGGAGGTGTCTATTGGATCTCGAAATGATGTAATCCTCCGGATTGGAACCCATTTTGGAATAGGGTTGGGTACTGTAGAGATCACCTCAGGCCACTTCATCTTTGTATGCTTTCCAAACTTGGGTATCCCGTGTGGTTGGCCTTTCGGTTCTAGGGACGTTGTTGGTGCTTTTGGCTTCCAAACCCATATCCTTGATGATTGCCTGCTTACTTTTGCAGAAGGGTTGGGTTTATCTTCGTGTGTTCTTTGTGTTTTGTTCTTCCCCTTTGCTTTCCTTGGCTTCTTTGTTGAGACCTTTTGCATGGTGGGGAGCATAGGCCGTTGTGTATGTAAGAGCTTCTTGGGTACCCACATCTGTAATCGTCCGTGTTGAGCTGTAGTTAATTTTTTAGGCACCCAAATTTGTACATGATTGTGGTCAGCCTTCTTTGATAGCTTCGGTACCCAAATTTGTTGGATTCTTCGTGCTTGAGCCTGTCGTAGGTGCTTGGTCCTCTTTTTTTCATGTTCGATCTGGTTGGGTGGGAATCTTTGAGGCAACATCGATGGTTGCACTCCTTTCTTTACCCAGATCTGCTTCATGCCCATAACTTCTTTCTTCTTGAATTCTGTCTGTCGAGTTGATATAGCAGATGTCATTTTTGCTTGCCTCCTTGGTTGGGTTACACTTGCATTAGCATGTGAAGAAGAAGGGAGGTGTGCTGGCCTTTGAGCTTTGGCTTTCATGATTGAGTCCTTGTGCGTCATAGGATCGGTGACACACACAAAATTTTCTTTATGAAGATTAGTTTCAGGAGAACGAAGAGAATGTGTGACCTTTGGATTTGTGAGCATGCACTTTCCTAATTCTAATGTAATGCATTGTTCATGGACCCAAACTTGAAGAAGTTGACTTCTTAGGTTCAAGTTGACTGCATGGTCATAGATCCAATCTTGACCTAGGACAAGTGGCTCTGTAAGGTCCGCATCATGACACACTAGCATTTTGACTTGTATTGGAACATCTTGAAGGTAGATGGGAAGTTCCACCTCGCCTAAACAAGGGGTTTCCACACCTCCCAATCCTATGAGATAGGCTTCTATGGGCTTGATGTCCAATTGCAGGTCTTGGCAGTATGAAAGTCTAACTGCACTAGTTGCTGCACCTGAGTCAATTAATGCTCTCACAGTCTTTGCATTCTTCCCTTGCCCTACCGCTATGGTCACAAATGGACGTCGATCAATTATTTGAGAAGCAGTTAGGTCCGATTTTTGGCACATGTCCATGTGATATTTTGGAGCTTTTGTGTTGATCTCTAGGCCTAATCGTCGTAACTTATTTCTTCTGATGCGCTCTCTCGCCTCTGCTTGTGCTTCTTCTCTAACCCTTAACTCCTCTTCTTTTCGCTTCTTAGCAGTGTTGAGTCTCATTAGCATTTCCTCTATAAGAGGTTCTTGATATAGCTTGACTCGACAACCACTGATATAGTTTGGTAAGACATCGCCTTCTAGTGTGGTCAATTGAACTGCACCGCTAGTGGAAATTCTATTAATGATCATGGGTCCATATCCTCTTTTTTCCAATTTACGGGCATGTTGCTTTAGTGTATAAACCAACACTAGGTCTCCCTCTTTCAAGCCTTTATCCTTGATATGTGCATCAAAGTATGCTTTTTGCCTTTTCTTTGCAGCATAGATGCCTGCCGCTGCTCGTAGCCTTGTCTCACCTAAGCGTTCTAAATCAAAGATCCTCGAGGATAACTCATGTCCGTTCCAATCATGCTCTTGTGCTACTTTTAAAGTTGGGATTAGGAAATCCAATGGTAGCACAACATTTTGTCCGAAGACCATCTGAAATGGGGTGGCATTGAGTACCGTTTTATAAGCAACTCGGTAGGCCCAAACAGCATGATGAAGTTGTTTGTCCCAATCAGAGCGTTTGTTATTTACGAGTTTTGTCAATACGTTACATAGGATCTTATTCGTGCTCTCAGCTTGTCCGTTAGCTTGTGGATGATAGGGGGCAGACTTCTTATGTATCGCCAAGAACTCTTGCAGGAGATTTTCAATGACATCATTCAAGAAGTGTGTGCCTCTATCACTTACTAACTCTATTGGTAATCCGTATCTAGTGAACACATTCTCAAATAAGAACTTAGCTGTAGTTTGAGCATCGTTCTTTGTTGTGGCTTTGACTTCTACCCACTTTGTGAGATAATCCGTGGCTACAATAATGTACTCGGCATGGGAGTTTCTGGCTGGGGGGTTAATAGGACCTACAAAGTCTATGCCCCACTTCGAAAATGCACGTCCTCCCATCATTGGTCTCAAAGGCATCTCATCTTTTCTAATCGGATATTGTGTACGTTGGCATGTGTCACATTTCTTCACATAGGTATGTGCATCCATATGAAGAGTGGGCCACCAAAGTCCTGAGAATAGAATAGTCTTAATTACCCGATCAGGACCAAAATGTCCACCTGCCACACTGCTATGTGCAGTTTCTAAGACTCTCAAATAATCTGATTCATGAACGCACAATCTTAAATAGCCATCTTTGCCTCTTCGGTATAGGTTATCACCTACTAAGGCATAGTCTTTAGCCTCCTGCTCCATACTTCGTTTTCTTGCTAGACTTGCCTCCTTGGGGGATGTTCCCGATCTCATGAATTCTACCAATGGAGCACTCCAGTCAGGAATTAACGACACGTGATAAAGGGTAGCATGCTCCACTGGGGTTCGCTCTTTGCACAGTGGACAATTCTTTATCCACTCATGAATTTCTTTATCCATACTAGGCCAATACACTCCTAAACGTTTTAGATTTTGCAGTGTTCGTTGTTTAGAATAGTGATTCCCTAGAAATCCTTCATGGGCTTGTTGCAACCAACTACTATGCTCATCATCCTCGACACAACAAGCTAGAACACCTTCCGTGTCTTGTTTATACATGCTTCCTGCCAATATTTGATAACTTTGTGACCGCACAATTTCATCCCTGTCCGTCTTCACCTTTTTATTTGCGGGTCCAAAGGTTAGGACTGGTACCAACTTATTTGCCCATTTAGGAACAACTTCTAGATTGAACAGATAAGCATCGGGCAATTCATCCGACACTCCTTGCCGTGGCTCTCCTGAAGTGATGCGAGAAAGGTGATCCGCTCTGAGGTGGGTGTTACCTTGCCTAACAACCACTTCAAAGTCATATTCCATTAGTAAGAGGAACCATCTTACTAAGCGTCCAGTATTGCAAGGTTTATTGACCAAGTATAATAAGGCTTGATGATCGGTGAAGAACTTAAACTTGTTGGCCAATAAATAGTGTCTAAATTTCTTTACAGCATATACCATGCCTAAGCCTTCTCTTTCGGTTGTGGTGTAGTTTCGTTCAGCAACATTCAATTGCCTGCTAGCATATGCTATAGGCAAATCTAAATTCCCTTCACCAGTTGGTTGTGATAGCACACATCCTATTGCATAATTGGATGCATCCACATGTACGTGGAATGGCTTATTCCAATCAGGAGTCGTCAGTATTGGTGCTGTGCACAAGTGTCTCTTCAACTCATTGAAGGACTTCTCACATTCATCGTTCCACTCAAAATTTGTCAACAAGGCATAAAGAGGTTTAGCTATGATTGCATACATGTGAATGAACCTACGGTAATATCCACAATGGCCCATAAAGGCTTGTACCTCTTTAACATTCCTTGGCCTTGGTAGCTCCGCTATGGCTTTTACTTTGTCCTCATCTGTTGATATTCCGTTCTTAGAAACAATATGACCTAAGATTTTACCTTGACATACCATGAACACACACTTTTCTGGGTTCAGACACACTCGGTATTGTCTACACTTATTGAAGATTTGTCTGAGCTCAGGAATATGACATCTCCTTTCTTGGGAATGAGCACATAAATCGTCCACATATACTTCTAAGCTTTTTCGCAAGAACTCTTTGAAGACATGACACATGAGCCTTTGGAAGGTTGCAGGTGCATTAGTCAGCCCAAATGGCATCACACGAAATGCAAAGATTCCCCACTCTGTGGCAAAGGCCGTTTTGTGTTGATCTTCTGTGGCAATGGCTACTTGGTTGTAACCTGAAAATCCATCAAGGAAGCTATAAACTTCCTTGCTTGCAACACGCTCCAATAAATGATCAGTGATTGGAAGTGGGTAGCTATCTCTAATCGTAGCGGCGTTAACTTTTTTAAGGTTAATACACACACGTAACTTTCCATTCTTCTTGGGCACCACTACAACGGGGGACACCCATTCAGTATGCTCAATTTCATAGATGAATCCAGCTTCAATCAATCTATCGATTTCTTCTTTTATTTTGGCTGCATAGGTGTCGTTATATGTGTAGGGCTTCTGTTTGGTGGGCTTGGCATCTGCTATCATGGGGATCGTATGAGAACAAACCTTCGGATCTACTCCCTTCAAGTCTCTATAGTGCCAGGCAAACACATCCCTATATTCCCTTAACAAAGCTACCAACTCTGCTTCCTCTTCTTTCCTTAGGTCGTCTCCTATGTATGTACATCTCTCTTCATTTTCTTCAATGGTGACTACAACTTTTTTGGTCTTTTCTTTGTTATCATATGCTTCTCCTGTCGTGGCCTCTCTCTTAGGCATTCGTACCAAAATTTTTTGGTCTTCCACTTCATATTTCTTGAAATTTTCTGGTACTTCAAATAATTGCTCCTCCTCTCCTTGTTTAACTACTTTTCTTTTCTTTTTCGTTTGACTACCTTCACTCCCATCCTTTGAATTTACCGTTTTGATGCTTGTAAGAGGTTCTTCTTCTTTTTGCGTAAATACTCCTATGTCTTCAAGATAGTGCTCCTCTGAATTAAAGCAGCTATCCATCACAATGGACTCTAGATCATCATCGTCCTCTTCTTTTTCTATGAAGTCACTAGGGTCACATTCTTCTAGCAAGGGCTGACACATGAACACTGAAATATCATATCCCTCCTCATCACAATGAGGTGTCCATTGTTCTTCATTGACAGCAATGTCCATGGTGGCTAGGATTTCTACCCAACCATGAGGCTCAAATTCCTCATCTGGAAATATCATTGGCGTATAGGCTGGGTCTCTAACTGTTCTATCTCCTTGAGAAGTTCCTTTTTCTGTGGCCTTTAAGCGTTTTTCCTCTTCCTTTGCGACCTTGCACATCCACAAATGAGTATCCTCATGCATCCAAGATGTATCAGATGAACTTTTAGAATGCAGAGAGACTGAATCTTCTTGCTCCTTGTGGATAGGATTCCACTGTAGGGGTGGAACATCTCTGAAGGTGTAATCCTTCAAATTTACCTTGGTCGTGACCCCTAAGTGTTGCAAGTATAAGGAATTGGTTCCCCAATCCTGTACCACTTGCAGTTGTCGTAGGAAGGGCCTTCCTAGGATCATCTCGTAGACATTATTTTTTTCAAAGTTACATATAGCAAATGTGTGCTCAAACTCTACTCCACAGGTGGTTAGAGTTATCCCTTCGAGCAATCCTAGAGGTCTTTCCACATGGCCATCAGCCATCTGAAGCTTCATTCTAGTTGGTTTTAATGTGGGCTTGCCCCATCGCTTCCACAGGGAGGTGGTTGCAATAGTAGCACCAGCACCTGAATCTATGATTGCTTTGGTTGTGTAACCTTGGTAGGTGATTGGAAGATAAGTATTACCTTCTTCACCTTCACACATGTCCCCTATTTTATCAAGAGGTATCTCTGGAACTTTCTCTTTAGAGTCTACTTTTGGCATTTTGGAATCAAGTTCGGGAACTTGATCCTTCACATGATTCCATAGCTCGGGTTTTGCTTTGAGCAGCTCCTCTACCGTGAGATGACACTGAACTTTAGTGTTCTTCACGACGTCAGTGTTTCTTGGAATCACCGAGTCTTCATTTCTTACCACTATTGTGGGAGCTCTAATCTGGACAGATTCAGTTTCCCATGGGTCTGTGAACTGTGGCAACTCTTGTAAACAATTAGATTCAAAATCTAACTGTTCATCTTCTTGTTGCACTGTTCCTTCTCCACAAGTAGATGGAATGTCTTGTGGAAACTGATCATGAAGGTCATCAATCTCAAGGATAGGAGGAGGATTATCCTTCTCCTTGGCCCATTTCTCTTCTTGTATTTCCCGCAAGAACGTTTGAGAGTGTTGTTGAATTGAAAGAGGCTCTCTCTCATCTATGGAGTCAGGAACATAGACTTTCTTTGGTGATGAGCTTTCTCTTTCAATAGTTAGTTGAGCCTGTGGAGGTAACGAAACTTGTGGCTTGTTTACCAACTGCTCTAATCTATCTAGTAAGCCCTGGAAGTGCAAACCCGGTGTAATAGCATTCGTCTGATTGAATGATTGATTGGCCTCGAACATAGCTTGAGCTAGTTCCACCATTTTAATGCACATTTTTGTCCGTTCTATCTCTAAATCTGCTCTAGGGTAGCTCTTATCTAGGTTTGCAGGTGTTGGCCCTTCTTGAAGTCGAGCCTGGTATGCTTTGAACATCATGTCCAAGTGTTCTGGGGTTGGATCTGCAAGAACAGACCCCGGTTGTGGTGGTTCATTTACCGTGGTTGATGAGTGGGGATGAGGTGATGTGGATGGAGTTTGGACTTGTGAGGGGCTTTGAGAGGCAATATCTTCTATTTTTGTTTTTGCATCTTTCAGGCTTTCTTCTAGATCGGATAACTTTTTGGTCCACTTACGATTGGCCTTCTCTCTAGTATCCTTCCATGTTCTTGTTCTTCTCTTACTAGGCTCTCCTGATTCACTTGGCTCTGATTGCTCAGCTGGTTTATTTTGCTGTAAGGCTTGTGCCCTAGTAACTGCGTGTATAGGAGCCACATTATCGCTACTCGAACTTGAATCCCTTGCTAGGCCAACAACATTAATGGGTGTAACCTTTGTTACACTAGCGGGATGTCCGGGACAATCTCTCAAAAGTTGTTCTTTGCCACACTCTAGACAGACAACTTGTATCGTGATGTTCTGCCCTTGTGTCGGAGCTAGTGTGTGGGGTGGTTTTTGTCTTGGCATAGATTGAGGTTGGCTATTTCCTTCATGTTCATATGGTCTAGTTGCTTCTCGTGGTTCTGGACATGGGCTATACCTAGGAACTTCTCTTCCTAGTTCTGTAGGAGGGTACCTGTATGGTCTATAGTGGGGTGGTACAAATGGTCGTGGCTGTCTATTCATTAGATAGTTTTCATTGTTGTAGTTGGGGTACTTTGGCTCACTATAAGAGTACATGTTAGGCACTTGAGTTGATCGTCTATCGTACGGGTAAGGTTGTGATAATCCTAATGCTTCTTGGTTGCAGACATGAGATGGATGATCCCCACCGCAAAGTGTGCAACTTCCTAACATTGGCATTCTCAAGGGGGAGTTCTGGTAGTTCCTTTGTCCTTGTACTCCTAATTTCTTGGCCACCAACTCTGTCACTTCCTCCACATAACTCAAACTAGAAGTTTCCTTGCTCCTTGTCTCCTCTGATTTGATAGGATCCTGTGTGATTTTGAGATCCTCAGCTAAGTTGTCTTCCAAATCTATGCACTCGTGAAGACACTGACTTAGGGTTTGCAGTCGTTTTACGTATACTAAGACTCTCAATGTTCCATTGGTTAGACCTTCTAAAAATAGAGATATCATTTTTTGCTGAGAAGGTCTCTCTGTCACAGGGCATCGGGTTACGTATTGCTTAAACCTTCGTGCTGCATTTTTTACTGTCTCATTGGGAGCTTGTTTGAAACTATGTAGTAAGGACGACGAATTGTGCTTGATCCCGCGCTTCGTGAATTCCCAAATAAGTTCTTGGAAGAATTGTTCAATATGTTCAAAGCAATTAGGATCCAGAGATTGAAACCAAGTTAAGGCTATTCCCGTAAGTGTTAGCCCAAAGGATTCATATTGCATGAAAAAGTCATCCACTTGTTCTGCTCGCAACACCTGCTTGAATTCTGCAATGTGGTCATAGGGTTCTCCTGTGCCATCGTAACGATTTCTCATACATTTGGCCAATTGGATTGGTCTCAGTCTTCTGTCGGGTTCTGGGGATCGAGTTATGATGGGGACACCTTGGGGAGGTTCTGCCCTAAAGGTAGGTCTATTCATATTTCCCATCCTCAGACTAGAGTGGCCGTGGGGGTTGATTCTTGGCATGTTGAATTGTTCATGTAGTCTATCGGGTATGCTACCTTGGCTCATTTGTCCTAAGGTCGCATTTTCTGTTCTTTGTTGGGTTTCGAATGGGTTTTGCGAGGTAGTTTCCTGATCTCGAGCTAACTCTCCTCTTTCATTAATCTGATTAGGACTTTCAGTTACTACATATATCTGGCCCATCTTGTCCATGTAGACTCCGTCTTCATACTTGACAGCTGGTCTTGGAACTATTTCTAATTCGGTGGTGTTTATCATTCTTGCTGCTGTCCTCTGTAGACCATCAAGGTAGATGGGTATTCCTTGCAAGTTAGTGGATATATATTGAAGAGACATTCGATATTCGCCTTCCACTCTAGACATAAAACCTTCCCTAGGTGCGGAACTATGCATGTCTTCAGAAACCAAGAGCCTCTCCCAGTTAAGTGACATTTTTGACTCACTTGTCTATGAACTCAGCACGTAGAGTTAACCCCTGAGTTGGGAGTCCCTTACTTGATTGTGTGGTTGATCTTAGTTTCAAGTGAGATGGTACTTTATCTATCTCTTCCTAGGTATCATCTTGAGCTTAGGTTCATAAGCCTTGTTTACCGGTTCACAATTGTCCTTTGAATTGCTCAAAATCTTGTGGAACTCCTTGCTTCCTAGACCAACCTGAGGGTCAACTTAAAAATACCCTATCTAATAATCCTGGTATTAAAAAGTTATGCCAGTTCAGGGTTTTGGGGTTTAAAACAGGGAAACAGGGTCTCTCAGGAAATGCTCCAAATCAGGCGATACACGACATTCGTAGGACACGATACTTGATACTTGAGGAACTCGATACACGATACTTGGTATGTATCGCGATACTTGAAGTAGGCGATACACGATCTTCAACACGTATCGTGAGCAAACTCCACGATACACGATCTTTGATAGGTATCGCGATCGCTGTATAACGATACACGATACTTGCCTTGTGACGATACACGATAGTTGAGAAATATCGCGATACTTGATATCCACGATACTCGGGCAAAACGATACTTAGCTCAAGACGATACTCGATACTTGGCAGAAAACGATACACGATCTCTGACTTAAGCGATACCCGATCTTCGACCGAAACGATACCGATCTCTCATGCAAACGATACACTACCTATGAACCAAACAATACACGATCGCTGGTGAATATCGTGATCTTTGATTGAAACGATCTTTGGCACCAACGATATTCGATACTTGGCTCAGAACGATCGACGATACCTGAATCAAAACGATACGCGATCTTTGGTAAGTATCGCGATCTCTGAGAAGCGATACACGATCTACGAACCAAACGATACACGATCTTTGATCCAGACGATACACGATCTTTGATCCAGACGATACACGATCTACGAACCAAACGATACACGATCGCTGGTGAATATCGCGATCTCTGATCAAAATGATCTCTGGACCAAACGATACCGAAAGGAGGGAAATATCGTGATACTCGACCATAGGAGTAAAACGATACTTGCTAAGTATCGCGATACTCGACCGCGGGAGCAAAACGATACTTGACCCTTAGACAAGTTTTGGGAAAGATTTTTTCTAAGTTCTGGTTGTACACATGCTCTACTCTTTCCTCTCTCCTCTCCTCACTCTCTGTATCACCCCAAATCACTCCTTTTCACCTCTGTCAGTACCAAACGATACCTGACGCAGATCGTTTCCCTTTCCAAACTTAATTTACTGAGAAATTATAGATTAATTGGGTGTTTGCTCACCTTGACAGCCTCTCTAACTTCTTAGTCACTTCCCCTTGCTCTATGTAACCCCAGTTTGCCTGAATTCTCACTCACGATCTCTGGCGCAGCTTCCGCAATACTTGGTGCAGGTTCGTCTTGTCCGGGACTATTCACTCAGATTTTTTGTTATTTTAGGTACTACTTCTTCAGCGCCTCTGTTCTGCACCCTCTCTAAGCTTCTTGCTCATAACCACAAGTAAAAACAAGGTGAATGTATTCTAAAAAATGGAAAAAACTGAGGAGATGAAGGTGGGTGGATATGGTGATGATGATGAAGATGAAGAAGAAGGAAAATTCAAAAACTGAACTGAAAATGATGATTTTTTTACCTTCCAACGTCGCTACTCTACGTCTTACCGTCACACGCTCGTCCTCCAAGCTCTCTCCCCGGCAACGGCGCCAAATTTGGTGTCACTCTAGCACAATGGTGAGTACCAACGTGAGGAGATACACCTCATAAATGTCAATCCGTGGAGATGTGAGGACCGGTATGAAGACCGCAAGCAAGTGATGGCACAAGTGCGTGAGTGAAAGCACACAAGCATGCACACACATACAGACACACGCGCACAAGGTAAGCGCAAAGAGTGGAACAATGGAAAGCTTCGATTATCAAAGAGCTCTCTTACAAAACTGAAATCTACAACAAGCTACCCCCAAAAATGAGCTCTCCAGCCCTTTTTATAGTTTTTGAGTGGTTTTGGCCCTGTCCAGACCTAGTGTCCGGCCTAGTTAAAAATTATGTTATAGGGCTTATTTGGGGGCTCAAACGGAATCTAAAAATTATGAAAATTGGTAGTATGATACATCTAATACTCCTCAAGCTCAAGGACTCCTTGACTTGAACAAAATGGAGCTGTAAAAATAGAAAATGGTATTTACAATGATATTTAGTGATAAAAATCACTATTTTTATAGGGATTTCTTCTGAAAATTTGACATGTGAATCTTGGAGCTCCCTACTTGCTCCTTCTTCTCGTATGTTCACTTACTTGATGCGCTTCCATGCTTTGTCCTTGATCTTGAGCTACAACAATGCTACTACTTGATTGCCACACTGAAGCCGACAGGAGATAAAGATCATTCATGCACATTCTTGGTGCCCTCTCTATCGAACCAGGAGGAAATGAAGAAGTTTGAGTTGAATATTACTTTAATCAGGGAAGCCCTTCAGATGTATGGCACCCATGTACCTTCTGATCGAGATCCTTTGATACCGGAGTCTATGAAGAACAATAAAATCAAGAAGTTGAAAGAAATGTGTGCCCTCACCCCCAACATCGCCATACCACTGCGAATGTGCCTTCAACACTTCGCATTCCCGGCACAAGATCGGTTCACCCAGCCTCATAAGAAGATATGGTATGGGTTATACCTAGTAGAGACTGGGAGCTTACCAATTAAAATGCCAAAGTGGATCCTGGACCAGTTATATGAAGCAGGCAAACGAGGCGTGAGGAAACCTACCTTGAATGGTTGTTGTGCAATCACAAGAATTATCTACAGATGCCTTGCCTATGGTGTGCCGGTTGCAAGGGCCCTTAAGTACTCACAACTGGAATTCTTCAAGGGGCGGAGGTCAGGGGTTCAACCCGCGAAAAGAATGCATGGATCACTTTCACAGGTTCTAATTCCTCGTGAGACCACCACAGAAGCTTCCCTCAGAGAAGAAGAACAAGCAGCCCCAATCACGATACATCTTCAGAGACCACAATCAGAGGGTGTGGTCCAACCCACTCCTTCAGCCCCTCCACTACCCTCGGATGTTGAGCTTGCAGCCATGGCTCCATTAGGAGAGGATACCTCCCTTGACTTTGAGAGATTTTTGCAAACTGCACACTTGTCCGAGAATGAATTCTTCTCAGACACCGACGGCCCTGGATCATCACCACAGAGAGGGCAACCACATGATGAGGCAAGAAGAGAACATTGGGAAGATGAGGCACCACACACTCAGGTAGGGGGTACACATGAACAAGAGGAGATGCAGAGAAATGAACCAGAGGAAAGTGAAGAAGAGGCCCTTGCCTACACTGCACAACTCAAACGACTCTACAAAATGATTAAGCAAGTGCAGAAAAGGCATACGTTGGCAAAAACGGCAAATAGAGCACTAGTGAATCAGATGCTGCAAGTAGAGAATGTAGACCCGCAGTTTGTAGAATCATTGAATCTTCTGGCTGAAACCTGTGGAATAGTGGAAGCCATGAGGACCATGGTATATCGCAATACTCCTCAATATGACCAACGAAGAATTGATACGCGACCATGACGGGGAAAAATGATTCAGATGGAAGTCTCAACCTCACTTCCTACCACTATTGAAGAAGATGTTCACATGGCCAGCCCAACCAACCTCGATGAACTAGACGTACATGTACAGGTACCATCTCCACTCTCACCGCCCATCCAGCCCACCGAACCCCTTACCACTCACCTACCTGACCAACCCACATTCATCCCCAGTGAATCCTTGCTACACACCACCATTCCTCCATCTTTTCCTTTACTTACATCCACCACTTCCAACCCATTTTCTGAATCCCATATAGATCATCCCGTATCCCCTCCAACTGTAATGGGTCACCCGTCATCTCTTCCATCTCTTGGATATCCACATCTTCCTACCCAACCCATACCACTCCCAATTCCTTTCCCAACTACCTTCCCTCTTTCCCAACCCCAACCCATTGGGCCCCTCCTAACCTCCTCCGGACCTACACCAACCACCTTACCGCCATTATTGGCAAACCTTGTAAATATATTTTAACAAATTGAAAATCATAATAGAAATTCCCTTGCCCCAATCACCTCCCCCACATTCACGGCCACCACTAACACTCCACCCACCATTCTCGTATTCACGATTCACAATTCACACACTCTCACGTCCGATCCTATGGACATTTCACCTTCCACGGGCCCACTCACCACCACCATCACCACTTGTAACACCAGGTACATCCCCACATACACCCACTGTAGGCACAACATCCACTTTTCCCTTTCCCCTTTCCCGACCCCTTGCATATCCCACCTCAAACCCTGCATCCACCTCATTTAGTCATGCACTAGACACCATGCTCGAAGCTGCCGCGTAGCTTAAACAGGAATACAGGTTATTGGAAGAAAACAATAAAGAGCTTTGCACTCTCTCGTCCCATCTCCAGGCACGTGTCAATGCTTTGGAGTTTAGTAACGCCACATTACAACAAGAAATTACAGCCCTCCAACAATCCAATGCAGACCTGGAAGCCAAGAGTACGGAGAAGGATAGGGCTATGGAAGAACAACTCAGAGATCAGTTGGCCCACAATGCTAGACTCCAAAGAAACATGGCGTTACTTCGTCGCCACTTAGCAGCTGCTAATGAAGAGAACCGAAGACTACAGCAACAAAACCAGGATAATTTAGAAGCATCCATTGAAAATACTCCAGGGGCACCCATCGACCCTGCCAAATTTCAATTCATCCCCTCAGAAAGCATACAACAAATATTGGAAACCTATGCCAACCTCTTAGAAGCACATGATCAGCTTTCCGACCAAGTAAAGGAACTACAGAGATCCCAAGTGCCTACCCCACACCCACGAGAACCTCAAGAGATGACCAATGCTGCAACCTCACCAGAGCCTGAATCATCAATGACCAATGAGGTACTGGAGCTACGACAGCAGGTGGCTGAATTAAAGATTAAGCTGTTACAATATGAACGACCCTCCTCTCCACCGGATCAACCAACCGAAGAGGAGACCATTGTCATTCCGGTGGAAGAAACATTTGAAGATAATTATGAGCCACAACCTCTTCTAGGAGGCAGAATCATTGAAGAGGGACAGGACACTTACGAAGAGCCCCCTTCGGCATGGATGAAACAGGTAGAAGAAATGGGGACAACTCATGAGGAACGTATCTCCACTCAGGTGCTGGCAATGAGGACCATTAAAGAAACCATACTTCAATAAGAGTATTTCAAACACCTGGCCTCTAGAAGATTGATAACTAGTTTAGAATTACAATATAAACCCTATTTTGTATTATTGGCCGACTACAATGCAGAAATCAAAAGAGTCACTAATAGGTACCCCACGTTCGCAACACAATTCGAACCAGAGGACATTCCAGAGGCAGCCAAAAAAGGGGCCATATTCCAACCCATCTGGAGGCAAAAGTTACTCGAAACCTATCCGGAAATGCTTAGAAC
Source organism: Ceratopteris richardii (assembly GCA_020310875.1). NCBI lineage: Eukaryota > Viridiplantae > Streptophyta > Polypodiopsida > Polypodiales > Pteridaceae > Ceratopteris > Ceratopteris richardii. The sequence continues at coordinate 82,111,395 of CM035408.1, read as the reverse complement.
ATGGGATCACGCTCCCATGCATTTGAAGTATAACCCTTGCTTCGGACCAGTACAAAGGAGACGATCATGGAAAGCATTTGCTATAAAGGTTCAGAACAACGCAAATTGCAAACAATGGTTGAATTACCCCTCGATCGCACCACCAACAGGCACACCTATAGTACCATATATGATCGCTACCATCATACATTGGATGCCACGCCTCCACCCCATGCCAGATATCGCTGCACAGATGATGCTCAAAATTTTGGACATGATGCAAGTGGTGCTAAAAACATTTGGAAATGTATGTAATATCCAGCCTCCAATCCCGGGCTTCATCAATGGTAACTATGACCTACTTTATGATATGAGCACAACCCCGAGCATACGAGTCGCTTATGCATGGCACGCAAGAATCAGATATCTCCCTGCCTGCTACAAGCAAACCTTTGATGATATGTTCACCACGGGGTTCTGGGAGTCACACTCCGAAGTGTTCGCGCCATGCCCAACTCATCTGCTACAATTATTCGCGTGTCAACAAACAATGCACTCAGAGCTCTACACTACACCACAACCTGACATGCCTGGAGCAGTCAATTGGGATGCCCTTCAGAGAGACCTGATCAGAGGACTACGGATCAAAGAACATGACTTGGCAACCGACATTCTCTAGAACTACATTGACCAAACTACGGAGCAAAGGTCTGTCAGAGACAACAGATGCTAGGGGGGGAGAGTGTTGGCATCGTATGGGAAGAAGCAAGTACGGGTATGCATGCAGATCTAGCACTAAGGTAAACCTTTAAAGTTTGTCCAAACCTTACATCATACCCTTGTAAATACCATTTCACATTTTTGTAGCTCCATTTTGTACAAGCTGAGGAGTCCTCAAGCTTGAGGAGCTTTAGAAGTAGTTGCCTACCAATTTTCATATTTTTTAGATCTCGTTTGAGCCCTCAAATAAGCCCTGGAACCTAATTTTTAACTAGGCCGGACACTAGGTCTGGACAAGGCCAAAGCTAGTCAAAAACTATAAATAGAGCTAGAGAGCTCATTTTTGGGGGTAGCTTCTTGTAGTTTTGAGCTTGTATGAGAACTTGGTTATAATAGAAGTGATTCCATTGTCTTACTCTCTTTGTTCTTGCCGTGTGTGCGCGTGTGTGTATGTGTGTGCATGTTTGTGCGCTTCTCACTCACACATTTGTGCCTTCACTTGCTCGAGGTCTTCATACCATCCTCATGTCTTCCCGGATTGACATTAAAGGAGGTGCTACTCATCACTGAGCTACAAAAGGTCACCCCTTCCAGTAGGCCATTCGCCACACCACCCTATCATAGTCTCAGAACAACATAGAAATCGGTGAGAAGACTCAAAATATTGATTTGAGCTCACATCCACCTCCGAATGCACTCGTTCGATGGCTATACAGACAGATTCATCCTTTTGCATCAAACATATACAAAAGTTTCAGTTCACCATTGTAGGCGCCTCCAAGTCCCCTACAAGCTTAGGAGAGCTCGATAGGGTGTTTCTGCTCAACTTTTTGAGATACAAACAATTTCCTACATCATGGCATTTGGCCAAGCACAATGGTTGAAAGAAATGACGTATTTGTCATGTGGGTGTTGAGGAAAATTTGGATGGTAGTAATAATCCATTGTGGGCATACATGATCTGCCATTCATTGGTAGCAAAAGGGCAAAGGAATATTGTGTATGGTGTTCAAAGACATCCGACTACACATCCAAATACACTTATTGAAGGAGATGCTGATGGTGTTGAAAATGATGATCTTTGATTTCCTCAACTTATTGTGGTTCACGTTGTACTTATAGAAGAGCAAGTTTGTTCCCTGGTTTATACAAGCAAGGGGCTCTACCTATCACGACATGTTCTTTGGCTGGAGAAGTTTTGGGACGGGATGAGGATTGGTAGAGTTGCACTATGGAAGGAAATCTCAGTCTCCATCATCATTGCCCTTTTGTCCTCAGCATCTCCAACCTGTTTCTCATGATGGATCCAATGGCCTCATGCCTTTTGTAGAGTAGTTTCCTGAGACTTTGAGGGATGCGTACGTAATAAGAGAAGTGCTCAAGAACATGGTGCCCATTATCCCTTATAATCTTCATCCTACAAATGAAAATGAGGTTAACCAATCTGGTGAGTATGCCAATCAATAGACACTTGAAACACAATGGATATGCGATCGTATATGATCAGAGCTATGAGTACTCTTGCCAACTATATCTGCACATGCTCTATACAACTTGAAACATTCGCCATTCTCATTGGATTGCTTGTTAGTGAAGGCGAAACCAATATCTTCATAGAGAGCAATAAGCAGTGAATGCAAATTAAAGAGGTAAGAGTAGGACTTCTTTTTCATTGCCATTCCCAATGTGACCTTCAGAGAAGCTTCTATCCACAACCTTGTAAACCATGAAAATATCGAGAGCCTAGTGTGGCGAGGAAGTTGCAAGAAGCTATCGTCCCCAAATATATAATGGACAATGACCAACAAGATGAAGAACCAATGGTGGATAGCATTGGCAATAGAAACATATCGAGATATGCAGAAACAACTCAAAGAGGATGTACTTGATCGTGAGGTAATCTGCAAGCTCTCCATAGTCACTACCATGGATTCACTATCATCATCTCTTCCCTCATATGTTCATATTTGGATATAGAGGCCCAAAAATACATCGAGGTGTGGAGGAGATCGAATTCTTACCGACTTCAAGTGGCGGAGATCAAATGAGGTGTATGATGACATGTCTCTAAGAAGGCATGGAGCTCAAAACGGAGCTCACAAGGATGATAAACATCCTGTTCCCACACCAGAATGGAGACCAACAAGCACACAAAGAAAGAGCAGGCAAACGAACCCCCATTAGCTATATATGGACATAGGGCACCTGAAAAACACCATGAAAACCCCAAATGAAGTAGGAGATGAAAGAAAAGTGCTCAAGAAAGAGAATGCACGGAATTCCAGTCAATCCTCTTCAAAAAGGTGAGAAACCCCTTTCCCACTTATCTTTCCTAAAAGTCGAAAGAGAAACCCCATTCCCACTTATCTTTCCTAAAAGTCTAAAGAATAGCTTTGTGTGCTCATAACGCATGCCCATCGAGCTCGAGAAAATGATACAAAATTGAAGGAGCTCGAGGACTCCTTGGCCATTGCGAACGTGGAGTGATTTTGGAGAGAATGGACTTTTCCATTGATAGATTTGTTTTCCAATGGTCGGACCATTGTGTGCATCCTTGATGGGCACCATGTTCATACCTCAAGAGTATGGAAGAGCATTGTGTGCATGTATCGTTGATGGAAAACATCCATCTAAGTAAGTGTTGTGTTATAGGTGCATAACAGATAAAGAAGGATCAAGGAGGGAGGTGCCTTCCAAACGCATCCCTTGATTCGTCACGGATGCACGCACCTCACCTCCACCATCATTCAAGCACCCAGCCGCAAGTCTAAGCACGTGACACTACACACGCAATGCAATCCCCTGCACCTCATCTCAACCATCATTCAAGCACCAAGCGCACATGGATGCATGCACCTCATCTCAACCATCGCTCAAGCACCAAGCGGAAGTCTCTAAGAAGGTGACACCACACATGCAACGCAATCCCGTGCACCTCATCTCAACCATCATCCAAGCACCAAGCGGAAGTCCCTAAGCACGTGACACCACACATGCAATGCAATCCCATGCACCTCCTCCCAACCATCATTCCACCACCAACCGCAAGTCTCTAAGTAGGTCACATGCTCCTCCTTCCTACGAAAGTTTCTGCCTATGGACTTATATCCATCGACGTACCCCTCATTCCATGGTGGAGAACAAGCCCACCCACACCCACGTGAGACGGAAAGCCTACGTCTATCTATTCAACTACCCAATGTTTTATGCCATGTCGCACTTTTCCACTTGGACCTCCTCCTCTCCGCATTATTTAGCCCATCCCTAGTCAAATCTAGAGGCCCAACAACACACCAGACGGGTCCCAATCAAACCAACATCGATGCAACCCGAGAAACGAAACTTCATCACCACATCCATCGGGCCTTTGCTTCATCCATATCTTTCATGTTTCTTGGGAATAGAAGCTGGCAACATTGCACCCCCTCCCAACAACTTCAAATGGGAATGTCGGTATCCAGCTCCGCGACTCCAATGTGGATGCCCGCCATGCATGTCCCCTCCACCCACACTCATTCTGAGGGGCGGGGAAAGCACATATACGGCAAACATCACTTGTGTGGCCTCAAGGAGACCCAAAAAGCAAAAAGCAAAGGACCACTCTCATCCTCCCCCACCAGTGCACTCAATATCGCGACATGACTACGTCCGCTCGATTCTGTCAAAAGTTAGAAAGGGCTTCCCGGGGAGGGATGGAATCCAAACATGCCACACCAACCCCTTATCCATATGCACACACATATCTACTCACAGAGAGGAGGTGATAAGCATACACCACACCTCAAGTCTTCGTGAGGAGATGGACAATGGATCCAGGCACGACACAAGATCATAAAGCTTAATTCATAGGATTGTGATAGGGCGCCTAAGCGTCGGGGCCTCGTGGCATCCATCCGATTAAAAGGAGGAGGTGGCACCTCTAAGATGGATGATTCACAACAAGGTCATGATCCAGAAGATTGCCTTCAAAACAATACCAAAGGGAGGAACTTCTTTAGCTTCAGACGGTGATAATGTTCGATTGAGGGTTGAAGCATGCTATCTTTACCTTGACTCCACATGTCGTGGGAGATTGATGGTAAGAGAATCTGTATGGCTTCATGCTATAAGCATCCCTTGCAATACCTCAAGATGGTCTAAAAGCCTTTAAAGAGTCATCGACAAAGGGCTTTCGATGATGGGATAATCTTCTAGAGAGAGTTGTTCAAAGAAGTCAAGGTGCATCTAGATTCGGCTGACATTGGTGGAGTGATCGTGGTATGGTCAAATACCACTTACAATGCAAAACAAACGTGCCATGAGGAGGGTGGCTGCCAACCTGAACCCTCCTAATATGCCTCAAAGCTGGAGAAAGAGACTTTCAAGGGGAGGGGAAGTTGTGACTCAAAATAGGCATACAGTACAAGTGGCCTAGTGTGTTATACACTGTTTTATTAGTTGAGGTCAGTCGCTTTTCCAACTGGGGGGCATGTTGAACAATGCATTGTTGGGGTGTTAATTTATTAATGTATTAATGTGTTTTGATGGTTTTTTGATATAGCAGCTGAAGGTTCGTGAGGGCGTGAAAGCATGAAAGGGTGGACATCAATAATCCGACTTTAGGGCAGACATTAATAAATCCGATTTATAATTTAGTCTGTAAATAACTCCGCGTAGAAGGTTATATTGTTAGAAATAGTTAGAAAAATAGTGGTTAGAATAAGGGTCATTGTAGACTGCAATTTCTGATATTAAAAGGAAAGGCTTTCTACGAAAGTCACCAACTTTTACTTTCACGCATGCTTTTCGAAGCCGCTCTCATGTAACTACTCTTTTCTACGTAATCAAAAATTCCTATAAATACATGCACTCTGTGGACTGTCGAAACAGAGTGCATGGGGGGAGATTGCACCCAATACTACATTCGGTCTCGTCTCTTGGCGTCTCTATTTCTTCTGTGTGTTTTTTGCATTTGTAACCTCTATGTGTGTGTGAGCAAGATCTTGATAACATAGTGTTCCGATACAGATTCAACACAAGGCTCTTCTGTGGGAGGAAGGCATTAGAGTTCTCTTTCATCTCCAACATGTATCGCTCAAGTACCATTTTAAGCTCTCTTAAGAGAGGGAATGATAACTCATGAGCATTACGTCTCTAGATAGGATGATAACTCCAAGTCGATAGGTCATGACTTCAATTCCCTATGGCTAAAACATTAGCATGAAAGCCTAAGAAGTAGGCTTTGCCAAATTGGATGGATTTTGTAAAGGATGCAGGCACCGAGTGGTCTATAGAAGAGGAACTTGGGCATTCTCGTACTTGAAAAGGTAGAAGAAAAGCATGCGATGCTATGAGAATTTTTTGCAGCAAGGATTTGAGTGTATATTCCATTCGATGCATGGGACTGAGACGTGTAAGCCTTTATATATTTTGGTGGTGATGTCTGCGCACACACTCAAGACAACCATGGCACTTTTCTCCCCCTTTAAGAGATTTTCTCCCCCTATCTTGTATATACGCCTATAGCCCTAATGGATCACTTATCTTTGTACATTCACATGGTAAAACATTCAATATTGTGTTGCGCCCCAAGTTTATTTTTCTTCCTTGCGCTATTTCAATGCTTGTGTAGACCGCAAACTCCAACAATTGGCATTAGAAAAGGTCACCCCTTCCAGTAGGCCATTGCCACACCACCCTATCATAGTCTCAGAACAACATAGAAATCGGTGAGAAGACTCAAATTATTGATTTAAGCTCACATCCACCTCCGAATGCACTTGTTCGATGGCTATACAGACAGATTCATCCTTTTGCATCAAACATATACAAAAGTTTCAGTTCGCCATTGCAAGCGCCTCCAAGTCCCCTACAAGCTGAGGAGAGCTCGATAGGGTGTTTCTGCTCAACTTTTTGAGATACAAACAATTTCCTACATCACTGCATTTGGTCAAGTACAATGGTTGAAAGCAATGACGTATTTGTCATGTGGGTGTTGAGGAAAATTTGGATGGAATTAATATTCCATTGTGGGCATACATGATCTGCCATGTATTGGTAATAAAAGGGCTATGGAATATTGTGTATGGTGTTCAAAGACATCCGACTACACATGCAAATACACTTATTGAAGGAGATGCTGATGGTGTTGAAAACGATGATCTTTGATTTCCTCATCTTATTGTGGTTCACGTTGTACTTATTGAAGAGCAAGTTTGTTGGGATGGCATAGAGGCGTAGGCACATGCACTGATAGCTTTGTCTGTCAAACGTGCCATTATCCCTCACATTCTCTCTTGCAAGACAAGGAAAGATCCTTGGGAATCTCTAAGAACATAACCAAGCAAAAAATGAGGCTCGTGTTCATTACCTCCAAAAATAATTGGTGAGTGAGCATATGAAAGAAAGAGATTCATTGGACATATTCTGGGTAAAGATCAACCCTTTAAAGGATTAGTTGATTTTTGATGATCAAATCTTGCAAGATAGTTCACTTGTGCAGACTATTCTTAATGATCCTTGAGATTCATATCATATTTTTGCTTCTACTCTTTGGTCGATGATGAGAGGTAATCCAAAAGCCTCGATATTTGAGGAGTTATCTCTGTTTTTTTGCAGGAAGATCAATCGAGGTAGAAATGTCAATTGTGCATGTTGCGGATCAAGGTTTCTTATCTAGTCAAATGGGCAAATGTAAATGGAGCAAGAAGCATTCTAATGTGGACACTTCTAGTTGTGAGTTTGCGTACAGGGGAGCACACCATCTTTAGTGACACTTAGAGCACATTGGCAGTTGCAAAGAATGATGTGTTCCATGATCCCACACATCACAGTGAGTGTAATATTGTCGTTATGTGAGAAAAGATTCTCTATTGGAGAGATCTGTGTGGCTTATGTGCCCACACAAGATAATGTTGGAGAATTTTTCACAAAGGTTCCACCTAGGGAGAATTATGAAGCTTTTACCAAAGCTTTGGGCTTAGTTGCTCTTGTGGATTGGTTTCTTCCTACATAGCTTGGCACATCCTTATACGTGAGTGCCAACTCCTTGTTCACCTCGTCCTTCTAGAGGGGGCAAGGGGTTTGTTGTTTTATTTCTATAGTCATGCATGTGAACATACGGAAGATCGTCAGTGCACTTTTTTCCCTCTATAGGAGATATCTTTTCCCCCAGATTGTACCTATGCCTATACTCGTAATCGTCGTTTATCTTTGTACATTTACTTGGCAATACATTCGACATCGTGTTGTGCTCCAAGATTCTTCTTCTTCCCTCTGTTGTCTGTGTGCTTATGCACACCTCCAACTCCTACAGTAAGGTACCCTAGAAAAACCCTGGGAACGAGCTTTTCGAATCCTTCAAGCTTGCGTTGAAGTGCGAAGTTCTTGGGAAGCCTTGGGCAACATTTGATTGATGTTTCAATCTTCTGGGCATTATCCCTTATAATCTTCACTTGAAATACAATGGATCTGCGATCGTATATGATCAGAGCTATGAGTACTCTTGCCAACATCTCTTAACTATATCTGTGACTTGAAACATTCGCCATTCTCATTGGATTGCTTGTTAGTGAAGGCGAAACCAATATCTTCATAGAGAGCAATAAGCAGTGAATGCAAATTAAAGAGGTAAGAGTAGGACTTCTTTTTCATTGCCATTCCCAGTGTGACCTTCAGAGAAGCTTCAGAGAAGCTTCCCAAAAATACAAGAAAACCATGAAAATATCGAGAGCCTAGTGTGGCGAGGAAGTTGCAAGAAGCTATCGTCCCCAAATATATAATGGACAATGACCAACAAGATGAAACATATCGAGATACTTGATCGTGAGGTAATCTGCAAGCTCTCCATAGTCACTACCATGGATTCACTATCATCATCTCTTCCCTCATATGTTCATATCTGGATATAGAGGCCCAAAAATACATCGAGGTGTGGAGGAGATCGAATTCTTACCGACTACAAGTGGCGGAGATCAAATGAATTTTCAATCTACCCAAACGAGGTGTATGATGACATGTCTCAAAACGGAGCTCACAAGGATGATAAACATCCTGTTCCCACATCAGAATGGAGACCAACAAGCACGCAAAGAAAATGATACAAAATTGAAGGAGGTTAATAATAATCGAGAAATTGCGAACGTGGAGTGATTACATAGAAAGCTCAGAGATCTACGCATATCTTGAGAAATAGAAATAGATGCCTCTTCTATCGATGGAGCATGCCAAAGAATGAAACTCCTCCCAAAGGTAGTCACTGTAAGCCATGCCATTGATTTGAGGTAGCAAAGAAAAGGAGATGATGGCCTTCCCCAGGCACCACCTTTGATTCCACTTGGTTTTGATTTCGATGTTGATTTTGGATGATGCTTGTGAGCTACGTGGAAGCATATAATGGAATGGCGAGATCATAAAGCTTAATGGCGTCAGGGCTTCGTGGAATGGCGAGTGAAGCGGAAGTAATATGAAGTATTGTTTGGGGATGTAAGTTTTTTGAAGAGTTTCATTTCATAGTCGGTGTGTGTGTGGGCGCGCGAATTAGGCAATGCAAAAGGGCCACGCATCCAAAGGGGCGCTGGCTCGGCCAACCACCTCATACCTTTCTCGGCCTTCTGCCTAATATCTGATACATGGTCCATCGGACCACTATGATATTAACCTAATTTCTTTCACGGGGGCAGCTCTCTCCCGGCAGCTTGCTGCCCGGGGGCTGCGCGCGTCGCCTCTGTATTGCACTGCCTCAGAGGCCTGGCGCACCCACCCACCCAATCAATCAACATCAACAAAATCGTCCGGCCCATATGATGGATGCACCTCTCATCGAAATGTCGTCCGACGAGCCATACGTTGCGATGCATTCATCATCGTTCACTCTCATCGAAATGTCGTCCGACGAGCCATACATTGCGATGCATTCATCATCGTTCACATGCAATGATAGATTATATACACGTGGGGATGCAATGTTCATTGCACTCCAATGGTCCGACCTAATGATGGATTATACACGTGGGGATGCAATGTTCATCGCACTCCATTGATCCGACCTCCAAAAGTATGGAGCAGCAGCACTGTGTGCCATTCAATCGACTCCTTTGCATTCCAATGGTCGGACCATTGTGTGCATCCTTGATGGGCACCATGTTCATACCTCAAGAGTATGGAAGAGCATTGTGTGCATGCATCATCGATGGAAAACATCCATCTAAGTAAGTGTTGTGTTATAGGTGCATAGCAGATAAAGAAGGATCAAGGAGGGAGGTGCCTTCCAAACACATCGCTTGGTTCGTCACGGATGCACGCACCTCACCTCCACCATCATTCAAGCACCCAGCAGCAAGTCTAAGCACGTGACACCACACACGCAATGCAATCCCCTACACCAACAACTTCAAATGGGAATGTCGGTATCCAGCTCCACGACTCCAATGTGGATGCCCGCCATGCATGTCCCCTCCACCCACGCTCATTCTGAGGGGCGGGGAAAGCACATATACGGCAAACATCACTTGTGTGGCCTCAAGGAGACCCAAAAAGCAAAAAGCAAAGGACCACTCTCATCCTCCCCCACCAGTGCACTCAATATCGCGACATCACTACGTCCGCTTGATTCTGTCAAAAGTTAGAAAGGGCTTCCCGGGGAGGGATGGAATCCAAACATGCCACACCAACCCCTTATCCATATGCACACACATATCTACTCACGGAGAGGAGGTGATAAGCATACACCACACCTCAAGTCGTCGTGAGGAGATGGACAATGGATCCGGGCACGCCACAAGATCATAAAGCTTAATTCATAGGATTGTGATAGGGCGCCTAAGCATCGGGGCTTCGTGGCATCCATCCGATGAAAAGGCAGAGGTGGCACCTCTAAGATGGATGATTCACCACAAGGTCATGATCCTATATTTTATGAAGCACAAAGATGAGGTATTTAGTTGCTTTAAGAAGTATCTTGCAATTGTTGAAAACCAAATAGGAAGAAGCCTAAAGAGACTAAGGTCAGATGGAGGAGGTGAGTACTTCTCAAATGAGTTTGATGCATTCTTGCAGGATAGAGGAATCAAGAGAGAGATTACAACAAGGTATACCCCTGAGCAAAATGGGGTGGCAGAGAGGAGAAATAGACTAATTGCTGAAACAGATAGGTCAATGCTAAATGAGAAAAAACTACCAAATTGTTTGTGGGCATAAAGTGTATCTACTACTACTTATCTTGTTAACAGGTTGCCATCAAAATCTCTTGATGGGATGACCCCATATGAAGCATGGCATGGTAGAAGACCTTCACTTGATCATTACAAGATCTTTGGATGTGTTTCTTATGTGCATATCCCTTCTCAAATCAGAGATAAGATAGACTCTAAGGCAGAAAAGTGCATCTTCATAGGATATGACTTGAATCAGAAAGGATACAGGTGTTACAATCCTTCCAACAAAGGATTTATGGTCAGTAGAGATGTTGTCTTTGATGAGAACGATTCTTGGTTTGAAAGTGAATGCAGGAAAGTAAAATTGCCTTATGACTTGGAAGAGGAATTTCCAAGCCTCGCCAAGGAGGAGCCAAACCAGATTGAAGACATCAACTCAAATGAGGAAGACATCATCAACCTAGAAGAATTCAAGGCATGGAAGTCCAAAGGAAAAGTCAAGATGAAGAAGTTGGAACATATACCTGAATCATCCAACCAAGCAATCAGAAGATCACAAAGGGAGAGCAAGAAGCCAATTAGACCTGGGTATGTCACTTCTTTAGTTACTAAGCATTCTATTTATGTTGCAAAAGATTTGTCACTTGAAGAGCCATCATCATATGAAGAGGAAAAGATCAAGTCAAAATGGAAGGAAGCTATGGATGAAGACATTGAAGCACTCAAGGAGAATGATACTTGGGAGCTAGTGCCGAAGGAGTCCATGAAGGTAATTGGTTCTAGGTGGGTCTACAAGATCAAGATAAATTCTGATGGATCAATAAGCAAGTACAAAGCTAGACTTGTGGCTAAGGGTTTTGCACAAACCCAAGGAGTTGATTATGAAGAAACCTTCTCACTTGTGGCAAAAATACCAACCATCGGGGTATTGGTAAGTGTGGCTGCACAAAAGTATCTTAACATGTACCAATTGGATGTAAAAAATGCATTTCAAAATGGTTGGATTTCAGAGGAGGTGTACATGTCTCAAGCTCTTGGCTATGAGGACCCAAGCAAGGTAAAATATGTGTGTAAACTGAACAAAGCTCTTTATGGATTAAAGCAGGCACCTAGGGCATGGAAGCATAGGTTGACCACATACCTTCAAGATCAAGGATTCATCATGCGTAAAGAAGATAATTCTCTGTTTGTTAAGAGAAGTAATTCAGAGGTGATATATCTATGTGTGTATGTTGATGATATCATACTTACAGGTAATGATGCTAATGACATCAAGCAGTTAAAAAATAAAATGATGCAGGAGTTCAAAATCAGTGATCTTGGATCACTAAAGTATTTTCTTGGATTTGAGTTAACTCTGGCATTTACATTACTCAAAGAAAGTATGTACAGGACATGTTGAAGAAATTCCAATTGCAGGATGCCAAGGTAGCAAGCACTCCTATGGAGGTGAACCAAAAATTAAGTGCTCATGAAGGTGATGTGCTTGAAAAGATTGATGAAGAAGATCAAGCCAAGATGTTTGGCTTGAGGAGGATTTGTTGGTGCAAATGCCAAGCCTACACACTTGGCTAATCATGAGAAGACTTCATGTGAAATTGATTGAAGACCCATGAGAACCATCGCTATGGAATCCTTATCTTTTACCATTTGTAAAAGTCAAACTGACTTGAAGGAATATTTGTAAGAGCCACAAAACTCGTGGAGTTAGATGGATAGGAAAGATACAAATTTCTTAGAGAGAATATCTCTTAGATTAGTGGATCACTTTTTTAGTGAGAGCCAAAGTTGAATTCAAATTTAAATTTTGAATGAAGCATTTATAAAAGATGAATGTAAAATCTCGCGCTGAGATCACTCCAATTCCGAGCCTTTTAGTTGATCATATTGTAAGAGAGTGAGGCTCACTTCATAGCTTACACTTCTCACCATCATTGGGCATTGATTATCATGCCAATGATCATGTACAACATTGTCATATAATACAATAGATCATTGCTTACATCTATTGATCTCTTTGTCATTGTCACTAAGAATAGTTAGTTTGTATTACTCATATCGCAATCATCACTCCATCATTTTCAATGTTCTATAGCTCATTGGAATCAGTTCTAAGTCTAATACATAATGACAAATTTTGAAGACATTCCATTTAGTGGATTGGGAGAAAAGCTGGTCAAAATGGTAATTGGTCATTCTCTACAGAGGTCCTAAAAAATCGGGGGTAAAGCTACACTTGCTAAATTGATTGCTTTGTGCATAGTTAACTATTTTAAGTGATTCCACTTGGAATCATTAGCTCTTTAAGCTAATTTGATATATCCAAAAGGAATTTATTTAATCCCTACTGTACTGGAAGCACCAAGCTTAACAAGCAGCAGGTGTGTGAACCAAAATAGAAGGTTTTCATTGGATTGTGAAGTGGGAAGTAGTTGGTTTTGAATTAATCATTACTTGCATCATTTCCAAAGTACATAGGCACTTGTTTAGTATCATTCAAAAGCTAGCAGGGGCTACAACTCAACTCTTAAGTGGAAGAGGGCTCGTACAAAGCAAGAATTTGCAGTACCTACTCATTTCTTGGAGTGTCCATCCATCTTTCCCAACAAGCTAGGGGGTTTGAGAACTGATTGACAAGGCTAGTAGGATATAAGAGCAGATCATTGAGGAAAATGATCAACCAAGTTGTGAAGAATGCCAAAAAGTGAGGGGCAAGAGATGGTTGAGCCACACCTTAAGAGGGAGCATAAGCAAGTACTTGGATTTCCTTCCGCGTCTGAGGCATAATACATGAAATGCGAGTAGAGTGCTCATATGTAATACACGGATTTCTCCTTGCATAAGCAAACCTTAAAACCATAATATTTCTGAGGCACACATGTGAAACCTTGTTTCTTCTTTCCTTTCCTGAAACTCAAACATGCATTTGATTGGTCTATCTAGTGCTCAACCCATAATTCCCTAGTTTATACAAGCACACTCCTAGCTTCAAGAAGCTCTTCCTATCACAACATATTCTTTGGCTAGACAAGTTTTTTGGGAAGGGATGAGGATTGGTAGAGTGGCACTATGGAAATATATCTCAGCCCCCACCATCATTGCCCTTTTCTCCTTAGCATCTCCAACCTATTTCTCATGATGGATCCAATGGTATCATGCCTTTTGTAGAGTAGTTTCCTAATTCTTTGAGGGATGTGTACGTAGTAAGAGAAGTGCTCAAGAACATGGTGCCCATTATCCCTCATAATCTTCATCTTACAAAGGCTTAAATCAAAATGAGGTCAACCAATCTCATGAGTATGTCAATCAATATACACTTGAAACACAATGGATCTACGATCATATATGATCAGCGCTATGATTACTCTTGCCAACATCTCTTAACTATATCTGCACACGCTCTATTCAACCTGAAACATTCGCCATTCTCATTGGATTGCTTGTTAGTGAAGGCGGAACCAATATCTTCATAGAGAGCAATAAGTGAATGCAAATTAAAGAGGTAAGAGTAGGACTTCTTTTTCATTGCTATTCCTAATGTGAGCTTTGGAGAAGCTTCTATCCACAACCTTGTAAACCATGAACATATCGAGAGTAAATTTAAGAGGTAAGAGTAGGACTTCTTTTTCATTGCCATTCCTAATGTGACCTGTAGATAACCTTCTATCCACAACCTTGTAAACCTGGTGTGGCGAGGAAGTTGCAAGAAGCTACACGAGAAGGAGATCGTCCCCATATCGAGATATGCAATAGAAACATATCGAGATATCATTTTAAGCTCTCTTAAGATGTATCGCTCAAATATCATTTTAAGCCGATAGGTCATGACTTCAATTCCCTATGGATTTTTATTGGCATGAAAGCCTACGAAGTAGGCTTCGCCAAATTGGATGGATTCTGTAAAGGATGCGGGCATCGAATGGTCTAGGAAGAGGAACTTGGGCACCCTTGTACTTGTACTTGGGCATTCGATGTGTCTGATTGAGACGTGTAACATTTTGGTAGCTTATAACCCTAACGGGTTACTTATCTTTGTACATCCACATGCTAATACATTCAATATTGTGTTGCACCCCAAGCTTCTTCTTGTTCCTTGTGCTATTTCAATGGTCGTGTAGACATATGTGCTCTAAGTGCTGTTATAGGTGCATAACAAATAAAGAAGGATCAAGGAGGGAGGTGCCTTCCAAACGCATCCCCTGGTTCATCAGAGCACACACGGATGCACGCACCTCACCTCAATCATCATTCAAGCACCGAGCAGGAAGTCTAAGCACGTGACACCACACATGCAATTGCAATCCGTGCACCTCATCTCAACCATCATTCAAGCACCAAGCGTCACATGAATGCATGCACCTCATCTCAACCATCATTCAAGCATCAAGCGGAAGTCTCTAAGTATAGGGGAGCACACCATCTCTAATGACAATTTGAGCATATTTGCACTTGCAAAGAACCATGTGTTCCATGATCCCACACATAGCATTGAGTGCGCTATCATTATGCAAGGAGAGATTCTCTATTGGAGAGATAAATTTGGCTTATTTGCCGTCACAGGATAATGTTGGAGACCTTTTCACAAAGGCTCTGCCTAGGGAAGAGTTTGAAGCTTTTCTTGAAGCTTTTGGGCTTACTTGCTCTTGTGGATTGGTTTCTTTCTACATATCTTGGTGCTTCCTTATAGATAAGTGCAAGCTCCTTGTCACCCCATCCTTCTAGATGAGGCGGGGGGTTGATATATTTCTCTAGTGATGCATGTGAACATACTTAAGATTGTTTGGGCACTTTTTCCCTCTATAGGAGGTGTCCTCCCCCAGATTCTACGTACGCCTATACTCCTAACGTTCATTTATCTTTGAACATTAACTTGGTAATACATTCGACCCCTCAGGACGAGCTTTTCAAATCCTTCAAGCTTGCATTGAAGTGCAAAGTTCTTGGGATACCTTGTGCAATATTGATTGATGTTTCAATATTCTGTGCATGTGTGACAATGAGGTTAAAGATACTCAAGTTGGGAATAAGGCTCACGGCACCAAGTTTGTGAGCAAGGTCCTAGACACTCTTCGAGGTTGGGGGCATCAATTCAAGGGTAGCTAGGGGTTTCGAGAACTAATCGACAAGGCTAGTAGGATATAAGATCAGATCATTGAAGACAATGATCAACCAAGTTGGGAAGAATGCCAAAAAGTGAGGGGCAAGAGATGGTTGAACCAAACCTTAAGAGGGAGCATAATCAAGTACTTGGATTTCCTTCCTGAGGCTTAATACAGGTTCGATTGAGGGTTGAAGCATGCTACCTTTACCTTGACTCCACATGTCGTGGGAGATTGATGGTAAGAGAATCCGCATGGTTTCATGGTATAAGCATGCCTTGCAATCCGTCAAGATGGTCTTATGAGTTTAATATCTGATACGTGGTCCATCGGACCACTATGATATTAACCTAATTTTTTTTCACGGGGCCGCTACGCGCGTCGCCTCTGTATTGCACTACCTCAGAGGCCTGGCGCAATCAATCAACAAACTCTCTCAGCGGAGACTCGTCCGCCCATATGATGCACATCCCTCATCGAGATCACTCTCGCACCCACCAACATGTGCCGCCCTCTCTCGTTTCTACCGCTCGCCCTCCTCCCCTTCCCCTTTTCTTTTCCTTCAAAGCTCTTGTCATTTCCATCTTCCATGTACAAGAGAACATGCCCAAGCAAAACCAGAACCAAAGCCCTCTTCATCTTTGTCATTTCCATCTTCCATGTACAAGAGAACATGCCCAAGCAAAACCAGAACCAAAGCCCTCTTCATCTTCATAGGCGTGCTGTGGGGTGGGGGGGGGGGGGGGGGCGTTTTCCATGATCCTTGCCTTTGCTCCGTTTCACTCTACAACAAAACCAAAACCAAAGTTCTTTTTCATCTCCATCGGTGTACTGTGAGGGGGGGGGGCTTTTCCATGATCCTTGCCTTTGTTGAAGCAATGATGGATTATACACATTGGGATGCAATGTTCATTGCACTCCAATGGTCCGACCTCAAAAAGTATTGTGTGCACCCTTGTGTTCCATTCAATTGACTCCTCTGCATTCCAATGGTCGGACCATTGTGTGCATGCATCCTTGATGGACACCATGTTCATTGCATTCCGACCTCAAGAGTATGGAGGAGCATTGTGTGCATGCATCATTGATGGAAAACATCCATCTAAGTGTTGTGTTATGGGTGCATAACTGATAAAGATAAAGAAGGATCAAGGAGGGAGGAGCCTTCCAAGAAGGATCATGGAGAGGAGGTACGAAGCATACATGACACCTCAAGTCTCCATGAAGATATGGACAATGGATTCAAGCATGACACAAGATCATAATGTGTAATTCATAGGATTATGATTGGGAACCTTAGTTTCGGGGCTTCGTGGCATCCAACGGATGAAAAGACAGAGGTGACACTTCTAGGATGGATCATTCACCGCAAGATCATGATCCAAAAGATTGCCTTCATACCAATACCAAAGGGAGGAACTTTTTGAGCTACGGACGATGATAATGTTCGATTGAGGGTTGAAGCATGCTATCTTTGCCTTGACTCCACATGTCATGGGAGATTTGTAGAATATAGGAAGTTCAAGAAGTAGCACAAAATGGAAGCATGAAGGAAAGCAGAAAATGGCATAGACTCCGAAGATGATAGAACAAAGTAGACAAACAAGACTAGATCTATGTACAAGAATATATGTATGATCACAATGATGGAGTATCAACTACACTCTACGAAAATGAATTCCTAAGCTCTTCATATAGAGATTTGGAAATGAGTATGTACCTATGATTTTCTTTCACAAAAATAATGAAGGATAATCAAAGTACTAAAGGAATGGATAATGACTAAAAAGTTGCTCAACAACTTTTTCACAAAAATAATGGATGGTATTTTAAAGCACTAAAAAGAGTGGTCAACTTTTAATGACCCTTTTCATAAAGATAATGGCTGATATCTAAAGTGCTAAAAGAATGGTTTTAAACAAAAAGGCTTTTCCTAAAACGGATGTGCAACATTCTCCCCCTCAAGCTTTGCATGAATATTCTAACAATCAAATCAATTGTTTGAATCTTTGTATCTTTGTTCCATCAAGAGCTTTTGTCATCATATCTGCAAGCTGATCTTTTGAAGATATAAAAGAAATGTCGATCTCTTTGGAAACTACCTTCTCACGAATATTATGGTAATGAACTTCGATATGCTTCGTATGTGCATGGAAAACTGGAGTAGCTGCCAAATTTATACTGCTCATATTGTCCCATAAATTTGTGAAGTTATATAAAGAAGATGTAAATCTTCAAATAACTTTTTGAACCACATTACTTCACATGTCAATTATGCAAGTGCACGGTACCCTACTTCTGTAGATGAAAGTGCCACTGTTGGTTTTTTCTTTGAACTCCACGATGCAAGTCGATTTCCCATCATTAATATGTAGCCACTCATTCCACTCATTCTTGCCGATTCTACATCACTAAAAGCTTTAATATCAAGATTAGTATCACGTGAGTAAAATAAACCTTCGTTCAAAGTGCCTTTCAAATAGCGTAGCACATGCTTAGCCGCATTCCAATGTACATTTGTAGGCTTGTGCACGAACTGTGAAAGCACTCCAACTGCATAACCAATATCAAGTCGTGTACTTATAGCATACAACAATGATCCAATCAGTGATCTATACATGTCTACATTTTCAAAATGAACACCATCATGTATACTCAATTTTACATCAGGCTCCAAAGGATTTGCAACTGCTTTACATTCTCACAAACCAAACTTTTGAAGTAAATCACATATGTACTTCTTTTGACTCAACCATATACCATGTTCATCATAAATAACTTCAATTCCCAATGCATAATGTCAAATCTTGAGATCTGAAATCTTAATCTCCTTACCAAGTTTCTTCTTAATTTCATCAATCTCATCAGAAGCACTCCCTGTAATGATAAGATCATCAACATAAATGCAAATATACACACATTGATCTGTTACAAACGTAACATATAAAGAAGGATCTGCAACACTTGGTTTGTATCCTTGACCTTCCAAATAGCTTACTAATCGATGATTCCAAGCTCTAGGTCCCTGTTTCAAACCATATAACGCTTTCGTTAGCTTGCAAACAAAATTTGGATACTTTTTATCTTTAAATCCTTTTGGTTGCTCCATATAAACCTGTTCTTGTAACTATCCATTCAAAAACGCATTTTCAACATCAAGTTGAAATATATTCCAACATTTACTTGCTGCAACGCTCAAAGTTGTTTGTATAGTTGACATTATTGCAATAGGGCTAAATGTCTCTTCGTAATCAATTCCATATGTTTGTGCAAAACCTTTTGCAACTAACCTTGCCTTGTACCTGGAGATAGAACCATCACTATTTCTTTTAATACAAAATACCCACTTATTTCCAATTACCTTCATCTTATTATCTCATGGTACAAGCTGCCATGTGTTGTTCTTATACAATGCATCTATCTCTTCTTGCAACGCATTGAACCAATTAACATTTGCATTTGCATCTTCAAAACATGTAGGTTCCTGTTCTTCAATAACTTTTGACATAAAAGCTGAATGTGAAACACAATAAGACTCAATATACCTCTGTGTGGGCTTTCTTTCTCTTGAACTTCTCCTAAGTTCATGTTCATGTTTTATCAAATCAGTTTTAGAGATTTCATCAATTTCTATATGATCACTTATCGCAACAAGCTTTGCTTTACCTTTGCCTTACCTTTGCCTTTCTCTTTTGATCTAGGTGATAATTTTTCTTCATTATAACAATTCTCATCTTTTGAGCTCACTCTTGTAGTATCATGTAAACCATCCTCAATTTCTTCTTGAACCTGCAAAATAGGATATGTATACCAAGACAATAACTCATCAAAGCGTACATCACGACTAATAATCATTTCCTTACTTATTGGATTATGACACTTATATCCTTTCTTATTATTTGCATAACCCATGAAAATGCATTTTTTTGCTTTTGGCTCTAGTTTAGTTCTCAATGCATATGGAACCATAGCAAAACAAACACAACCAAACACATGCAAGTGATCAATAACAGGTTTCCTATTATACCAAACCTCAAAAGGAGTTACATGATGTGTTGTAGATGTTGGCATACGATTCATCAAATATACTGTTGTATTTACTGCTTCAACCCAAAACGTCAATGACATATGCTTTTCATTTAGCATTTCCCTTGCTATTTCTGCGATAATCCTATTCCCTCTTTCTGCTACTCTTTTCTGTTGACGAGTATACCTGCAAGTGACTTCTCTCTTGATACCTTCATTCCAAAGAAAATCATTAAACGTTCTTGAAAAATATTCTCTACCACCATCAGATCTTAACCTTTTAATTACCTTTCCCATTTGCTTTTCAACCATTGCTTTGAATTTGACAAAGCAATCAAAACACATCACTCATGCTTAGGAAAATACACAAAAGTCATTCGGATAAATTCATCCACAAAAGTAACATAATACTTACTATCTGCAAGTGATGGCTCCTTTGTAGGGCCCCAAACATTAGTATGCACCAATTCTAATAAATCCCTGCTTTGCAATTTTACACTAGAAAAGG
The DNA here is from genome assembly GCA_020310875.1 of Ceratopteris richardii. NCBI lineage: Eukaryota > Viridiplantae > Streptophyta > Polypodiopsida > Polypodiales > Pteridaceae > Ceratopteris > Ceratopteris richardii. The sequence continues at coordinate 82,090,930 of CM035408.1, read as the reverse complement.
GATGCTTTGCTTGCTTACCAAAGTGACAAGCATCACAAAAATGTATCATATTTTGTTTTGAGATATCAGGTAAACCAACAACAATCTTTCTTTTAGCCATGTCCTTCAACTTATGAACATTTACATGTCCTATTCGTTTATGCCATAATTCAATTTGAGAAATCTTATTATTACCAACTGAATAATAAAGAAACAAAATTAGGAGTTACATCCAATGTCAAAAGTCTTCCTTGTAATTGAACTTTTGCCAAGACTTTATAATTTTGCTTTGGATTTTCAACAAAACATCCAGATTTGTTGAACCGTACTTGATAGCCATTCTCGACCATTTGACCAACTAAAATAAGATTTTTACTTATAGATGGTACATGAAGAACATCTTTTAAAATTTTATTGCCTTTTTTATCTTCAAAACACACATCCAACTTGTGCTATTTTGTGTATTGAATGGTCACCTGTTTCAACTTTACCATCAAACAAAGGTGTATGTAAATTAGCAAACCAATCAACATTATTGCTCATATGATTACTACATCCACTATCAACATACCATACATCATTGCTATGAGTTGCATCTGTATTCACATTCATCATTAGTACATTTTCATGATTTTGTTCCTAAACAAGATTACCATGTGTATGATTTTTCCTTGCATATCCATCTCGCCCTTGATTATGCCAACAATCAGGAGATATATGACCAGCTTTACCACAATGATAACATGTTATACCTCAATTACCTTGATATGCATTACGTCCTCTACCACAGTAGGCATATCTCCCCCTACCATGCATATTCATATGTGAGTTGCGTACATCATAATTGTTGTTTGTCTCATTTCAACCTCCACGACCTTTGAAAGTTCCTCTTCTGCCACCTCTACGACCACGCTAATTTCCTGCATAAAGTGCATGACCTACACTACCGTTGTGCATAGAGTGTCCACCATTTATATTAATTTCTTCTATTATCATAAGTAAAACCAACTCATCAAAATCAGGCAACTCCACTCTCAAAAATACAGAAGTTGTAAAAGCTTTCCATTTCTCATCTCCTTTTAGACCATTTAAAACAAACCTGACTAAGTAGTTATCTTCAACTATGCATGAAATTGAAGAAAGTGCATCCAAAATCTTCTTAATTTTTAAAACATAATCATTTACTAACTGTCATACATCCTTTCCCAAATTATTTAAATCATTTTTCAGCTCAATTTATCGTGCCTTCATGGCCGTTGAGAAGAGGTGCTCTAACACTTCCCAAATCTCCTTGCTTGTTCTTATGTCATGTATGTGCCCTATCATACTCGACTCAATATTTTGTGACAATACAAAGATTACCTTCTTGTCACTCTCATTCCACCTCTGATATTTTTGGACTTGCTGTGGTGTCGGATTTTGATCAAGCAAGTCAGGTTGAGGTTCCGTACCACTAAAATGACCATGCAGATTTCTACCCATAAGATATGCAGACATGCAAAAACGCCAGGCTTGATAATTGGTTTTACTCAAATTTTCTATTTGACTATTTCGGTTGACCATCCTAAAAGAAGGTACTTGCAAAGTATCACCTTATTGGTGCTCCATCATATGCATATACCTCATGTATAGCAAATCTGATGCATCACCTAGCTTTGATACCAATGTAGAATATAGGAAGTTCAAGAAATTGCACAAAATGGAAGCATGAAAGGAAGCAAAAAATAGCATAGACTATGAAGATGATAGAGTGAAGTAGACGAACAAGACTAGATAAGAAGAAGAGAAGTTCTCTGTACAAAAATATCTCTATAATCACAATGATGGAGTATCAACTACACTTTACAAAAATGAATTCCTAAGCTCTTTATATAGAGTTTTGGAAATGAAAATGTACCAATGATTTTCTTTCACAAAAATAGTGAAGGATAATCAAAGTATTAAAGGAGTGGATAATAAGCAAAAAGTTGCTCAACAACTTTTTCACAAAAATAATGGATGCTATTTTAAAGCACTAAAAAGAGGGGTCAACTTTTAATGACCCTTTTTATAAAGATAATGGTTGATATCTAAAGTGCTAAAAGAATGGTTTTAAACAAAAAGGCTTTTCCTAAAACGGATGCACAACAAGATTGATGGTAAGAGAATTCACATGGTTTCATGGTATAAGCATGCCTTGCAATCCCTCAAGATGGTCTAAAAGCCTCTAAAGAGTCATGGACAAAGGGATATCGATGATGGGATAATCTTCTAGAGAGAGAATTGTTCAAAGAAGCCAAGGTCCATCTAAATTCGACTCACATGGGTAGAGTGATCGTGGTACGGTCAAATACCACCTTCAGTGCAAAACAAACCTACCATGAGTAGGGTGCCTGCCAACCTAAACCCTCGGAATAGGCCTCAAAGCGTGGAGAAAGAGACTTTCAAGGGGAAGGAAAATTGTGACTCAAAATAAGCAAACACTATGAGTAGCCTAGTGTTTCGATGCACATTCAACATAAAGCTCTTCTCTAGGAGGAAGGCATTAGAGTACTCTTTCATCTCAAAGATGTATCACTCAAATAGCATTTTAAGCTCTCTTAAGAGAGGGAATGATAACTCACGAGCATTAATTTTGTACCTAGGTTGATAACTCTAAGCCGATAGGTCATGAATTCAATTCCCTATGGACAAAACATTGGGATGAAAGCCCACAAACTAGGCTTTGCCAAATTGGATGGATTCCATAAAAGATGTGGGCACCGAGTGGTCTAGGAAGAGGAACTTGGGCACTCTTGTACTTGAAAATGTACAAGAAAAGCACATGATGCTTTGAGAAATTTTCCCAGAAAGGATTGGAGTGTATCTTCCATTTGATGCGTCCGATTGAGATGTCTAACATTTATATATTTTGGTAGTGATGTGTGTGCACACATTGAAGACCACTAGGGCACTTTTCCCCCCCCTTAAGAGATTTTCTCCCCCTATCTTGTATATACACTTATAACCCTGATGGGTCACTTATCTTTGTACATTCACATGGTAATACATTCAATATTGTGTTGCTCCCCAAGCTTCTTCTTCTTCCTTGTGCTATCTCAATGCTTGCGTAGACCTCAAACTCCAACAATTGGTATTAGAAAAGGTCAGCGCTTCCTGTAGGCCATCATCCACACCACCATGTCATAGTCTTAGAGTCACATGGAAATCGGTGAGCAGACTCAAAATTTTCATTTGAGCTCACATCTGCCTTCGAATGCACTCTTTCAAGGACTATACAGACAATTTTATCCTTTTGCATCAAACATATACAGAAGTTTGTGTTCGCTAGTATAAGCACGTCCAAGTCCACTACAAGTTGAGGAGAGCTTGATAGGGTGTTTTTGCTCAAGTTTTTGAGATACAATGATTTTCTCAGGGTGTTTAATCAGTGACAATTGTTGAAAGCAATGATGTAATTTCATGCGGGTGTTTAGGAAAAGTTTGATGGTATTAATAACCCATTGTGGTCATACACGATCTACCATGTATTGGTAGCAAAAGGGCTATGGAAAATCATGTAGGGTGTTCAAAAACATCCCACTATAGATGCAAATACACTTATTGAAGGAGATGCAAATGGTGTTGAAAATGATGATCTTCGATTTCCTCATCTTGTTGTGGTTGATGTTGTACTTACTAAAGAGCAAGTTTGCGGGGATTGCATGGAAGCATAGGCACATTTAGTGATAGATTTGCTCGTGTTGCTTACCTCCAGAAATAGTCGAAGAGTGAGCATATGAATGAAGGAGATTCATTGGATATATTCTCGACAAAGATCAACCATTCAAAGGATTAGTTTATTTTTTATGATAAATCTTGCTAAATAGTTCACTTGTGCAGACTCTTCTTAATGGTCCTTCAGATTCGTATCATGTATATGCTTCTACTCTTTAGTCGATGATGAAAGGTAATCCAAACGCCTTAAGATTTGAGGAGTTAATCTTAGTTTTTTTGTAGGATGATCAATCGAGGCAGAACATGTCAATTGTGCATGTTGCAGATCAAGGTTTCTTATATAGTCAAACAAGCAAACATGAATGGAGCAAGAAGCATTTTAATGTGGACACTTCTAGTTGTGAGGTTGCGTATAGGGGAGCACACCATCTTTAGTGACAATTTGAGCACATTGGCAGTTGCAAAGAACCATGTGCTCCATGATCCCACACATCACATTGAGTGCAGTATGATTATGTGAGGAGAGATTCTCTATTGGAGAGATCTATTTGGCTTATGAACCCACACAGGATAATGTTGGAGACCTTTTAAGAAGAGGCTCTACCTAGGGAAGAGTTTGAAGATTTTCCCAAAGCTTTGGGCTTACTTGCTCTTGTGGATTGGTTTCTTTCTACATATCTTGGTGCTACTTTATACATGAGTGCAAGCTCCCTATCACGTTCTCCTTCTAGAGGGGGTAGGGGGTTTGTTGTTATATTTCTGTAGTGATGCATGTGAACATACTTAAGATCGTCGGTGCACATTTTTCCCTCTATAGGAGGTTTTCTCCCCCAGATTGTACATATGCCTATACATGCTAACAATCATTTAACTTTGTACATTAACTTGGTAGTACATTCTATATCGTGTTGTGCTCCAAGATTCTTCTTCTTCCTTCTGTTGTTTGTGTGTTTACGCACATCTTCAAGTCCTACATTAAGGTACCCTTGAAAAGCCCTCGAAACGAGCTTTTCGAATCCTTCAAGCTTGTGCTGAAGTGCAAAGTTCTAAGGATACCTTGGGCACTAGATGGACCAATCAAATGCATCTTTGAGTTTCAGGAAATGAAAGAAGAGTCAAGGTTTCATATGTGTGCCTAAGGAATATTATGGTTTTAAGGTTTCTTTATGCAAGGAGAAATCCATGTATTACATATGAGCACTCTACTCGCATTTCTTGTATTATGCCTCAGACAGGGAAGGAAATCCAAGTACTTGCTTATGCTCCCTCTTAAGTTGTGGCTCAACAATCTCTTACCCCTCACTTTTTGGAATTCTTCCAAACTTGGTTGATCATTGTTCTCAATGATATGCTTTTATATCCTATTATCCTTGTCGATCAGCTCTCGAACCCCCATAAACTTGGTGTCCTTATTCTCAACCTGAGTATGTTGAACCTCATTCTCACACATGCACAAAATATTGGAACATCAACCAAATGTTTCCCAAGGTGTCCCAAGAACTTTGCACTTCAATTCAAGCTTGACGGATTCAAAAAGCTCGTTCTGAGGGCTTTTCAAGGATACCTTATTATAGGAGTTGCAGGTGTGCGTAAGCACACAAACAATGGAAGGGAAAAGAAGAATCTTGGAGCACAACACAATATCAAGTGTATTACCAACTTAATGTACAAAGATAAATGACCATTACGATTAAAGGCATGCATACAATATCGATGGAAAAAACCTCCTATAGAGCGAAAAAAGTGCCTCGGCGATCTTCAGTATGTTCACACGCATCACTACAGAAATATAACAACACCCCCCCCCCTTCCAGAAAAACATGGTGAAGAAGGAGTTGGCACTCATGTATAAGGAAGTGGCAAGCTATGTAGAAAGAAATAAATCTACAAGAGCAAGTAAGCCCAAAGCTTTGGGAAAAGCTTCAAACTTCTCCTTGGGCAGAGCCTTTGTGAAAAGTTCTTCAACATTATCCTGTGTGGGCACATAAGCCAAACATATCTCTCCAATAGAGAATCTCTCCTCACATAATGATAGTGCATTCTATGTGATGTGTGGGATCATGGAACATATGGTTCTTTGCAATTGCCAATGTGCTCTAATTGTCACTAAAGATGGTGTGCTCCCCTATACTCAACCTCACAACTAGAAGTGTCCACATTAGACTTCTTCTTACTCCATTTACATTTGCTCGTTTGACTAGATAAGAAACCTTGATCTGCAACATGCATTATTGACATGTTTCGCCTCGATTGATCTTATTGCAACAAAGCAGACATTAACTCCTCTAATCTTGAGGCATTTGGATTACCTTTCATCATCAATTAAAGGGTAGAAGTAAACACTAGAAGGAATAGTGGCACATAGCGATGGTTAACATGATGCAATTTTGTCGCTATAAAATTGAATGAAGCATTGCAACAAGCGTCAAGTGCAGAATTTCGATTAAACGATGAAAAATTTGACATTTTTATGGATGTTTGGCATGATGGGATATGTTAGGGTTACGTTGAGCGCCGCTAAAACAAAGATTAAAAAAAGCATCGCATAAGCGATGTTAATTATCGTCACATATGCCATGCTATCTAGATAGGGATTTATGATGCTTGAGCATCGATTACATGGTGGGTTTTTGGTGAAAAAATAAAAAACGTTGGTTGCAATCTACACACATCTGATTGAAGAGCTCTCCAATGTTCACAATTGCGCTACGCTTACGAGCTCTCTCTCTGTTTCTATCTTTCTACCTCTTTCTCTCTTTGAATTCTCTCTCTCTCTCTCTCTCTCTCTCTCTCTCTCTTTCTCTCTTTCTCTCTTTATTGCAGGTTATTCAAGAAGTTAATCAAGCAAAAAATATGGCTAACTATTGTAAGTACAATTTCCATTCTTTGTATATCATTTGAATTGTGTTATTTTCATTAGTTAGCATCCTCACACTTATTGATATGCACATATACACTTATACATGAAGATGCACGTTCACACATATACACATATACACATGCACATACACACACATATATACACACACATACATGTGCACATACACTTACACATACACATGCATATGCACAAACATTTCTACAACCACATAAAAAGACTTGCATGCATGCATTATTGCATATATACATACACATACACACATTAACACATACTTAAATACATGTATATGCACATCCACAGGCATGCATATACACATGGATGCAAATGGAAATGCATCCACATGCACATGCATGTTTCATACATATACACATGCACATACATACATATACACACACATACACATATATACACATATATATGCACATACGTATAGACACATATGCACATACACACACATGCACATACATACATATACACATATACATGCACATACACACATATACACATACACAAATATACACATACACTTATACATATATACATATACACAAACATACATATGCACATGCACATACGCATACATACACATATACACTTACACATGCACATGCACATACATACATATACACACACATACACATGCACATGCACATACACATATACACTTACACATGCACATCCACATACATGCATATACACATATACATATGTACATACATACATATACACATGCATATTACACACATATACATGCACATACGTACACACACATATGCACATACACACACATACACATGCACATACATACATATACACACATACACATGCACATATATACATATACACACATATACATGCACATACACATACACATATACACATACACTTACATATATATATGAACATACATACATACATATACACACATACACATGCACATGCACATACACATACATACACACATACACTTACACATGCACATGCAGATACATGCATATACACATATACATATGCACATATGTACATGCACATATATATACATAGATACATACATATACATGCATATAGACACACTCACAAAAATATAGATATATACCTACATGTGCATATATACATTTTATATACACACAAGCACACATAAATATAAATGAATTATATAATTAGAGTAATATAACACATGCTTAATATAAACAATAATAAAAATCAATAGAACAAAAATCTTCATTACTTAATACCATACACACAATTCAAAACATAACTGAAATGAACAATAGATAGATTATATATATATATATATATATATATATATATATATATATATATATATATATATATATATATATATATATATATATATATATATATATATATATATATATATATATATATATATATATATATATATATATATATATATATATCCAATGTCATAATCAAGAATCCTAATCATCATCATCCTCATCCTCATCCTCATCCTCATCCTCATCAGCATGATCATCTGCATGATTTGATGTATCTGTGTGAGCACTTTGTGATGATTGAGATTATCCCTCCTATGTCTATCTCTCCACCTCATCCATCTCTGCCTCTCCATAATACTCCTGTATTACATATAACAAACATAAATAATTAAAACAATTAAAACATACATAAAAATAAAATAATTGTATGAAATTTAATAATATTCACAAATGCATCCAGATGATTTGTATATACTCGCTCAAATGGCGATATCCAAAATGTGTAGCATACTTGATCTCATGTTTTGTAGGATGTCGGCCATAATCCTTTAGCTGCATTGAAAGAAATAAAAAAGTTTAGTTTCTTGTGTTTTAACTAAAATAAAAAATATACTTACAATAACACATATCTTACAAATGTAGCTACAAAACCATGATGGCCCATTTGGCCTGAGCGAGATGTGTGGCCCGACTCAACTCTCTTCTTTGGAGCAGCCTATTTATTTAAATAGAAAAGAAATTCATAAATTAAATGCAAAAAATTATAACTACAATGATATAATGAAATTACCACTCTATTTCTGAAACGGATGTCTTTTGTACTGTGTAGCTAATGATTCCGAACTATTTATAAATGGTTTATCTGCACTAACTCATATTGAAGTATGGAACAGAAACGCATGTTTACGAATAGTAATATTCGTGAATCCCCATTCCCGAACCTATTACTTGGGTGATGTTAGTCTTACGGCGAGCACTGACCAAACAGTGGCTATGTTCATATATGTGTGTGTATGTGTGTGTATGTGTGTGTATGTGTGTGTATGTGTGTGTTTGTGTGTGTATGTGTGTTTGTTTATGTGTGCGTATGTGTGTGTATGTGTGTGTATGCATGTAAGCATGTATGTAAGCATATGATTGTGCATTATGTATGCAAATGTATGCATGTGTGTATGTGTGTGTATGCATGTAAGTATGTATGTATGCATATGCATATGCATTATGTATGCATATGCATATGCATTATGTATGCATATGCATATGCATTATGTATGCATATGCATATGCATTATGTATGCATATGTATGCATGTATGTGTATGTGTGTGTGTGTGTATGTGTCTCTATGTGGGTGTATGCATATATGTGTGTGTATGTCTCTCTCTGTGTGTGTATGCATATATGTGTGTGTATGTGTCCATGTGTGTGTGTGTGTATGTGTGTGTGTATATATATGTGTGTGTGTGTCTAGGTGTGTCTATGTGTGTATATACATGTGTATCTATATATATGTGTCTATATGCATGTGTATGTGTGTGTGTAAATGTGTGTGGATGTGTGTATGTGTGCATGTGTAAGTGTTTATGTGTCTATGTGTGTGTGTGTTTATTTGTGTGTGTGTGTAAGTGTGTATGTGTCTATGTGTGTATGTGTCTATGTGTGTATGTGTGTGTGTGTATATGTGTGTGTGTATATGTGTGTGTGTATGTGTGTATGTGTGTCTCTGTGTGTCTATGTGTGTATGTGTGTGTTTATGTGTGTATATATGTGTGTGTGTGTATGTGTGTATGTGTGTCTCTGTGTGTCTTTGTGTGTATGTGTGTGTTTATGTGTGTATATGTGTTTGTGTATGCATGAATATGTGTGTGTGTAAATCTGTGTGTATTTGTGTGTATGTGTGTGTATGTGTCTATGTGTGTATGTGTGTGTGTATGTGTGCGTATGCATGTAAGCATGTATGTATGCATATGAAAGTGCATTATGTATGCATATATATGCCTATGTGTGTGTATGTGTATGTGTATGTGTATGTGTGTGTATGCATGTAAGTATGTATGTATGCATGTATGTGTATGTGTGTGTGTATGTGTCTCTACGTGTGTGTGTATGCATGTGTCTGTATGTGTCTATGTGTGTGTCTATGTGTGTGTCTATGTGTGTATGTGTGTGTCTATGTGTGTATATACATGTGTATCTATATATGTGTGTCTATATGCATGTGTATGTGTGTGTGTGTAAATGTGTGTGGATGTGTGTATGTGTGTATGTGTGTATGTGTGTATGTGTGTATGTGTGTATGTGTGTATGTGTGTATGTGTGTATGTGTGTATGTGTGTATGTGTGTATGTGTGTATGTGTGTATGTGTGTATGTGTGTATGTGTGTATGTGTGTATGTGTGTATGTGTGTATGTGTGTATGTGTGTATGTGTGTATGTGTGTGTGTATGTGTCTATGTGTGTGTGTATATATGTGTGTGTATGTGTGTGTGTCTATGTGTGTATGTGTGTGTGTCTATGTGTGTGTGTCTATGTGTGTGTGTATGCATGTGTATGTGTGTGTGTAAATTTGTGTGTATATATATGTGTGTGTATGTGTCTATATGTGTATGTGTGTGTATGTGTGTGTATGTCTGTGTGTGTGTGTCTATGTATGTATGTGCGTGTGTCTATGTCTATATATACATGTGTATGTGTATATATGTGTGTGTATGCATGTGTATGTGTGTGTGTGTAAATCTGTGTGTATGTGTGTGTATGTGTCTATGTGTCTATGTGTCTATGTGTCTATGTGTCTATGTGTCTATGTGTCTATGTGTGTATGTGTGTGTATCTATGTGTGTACGTGTGTGTCTATGTGTATATACATGTGTATGTGTATATATGTCTGTGTATGCATGTGTATGTGTGTGTGTGGAAATGTGTGTGGATGTGTGTTTGTGTGTGTAAGTGTGTATGTCTCTATGTATGTATGTATGTTTGTGTGTGTGTGTCTATATGTGTGTGTGTGTGTCTATGTGTGTATGTGTGTGTATGTCTATGTGTGTATGTGTGTGTCTATGTGTGTATATGTGTGTAAATCTGTGTATGTGTGTGTATGTGTGTGTGTATGTGTGTGTGTATGTGTGTGTGTATGTGTGTGTATGTGTGTGTGTATGTGTGTATGTGTCTATGTGTGTGTGTGTCTATGTGTGTGTGTGTGTCTATGCATATGTGTTTTTTATGTGTGTATATATGTGTGTGTATGCATGTGTATGTGTGTGTGTAAATCTGTGTGTATGTGTGTGTATGTGTGTGTATCTATCTATGTGTGTATGTGTGTGTATGTGTGTGTGTTTCTATGTGTGTATGTGTGTGTATGTTTATGTGTGTGTCGATGTGTGTGTGTCTATGTGTGTGTGTGTGTAAATGTGTGTGTATGTGTGTATGTCTGTGTGTATGTGTCTATGTGTGTATATGTGTGTGTGTGTGTTTCTATGTGTGTATGTGTGTGTGTTTCTCTATGTGTATGTGTGTGTCTATGTGTATGTGTGTGTCTATCTGTGTGTGTGTGTGTGTGTGTGTCTATGTGTGTATTGTTGGAGGAGATGGTGGATAATCACAAGAGATGAGATGGTGTAGCTAAATCCTGCTTCACACCTAGTATAATTGATGGTTGGAGAGTGTTGTGGGCCTCTTTAGCTAGCCAATAAGCATAAATGATCATATATGGTACTTCAAAGATGATGCACAAATGAAAGAATCAAAACATATAGGGTTGCATATGATTCAATGCACAAGACTTGCTATTTTGGTTGAGGCACTTGCTCACTGTTTCACTTAATTCTCTGTGTACAACATCAATTATTAAAATTCTCTTTGGGGATCTTTAACTAGCTTAGCATGCTACCAATCATGAGTGGAATCATCTAAAATGATGAAGTATATGCAGAGAATTATGTTTAGCAAGTAAGGCAATACCCCCGACTTTTACATGTTTACACAGTCACAGACCAGTGAGCATTACTCGACTGATATCTAACGATTGCAAGAACCAACTTCAGTGAAACTTTGTAGCATCACAATAGATAGTATGATGAATATGTCATGCTTTGAATTATGCAAAATGATGCACTACACAGTGAGAACCAGCTCAGACAAAATCACTATTCTGATGGAGTGTGATAGAGATATGAGAGTAGGAAGTAACGAACATGTATAGATTAACTCATGTAAAATTATAAGATCATTGGCAATAAGGAATTTCTCAACGAGTGTAGGATGAGAGAGCTATGGTATTGGCTCCTCTTCATAATGAAGGTACATAGAATTGATCTCAAAACCTCGAGTTGCACCCGAGATTTTTATCTCATCTTTTATAGCATTTGTTGGAGCCAAGCATTTGCATTCAAAGTCTTTTCATACTTCGCCAAGTGTGTAGGCTTGGCATTTTCACCAACAGTGATTAGCCAATTGTACTCCTAACTGGTATATCATGAGTTCAATTCCCTCATGCAAAGTGGAACAACAAAGCTTAAAGTCTTCTCAATCTTGTGTCAAGCGCACTACCAAGTCTTGATCAAAACAATTAGATAAGCAAGGAACTATGTATGTAATAAGTAGTTTACGTGATAGGACTAACGACTTTGGGATGATTTTTCTTGAGTTAGAGGTGAGAATTTTTGAAGAAGATGATCCAAAAGAGGTACTAAGTACACCTAGAAGAAAATCCTACTAACAAGGATCATAGTGACAACCAATATACATCAAGAGAATGCTACCATAGAACTATTATGCAAATGAACCTTTAAAGGAAGCCTTTTGGAAGTTTAGATCAACCAAACCTGACACTAATAATGAGTCTCTAATGTATAAGTTCAAGAACCGAGACAATCTAGGAAAAGCAACCCATTTAGGGCACGACTTAGAGAGGATGTGTATAGTCTTAGACTATAGTAAACAAGCCCACCTTTGTCAAGGTTAAGAAGCATCTCCCTTAAAAAAAACTTTTGTTTCTCAAAAACATATGAATGCAGGTCCAACTAGCACTTTAGGTGCCTAGAAAGAGAAATTGAGAGAAGCCCTAGAGGTAAGTTTTTTGCATAACATAGGAAGGGACAATTTAGATGAAGGAATGAGTATGCCAAAGAGAGAGCAAAGCACATGACATAGAGCACACAGAGAAGACGATGAATTTTCCTTACCAAAGCAAAAACAACCCTCTAGAACATTTAGACCCTCTGAGGTAATGAAAACCATGAAAAAATATTTTGACGACGTATGATCACATGGACAAATCCAAGCAAGTATTGAAGGTTGAGCAAGTCAAAGACTTGTTCATTCAATATAAAGCATTTGGATTAACCTTGAAAGGGATAGCCCTTGCATGATTTCAACCATTAAATTGACCCTTGAGAAATCTCACAACTAATGGAAGCATTCACGGTAAGTTCTCCAAGAGTGGAGTTAGACATAACACCTCATCATTGATCCAAAGCTTCAAGCAGAGCCCCCAAGAGACTATGAGACTAGTCGGATAGAGGTTTAAGTAGTACATAAAGAGATGTCCAACCCTAGAAATACCAAGTCCGAGTAAGAAAGTGTCGTTTTTTGGATGTTCTCTTAAGTGGAAAACTTACATCATATGTGTAATAAAGTGATAGGTAGGAGATGCACTACAACATATCGAGGGTATACCGAGGTTGCTACCAAGGCAAATGAACGGGCGTGAATTCTTCGCGACGTCGGTGTTGCAGTCGATGTAGGCGTCGGAACCAAAGCGCCGGTATGGGCGCCGGTATAAGCGTCGGTATAGGCGTCGGTATAAGTGTCGGTATTTCCGACGCATATACCGACGTCTATACCGACGTCCTGCTGGGTGTACCGGCGCATATACCGACGACCATACTGGACCTACCGACGTGTATACCGACGACCATACCTGCACAATTTTTTTTGGACGGAGTGTGTTGTCTTTTGCTAAAGCATGATGTTGTTTAGCAAAAGACAATACACTCTGCCCAACTGAGTACATGTGTTATGTACTCTAATGGCAACCAAAACATAAACTTATATGAACAGAAATGAACAATGATTCATGTACAGAAAGTCGTATATTCCATAAATGAAAAATGTACAAAAGTGTGGCAAAGCACTTACATATAGGAATCGAATACAAAATTATGGTTCATCATTGCCACATAGGAGTGTAATACAAAATTGTGGCAATGTGACAAAACACTTCCATATAGGAATCGAATACAAAATTATGGTTCATCATTGTCGTATGCGAGTGTGATACAAAATTGTGGCATTGATCAAAATATTTACACCTACAATCCTGCAACAAAACATATGTATACAATAAGACCAATTAACATGACATTTATAAACAACAACTAGAAACACGAAACCAAGATATAACTTTACCTAAACAAGAATATTCTCCAATGAGACGATTGCACCGCGTCCCTCTAAGTCTTGTAACAGTGCAGTCAGTCCATGTCGATATCCATACGATTCTTCAGCTCGCATGTCGATATACATGTATGCATATGCATATGCATACATGTATACATATACATATACATATGCATATGCTTGCTTGTATATACATATACATATGCATATGCTTGCTTGTATGCATATGCATGCTTAAGCTTGTATGCATATGCTTGCTTGTATACATATGCATTCATGTATACATATGCATATGCTTGTTTGTATACATACATGTACATATACATGTATGTATATGCATACATGTATGCATATGCATACATGTATACATATACATATACATATGCAAATGCTTGCTTGTATGCATATGCATGCTTAAGCTTGTATGCATATGCTTGCTTGTATACATACATGTACATATACATGTATGTATATGCTTGCTTGCTTACATATGCATATGCATGCTTACACATGTATGCATATGTAAGCATATGCTTGCTTGCTTACATATGCATATGCATGCTTGAGCATGTAAGCATATGCATATGCATGCTTAAGCATGTATGCATATGCATATGCATGCTTAAGTATGTATGCATATGCATGCATTCATGTATGTATGCATATGCATGCATTCATGTATGTATGCATATGCATGCATTCATGTATGTATGCATATGCATGCATGTATGCATATGTATGTATCATGTATGCATATGTATGTATCATGTATGCATATGCATTCATGTATGTATGCATATGCATGCATTCATGTATGTATGTATCATGTATGCATATGCATGCATGCATGTATATATATGCATTCATGTATGTATGCATATGCATTCATGTATGTATGCATACATGATACATAAATATGCATACATGATACATACATATGCATACATGCATGCATGCATATGCATACATGCATGCATGCATATGCATACATGCATGCATGCATGCATATGCATACATGCATGCATGCATATGCATACATAATTCATACATATGCATACATGATACATACATATGCATACATGCATGCATGCATATGCATACATGCATGCATGCATATGCATACATGCATGCATGCATGCATATGCATACATGCATGCATATGCATACATACATGAATGCATATGCATACATACTTAAGCATATGCATGCATGTATGCATATGCATGCATGTATATATATGCATTCATGTATGTATGCATATGCATTCATGTATGTATGCATATGCATGCATGTATGCATATGCATTCATGTATGTATGCATATGCATGCATGTATACATATGCATTCATGTATGTATGCATGTATGTATGTATGTATGTACATATACATGTATGTATATGCTTGCTTGCTTACATATGCATATGCATGCTTAAGCATGTATGCATATGTAAGCATATGCTTGCTTGCTTACATATGCATATACATGCTTGAGCATGTAAGCATATGCATATGCATGCTTAAGAATGTATGCATATGCATATGCATGCTTAAGTATGTATGCATATGCATTCATGTATGTATGCATATGCATGCATTCATGTATGCGCATATGCATTCATGTATGTATGCATATGCATGCATGTATGCATATGCATGCATGTATGCATATGCATGCATGCATGTATGTATGCATATGCATTCATGTATGTATGCATTCATGTATGTATGTATGTATGTATGTATGTATGTATGTATGTATGTATGTATGTATGTATGTATGTATGTATGTATGTATGTATGTATGTATGTATGTATGTATGTATGTATGCATGTATGTATGTATGCATATGCATGCATGCATGTATGCATATGCATGTATGCATGCATGCATGTATGCATGTATCCATGTATGCATGTATGTATGTATGCATGTATGTATGTATGCATATGCATGCATGCATGTATGCATATGCATATCACTCATGCATGCATGCATGCATATGCATGCATGTATGCATATGCATTCATGTATACATATGCATGCATGTATGCATATGCATGCATGCATGCATGCATGTATGCATATGCATGTATCCATATGCATGCATGCATGTATGCATATGCGTGCATGCATGTATGCATATGCGTGCATGCATGTATGCATATGCGTGCATGCATGTATGCATATGCGTGCATGCATGTATGCATATGCGTGCATGCATGTATGCATATGCGTGCATGTATGCATATGCGTGCATGTATGCATATGCGTGCATGCATGTATGCATATGCGTGCATGCATGTATGCATATGCGTGCATGCATGTATGCATATGCATATCCCTCATTCATGCATGCATGCATGCATGCATGTATGCATATGCATTCATGTATACATATGCATGCATGTATGCATATGCATGCATGCATGTATGTATATGCATGCATGCATGTATGCATATGCATGCATGTATGCATATGCATGTATCCATATGCATGTATGCATATGCATGCATGCATATGCATACATGCATGCATGCATATGCATGTATCCCTCTCTCTCTCGCTCTCTCTCTCTCTCAAACAAAAATAAAGAGAGAAGATATTAGAAAACAAAAATAGAAAGAAAGATAAAAGAGTGATATATGTTTTACTTACATTTATGTAATTTTTGAATCAAAGTTGTCAAAATCCACTTGAAATTCTCCTTCGTTGAATTTCCAAAGATTTGATCTCAAAAATCTCTTGCAAAAGTAAAGAGAGAAGATATTAGAAAAGCAAAAACATAAAGAAAAAAAACAGAGTGATACAATATATGCGATCTACTTACCAAAGCGTCAGATCTATAAAAATAGAGGTGTGTTTAGAGAGAGAGAGAGGGAAGGAGAGGGAAAGAGAGAGAGAGAGAGAGAGAATTGTTTGACACGATCGTCAAAATCCATTTGAAGTTCTTCTTCGTCGAATTTCCAAAGATTTGATCCCAAAAAAGAACATATTAGTAAAGAAAAAAACATAGAAAAAGAAAAGAGAGAGAGAGAGAGGGAGAGAGAAAGAGAGAGGGAGAGATGTTGACATTATAGGGGAAGATGCCAAGTACGAGCATGTATGCAGATCTAGCACTGAGGCAACCCATCAATTTTTTCCAATCCTTACACATTTTAAAAGTGATTCTCATCACTAAAAACCATTGTAAATACCATTTCCCTTTTTTGTAGCTCCATTTTGTACAAGTCGAGGAGTCCTCGAGCTTGAGGAGCCTTAGAAGTAGTTGCCTACCAATTTTCATATTTTTTAGATCTCGTTTGAACCCTCAAATAAGCCCTGGAACCTAATTTTTAACTAGGCCGGACACTAGGTCTGGACAAGGCCAAAGCTAGTCAAAAACTATAAATAGAGCTAGAGAGCTCATTTTTGGGCTAGCTTCTTGTAGTTTTGAGCTTGTATGAGAACTTGGTTGTAATAGAAGTGATTTCATTGTCTTACTCTCTTTGTTCTTGCTGTGTGTGTGCGTGTGTGTGTATGTGTGTGCATGTTAGTGTGCTTCTCACTCACACATTTGTGCCATCACTTGCTCGAGGTCTTCATACCATCCTCATGTCTTCCCGGATTGACATTAAAGGAGGTGCTACTCATCACTGAGCTACACCAAATTTTGGCGCCGTTGCCAGGGATTCGAGCTTTGAGGAGGAGCGTGTGATGGTAAGACGTAGAGAGGATGCATTGGAATGGTAAGTAGTAGGTAAATTTCTTGTTTTTTCTCCATCTCCATCTCCATCTTCATCTCCTCCACCACCTTATATTCCCACTTCCAAATCATTTCCCTCATTTGCTTTGTGCGAGTTTGAGAGAGAGCGAGTGTGTGTCCTTGTTTGTGTGTGTTTTTTGCATGTTTCTTGCAGGTTTCAGCTCCATCATCATCTCCAGCAAGCTCAGCAGGTACGGAATCTCTCTGTGCAAGCCCCGAGGCGTCGAGCTCGAGCTATCAGGACACACCGAAAAGTTGCCCCAATCATGATTCCGAGTGCACCACGACACTGCGTAGCCCTAGAGCTCCTAGGATCACTAGACAAAACAGAAAAATTCACCATATCCCGACCTATCGCGACACCTCGAGGTATCGCGACACTCCCAGGTATCGCGACAGTCCCAAGTATCACGACACCCTGACCTATCGCGACACCCCCAGGTATCGCGACACCCCCAGGTATCGCTACACCCCCAGGTATCGCGACACCCCCAGGTATCGCGACACTCCCAGGTATCGCGACACTCCAAAGTATCGTGACACCCTGACCTATCGCGACACCCCCAAGTATCGCGACACTCCCAGGTATCGCGACACCTCAACCTATCGCGACACTCCCAGGTATCGTGACACCTCGACCTATCGTGACACTCCCAAGTATCGCGACACTCCCAAGTATCGCGACACCTCGACCTATCGCGACACTCCCAAGTATCGTGACACCTCGACCTATCGCGACACCCCCAGGTATCGCAACACTCCCCAGTATCGCGACACCTCGACCTATCGCGACACTCCCAGGTATCACGACACTCCCAGGTATCGCGACACCTTGACCTATCGCGACACTCCCAGGTATCGCGACCCTTCGACCTATCGCGACACCTCGACCCGACCTATCGCGATACATGGGCTTAACGCATAAAATTTTAGAGTGAATTAATTGAGTGAATTGAGGTATATTTGGGCTTAATTTTGGACACATTGGGATAACACTAGAGCCTTAGGAGTGGGCAAAAGACCTAGAAACCAGGGAGGAATTTCTTGAACCCTGAGAGCCTGTTTTGACCCCTAAGTGAGTACAGTGAGTTACTCCAAGGGGGGCCTGTAATTGTTGATGTGTGTCAGTCAATCCATTGTGGTAAAGGAGCTATATTAACTTGAGAACTTTTGCAGGAACATTGTGTGCAAGCAAGGCATTCCAAGGCAAGCTAGCAAGGGTGTGTACCAAGCTTGGGAGAAGGCTTCTTGGGCTTGTGCAGCAATCTGAGCAGCCATAGGATTGAGGTTGGAAGTTCTCTCAACCCTCCTTTGTCAATTCATAGCCTAGGCTAAGTATGACTTAGGTGTGGTAATTAATTAGGTCAACGTCAGGCACGAACTAAGTCTAAGAGAACTAATCAACCAAGTGCAAGCATTAAGTAGGTCTTAAGTGCGAAAACCCTAAGGGACAAAAGTAAACTTGAATCGATCACTTATCAAGTGCGAAATTCACTTAAGTATTCCTGACGACGTGATATCAGACAAGATCCTAAACATAATAATCAAACTAAAAGAACAAAGTGATTGGTGCCAATTAACCTACAACGAGAGTGTACTTGGGACCAAGGGGGTAGAGAAACCAGGCATATGAACCTTAGGTCAGGCAGACACTTAGGCTTAGTGTCAATCACACTGCTAGGTCTTGGGCCCAGCAGTTGAGTGATTACCCATACACTCCCTGATCAGAAACAAGTGATTCTAAGATGTCCTATAACATGGAGAGACCAGTAGGTAGTTCAGGGGTGGCATACCTAGAAAAGCCAGAAGAACCTTACAAGACTCAATTGGAATACATCAGGACTAATCGTCTAGGTGCTCGCATCTACGAAGACGGCCTAAGAAGATCAGTGGTCCCAATTAAGAACCCTGATCAACCCCATGGACTAGAACACCCGGTAGTCAAGTTTGAGAATGGAGCATACCTAGATAAAGAGGGGACTATATATGTAGTCACCAGTCTTCCTGATAGAACAGATGAGTTTGGAAATGTGATTGCGGAGGCCGACATGGGTGATATAGAGCAAGGGAATTTAGAGAGAGAGCCAAGAACTCCCCGTGGTAAATCCGTCTTGACCAGAATCATGACTCCAGAGTGGATTCCACAGGATAATAAAAGCATAGATTTGCTTTTAAACCGAGAAACTGATGAGGCTTTTTGGAGGTATAAACCTGCCCAGCCTCACGAAGTAAGTGCTCTCACAATCTATGAGTTTAAAGACCCTGATAGCCCATGCAAAGTAACCTACCTAGACAATACATCCGAGAGGATCTTCGTGGTCACCGAGCATGGCAGACATGCCTACACATGGAAGGGTGAATTTGTTTTTCCCCAACCACGGTCCAATATGTCCTACAGTCACCAAGGAGCTGGCACCTCCGAGGCTCATGGAGCTCAAGGAGATAGAAGTAGAGATAGACTTGAAGTAAGCTTTGCCAACCCCCAGGGAAAAGAAAGAAGGAGAACAGGGACGGATAGAGAAGAAACCGAGAGATTTAGAGACCCAAGGAACCAAAGAAATGTTGATGGTTTTCCTTTGCCAAGGCCGAGGGAACACACTAGGACCCTGAGGCCAACTCAACTGGTGAAGTCCATGAAGAATTACTTCGATGGCACTGGAGACCCTTATGACCATGTGGCAGAATTTAGGCAAGTCTTGAAAGTTGAACAGGTAGAGGACCTATTCACACAATATAATGCTTTTGGTCTAACCCTTAGGAATACTACCCTTACGTGGTTTCAACCACTGAACGAGAGGCATTTCAGAAACATAGACCAGCTCCTAGAGGCATTTATCATTGAGTTTTCTAAGAGTGGCATAAGGCACAACACTTCCTCACTAATTCATAGCTTCAAGCAAACACCTCAAGAGACGGTCAGACTAGCAGGAAGACGGTTTAGGCAATACCTAGAGAGGTGCCCAATGCCTGAGTTACCCACACCAGCCAAGCAAGTGGCTTTGTTCTTAGATGGCTTGTTGAGCACCAAGCTTAGGTCATATGTGTATTTGAAGGACCCCAGAACTATAGAAGAATGCGTGCGCATGTGCATAGACATTGAGGATAATCTAGGCGAGGAGTTAGAGCTATCAAAAATCTATAAGGATTCAAATAGCTCTAGTAGTCTCACATCTGGTCAGTCCACATCCATTGAGGAACTTGCAGAGAAGGTAGCTCAAAAACTAGGTGTCTCTAGCAAACAAATTCCAAGATTTGCCCGAGTTAAGCGGTGCTACACTTGTGGAGGTGACCATATGGCAAATGTATGTCCCATTATGGCCCAACCCCATGTGAATCCTAGTAGCCAATACTGCACCATAGAGCAAAGGTACACCAACCACATTGCACAGGACTGCCCATATAACAAACAAACTGTTAGGCAAAATTACCCTCAGCCATATCCACAACAGGGTAGATACCAGAATCAGTAGCCACCACAACAATACAACAGACCACAGCAACCTTATCAGCCACCTTATCAAGGGCAGCAGAGACCTCAACCAGTCTTAGTGCAACAACCCCCTGCTGCAACCAATGTGATCCCAGTGAAATATGCATCTGCTGAAGAAAATCCAAACAGAGCCATAGTCCGAGTCACCCCATTGCTATCAGACAGTGATCCAAGTGACCATAGTTTTGACTCCACACATATTGATAGCCCACAGGCTTACTACATGCAATCACTCGAGCATAACGAGTCATACTATTATGAGGACCCAAGTGAAAATAGTGGGGAGCCTGAGTATGCTAATGTCATGTATACAAACCCCAACTCTAGACCTCAACCTAGGCAGGTACGACCCCCATTTCCTAGAGGACCATGCTTCAAATGTCAGGGAGATCACCTTATACGTGATTGTCCACTGCCTGCCCCTACACAACCCCAACAAGTGACACTTCAGGGTTTCTGTCAAGACTGCGGAAAAGAGCATCTCCTACGAGATTGCCCAAAGAACCCTTATAACATGCCTAAAATCACTCCTATCAACGTCATTGGGTTAGTGGTAGACTCTACGGGAAGTATAACTTCCACAGCCCCAGTGCATGTGGTCACTAGAGCTCAAGCCTTGCAGCAAACTCAAGGAGTAGGGCAAGAAAAGAGTTCTGAGGTTAGTGAGACAGAGAGTATAACCAAGAAAAGGACAAGAGCATGGAGAGATAGCCGGGAGAGAATGAAAAGATAATGGTCACAGAAAATGAGCGAACTTGAAGAAAGCTTGAGAGAAACCAAAGCAAAGATAAGTGAACTCGCATCTCAAAACCACTCTCACACCACCCCTCCACCACCTTTCCCTTTACCCTCCAATCCATCTTCTTCCATTCCCCAACCTTTCAATACACCACCCTTAACCCACCCACCACCCAGAGTAGGATCAGTCCTAGCCGATCCCACTCCTGAAGATCTAGACATGATGCTTAAAGCATATCAGGCCAGAATCCAAGAAGGGCCCAATGTAACAGATCATGAGAAATGTTACCCTAGGGCCGATCTAGAGATAGAGCGAACAAAGCTTTGTGCTAAAATGGTCGAATTGGCGCAAGCCATGTTTGAAGCCAGTCGCTTGTTCAATGGCTCTAACCCCATCAGAACACCATTGCACTTTGATGGTCTATTGGATAGATTGGAGAGGTTACTTGCAAAGTCTGGAAAAGGAGCCACCTCCCATGCTAAGGAGAGGGCAAGTGATAGAATAAGCATTCCTCCCCAAGGAGCTCATGTGCCTAACTCCACTGAACCAGACACCTCTTCTTCTATGAATAGGTACTCACCAGAGTTTCTGAGAGAGATTCAAGAAGAGAAGTGGGCAAAGGAGAGTGAAGTCCCTCCTCCCATTGAACTTGTGGATGACGCACATGATCAGTTCCCACAGGACATCCCTTCTATTTATGAAGAACAGGAAAGTGCCCACTCTCATGAGAGGTTAGACTTTGAGTCTAACTCCTTGCAAGAGTTACCACATTTCACAGCCCCATGGGAAACCAAGTCTACTTGCCTGAGAGCACCCACAGTCATGATAAGAAACGAAGATTCAATCATACCTAGGAATACAGAGGTAGTAAAGAACACTAAAGTGCAGTGCAATCTTACTTTAGAAGAGCTACTCAAAGTTAAGCCAAAAGTGTGGAAACACGTAGCCAAACAAGTGCCAGACATAGCGAAATCGCGTTCCCAGGTAGGATCTCATAGAACAGTGCCTGAAATACCATTGGATAAGATAGGAGACATGAGTGAAGGAGAAGAAGGAAATACCTATCTCCCAGTTACCCATCAGGGATACACAACCAAGGCAATTTTGGACTCAGGTGCAGGAGTTGCAATTGCTACAACTTCCCTATGGAAGCGTTGGGGCAAGCCAGCACTCCGACCGACGAGAATGAAATTTCAGATGGCCGATGGCCATATTGAGAGGCCCTTGGGATTGCTAGAAGGCATAACTCTCACTACATGTGGTGTTGAGTTCAAACATACTTTTGCTATATGCGACTTTAGCAGAAACCAAGCCTACGAGATGATTTTGGGAAGGCCATTTATGTGGCAATTGCAAGTAGTACAGGACTGGGGAACCAATTCCTTATACTTGCAATACTTAGGTGTTACAACCAAAGTCAATCTCAAGGATTACTCTCATAGAGACGTACCACCCATTCAATGGAATCCCATCCATAGAGCCAAGGATGACACGGAGTCAGTGCATTCCATAGGATCAGGATCCTCATGGATGCATGAAGACACCCACTTATGGATGTGCAAAGTGGCAGTAGAAGAAGAGAAAAGAGAAAAAGCTAGAGAGGTAGGTGCGAAAGAGACACATAGATCAATTCAAGACCCATCCTATGCACCTGTAGTATTTCCCGATGAAGAGTTTGAACCTCACGGCTGGGCAAAAATTTTAGCAACAATGGATGTAGCCATCAATGAAGAGCAGTGGACACCCCACTGTGATGAGGATGGCTATGACATTTCAGTCTTCTCATTAGAGCCAATCATGGGAGATGCAGTTTTAGAGGAATGTGAACCTAGCCCTGATACATTTGAGGATGCAAGTGACTCCGACTTAGAGTCAATCATTATGGACCCACCTTTTGCATCAGATGAAGAATACTTCTATGAAGTTGAAGCTTACCCCCAGAGACACGGAGAAATCACGAATGATGTGAGGTTAGCCACACAAGTAGCCACTAAGAGTGGAGGAAAGAAGGACGTCACTCCGGAGGCAGAAGAATCCTTGTTTGAGGTCCCTGAAAACTTTAATAAATATGAGATAGACGATAGGAGAGTCATGATAAGAATGCCTAAACGTGAGGCACAAGCAGGAAGGGCCTATGATAGCAAGGAAACTACCAAGAAAATAGTTGTCGCCATAGAAGAGGGAGAAGCAAGATGCACCTACATAGGGCATGACCTGAGGGAAGAAGAAGAGCAAGAGTTGGTAGCTTTGCTAAGAGAGTACAAAGATGTATTCGCTTGGAGCTACAAGGACCTGAAAGGTGTCGACCCAGACAAATGCTCACACACGATTCCCATGACCTCAGATGCCAGACCATCTAAGCAGAAGCCCTATACGTACAATGATAACTACACTACTAAGATCAAGGAGGAGATAGATAGATTGGTAGAAGCTGGGTTTATCTATGAGATTGAGCACACTGAATGGGTATCCCCCATTGTGGTTGTGCCCAAGAAGAATGGAAAATTGCGTGTATGTATTAACCTTAAAAAAGTTAATGCCGCCACGATTAGAGACAGTTATCCGCTTCCTATTACTGAGCATCTAGTAGAAAGGGTAGCAGGCAAGGTAGTGTACAACTTCCTGGATGGATTCTCTGGCTACAATCAGGTAGCCATTGCACCAGAAGATCAGCATAAGACGGCTTTTGCCACAGAGTGGGGCATATTTGCCTTTCGGGTAATGCCATTCGGGCTTACCAATGCACCTGCTACCTTTCAAAGATTAATGTGTCACGTGTTTAAAGAGTTCTTGAGGAAGAATTTGGAAGTCTATGTTGATGATCTTTGCGCTCATTCCAACATTAGACAGACCCATATACCTGAACTCAAACAAATCTTTGATATATCAAGTCTGCCTGAACCCAGAAAAGTGTGTTTTCATGGTCAGGCAAGGCAAAATTCTAGGACACATAGTGTCTAAGAACGACATATCCACTGATAAAGAGAAAGTGAGAGCCATCATAGAACTACCTAGGCCAAAGAACGTCAAGGAAGTACAGGCTTTCATGGGGCATTGTGGTTACTACCTCCGGTTCATTCACATGTGTGCTGTCATTGCAAAGCCCATGTACGAACTTCTGACTAACTTTGAGTGGACTGATGAATGTGAGAATTCCTTCAATGAGCTTAAACGAAGATTATGTTCAGCACCAATCTTGACCACACCAGATTGGAACAAGCCATTCCATGTCCATGTGGATGCCTCCAATTACGCTATTGGATGTGTGCTAGCACAACCTACGGGTGAAGGTGATATGGATCTTCCAATTGCCTATGCCAGTAGACAACTGAATGCAGCTGAACGAAATTATACCACCACTGAACGGGAGGGGTTAGGCATGGTATACGCAGTTAAAAAGTTTAGACACTATTTGCTTGCAAATAAGTTTAAATTTTTTACTGATCATCAAGCTCTGTTGTACTTGGTAAACAAGCCATGCAATACAGGTAGGTTGGTAAGATGGTTCCTCTTGCTAATGGAATACGACTTTGAGGTAGTAGTGAGGAAAGGCAGGACTCATTTGAGAGCATACCATCTCTCTAGGCTCACATCTGGAGGGGCCCCACAAGGAGTGTCAGATGAATTACCTGATGCTTACTTGTTTAATTTGGAAGTTGTACCTCAGTGGGCTAAGCCATTAGTGCCATTATTGACATATGGGCCTAACCACCCAATAATAAACACACAAGATAGGGAGATAGCAACACTTAGGTGTTACAACACAAGTCAATCTCAAGGATTACTCTCATAGAGACGTACCGCCCATTCAATGGAATCCCATCCATAGAGCAAAGGATGACACGGAGTCAGTGCATTCCATAGGATCAGGATCCTCATGGAT
Source organism: Ceratopteris richardii (assembly GCA_020310875.1). Lineage (NCBI taxonomy): Eukaryota > Viridiplantae > Streptophyta > Polypodiopsida > Polypodiales > Pteridaceae > Ceratopteris > Ceratopteris richardii. The sequence goes on along the minus strand of CM035408.1, from coordinate 82,064,882 downwards.
GCATGAAGACACTCACTTATGGATGTGTAAGGTAGCAGTAGAAGAAGAGAAGAGAGAGAAAGCCAGAGAGGTAGGTGCAAAAGAAACCCATAGATCAATTCAAGACCCAGCCTATGCACATGTAGTTTTTCCTGACGAAGAGTTTGAGCCTCACGGCTGGGCAGAAATTTTAGCAACAATGGATGTAGCCATCAATGAAGAGCAGTGGACACCCCACTGTGATGAGGATGGCTATGACATTTCAGTCTTCTCAATAGAGCCAACCATGGGAGATGCAGTTTTAGAAGAATGCGAACCTAGCCCTGATACATTTGAGGATGCAAGTGACTCCAACTTAGAGTCAATCATTATGGACCCACCTTTTGCATCAGATGAAGAATACTTCTATGAAGTCGAAGCTTACCCCCAGAGACACGGAGAAATCACAAATGATGTGAGATTAGCCACACAAGTAGTCACTAAGAGTGGAGGAAAGAAAAGAAAGAAGAAGGACGTCACTCCGGAGGCAGAAGAATCCTTGTTTGAGGTCCCTGAAAACTTTAAAAAATATGAGATATACGATAGGAGAGTCATGATTAGAATGCCTAAACGTGACGCAAAAGCAGGAGAGGCCTATGATAGCAAGCAAACTACCAAGAAAATAGTTGTCGCCATAGAAGAGGGAGAAGAGACTGACCAAGTGGGTAGAAGTGAAAGCCACTACGAAGAATGATGCTCAAACAACAACAAAGTTCTTATTTGAAAATGTGTTCACTAGATATGGATTGCCAATAGAATTAGTAAGTGATAGAGGCACACACCTTGAATGAAGTCATAGAAAACCTTCTCCAAGAATTCTTGGTAGTACATAAGAAGTCTGCCCCTTATCACCCACAAGCTAATGGTCAGGCCGAGAGCACAAATAAGATTTTGTGCAATGTGTTGACTAAATTGGTGAATAACAAACGCTCTGATTGGGACAAACAGTTACACCACGCTATTTGGGCATATCGAGTTGCCTATAAAATGGTACTCCAAGCCACACCCTTTCAGATGGTATGTTGAAACCCCTTGCATGGGAGAGGTGGAACTTCCCCTCTACATTCAAGAGGTCCTCATGCTAGCAAAAGTACTAGTATGTGAAGACGAGGATCTTGCCGAACCTCTCGTCCTGGGCCAAGACTGGATCTATGATCACGCAGTCAACCTCAACCTAAGAAGTGGACTTCTTCAGGCTTGGGTAGGCCAAAGACGCCTTACGATTGAATTAGAAAAGCAAGCACTCAAACCATTAGAACATGCACCAACTCCTGGTCCCTCCAGGAACCCACATGAAGATAATGTTATTCTTGTCCAAAGTTCTATGGTGTAGAGGATTGTCACTCTTGCCAAAGGTACAGAAGTCAAGGAGGAACTCCCATCTGTTCCAGAGAAGAATCTCAAGGGGAAGGCCCAGCAACACCCGACACTGAGGAGACCGATGAACAAGAAGCATGAGCACCAACTTCGGCAGTATGAAGTGCCTCGTGGCATGAAACAGATATGGATACGCAAGGGGGAAAAATCACGGCCCCAAAGACAGGGTCTCAAAAGAGCATCAAGCAAGCCACACTGTCAAGGACTAAAACGAAGGAGATCCCTAGTCAACACTCTAGGCATACCTTGTCTATTTGGGTCCCTAAGCGGTCAATGAAGGCTAGCCCCAATGCTAGGCAGATATGGGTGCCCAAGGCCTATTTACGAGCCCAAATAGCTCCAACTCTAGTCACTAGCACAATTCAACACTCACAAGTCCTCTTGGCAAACAACTCAAGGACTCTACTTACATCCCACTCTAACACGCACTCGGTCAAACCTAGGAATGTCTGGAAATGGGTACCCAAAAGGTCCCAAATCTAGCACAATCTAGTCCATGAACCTTTAACCGTCATCAGCTCAAGGAGCCACGAATCCTCAAACAAAGTCTGGAGAATTAAACCCTGTATCAAACCCCCAGACCCATTTTGTAAATCCATCCACTCTAAAGTAGATGCATTCTGAGTACCTTGCATATCCAAAGTATGCATCTAGAATGACACTAACCACTAATCCCCACTCACATCTATCACAAACATTTCATCTCTAACCACTAACCATCTCGATTGTCATGTTAGTATTGTGGAGGGAACACTATTACATCCTATTTCCTATGCAACACTAATGTGCCTTCCTTCTTCTAGCAGATAAGCATCAGAAGTGTCATGGCAGCTGTAGCAGGAACAAGCTCCCAGGCGGGCACTAATACTCAAAGCAATTGGGATACCATGCCTGTGGAAGCGCCACTGACAGCAAGGTCGGAAGAGCTTTTTATTGTGAGAAGAATTATCGCGGATCCTCCAAGTGGCCTAACAGAAAGAGTGAAGGGGCATTCTCATTGGTTCAAGGAGATGCCAGGAGATTTGGGAGATGCAGACCACATATGGGAGTCCAAGTTGGAATTCGAAGGAGTCTGGTGGACATTTCAATTCTTCTCAAGAGAATTTGAAACCTTACAGAATGCAGCTCCTCTTCAAGATATTTGGCTGAAAGCGGGGTTGCAAGATTATTTTAGTGCAGCTTTACCTAGACCTGATTTTCTGAGGTGCTACTACTTGATTGCCACACTGAAGGCGACAGGAGATAAAGATCATTCAGGCACATTCCTGGTGCCCTCTCTGTCAAACGAGGAGGAAATGAAGAAGTTTGAGTTGAATATTACTTTAAATCAGGGAAGCCCTTCAGATGTATGGCACTCATGTACCCTCTGATCGGGATCCCTTGATACCGGAGTCCATGAAGAACAATAAAATCAAGAAGTTTAAAGAAATGTGCGCCCTCACCCCCAACATCGCCATACCATTACGGATGTGCCTTCAACACTTCGCTTTTCCAGCTCAAGACCGGTTCACCCAACCTCATAAGAAAATATGGTATGGATTATACCTAGCAGAGACTGGAGGCTTGCCAATTAAAATGCCCGTGTGGATCCTGGACCAGTTATATGAAGCAGGCAAGTGAGGAGTACGGAAGCCTACTTTGAATGGCTGTTGTGCCATTACAAGAATTATCTACAGATGCCTTGCCTATGATGTACCGATCGCAAAGGCCCTTAAGTACTCACAAATTGAATTCTTCAAAGGGCGGAAGTCAGGGGTGCAACCTGCAAAAAGAATGTGTGGTTCGCTTTCACAGGTTCTAATCCCTCGTGAGGCCACCACAAAAGCTTCCCTCAGAGAAGAGGAACAAGTAGCCCCTTTGACTATCCATCTCCAAGGACCACAATCAGGGGTAATGGTACAGCCCACTCCATCAGCCCCTCCACTACCCACAGATGCTGAGTTTGCATCCATGGCTACTTTGGCAGAGGATCCAAATTTTGACTTTGAAAGCTTCCTGCAGACAGCCCACTTATCTGAGAGTGAGTGTTTCTCTGAGACCGACGGCCCCGACTCATCATCCCAGAGAGGACAGACACAAAGTGCGGCTAGAAGGGTGCATTGGGAAGATGAGACACAACATCCTCATGCTGAAAGCACACAGAATCAGGAAGAAGCACAAGGGAAGGAATTAGAGGAGAGTGAGGAGGAAGCTCCTACCTACACGGCACAACTTAAACGACTATACAAAACGATCAAGCAAGTGCAGAAGAGGCATAAGATGTCAGAAGAGGCCAATAGAGCACTGGTAAACCAGATGCTGCAAGCGGAAAATGTAGACCCTCAATTTGTAGAATCATTGAACCTTTTAGCAGATACTTGTGGGATAGTGGAAGCCATGAGGACCATGGTATATTGTAATACCCCACAATATGACCAACGAAGGATTGATACGCGACCGCGAAGGGGAAAAATGATTCAAATGGAAGTCTCTACCGCACTTCCTACCACCACTCAAGAAGATGTTCACATGGCCAGCCCATCCAACAGTGATGAACCAGATGTACATATCTAGGTACCATCTCCACCATCACCTCCCCTCCAGCCCTCAGAACCCCTCACCACTAGCCATTCTGAACAACCAGTATTAGCCATTAGTGAAACTATAACACACACCACCATTTCTCCATATGCCCCTTTACCTCCACCCACCAGTTCCAGCCAACTCTCTGAACCCCATATAGGTAACCCTTCATATTTCCCTGCCCTCGGACATCCACTTGCCACTACCCAAACCTTAACTCACCCATTTCCATTCACCAATACTATTCCTCTTTCCCAACCACGAACCATTGAACCCCTCTTGACCTCAGCAGAGCCTACACAAGTCACCCTACCTCCGTTCTTGGCAAACCTGGTGGAGCAAATTGAGAATTACAGGCAAAAGGCCCATTCCCACCCCACCTCCCCCACATTCACAGCAACCACTAACACACCACCCACCATCCTTGTGTTCACTATTCACACTTCACACACTATCACATCTGATCCCATGGACATCACCACCCACAGGAGCACCCACCACCACGTCTGTTCCAACATCATCACATTTCACTTCACTCATAGGCACTTCATCCACTTTTCCCTCCCCCATTTCCCGACCCTTTGCATTTCCCACCTCTACCCCTGCATCCACATCATTTAGTCATGCATTAAACACCATGTTCGAAGCGGCCACACAACTTAAGCAAGAGTATAGATTACTGGAAGAGAATAACACAGCGCTGTGCAATCTCTCATCTCAACTCCAGGCACGTGTCAATGCCTTGGAGCTAAGTAATACAGCATTACAACAGGAAGTGACCACCCTCCAACAATTCCATGTGGAGCTCGAAGCCAAACATACAGAGACGACTAGAGCAATGGAAGAACAACGCACAGATCAGCTAGCCCATAATGCTAGATTACAACGAAATATGGCTCTACTTCGACGCCACCTAGCAGCTGCACAAGAAGAAAACAGGAGATTACAACAACAAACTCAAGACAACCCAGAAGCCGCCATAGAAAATACTCCAGGGGCACCCATGGACCCTCTTAACTTCCAGGCCATCCCTTCAGAAAGCATACAACAAATATTGGAAACCTATGCCAACCTCTTAGAAGCACATGATCAGCTGGCCGACCAAGTAAAGGAATTACAAAGATCCCAAGTGCCTACACCACACCCACCAAAACCTACAGCGATGGTTGATGCTGCTACTTCACCAGAACCTGAACCTTCAATGGCCAATGAGGTACTGGAGCTACGACAACAGATTGCAGAAATAAAGATTAAGTTGCTACAATATGAACGACCCCCCTCTCCACCTGAGCAACCAACAGAGGAGGAGGCCATAGCTATCCCGATGGAGGCAACATTTGATAATACGTATGAGCCTCAACCTTTTCCAGGAGGCACAATCACTGATGAAGGACAAGACACATATGAGGAACCCCCTCCGGCATGGATGAAACAGGTAGAAGAGATGGGGGTGACTCACGAAGAGCGTATCTCAACCCAAATGGTGGCTATGAAGACTATCGAGGAGACCATACTTCAGTCGGAATATTTTAAGCACTTGACTACCAGGCGATTGATAACCAGCTCAGAATTACAATATAAACCATACTTTGTACAATTGGCAGACTACAACGCCGAGATCAAACGTAAAACCAACAAGTACCCTACTTTCGCTACCCAATTTGAACCTGAGGACATTGTAGAGGACGCCCACAAAGGGAACATATACCAACCCACCTGGAGGCAAAAGTTACTGGAAACCTATCCGCAGATGCTACGAACATGGGATCACGTGCCCATGCACTTGAAGTATAATAATTGCTACGGGCCAGTGCAACGGAGAAGATCATGGAAGGCATTTGACATAAAGGTTAAGAACAACGCCAATTGCAAAGAATGGCTCAATTACCCTACCATTGCATCCCCAACAGGCACACCAACAGTTCAATACATGATAGCTACCATCTGGCATTGGATGCCACGCCTCCACCCTATGCCAGATGTCGCCACGCAGATGATGCTCAAAATTTTGGACATGATGCAAGTGGTGTTAAAGACTTTCCAAAATGTACGTAATATCCAGCCTCCAATTCCGGGCTTCATTAATGGTAACTATGATCTACTTTATGATATGAGCACGACCTCGAGTATCTGTGTGGCTTACGCGTGGCATGCACGAATAAGATATCTCCCTGCGTGTTACAAACAAACTTTTGATGACATGTTCACCACGGGGTTCTAGGAAGCACACTCAGAAGTATTCGCGCCCTGCCCAACTCATCTGCTCTAGTTATTCGCTTGCGAACAAACAATGCATTCAGAACTCTACACCACGCCACAACCTGATATGCTTGGCGCAGTTAATTGGGATGCCCTGCAGAGAGATTTGGTCAGGGGACTACGCATCAAAGAACAGGAATTGGCAACCGACCTACTGCAGTAATACATTGATCAAACCATGGATCAGAGGTCTGTGAGAGGCGACAGACACTAGGGGGGGTGAGTTTTGGCATCATAGGGGAAGACGCCAAGTACGAGCATGTATGCAGATCTAGCACTGAGGCAACCCATCAATTTTTTCCGATCCTTACACATTTTAAAAGTGATTCTCATCACTAAAAACCATTGTAAATACCATTTCCCTTTTTTGTAGCTCCATTTTGTACAAGCCAAGGAGTCCTCAAGCTTGAGGAGCCTTAGAAGTAGTTGCCTACCAATTTTCATATTTTTTAGATCTCGTTTGAACCCTCAAATAAGCCTTGGAACCTAATTTTTAACTATGCCGGACACTAGGTCTGGACAGGGCCAAAGCTAGTCAAAAACTATAAATAGAGCTAGAGAGCTCATTTTTGGGCTAGCTTCTTGTAGTTTTGAGCTTGTATGAGAACTTGGTTGTAATAGAAGTGATTTCATTGTCTTACTCTCTTTGTTCTTGCCGTTTGTGCACGTGTGTGTGTATGTGTGTGCATGTTAGTGTGCTTCTCACTCACACATTTGTGCCATCACTTGCTCGAGGTCTTCATACCATCCTCATGTCTTCCTGGATTGACATTAAAGGAGGTGCTACTCATCACTGAGCTACAAGAGAGAAAGAGGGAGAGAGACGGAGAGAGAGTGAGAGAGAGAGAGGGAGAGAGAGAGAGAGAGAGATAGTGAGAGAGAGGGAGGGAGAGAGAGAGAGGGAGAGAGAGAGAGAGAGGGAAGGGAGGGAGAGAGGGAGAGGGAGAGAGAGAGAGAGAGGGAAGGGAGGGAGACAGGGAGAGAGAGAGAGAGAGGATGACAAACAGAGTTCTGCTGTTGGCGCGTGCAAACCCGAAAGCAGAAGTTCTACATTCAAAATGAGCAGAATGACGAATTTCGGGTTTGGGCCCAGTTAAAAAGAGAGCATCGGTATAAGCGTCGGTATATGCGTTGGTATTTCCAGCAAACTACCGACGCATATACCGACGCCGTGATTCCGAGGCAACGTAGCTGTGATTCCGAGGCATTGCAGCTTTCCCAAATTTGCCGAGGGGTATATCGACGCCGACAGCTGCCCGTTGGTACACTGACCGTCGGTATTCCCTGGATATGTTGTAGTGATGATTGAACCACACCCTTGAATGGTAGGAGGTGTTTGAGATACACCCTAAGAGGGAGGATTAGGAAGTAATCCTCAACCATGACTTTTGGACCAAGTTGTTAGCCCATCGCACTCCTAGCCAAGAGGTTGTGAGTTCAAATCTCTATAGATATAACATTGGTATCAGAGCCTAGAAAGTAGGCTTGGACAAGGTGGATGGATTCCAAAAATTTCATGGGTACCCGATGGCCTCTAAATAGTTTTCGAATTCTTTGAGGGATGTGTACGTAATAAGGGAAGTGCTCAAGAACATGGTGCCCATTATCCCTTATAATGTTCATCTTACAAAGGCTTAAAACAAAATGAGGTCAACCAAATTCATGAGTATGAAAACGAACCCCCATTAGATATATATGGACATAGGACACTTGAAAAACGCCATGAAAACTCCAAATGAAGTAGGCGATGAAAGAAAAATGCTCAAGAAAGAGAATGCACAGAATTCCACTCAATCCACTTCAAAAAGTTGAGTAGAGGTTAGGGCCTTTTTAAAGTCGAAAGAAAAACCCCTTTCCCACTTATCTTTCCTAGAAGTCTAAAGAATAGCTTTGTGTGCTCATAAACCATGCCCATCAAGCTCGAGAAAATGATACAAAATGATAGAGGCTCGAGGACTCCTCTCGAATGTGGAGAGATTTTAGAGAGAATGGACTTTTCCATTTATAAATTATATAGAAATCTCAGAGATATATGCATATCTTGAGAAATAGATACCTCTTGTATCTACATTCCTCTCGATAGATAGACTCGTTCTCTTTAGTTGCCAATGTCTCTAAACCACTAACATCTGCATATGCTCTTTTTAGCCCGAAATATCTGCCATTCTCATCCAATTTCTTTGTAGGCCAATGTGCTATGTTTGTTAGTGAAGACGACGGTGGAAGAAGAATGACCAACACCCAAATCAGCCATAAGGCATGTGAGCCACACACACTCAACAGTCGCTGTGAAAGCTGCCCTATACTCAGCCTCACAACTAGAAGTGGCCATAGGAGGTTGCTTCTTGCTCAACCAAGATATACATGAGCTACCAAGCATGAAGCAAAAGCCACTAGTGGACACACGAGTGTCATAGCAACCAGCCTAATTAGAGTCAGAAAAAGCATCTAAATCTGGCGATAGTGATGCTCCCTTGGGATAAAACAATCCAAGTAGTCGAGTACCCTCAAGTAGTCATAAATGCACTTAACCGCCTACCAATGGTTGACACCTGTGCAATGCATAAACCTGCTCATTTGTGAGACAACAAACTGAATATCTGGTCGAGTAATGCATAAGTAAATCAAGCATCCAACAGCCTATTGATAGAGAACAACATCAAATGCATCTCTAGCATCATGAAGACTCAATCATAAACATGTCTCCATAGGAATGGCAATAGGTTTATAGTCTTCAAGTCCAAAACACAACAATAATGTGTCAATATATTTCGGTTGACGCAAAGCTATTCCACCACCAACTTGCATAAATTGAATGTCCAAATAATGATGCAAATGCCCCAAATCAAAGATCTCAAATGAGGCATGCAAATCAGCCTTAAAATTAGCAATATGCTTGTCATGAAGACCAGTGAGCAGCATGTCTCATTAGCACACTTAACATATAAGGTGCTTTCGGTTGGACTCTTCCCAAAATCATGTGCAATCAAATAGCCATGTATCTTTTCATACCAAGCATGTGGTGCTTGGTTTAAACCATATAATGCTTTCTTGAACTTGCACACTTGGTTTTCGTGCCCTTTCTGCACAAAGCCACGTGACTGAAAAACATAAACTTATTCGTGCAAGTCACCATTCATAAATGCAGTTTTTATGTCCAAATGATGTACATTCCAACCATGATGAGCTACAAGTGCATAGATGCTATGAACAATAGTCATTCGGCATGTAGATGCAAATGTCTTACCAAAATCAATGCCTCTTTCCTGTGCATAACCCTTTGCAACAAGCCTTGCCTTTTGCCTATCAACTATTCCATTAGGTTTATGCTTCAGCTTGTTTACCCACTTTGTGCCAATGGACTTCTTGCCAAGAGGCAAGTCACATAAAGACCAGGTACCATTTTCCATGATAGCATCATATTCAGATTGCATTGCAGCCATCCAATGTTGAGAATTTTGTGCCTCATCAAACGAAACAGACTCAGTCTCATCACAAAGACTTGAGGCATCCATAGCATAGCAATATGATGTAAAAGAGGCACTATGAGAGCCTAAATGCGTACAGTATGACAGAGGTGCATCTAATTTGTTGTCACGCAAAATCTGCACCAACCATTTTGACATAACTTTTGCCTCCTCAATATCAGCATTCATCAGCAAGTGCATCATGTAAATCTGCATTAGAAATGGAATGTTCTGCATCATCACATGAAACTTGCAAAGGATGAGAAGTTGCCTCATTAGGACCAACACAAGATTGTCCACCTATAAAGAGTAGCTTAGTATCATACATGTCTTTGGAGCTAACAGAGGTCTCCTTCCTACATGAAAGTAAAGGCTAAATAACATCTTCCACAAAAACAACATCACGGCTAACCAAAATGCATTTAGTCTATGGATGATACAGACGATAGCCTTTGCTTTTAGAACTATACCCAAGATAAATACATTTTATTGCTTTTCTTGCGATGTTGCTCAAGCACTAATGCATATGCTTGACAAGTAGAAACACGCACGTGAGCAATAGATAGCTTACGACCATGCCAAACCTCATATGGAGTGATAGACTAAAATGCTTTAGTGGGACATCTGTTAACTACATATGCTCCACACATAACGGCCTCAAGCCACAAACTATGTGGTAAAGCCTGACTCTTGACCATACACCTCACCATCTCCATGAGTGACCTATTGTTCTGTTCAGCAACTCCATTTTGCTGAGGTGTATACGGCACTGTACACTAATGTTTTCTCCCACGGTCAGCCAGAAATGCATTGAAGTTAGAAGACATATATTCCCGTCCTCGATCAAAATGGAGGGTGCCCATTTTACATGCTGATAGATTTTTAGGCAAAACCAAAAACTATTTGAAACACATAAACACTTCGGAATTTGTCTTCAATGGATATACCCATGCATGCCTGGAAAAATCATCGATGAAAGTCACAAAGTAAAGATAGTTCCTAAAAGAAGGTGTCTGCATAGGACCACACACATGAATCTGAAAAAGTTTCAATTTCTGAGTAGCTGGAATGAAACCATCTTTTGGGAAGGAGAAACGCTGCATTTTGCCCAAAATACATCATTCACATACATGTTTACTAGGTGCCTCAACTTTGGACAAAGAGGACACCATTTCAGATTTCTGCAAGTGTAGCAAACTCGCAAAATTCAGATGACCAAAGTGTGCATGCCATAGCTTTGCATCTTACATAGCTTGAGAATCATGTACTGCACATGTTGAATCATTCACACATTTTTCATAGTCTATGAGCTTACACAACCCACGACATAAAATGCCAGAAGCAATAATCATGTCACCATTTGAGAGATCATGAACTATACATTTTTCATCAACAAATTTTACAACCAAGCCAATCTTGGCTAATGCAAAAAATGATAACAGATTTTTCTTGATCCCTGACACAAATAAAGCATCCGACAATGTGAAAGAACTACCTTCAACAGTAGTCAAAATGATCTTACCAACTCCCATGACAGGATAAGAGGAGTTATTGGCACATGTGACAGTATCCCTTGTAGGGGTAGGCTCGAGTGAAGTGAAGAAACTACGCTCCGAGGTAATATGTTTGGTTTCCCTACTTATCAAAGTACCAAACATTTGAGTCTACTACAAACATACATTGTTCAAGAGAGGATGGTTCGAAACTACAAACAGTATTAAACACCCATTCTTCATCTGTTTTCGGTGTAGAGGCCTCTACAACAACCATTCCAACCTCTTTTTTCTTTGCCTCTTTGGAGACAGTTTTGGACAATTCTTTATCACATGATCATTTGCTTTATAATACTTGCAAAACTATTTTTGCTTTTTTGTTTTCTTCTCTTCTTTCTCTTCCTTCTTTGATTGTGCGGAATTATCAAATTTTTGATTACTACTAGAAGAGCTCCATTTACCTTTTCTCTTCTGACTAGCCAGAAAAGCTTGATCTGGAACACGCATAATGGATCTGTTCTGCCTAAATTGATCTTCTTGCAACAGAATAGAGATTAACTCCTCAAATGTCAAGGCATTTGGATTGCCTTTCATCATCAAACAAAGAGTAGAAGCAAAAATCTCATATGAGTCGGAAGGACCATCTAGAACAGTCTGCACAAGTGAACTATCAGGCACAAGTGAACCATCAGGCAAAACTTCATCAATAGAAATTAATGGTTCCTTCAAATCTTTGATCTTTGTTATAAAACTATCCATAGAATCACCTTCACTCATATGCTCACTCTCTAACTATTTTTGGAGGTAAGCAACACAATTTCAATTTGAGCACAGATCCCCCTTCGAATGCACTCTTCAAACAGCTCTATAGACAATTTCATCCTTTTGCATCAAACATATACATAAGTTTTTGTTTGCGACTCCAAGTGCCTCCAAGTCCACTACAAATTTAGGAGAGCTCAAAAGGGTGTTTTTGGTCAACTTTTTGAGATACAATCGATTTTAAACATCAAGGTGTTTAGTCAATGACAATGGTTGAAAGCAATGATGTATTTGTCATCTGGGTGTTGAGGAAAAGTTGTATGGTACTAATAACCCATTGTGGGCATACATGATTTGTCATGTATTGGTAGAAAAAGGGCTATGGAATATTGTGTAGGGTGTTCAAAAACATCCCACTACACATGCAAATACACTTATTGAAGGAGATGGAGATGGTGTTGTAAATGACGATCTTTGATTTCTTCATCTTGTTGTGGTTCTTGTGGTACTTACTAAAGAGAAACTTTGTTGGGATGGCATAGATGCATAGGCCCATGCATTGATAGCTTTGTCTGTCAAACATGCCATTATCCCTCATATTCACTCTTGCAAGACAAAGAAAGATCCTTGGGAATCTCTTAGAACATTACCTAGCAAAAAATGAGGCTCATGTTTCTTACCTCCAAACATAATCAAAGAGTGAGCATATGAATGAAGGCGATTCATTGGACATATTTTGGATAAAGATCGACCGTTTGAAGGATTACTTGATTTGTGATGATCAAATCTTGCAAGATAGTTCACTTATGGAGACTGTTCTTAATGATCCTTTAGATTCATATCATATTTTTGCTAATGTGGACACTTCTAGTGGTGAGGTTGAGTAGAGGGGAGCACACCATCTTTAGTGACAATTAGAGCACATTGGCAATTGCAAACAATCATGTGTTCCATGATCCCATGGATCACATAGAGTGCACTATCATTATGTGAGGAGAGATTCTCTATTGGAGAGATCTGTTTGGCTGATGCACCCACATAGGATAATGTTGGAGACCTTTTCACAAAGGCTCTACCTAGGGGGAAGATAATCTTTTCCCAAAGCATTGGGCTTACTTGCTTTTGTGGATTGGTTTCTTTCTACATAGCTTGTCGCTTCCTTATACATGAGTGCCAACTCCTTGTTCATTGTGTCCTTCTAAAGGTGGGCTTGTTGTTATATTTTTGTAGTGATGCATGTGAACATACTTAAGATCATCGAGGCACGTTTTTCCCTCTATAGGTGGTTTTCTCCCTCGAGATTGTATGTATGCCTATAATTTTAAGGGCCATTTATCTTTGTACATTAACTTGGTAATACATTCAATATCGTGTTGTGTTCCAAGATTCTTCCTCTTCCTTCTACGCACATCTCCAACTCCTACAGTAAGGTACCCTTGAAAAGTCGAACAAGCTTTTCGAATCATTCAAGCTTTTTGAATCCTTCAAGTTCTTGGGACACCTAGGGCAACATTTGATTGATGTTTCAATATTCTATGCATGTGTGAGAATGAGGTTCAAGATACTGAGGTTGAGAATGAGGCTCAAGACACCAAGTTTAGGGGCGGGGAAAGCACATATACGGCAAACATCACTTGTGTGGCCTCAAGGAGACCCAAAAAGCAAAAAGCAAAGGACCACTCTCATCCTCCCCCACCAGTGCACTCAATATCGCGACATCACTACGTCCGCTCGATTCTGTCAAAAGTTAGAAAGGGCTTCCCAGGGAGGGATGGAATCCAAACATGCCACACCAACCCCTTATCCATATGCACACACATATCTACTCACGGAGAGGAGGTGATAAGCATACACCATACCTCAAGTCTTCGTGAGGAGATGGACAATGGATCCGGGCACGACACAAGATCATAAAGCTTAATTCATAGGATTGTGATAGGGCGCCTAAGCGTCGGGGCTTCGTGGCATCCATCCGATTATAAGGCGGAGGTGGCACCTCTAAGATGGATGATTCAGCACAAGTTCATGATCCACAAGATTGCCTTCAAACCAATACCAAAGGGAGGAACTTCTTTAGCTTCAGACGGTGATAATGTTCGATTGAGGGTTGAAGCATGCTATCTTTACCTTGACTCCACATGTCGTGGGAGATTGATGGTAAGAGAATCCATATGGAATCCGATTTATAATTTAGTTTGTAAATAAATCCACGTAGAAGGTTATATTGTTAGAAATAGTTAGTAAAATAGTGGTTAGAATAAGGGTCATTGTAGACCGCAATTTCTGATATTAAAAGCAAAGGCTTTCTACGAAAGTCACCAGCACGCAAAGAAAGAGTAGGCAAACGAACCCCCTCTGAGGCAAGTACTTGGATTTCCTTCCCCCTCTGAGGCACAATACAGGAAATGCGAGCAGAGTGGTCATATGTAATGCACAGATTTCTCCTTGCATAAAGAAGCCTTAACTTAACCATAATATTTCTGAGGCACACATATGAAACCTTGTTTCGTCTTTCCTTTCGTGAAACTCAAACATGCATTTGATTGGTGTATCTAGTGCTCAACCCATAATTCCCTGGTTTATACAAGCAAGGGGCTCTACCTATCACAACATGTTCTTTGGCTGGACAAGTTTTGGGAAGGGATGATGATTGGTAGAGTCCCCACCATCATTGCCCTTTTCTCCTTAGCATCTCTAGCCTGTTTCTCATGATGGATCCTTAGCCTCCCTCATGCCTTTTCTAGAGCAGTTTCCTAATTCTTTGAGGGATGTGTACGTAATAAGAGAAGTGCCCAAGAACATGGTGCCCATTATCAAAATGAGGTCAACCAATCAATAGAAACAATCAACCAATCTCATGAGTACGCCAATCAATAGAAACAATCAACCAATCTCATCATCACGCCAATCTCATGAGTCCGCCATTCAACTTGAAACATTCGCCATTCTCATTGGATTGCTTGTTGGAGAAGGCGAAACATTCTTTTTCATTGCCATTCCACAACCTTGTAAACGTTGTCTGGCGAGGAAGTTGCAAGAAGCTACACGAGAAGGAGATCGTCCCCAAATATATAACAGACAATTACCAACAAGATGGAGAAACATTGAGAAACATCTCAAAGAGGATAATATGTCACTACCATGGATCACGAAACATCTACCCAAACATCCTGTTCCCACACCAAATGGAGACGAACAAGCACGCAAAGAAATCTATATATGGGTAGGAGAAAAACGCCATGAAAACTCCAAATGAAGTAGGAGATGAAAGAAAAATGCTCAAGAGGTGAGTAGAGACGTGTAAGCATTTATATATTTTGGTTGTGATGTGTGTGCACTCACTCAAAACCAGCAAGGCACTTTTCTCCCCCTTTAAGAGACTTTCTCCCCCTATCTTGTATATACGCTTATAACCCTAATGGGTCAGTTATCTTTGTACATTCACATGGTAATACATTCAATATTGTGTTGCACCCCAAGCTTCTTCTTATTCCTTGTGCTATTTCAATGCTTGTGTAGACCTCAAACTCCAACAATTGGTATTAGAAAAGGTCAGCGCTTCCTCTAGGCCATCATCCATGCCACCTTGTCATAGTCTTAAAGTCACATAGAAATCGATGAGCAGACTCAAAATTTTCATTTGAGCTCACATCCGCCTCTGAATGTGTCACATGGAGTATCATATGAATAGGAAGTAGAGGTGTGACTCTCCTCTATGACACATAGAGTATGATACTCATATGAAAGCCAAGTGGCATTCATATGAGGAGCTTTGACTATGACCCCTTTTGGGGTATGTAGGAGAGAGAGTATATTATAGAAGGTACCACGCGGCTGGGCGGTTCGGATTATCTCGATCTCCATGCGCATGAGTACTGACAGAAGAAGACAAAATGGAGGCTATCACAGGGAGGGTCACGACAGCATGTAACAGCTGGTATCGGAGCAAGTACGCACACAAATCGAGGCAATAAATGCCCAAACAACTGCCCGTGATGGAGCCCAATAACGGCCGCTGCGCACGTTCCTCAGAGGAGCTCAGGCGACCCACGAGGTCACTCCCTCCAGCCTCCCTCTAGGATGAGAAGAATATGAAGTGTGCCCACCTTATATACTTGGATTTCAGCGCTCTCTTTGGTCTATATGGGATTAAATTCCATCGCCTGGCTGCTTCGCGTTGACCCTTCATCTCAGAAAACTAAGCAGGTACAACAGTAGTTGATTTTCGAAGTTTTTTCTTGAGATTGGGGAGATAGAGAGGACATTTTGGATCAAAATCTTGGTAAAGAAATGAGATATATATGTAATATGGGCTGTGGACAAGGGCTATGGGTCATGGGGTTTCTTTGAAAAAGCTTCAGTCCTTCAGTTTTGAGCTCTTCAAAGTCTCCACTTCAAGAAGATTAGCATTTTCACTTTCTACCCTTGACCTACCCGGCTTCTCTGCACCATAGCTTCCTCATACGTTATCGGATTTTGTAAATCTTGGTCACGTTTCGAAGCTAGGCTTCTAAGCTTCGCTCAAAAACCATTGATGTTGGATTTAGATGAGATTTTCCCCATCAAAATCTCTCTACAGCGCTTCAGCAGGAACTAGGCGGCCACTCCCGGGCCTAGTTTTTTATCATCCGGAGTCCAAATTCACTTTTTTCACTTGGGATAGTCTCAAATTCTTGAAGTACAGGTGCTGGGCAGCCATTCTTGGACTGGCGAGGATTGATAAATCTCAGAAGTTGCTCACTTTTACTCAGTTTTCCCAATTGGGGCTATTCCCACGTGCTTTTGGTGTTGTTTTGGATGGTTTATGGTGTTTATAACCTCCCCGGACCAACGGGACATTTCCAATTTTTGTTTGGGCCTAGCGAGGATTCAAAATCAGTGACCTAAAGCTTGAAGGACCACTTGGATTTTGCTTTCGCAGCTCTACTTTGTAACAGGGAAGTGCTCTTGTGATATATTTCTCTTCTTCTTGCATATTTGAGCTTTACTTCCATTCATTTTCATACACTCTAGTTAGAAAACGGGGGAAGGGTAGGAAAAAATGGAAACTAAAGGTAAACAAGTAGTGGAAACCACTTCTCCATCTAAAGAGCAACTAGAGGATCATGATTCTAGAATGGAAGAAGTAGAATTAGGGCAAGAAATAGAAGAGAACTTAGAAGAGAAAGAGCCTTCACAGGAAGAAGACACTTATGAAGAACTTAGAGATGAATTTGTCACCCGTGAACAATTCATTGACTTGAAAGAGCAAACCCTTAAATTAGAGAAAGATCTTGGTAGCATCACATCTCTAATACAACAGCTTAAGTCTCAAATGATCTCACTTGAGACTAGTGTCACCTCTTTCCTAGCTAGGAAGGAAAGAGAGACTCCTCCTATTCCTCTAGAGATTACTAGGAAAGAGACTTCTCTTCCTAGTAAACACAAAGGAGAGAGCTCTAGGGAAGCTCCCCTCCTGAAAGACTTGAAGCCACCTACCTTTAGGGGGGATGACCGAGATAGGAATAAGGATGCAATCTACACTTTTTTACAAAAGTGGCATGATTTGCATCAATTGAAGGGCACCCCACCTGAGTGTCATGTGCTAGAGGCGAGTCTCTCCCTCGGCCCGCGTGCTTATAAGTGGTGGATGAGTCTTAAGGAGGCGAACTCTATCCCTACTGACTGGACTCAGTTTGAGACTCTTTTTCTTAAAGAGTTTCTTCCTAAGAATGAGGAGGAGAGGAATTGGGATGAGTGGGATAGGATTACTCAGAGAGGTAGGCCTCTTTCAGTTTATCTATCCCACTATAGAGACATCATTTTGAAACTTAAGGGCTTAGATGATTTTCAGAAGACCAAAGGGTTTGTTAGGGGCTTAGACAAAGCCATAAAGAGGGAAGTCAGAAGGAATGCGCCTAAGACGTTTGAGGAGGCGATCAAATACGCACAGATTTATGAGGTCCATAACCGTCCTCAGTATACTCCTATGGAGACAGATCAGCCCCTCAAGCCTCTTAGTACAACTAAATTCAAGAAGAAGTTGCCGTTTGGAAAAAACAAAGTTTTTATTAAAAAACAAAGATCACAAGGGCCTAGGTTATCCACAGACCAGTTTGAGAAGGCCAAAAGAGAGAACCTGTGTTTTAGGTGCCTATCTCCTAGCCATTCACAGTGGAATTGTCCACTCAAGAAGGGGGAGGAAAAGAAGAAGGGACCAGAGTCTAGTACGGCCCCCGAAAAGGGCAAAAAGGCGATCCACCTAGTGCAGACCCTTCCTATTCATGGCAGCTCTAGCTGCAAGGGAGTGGAGGTGATGCACGAGGATATAGAGCACACCTGTTGTTTAACTCAGTCATTGTGGTCACCGCAGTTTGGACCACATGACTTGGTTAAGCTACACGGTAGTGTATACGGGACCAGATGCGAGTCATGATAGATGACTCCGCTACTCATAATTTTATAAACTATGCTTTGGTCAAGAAATTAAAGATTCCCTAGCAGCCTAGTGCACATAAATACATTGTATCTATGATGCAAGGGCAAGATAAAAGAATATGGGATACTATGGTATCCAATTTGGAAGTCAAGATGCAGGACTATATAGATTATATGGACTTCCAAATTATGAATATGGAGAGGACAGATCTAGTCTTAGGAAGAGAGTGGCTATGGGGGTTGGGAGACACTCTTAAACGTAGTTATCAAAACAACACACTCGAATTTGAAAAGAATGGAAGTAAAGTTTGTATTCAGGGAGAGAGAGAGATGTACCTAGTGCACCTCTCATTTCATCACTAGTGCATGTACAGGATATGTTTTTATTGTATAGTCATGATATGGAGCATTGTACAGACAGCTCAGCTGATGTATATTTTCATGCTAAGAATGTAAATATGAACAGGACTTTCTACTATTCTTTTTTGCAAGAGTGTGTGGTTAATGAAAAAACTTGGAGAAGCTTGTCGAAGGTAGAAAAGTGCGTTTCGAGGCGACGAAGTTTGGTCAAGCCAACCGGCACAAGAACAACCCTTGAACTTATGGATACTCAAATAGACCTTATAGGCATGCTATAAGTGCAAAGAAACACACTATGTACTTTGGAGCATCAAGGAGAATGAGTCGATACAAAACAGATATGTTCGCGGGTCGACTAGCTCAAAAAACTTACTATCTATGGAAGAGACAATGAACTTCAAATGCCCATAGCGACCAGCGTGATTACAACTAGAAAAAATCCTTTTATGGAAGTGATAAACATAGGGTTGAGTGTATGGAATGCACAAAATTATAAGGAATAAGCAAAATATGCTATAGGAATGAATGTGACATTCACCGGTGGTACTTCCTATTTTTCAGGAATACGCAGAGATTGACCCTGAGACAGAAAAACTGAGATTTCTCCAAATCTGCTGAACCAAATGCTTTGCAAATTTACAGGCATAAACTAGACACTAATACCTTTCCAATGAGTCCTCTTGCACTCAATTTGGAGCTCTGAGGAGAGAGCAGCAGCCTCTGCAAGATTACTGTTGGCGAAGAAGATGATGCAGAAAATTGAAGGAGCAAGACAATGATGGTCACAAGTGTATGTATATTGCTTCCATGTATTTTACAAGTGATTCCAAATCTTTATATAGACTCTAGGAGTGTTCCACGACTTTTACAACTTGCATTTGAATTCAATGAAGGTAGGAATGGTTGTTGGAGGGAATCAAATCACTTTCCTACAATCAAGGAAAAAAGTCAAGATCTTGATTGATCTATTTTTAGGTGATTGATTGCTTGATTGATTGCTTGATTGAATGCAACCTCAACCACCACAAATTCGTGGAATATGGGCTCTATATTTGTACCTTTACATGTGTAAAGCTCAAGGCTTTTACAATGGTAAATGAGCCATCAAAAATATCTCAAAAAAATACAATAAATGAGCATATGAAAAAGAACTCTCCAACAGATATTCTTTCGATGCGATATCCTTTGATGTAGATCAAATCCACCTCAAGCATAGTGTAAGCTTGATGTTCCAACAGTTAAAAGTTTAAGGATCTTATTTTTGAGTACAGAGATGTTTTTCCCACTGACTTACCTAGAGGGCTACCACCTGAGAGAGGGGACATTGACCATGCCATAGAGGTTGTTACTAACACTAACCCTATTTGCAGACCACCTTATAGGCTTAGTGTTTCTCAGCATGAGAAGGTTGAGAAGCAATTGCAGGATTATTTAGATAAGGGCTTCATCAAACCTAGTAACTCACCATGGGCATCACCCATGCTCCTAATTAAAAAGAAAGATGGCTCTATGAGACTATGTATAGATTATAGAGCACTTAATAAGGTAACTATCAAAAATAGATTTCCAATTCCTAGGTTGGAAGATCTATTTGATCAGTTACATCAAGCTAGGTACTTTACCAAGCTTGACCTTAGATCAAGATATCATCAGATCAGGATTAGGGCAGAGGATGTCCCTAAGACTGCATTTAGGACTAGATATGGGCACTATGACTTTTTGGTGATGCCCTTTGGTCTCACCAATGCTCCTGCCACTTTCATGAAGCTCATGAATAGTGTTTTACGGCCTTATCTAGGACATTTTGTAGTAGACTTTTTTGATGATATTCTGATCTATAGTGCATCAAAAGAGGAGCACTTGCAACACTTGAGGAAGGTATTTCAAGTACTAAGGGAAAATTCACTCTTTGCTAAGGAATCAAAGTCTGAATTTTTCAAGACAGAGGTTAGATACCTTGGGCATATAGTCTCCCAAGATGGAATCCAGATGGATCCTAAAAAAGTAAGGGCTATTATGGAATGGCCACATCCAAGGAACCTAGAAGAGCTGCAGATCTTCCTAGGTTTATCAAGCTTCTATCGAAGATTCATTAAACATTGTTGTCCCGATGATGGAACAACTTAAAGGGAAAGGGAAAACCTTTCATTGGGGAGACGAACAGAAGCAAAGTATGGAGAAGTTGAAAGTAGCAATTTCTACAGCTCCACTTTTACATATAGCACATCCCAACAAACCATTTGTGGTTGAGACTGACGCGAGTGACTTTGCTATAGGAGCGGTTTTTTTAGTGCAGGATGGTCGACCAGTAGCTTTTGAGAGCAAGAAACTAGAACCGGCTCAGAAGAATTACTCCGTCTATGATAAGGAGTTGTATGCAATAGTCCATGCTTTGAAGAAGTGGCGTCATTATTTATATGGTGCCAAAGTCACGATAGTATTTGATCAAGAGAGCATTAAGTGGCTCTCTAATCAAACAGACCTTAAAGGTCGTAAGGCCCGATGGGCAGAGACCCTTCAGGAGTTTGAGTATGAGCTTAGGTATACGAAGGGAAGTTTTAATGTAGTGGCTGATTCACTTAGCCGCATGCCTATGCTCAATGGACTGAGTTTTACTCAGATCACTAGCGAGCTACTTGAGTCCCTTAGAGGAAAATGTAGGTTTGATCCTGCATATTCAGAGATTTGGGAAGCCATAGAGAATGGGGATCGTGATATATGGGTTTCCAGTGAGGATGGAGTATAGACGGGTACTCAAGAAGGATTCAAGTGGAAGAATTACAGTGTCCATGATGGATATCTGTTATATAAAGGAAAGGTGTGTGTCCCTAGAGATGTTGAGATGAGACGGCGTATTTTGTATGAGTGTCATGACACACCTAGTGCGGGACACCCCGGAGTTAACAAGACTTATGATCTTGTTAAGAGGCAGTTTTATTGGCCTGGACTTCATAAGGACGTCCTAGAGTATGTGCTTAAGTGCAACAAATGCCAGGTCAACAAAGCTGAGAGATTGAGGATTGGAGGACTACTCCACCCATTGGATATTC
This sequence comes from Ceratopteris richardii, assembly GCA_020310875.1. Taxonomy (NCBI): domain Eukaryota; kingdom Viridiplantae; phylum Streptophyta; class Polypodiopsida; order Polypodiales; family Pteridaceae; genus Ceratopteris; species Ceratopteris richardii. The sequence goes on along the minus strand of CM035408.1, from coordinate 82,043,117 downwards.
CTAATGGGAAGTGGGAGAGTATCTCCATGGAATTTATAGTCGGATTACCTAAGACACAGAGAGGGCACGACTCAGTCTGGGTAATTGTGGATAGGTTAACCAAAATGGCTAGGTTTATTCCGACACGTACTACAGTGAAGACACCAGAGTTGGCTAGACTCTTTGTAGAGAACCTATACCGGTTATATGGTCTTCCTTTAGACATAGTTTCCGATCGGGATAGGAAGTTTACTAGCCACTTTTGGAGATCGGTCTTCAAAAGGTTGGATACGGGACTTAGCATGAGTACGGCCGAGCATCCACAGTCGGATGGGCAAACAGAAAGGGTTAACCAAATCCTAGAGGATATGCTTCGAGCATATGTATATGAAAGGCTATAGTAGAGTTTGCATATAATAGTGCCAAGCACTCTTCCACGGGGCATAGTCCATTTATGCTTATGTATGGGTTTCAGCCAAGAGCTCCTTATGCAATAGGCTTGCAGAATGAAAAAGTTCAAGCTGCAAAGGACTTTTTGGAAGAGATGAACGATATGGCTTGCTAAGGACAACATTAGGAGAGCTCAGGATAGAGCTAGAGCCTATGCTAACCCTCAAAGGAGAGATATCAACTTTGAGGTAGGAGAGCAAGTCTATCTTAGAGTTCCATCTAGGTCTGAAACCATGAAAACGGGACCTTGTCCAAAACTATCTCCTAGGTATTGTGGACCTTTCCAAATACTTAAGAGAATAGGAAAGATGGCTTACCAGCTCCAACTTCCAGAGAATAGTCAAATCCATCCAGTTTTTCATGTTAGCTGCCTTAAGAAAAGGTTGGGTGAATCTCACAACCTCATTCCAGATAGTGAGGTAGTAGAGCCTATTTCTGTTCAATCAATTCCACATGAGCCTGAGAGCATACTACGCACTAGAGAGAAACGGACGAGAATTCACTTGTATAAAGAGTGCCTAGTAAAGTGGAAAGATAGTTCAGAAGATAGTGCCACATGGGAGCGGGTTAGCACCCTTCAGAGACGATTTCCCAATTTTACTTTACCTTCCCAAGAGTATTCTTAAGGGGAAGGATATGGGGAAACAACACGGAGACAGGAGCATGTATTTCTATACATGGGGATATAGTGGGAGTGGTGATTCTAATATTTCTCTCTCTCAATCAGACCTTCCAGTACCATTTTGAGGACAAAAATGGAATTAAGGGGAAGGAAATGTCACATGGAGTATCATATGAATAGGTGTGACTCTCCTCTATTACACATAGAGTATGATACTCATATGAGTGCCAAGTGGCATTCATATGAGGAGCTTTGACTATGACCCCTTTTGGGGTATGTAGGAGAGAGAGTATATTATAGAAGGCACCACGCTGCTGGGCGGTTCAAATTATCTCGATCTCCGTGCGCATGAGTACTGACAGAAGAAGACAAAATGGAGGCTATCACATGGAGGCTCACGACAGCACATAGCAGAATGCACTCTTCCAACGGCTATACAAATAGTTTCATCCCTTTGCATCAAACATATACACAAGTTTCGGTTCGCCATTGCAAGTGCCTCCAAGTCCACTACAAGTTGACGAGAGCTTGATAGGGTGTTTTTGCTCAACTTTTGAGATACAATCGATTTTCTACATCAAGGTGTTTGGTCAATGACAATGGTTGAAAGCAATGATGTATTTGTCATGTGGATGTTGAGGAAAAGTTGGATGGTACTAATAATCCATTGTGGCCATACATGATCTTCCATGTATTGCTAGCAAAAGGCTATTGAAAATTGTGTAGGGTGTTCAAAAACATCGCACTACACATGCAAAGACACTTATTGAAAGAGAAGCAGATGGTGTTAAAAATGATGATCTTTGATTTCCTCATCTTGTTGTGGTCCATGTTGTAGTCAGCGAAGAGCAAGTTTGTTGGGATCACATAGAGCATAGGCACATGCGGTGATAGCTTTGTCTATCAAACGTGCCATTATCCCTCACATTCACCCTTGCAAGACAAAGAAAGATCCTTGGGAATCTCTTAGAACATTACCAAGCAAAAAATGAGGTTGGTGTTGCTTACCTCCAAAAATAATCGAAGAGTGAGCATATGAATGAAGGAGATTCACGGGACATATTTTGGACAAAGATCAACCGTTTGAAGGATTAGTTGATTTTTTATGTTCAAATCTCACAAGATAGTTCACTTGTGCAGACTGTTCTTAATGATCCTTTAGATTCATATCATATTTTTCACTACTAGAAAAAGGGGACGTAGCGACACCCCCCATTGAAAAAAAATTAGGTTTTGTCACTTATGCGACGAAAACATCGCAACTCTTTTTTATTCAAAAAAAAAGAAGTCTCGTCGCATAAGCAATGCAGAGCGTCGCTTATGTGATGCTAATTTGGTCCATTGCAAATAGCATCGCTATCTAGCAATGCTCCTATCGATTTTGGCAAACTAATTGCGGCGCTCGAGCATCACATAAGCGACATGTGAGATTTCAAAGCGTCTCATAAGCGACACTCTAGAATGTTAAAAAAAAATTTGATTTCTCCTGACACATTTGTGTTGAGATTGAGATGAGAGAGAGAGAGAGCATGCGCACACAACCTCATAGCTAGTGATAGTCAGAGAAGCACAAAGGTATGGTCACATAGACACATACACACACATAGATTTACACAAACATATACACATGTACACATGCATATACACACATAGACACACATATACACACATAGACACACGCACATATACACTTAGACACACACACGTACACACACATACACACATAGACACACACACACATACACACATACACACATAGACACACACACACATACACACACACACACATAGACACATACACACATACATAGATTTATACCCACATATACATGCATACACACACATATATACACACATAGACACACACATTTACACACACACATACACACATAGACACACACATACATGCATAGACACACACACATACACACACACACATACACACACATACACACACACACATACACGCACATATACACACAAAGATACACACAAATTTACACACACACATGCATACACACACATATAGACACACACATAGACACACACACACAGATATACACACATAGACACACACACACATACACACACACACACATACACACATAGACACACACACACATATGCACACACGCACACACACACACATACACACACACACATTCATACACACATAGACACACACACACACATAGACACACACATAGACACACACACACATACTCATAGAGACACACACTATTGCTCTGATACCACTGTTGGAGGAGATGGTGGATAATCACAAGAGATAAGATGGTGTAGCTAAATCCTGCTTCACATCTGCTATAATTGATGGCTGGAGAGTGTTTTGGGCCTCTTTAGCTAGCTGATAAGCATAAATGATCATATATGTTACTTGCAAGATGATGCACAAATGATAGAATCAAAACAGATAGGTTGGCATATGATTCAATGCACAAAACTTGCTATTTTGGTTGAGGCACATGCTCAGTGTTTCAATTAATTCTCTATGTACAACACCAATTAGTAAAATTCCTTTTGGGGATCTTTAATTAGCTTAACAAGCTACCATTCATGAGTGGAATCATCGAAAATGATGAACTATATGCAGAGAATTATGTTTAGTAAGTAAGGCAATACCCCCAACTTCTACAGGTTTACACAGTCACAGATCAGTGAGCATTACTCGACTGATATCTAGCGATTGCAAGAACCAACTTCAATGAAACTTTGTAGAATCAAACTAGACAGTATGCTGAATATGTCATGCTTTGAATTATGCAAAATGATGTACTACACAGTGAGATGCAACTCAGACAAAATCATTGTTCTGATGGAGTGTGACAGAGATATGAGAGTAAGAAGTAATAAACATGTATAGATTAACTCATGTAAAATTATAAGATCGTTGGCAATAAGGAATTGCTCAATGAGTGTAGGATGAGAGTGCTATCATATTATCTCCTCTTCACAATGATGGTACAAACAATTGATCTCAGAACCTCGAGATGCACGTGGGATTTTCATCTCATCTTTTATAGCATTTGTTGAAGCCAAGCATTTGAATTCAAATTCAAATCCTCACCTAAAAGTGATCCTAAAGTATATGATTGATTCTATCTTGACTTTAACTACCAAATGATATGACATTCCAAGTTTGCTAACTCTGCGTGGGTTCTACATTACTTTTACAATGAGTAATTAGTCTCAAAGTTACAAGAGGTTGTACATATGAAGCTTCTCAAGTGACATGCTATTAAATCAAGCTTATGTGTGTGCACCAAGTATGTAGGCTTGGGCTTAATTGCACCAATAGCTCCCCCTCAAGCCTAACATGCTTGATCTTCATTGCTCCTTGATTTCTTTCAGCCCAATCATGAATTTGAACCTGTTCATCTTTGTTCCATCCAATGCTTTGGTAAGTAAATCTGCACATTGCAAATGGGTAGATACATATACTAACTAAATATCCTTGATTAGCAATTTCTCCCTAACATAATGATACTGCACTTCAATGTGTTTAGTCCTTGCATGGTACAAAGGATTAGCAACCAAATGAAGTGAGCTGGTATTATCTCCAAAGATAATTGGAGTGTAGGAATGTATCTCCAAATCTTTATACAATTGCTTAAGCCACATAGCTTCCTGAGTTGCATTAGCCAAACCTCTATATTCTGTGTCTGTGGATGATAAGGCTACAATTGGTTGCTTCTTGGATGACCTTGATATGAGTTTTGAACCTACAAAAGATAGGTACCCTGAAGTGCTCCTCCTATGATCCTTGGAGCCAGGCCAATCTGCATCAGAATATAACTTTATATCTATGTCAAAAGTGAAAGGATAGAATAATCCCTCATTCATTGTACCCTTTAGGTACTTAAGCACCCTCTTTGCAGCTTCCATGTGTGGCTTCTTTGGTACATGCATGAATTGACTCAATGTTCTCACAGCATATGCAATATCCACTCTTGTCAAAGTTGCATAATTAAGACTATCCACAAGTTGTTGATACCCTGTAATATCTTGAAGTAGTTCACCTTCATGTGAACTTAGCTTATGATTGATCTCCATGGGAATAGTTGCATCTTTAGTGTTCTCCATCTTAAACTTTATCAACATATCAGTTATGTACTTTCTTTGTGTGATGAATATACCTGAATCTATATATACAAGTTCTAAGCCAAGGAAATAGGGTATCAACCCTAAATCAATGATTTTGAATTCCTTCATCAATTGAGACTTGACCTGCTTGATGCCATCAGAATCATTACCTGTAATAATGATATCATCTACATAGACACACAAGTAGATGATCTCTGATTTATTCTTCTTCATAAACAAAGAAGAATCTACCTTGTTTGCTACAAAGACTTGATCCTGCAAATAGGTAACAAGTCTATGATTCCAAGCTCTAGGAGCTTGCTTGAGACCATAGAGTGCTTTTCGAATCTTGCATACATATCCTGCTTTTTCTTCATCTTCAAAACCTAGTGGTTATGCCATTTATACTTCTTCTGATATACAACCATTTAAAAATGCATTCTTGACATCTAACTGATATAAATTCCAACTTTTGGATGCAGGAAGACTTACCAATAGCCTAATTGTTGGCATCTTTGCCACAGGTGAAAATATCTCTTCATAATTTACTCCATGTGTTTGGGAAAATCCCTTTGCCACTAGTCTTGCCTTGTACTTGTTTATAGAACCATCAGAGTTTTTTTTAACTTTATATTTCCACCTTGAAGCAATTACCTTCATATCTGGTTTCTTGGGAACTAGGTCCCAAGTGTGGTTTTCCTTCAATGCTTCCACTTCCTCCTGCATGGCTTCTATCCACTCTTTCTTCTTCTTAGCCCCTTCAAATGAAGAAGGCTCCTCTGCCATTGAATCTTTAGTGATGTATATAGAGTGCTTTGTAACTAAGGATGTATCATACCCATACCTTATGGGCTTCTTAGTTTCTCTTTGTGATCTCCTTAAAGCTTGATTGGAAGACTCGGGTAGATCCTCTAGCTGCTTGTGTTTGGACCTGCCTCTTGACTTCCAGAAGTCAACATGCTCCTCATCTTCTGAGTTGATGTCCTCTGCTTGTTGTTGGTCTTCTTGAGTTAGGGTTGGAAAATCCCTTTCCAAATCATTAGGTAATTTGACTTTCCTGCAATCATCTTCAAACCAAGAATTATTCTCATCAAATACTACATCCCTACTAACTATGAATGCCTTGTTAGTGGGATTGTAAAGTCTATATCCCTTTTGAATGTGAGAATACCCAGTGAATACGCACTTCTCAGCCTTAGGGTCAAGTTTCCCTCTGATTTGTGATGGAATGTGTGCATAGGCAATGCACCCAAATATTTTGCAATGATCCAATGAGGGTCTCCTGCCATTCGAAGCTTCATATGGTTTCATGCCATCCAATGACTTAGATGGAAGCCTGTTAAGCAAATAGGTGGTTGTAGAAACAACCTCTGCCCATAAATAATTAGGTAATTTTTTCTCATTTAACATAGACCTAGTTGCCTTTACAATTAACATGTTCCTTCTCTCTACCATTCCATTCAATTCAGGAGTGTACCTGGTTGTTACTCCTTTTTATGCCTCTATCCTGCAGGAATAGATCAAACACTTATGTGAGAAGTACTCACCACCTCCATCAGACCTGATTCTCTTCAAGCTTCTTCTTGTTTGAGTTTCCACTAATGCCAAGTATTTCTTGAAACATGTAAACATTGTTGGGTGTGTGTAGAAATGCAAGAGACACACGAGAAGCACACACAAGGAGCACAAATGCAGCAAGACACATGGAGAAGACCATGGCTGGAATAGCTCTCTCTATTGACAATGAACTGAACTGAAGTAAGAGCTGAATAATATCCCTAAGTACAAAGTCCCACCACATATGAGTGAATCTTGTATGTGGTAACATGGGGAAAAAACCTCTAGCTCGCACTAGAGTAAAAAGTGCTTATGTATAGGGACAAAGGTTCACATCAAAGCTACTCGAGGAACACATAAGTGTAACAAACCCCCCTGGAGTGAATGATGTGATTACATACAAGGAGTGACAAATCAACCCCCACAAGGTAATAAACCTAAAGCTTTACGAAAAGCTTCAAAATTTTCCCGTGGAAGAGCTTTGGTGAATGTGTCTGCTACATTATCTTGTGTACGCCCATATACCAAATCAATATCTCCTGCATGAAGGTGCTCTCTCACATAGTGATAATGCACCTCAATATGTTTGGTCCGTGCATGAAACACTAGGTTTTGTGCAACAGCCAAAGCACTCTAACTATCAGTGAGAATATGCATAGCAGCATCAAACTCCATGCAAAGATCCATCAATAGGCATCTCAACCATATACACTTCATTGTGGCTGTGAAAAATGTCATGTACTCAGCTTCACAACTCGATGCCGCCACTGTAGGTTGCTTCTTACTCAACCAACATATGCATGAGCCTCCAAGGAAAAAGCAATTACCACTAGTGGACATGTGAGTATCATAACAACCAGCCCAATGAGTATCTGTAAAAGCATGTAAGCATGGCTAAATATCTCTGCCATAAAAGAGACCTAAGCTCAAAGTGCCTCAGAGATATCTAAATACACGTTTCACTTCTTGCCAATGCTTAGTGCCAGGCCTATGCATGAGACGACTCAACTGGGAAATTGCATACTATATATCCGGCCTTTTGTTGCATGCATATATAAGACATCCCACAACTTGCTGATAAAGAGAAGTGTCAAATGCATCACTGGAACCCTCAACTGATAACTTGAATCTTGTCTCAACTGGTGTGGAAACTGGCTTACAATCCTCAAAGTCAAAATGTTGAAGTAGTTTTTCAACATAGTTTGCTTGATGCATAACAATTCCCCCTCAACAAATACAAATTGGATGCCAAGATAGTAGCTCAAAAAGGTTCATTACATGATTTTACTCTCCACACTTTCCTTATGGGATTACAAATTTTGCGTGTAGTTACGTTTAAGGGTTTTCAAGGATGCCTCTACCTAGATAACTAGGGTTGTGGTCAACCTTCATCAATCACTCAGGTATCCAAGTGGAGAGTACACATCATGAATGACATGTTTGATGCATCACCATTGCTAGCTTTGGTCTCTTGAACTCCTTCATACACATTGGTGGTCCTGGCAAGCAAGCAGGTGGGTGCTCACCCTTGCATCTACAAATTTTCTTCACACCATGAATCACTCTCCATCAAGATGTCTTTCATGTTTGGGATTCCATATTCATGTTAATTTGCTCCTTGTGACTCCTTGCTTGATGTATAGAGACCATTTGTGTTTTTGAAAAGTAAGGGAGTTCCATTCTTTTGCCTTCTCATTCTTCAATGATCGCATCCTTCTCCATCACATAGTTTTGGATAGGAACATCTTTTTCTTCATGATTATTCTTATATGAACTAGGAGTTATGGTTGGATCATTCATGAAGTAGTTGCATTGTTCTATTGTGACATGTTGGTTATTTACCCAAACCTGAAGAAGTCCACTCCTTAGGTTTAGGTTGAGTGCATGATTATAAATCCAGTCTGGAACAACAATGAAAGATTCAGTAAGAGCTTCATCATGAAATACCAGCACTCTGATTGTCATATGGACATTTTGGATGGAAATAGGAAGCTCCACCTCACCCATGCAAGGGGTTTCCAGTCCTCCCAATCCTACAAGATAGGCTTCAATAGGATTAATGCACAATTCCATGTCCTCATAGTAAGAGAATCTAAAATCGCTAGTGGCCTCCCCTGAGTCAATCAATGACTTGATTGTCTTTGCAATCATGTCTTGTCCTAATTCTATGGTTATAAAAGGATGTCTATCAATTATACGATGAGAGGGAACACTATTTGTCTGGCACATAGCCATATGATACCTTGGTGCCTTGTAATTAACATGCCTAAGCTGATCTATACCTTTTCTTCTCAACTTCATACATCTTATGCACTCTAAGACCTCTGCCTGGGCTTCTTCGCATATTCATTTCTCTTCTTCCTTACATTTCTTGCCTATGCTGAGTCGACTTAACATCTCTTTTGTCAAAGTTTCTTGGTAAAGTTTCACTCTACAACCACTAATGTAACTTGACAATATCTCACCATCTAAGGTAGCTAATTGGATGGCTCCACTTGTTGATATCCTGTTGATGATCATAGGTCCATAGCCATGATACTAATCACTTGGTTGAAGCCTTATGATCGGCCTATAGAAGGAGATGAAGATTCAAGCAAAGAATATTGGATGAGCAACTACATATAGTTGTATATTAATATGCATGTTTGAGATATTGCATTCGATTGAATTAAGTGAAAGTTTCTATTATGTACATGGTTGAGTATTGAATCGTATGTCTAAGCTTGAGGATGACATTATATGTTGTTTGCAATATGTAGGGCAACCAAGGTGTTACAAGACAGAGAAACCATCAGAGAGAGTTATAAACAAAGGGAGAGCCAAGCAGGACCAAGTAGGCAGAGCATTCAACAAAGATCTGGCAACTAGGCCTATACAAATTTTCAAAGGATAAATGTTTTTCAACAGTGATTTTCATTCTCTATATCAACATTGTAAATATCATTTTGGTAGGTTAAACTCCATTTTGTTCAACACAAGGAGTCCTCGAGCTTGAGGAGTGTTATAAGTACCTACGTATCAATTTTCATAATTTTTAGACTCTGGTTGAGCCCTCAAATAAGCCTTGGAACCTAATTTTTAACTAGGCCAGGCATAAGTCTGGATAGGGCCAAAAGCTAGTCAAAAACTATAAAAAGAGCTAAAGAGGTCATTTTGGGATTAGCAAATTGGGAATTAAAGTGAAAAAGAGCTTGTAATCTTGTTTTTGGTGAATCAAAGATTCCATTGCTCCATCTCTTTGTCTTGTTGTATTTGCGCATGTGTGTATGTGTGTGGATGCTAATGTGCTTCTCACCCATGCACTTTTACATCTCACTTGCTCATGGTCATCATACCCTCCTTACGTCTTCCCAAATTGATAAATATGAGGTGGATCTCCTCACATTGGTACTTGCCATTGTGTTAGAGTGACACCAAATTTGGCGCCGTTGTCGGGGATCAAGCTTTGAGGATGAGCGTGTGATGGTAAGACATAGAGATGTGACATTGGAATCATAGGTAATTTTTTACTTTTTACTCTTCTACCTACTTCATCATCATCACCACCATCTCTAGTCTCCATCTCCTTCCATCAGCATCTTCACCATTTTGGTCATATCCCACATTCCATCTCCATTTCCCCATTTCACTAGTAAGCATGAGAGAGAGTGAATTTGTGTGTGTTGTTTTTGCATGTTTCTTGAGCGTTCTTATAGGTACAAGCATCCACAACAGCTGTAGCAACTCTAGTAGGTACAAAAAAGCTTTGTACAAGTCTCAGGGCATTAACCTCTATCATCGCGACATATAGAAAAAATCGGCTTTTTGGTAAAAACTGAGTGCACAAACATAGACTAGAAGACTTGCACACCACAAATCCACAAAAATTTCAAAAAAATTTGCATTTTTTCTGTCCATTGCGATTCATGCCATCAATTGTGATTGACTCTATCGTCACGACAGACAGAGCACGACGAAGTGCCTGTCCATCGTGACAGACAAGTATCCATCATTACAAACACCCTTGTCCATCGCCACGGATAGAAATATCACCATTCACACTTAGAATCGGCAAAAATTTTATCCATCGGGACACATAGGCCCTTGATTGACACAAATTAATGCAAAAAACCAAAAATTTCAATCCATCACGACGGACACTGTCCATCACAACAGACACTATCCATCATGACAAACACTATCCATCGCAATAGATAGGTATCCATCGTAGTTGACTTTGACCATCGTGACAAACAAGTGTCCATCGCAATAGACATGTGTCCATTTCGATTGACTCTGACCATAGCAACAGAAAGGTGTCCATCACAACAAACATATGTCCATTGCGATTGACATTGTCCCTCGCGATTGACTCTCTCCATCATGATTGATAGGTCATGATGGACAGCTTTGTCCATCGTGATTGACAGGCAATTTTAGCCAAATTTTAGGGTTTCTAATTTTCAAATTTTAGCTAATATTGATCATAAATTTTAGGTGATTGGAGCATTGTGAGGCCCCCTAACAAATATTTTGAGAAATCTTGATTGACTGTTTGCCTGTTTCAACCCCCATGAACCCTAAATTGACATACATTTTTCATACGAAATCCGTTTTTTTTTATCTTCAGTTCATTGGAAAGCTCGTTTCAAAACCCATATAAACCTTAACTGGCTTTTGTAAAAATCAGATGTTGAGTTTGAGGTATAGTATTTTAAAGTTGAACCTCAAGTGGGATTAGGAAACCAAAGGAACTCTAGAGAATTTTTGTGCAACACAAGGGAAAAAAAGGGGTTTTAAAAGTGTCTGAATCAAATTGTCTATCAATTGAAGTTAAAAGCTTGAGCTAAACTTGGAACTTTTACAAGATCATTGAGAGCTCTTGGGGAGACTAAAGCAAGGTGCTAGTGTGTGCAGTCTTGCGAATGTGCTTCCTGGGCCTACAAGTGCAACCAAGAAGAAGCAACTAGAGTTTGGAAGCTCCCTCAACCCCCCTAGTCAAGTCCTAGCATAGGCTAAGTGCAAATACAGGGTTTGATTGATCAGAGGCACGATAGGAACACTCAATTTATTTATTGGAAAAAGAACATCAATTATGACAAACCTAAGTCTTCTTGATGATGCATATTTAAAGATAAGGAAATACATCATAAAGAAATCAAAAGGAACAAGTAGTTGATATCAAGGAATCAACAATGTGGTTTTACAAGGTTCATTGGGCTAATCAGTTGGGCATATGAACCTTAGATCAGGCAGACACCTAGGGAAAGACCGACAAAGTAATAGATCATCTGAGGCTAGTGTCAACCATACAGCTAGGTCATGGGCCCAACAACTTAGTGATTATCCCTACATACTCAATTTAGAAACAAGTGATTCAGAGATGTCCTTTAACATGGAAGGGCCGGTAGGTAGTGCAAGCATAGCCTATTTATAGACATCAAAAGGTCCCTATAAGACACAGTTGGAGTATATTAGGACCAACCAATTAGGTGCAGGCATCTATGAGCATGATCTGAGGTGATCAGTTGTCCAACTCAAAAATCTCGATCAACCCTTCTGACTTGAACACCTAGTGGTTAAGTTCGAAGAGGGTTCATATATTGATAAGCAAGGAACCATGTATGTGGTCACCAGCTTACCAGATAGGATAGATGAGTTCAAAAATGTGATTCTCAAGAATGAGATAGGAGACCTAGAGCAAGGGGACCTAGGATGAGAACATGAGATTCCTTGAGGCATGTCTGTTTTGACTAGATTGATGACTCTAGAGTGGGTCTCCCAAGACGACAAAAGTATAGAACTATTCTTGAATAGAGAAACGGAGGGATCTTTTTGGAGATTCAAGATAGATCAACTTAGTGAAATAGGCAAAATCACCATCTACGAGTTCAAAGATCTGAAGATTTTAGGCAAAGTTGTCTATTTAGATAACACATCAAAGAGAATGTTCTTGGTAACAGAGCATGGTAGGTATGCATACACTTGGAAGGGTGAATTGATTTTCCCTCCTCCAAGATCTAATGTTTCCAATGGGCAACAAGGGGAAGGATCATCCCAAACTCATGAAACCTTGAGGGAAAAAGCCAGAGAGAGACCTGAAGTGAGATTTGCAAACCCCTTAGGAAGAGAGCACTCAGGATTATATGTACAAAGAATAGGTCAAGAGAGACACAGAAATCCGAGATATCAAAGAGGCATGTATGAATTCCCCTTGCCTAGGCTTAGGGAACACCCCTGAATCTTGAGACCTACTCACCTAGTTAAATCCATGAAGAATTACTTTGATGGCACAGGAGATCCATACAATCATGTAACAGAGCTTAGATCACTTTTGAGGGCTAAAAAAGTCGATGACTTGCTCATTCAGTATAATGCCTTTAGTCTAACTCTCAAGAACACCACCTTAACGTGGTTTCAACCACTATACCAAGGTCAGTTTAGAAATATAAACCAATTGCTAGAAGCATTTATTACTGAATTCTCCAAAAGTGGCATCAGACACAATACCTCATCGTTGATGCATAGCTTTAAACAAACACCTCAGGAAACAATTTGTCTAGCAGGAAGACAATTTAGACAATACTTAGAGAGATGCCATGTTCTAGAGTTACCTACACTAGCCAAACAAGGGGCTTTATTCCTAGATGGTTTGTTAAGTACCGAATTGAGATCTTATGCATACTTGAAGGACCCTAGACCCATAGAAGAGTGTGTATGCATGTGCATAGACATTGAGAATAACCTAGGGGAGGAACTAGAGCTCTCTAAGATTTACAAAGTTTCAAATCGCTCTACTAGCATCACTTCTAAACCTTCCACATCTATAGAGGAACTTGCAAAAAAGGTAGCTCAGAAATTAGGAGTCTCTAGCAAATAGATTCCTTGATTTGCCCCACTAAAATGATGTTATACTAGTGGAGGAGACCATATGGCTAATGTATGGCTCAACCCCAAGTGAACCCTAATAGTCAATACTACACTATAGAAAGGAGATACACTAACCATATTGCACACGATTGCCCATACAATAAGCAAGTGGTTATGCAAAATTATCCACAGTCATATCCACCACAGGGGAGATACCAAAACCAGTTTCCTCCACAACAGTATGTTAGGCCACAACAACCCTACGAGCCACCCTATCACGCTCAACAAAGACCTAAACCAATTTTATTCCAACAACCTTCACCTCCAACCAATGTGATCCCAGTGAAGTATGCAGCCACTGAAGAAAATTTGAACAGAGCCTTAGTACCAGCATCAACATTGATTTTAGAGAGTGACTCGAACAATCACAATTTTGACTCGGTTCACATGGATAGTCCTCCAGCCTACTATATGGAGTCACTAGAGCATAGAGAGATTTACCTTGACGAAAATCCTAGCGAACCTGATTGGGAGCCAAAATATGCTAATGTCATATATGCAAATCCTAACTCTAGGACCCAACCGAGACAGGTAAGAGCCCCAGCACCTAGAGGACCATGTTACAAATGCCACGGAGATCACTACATTCATGATTGCCCTATACCTGCATCTATGCAACCCCAATCAATGATAGTTCAAGGTTTTTGTGAGGATTGTGGGAAGGAGCATCTATTACGAGATTGACCTAAGAACCTAAACAATGGGTCAAAGATCACTCTTATCAATGTTATTGGGTTGGTAGTAGAATCTAATGGAAGTGTGAATTCCACTACCCCAATACAAGTGGCCACTAGAGCTCAGGCACTACAATAAAACTAAGGGGTAGGTCAGGAAAAGAGTTTAGAGGTCAGTGAGACTAAGCGTATAACTAAGAAAAGGACAAGATCTTGGAAGGATAGCCATGAGTGAGTGAGAAGAGAATAGTCTAAGAAAATGAGAAAACTTGAGGAAAGCTTAAGAGAAACAAAAGCTAAGATAATTGAAATCGCATCTCAAACGCACTCTCATACATCACTTCCACCACCATCCCCATCACCTTCTAATCCACCTCATATAACCCCACCACCACCTCGAGTAAGATCAGTCCTAGCAGATCCCACTCTCAAAGACCTAGACATGATGCTTAAAGCATATCAGGCCAGAATCCAAGAAGGGCCAAACATGATAGCTTATCTAGAGATTGAATGAACCAATCTTTGTGCTAAGATGGTAGAATTGGCTCAAACCATGTTTCAAGCTAGCTGCCTCTTCAATTACTCTAGTTCAGCTAAGACTTAGTTGCATTTTGATGGACTATTAGAAAGGTTGGAGAGTTTAATTGCAAAATCTGGAAAGGAAGCCACCTTTGAGGGTAAGAACAAGGCAAATGAAAGAATGAAAGTTCCTCCCAAAGAAGCTTATGGGCGTAATTTCGTTGAACCAGACAGCTCTTGTTCTATGAATCGGTATTCCCAAGAATTTCTAAGAGAGATTCAAGAAGATAAATGAGCAAGAGAAAGTGAAAATCCTCCCCCCGTTGAAATTATAGATGATCTGGACAATCAATTCCCACAAGGTATTCCTTCAATTTATGGAGAACAAGAGGATACCCCATTGAGTGAGCGGTTAGACTTTGCATCTAATTCCTTGCAAGAATTACCCCATTTCACATGCCCATGGGAAGCAAAGTCTACCTATATGACAACACCCACAGTCATGGTAAGAAAAGAAGATGCATTCATACATAGGAATATGGAGGTAGTGTTGGTGCAAAGTCCAAGCCCACACATTTGGCTTGAAGTTCATACACACATGAAGTTCCATAGAAACCATTGCTAGAAAGAGTTTCATCCTTACCATATGTAAAAGTCATTTCTTTTTTACTTGAGAATATTTGTAATCACCTACCAAAAACTCGTGGACTTGTTAGTTAGAAAAGCATCTACTTCATTGAGGGAATAATTCTTAGATTGAAGGATCTCTTTTTAGAGAGAGCCAAAAATTGAATTCAAATTCAAATTTGAAAGTAACACTTATATAAAGTGACTTGGAAAAGTCACGGTAAGAAGCTTAAACTCCCAAGCTCTCCATTGCCATTGTGTAAGAGTGTAAGGCCTACATTGTAGCCTACACTAATCTCTATCACTAGGCTATTATTACCAAGCCTATGATCTTGTACATCATTGTTCATTAATACAATACATCTACATTGTTCATCTATGATATCTCTGTTATAGTCATTCTTAACTGTCAACTTGTGCTGCTCATATCTCAATCATTTCTTCACCAAATTCAATGATCTATAGCTTGTTGGAATCAGCTCAAAAGTTAGCTACATTTTGACACATTTTGAAGCAAATCCATTTAGCCAATTTGGAGAAAAGCACATCGAAGAACTCATTGGTCAAACTCTACAGAGGTCCTAAAAAATCACGGGTAATGATTTATTTGCAAAATTGATTGCTCTATGTATAGTGTATCATTTCAAGTGATTCCACTTAGAATCATTAGCTTAATAAGTTATTTAGATACATATAAGAGGAATTCTTCCATTTCCTACTCTATTAGTAGCACTGAGATTACAAGCAGCAGGTGTATGACCCAAAATAGAAGGTTTTCATTGATTCTTCCATTTGGAAGTAGTCTATTTTGATCCAATCTTTTCATACATCATCACCAAAGTACATAGGCACTTTTATGGTGTCTTTGGAAAGCTCAAAGGGTCGACATATCATCTCTAAAGCTACAAGGGGTTGGTACTAAGCAGGATTTGGCAGTACCTACTCATCAAATGAAGTGTCCATCCATCTTTCCCAATAGTGGTATCAGACCAAAGTTAAGGTAAAACGGGAGATGGTTTTCCTTCATTCATTGATAAATTGGACAGCAACAACTATCAGGCATGGTCTCTAAGGATGAAGACATACTTGTAACGAAGGAGCCTTTATGGATACATCTCAGTAGATGAGGAGGTGCCCATATTCAGAAGCAAAGGACAACCTACAAGAGAAGAGCATGAAAGACTCAACACATGGTGTGCCATGGATGCATTAGCAAGGTCCTACTTACTTAACTCAGCCTCTCTTTTTTTTCTTCTTCCACATATTAGGAACTGTAAGACATCCCAAGAGACTTGGGAAACATTGTCTTCTTTTTTCTCTTCAAACACAAGGGCCAGGAAGAACCAACTATGGATTGAGTCCACCACCCAAAGAAAGCAACCTAAGCAAGGTATCTCAGAGTATGTGACCAAAGTCAAAGATGTAGCAGATCAATTGGTAAGCATAGGAGAAGAAATTGAAGAGGAGCAGATTGTAAGGCAAGTAATCAATGGTATTAAAGCTGATGACAAATGGAAGAGCTTCACAACTTCCATGGACTTGTACATGGATATGCAGATACTAGACCTTACCACACTTATGGGGCAACTATTTACCCATGAAGCCAAGCTCAACCAAAATGGAGATTCATCAAGAGGTAATAGCTCTTTTGCCCTATACACTGATAAAAATAAGTCTAAAGAGAAAGAGAAGAACAAGAAGGTAGAAGAAACTTCCTCCCAAGCCAACTATGCAGGGAGAGGTAGAACATCAAGAGGAAGGGGCAGAGGAGGTAAGCAAGGTAGGGGGAGACCTTATAACTCCTCACCATGCAACATTTGTGGATTATCAAATCATACTACATATGAGTGTTTCAGGAACTTCAAGAATCAGAGAGGTAGAGGATATCAAAGAGATGGATATACACAATCAAGAGGGAGATTCAATCACCATCAAGGATACAACAACAACTACAACAACAAGTACAACAACAGCTACAACAACAACTACAATAGCAACTACCAAGGAGGATACAAATCCAGGAAGGATTACAACTACACAGAGGAGCAAGAAGATTCTCTTCTGATTATGAACATGACTTCAAAACCAAGTATAAATGATAACCATCTCTTCTACATTGACTCAGGATGCTCAAATCATGTGGTAGGCAATGTAGCTCTTCTCTCTGACCTTGAGGAACCAAAGGGTAAGCATCAGGTACAAACAGGTGATGACACCAAGCACACAGTGATTAAAGTAGGGAATGTTAAGACCTCTGATGGAAACAAGAATTTGTTGAGTAGGGTTCTATATGTACCAACTATTACCAAGAATTTGATGAGTGTTGGACAGATTGTGGAAAAGGGTTTGCAGGTTAGATTCAATCAATATGGAGCATTTGTGGAGGATCCCAAGCATGGGTTCAAGAGAATTACCAAAGGAGAAAAATCAGGTAGACTATTCAGTTTTGAACTTGAGGATACAAGGAACATTGCACTTTATAGTTATAAAGATCAAACATTATCAGAGCTTGAAATTTGGCATAAAAGATTAGGGCATGTAGGTGGAAGGACCTTGAAACAAATATGCAGAGATCAATGTGTGCTTGGGATACCTAATGTATCCAAGCAACACATGATTTATAAATGTGGTGCTTGTTAGTTTGGAAAGTCTCACAGGTTACCCTTCTCAAGGAAAGGCTACATGCATGAGGACTACCTAGAACTTGTCCATATAGATGTATGGGGACCAAGCAAGGATCCCTCAATTTTTTGATCAAGGTATTATGTATCTCTCATTGATGATTACAGTAGGTGGATTGTATTGTACTTTATGAAGCACAAAGATGAAGTATTCAGTTGCTTTAAAAAGTATATTGCACTTGTTGAAAATCAAATAGGGAGAAATCTAAAAAGACTAAGGTCAAATGGAGGAGGTGAGTACATCTCAAATGATTTTGATGCATTCTTGCAAGACAAAGGAATTAAGAGAGAAATTACCACAAGGTACATCCCTGAGCAAAATGGGGTAGCAGACAGGAGAAATAGATTAATTGATGAAACAGCTAGGTCAATGTTAAATGAGAAAAAATTATATAACTACTTGTGGGCAGAAAGGTTGCACAAACCCAAGGAATTGATTATGAAGAAACTTTCTCACCTATGGCCAAAATACCAACCATCAGGGTATTGGTAAGTGTGGCTGCATTTCTGAATGGTTGGATTTCAGAGAAGGTGTACATGTATCAACCTCCTGGCTATGAAGACCCAAACAAGGTAACATATGTATGTAAATTGAACAAAGCTCTTTATGGATTGAAGCAGGCACCTAGGGCATGGAACCATAGGTTGACCACATACCTTCAAGATCAAGGTTTTGTCATGAGTAAAGCAGATACTTCTCTGTTCATCAAGAGAAGTAATTTAGAGGTAATATACCTATGTGTATATGTTGATGATATCATACTTACAGGTAATGATGCTAATGGCATCAAACAGATCAAGAATCAGATGATGAAGGAGTTCAAATACTAATTCTGCAATTTACATTACTCAGAGAAAGTATATACAGGATATGTTGAAGAAGTTTCCCTTGCAAGATGCCAAAGTTGCAAGTACTCCAATGGAGGTAAACCTAAAATTAAGTGCTCATGAAGGTGATGTACTTGAGAACATTGTAGGTTACCAAAGCATAGTGGGAAGCTTGAATTATGCTACCTTGACAAGGATTGACATTACTTATGGAGTGAGTGTTCTAAGTCTGTTTATGCACAAGCCTAGGGCACCTCATTTGGAGGCTCCCAAAAGGATCTTGAAGTACCTTAAGGGTACTCAACATCATGGTTTGTATTTCCCTTATACATCAGACTTGGACATTAAGATCTATTCAGATGCAGATTGGGCAGGATGCAAAGATGATAAGAGGAGTACCTCAGGATACTTATCCTTTGCAGGTGATAAGCAAATATCATGGTCATCAAAGAACCAACCTACTGTTGCGTTATCTTCTATAGAGGCAGAGTATAGAGGATTGGTCAATGCTACTCAAGAGGCCATATGGATCAGATTATTGTATACAGATTTAGGTTTGCACACTACATCTCCAATGATCTTTGGAGATAATACAAGTTCATTACACCTTGCAGCTAATCCTATTTATCATGATAGGACCAAGCATATAGAGGTCCACTATCATTATGTGAGAGAAAAGCTATTGATCAAGGATATTCAGTTGGCATATGTATCAACTAATATGCAATGTGCAGACTTGTTGACTAAAGCATTAGATGGTACAAAACTTTGCAGGTTTAAATCAATGATTGGATTATAGGACATTCATGAAGATCGAAGATGAAGACCAAGCCAAAATGTATGGATTGAGGAGGAGCTGTTGGTGCAAAGTCCAAGCCCACACATTTGGCTTAAAGTTCATACACACATGAAGTTCCATAGAAACCATTGCTAGAAAGAGTTTCATCTTTACCATATGTAAAAGTCATTTCTTTTTTACTTGAGAATATTTGTAATCACCTACCAAAAACTCATGGACTTGTTAGTTAGAAAAGCATCTACTTCATTGAGGGAATAAATCCTAGATTGAAGGATCACTTTTTAGAGAGAGCCAAAAATTGAATTCAAATTCAAATTTGAATGTAACACTTATATAAAGTGACTTGGAAAAGTCGCGGTAAGAAGCTTCAACTCCCGAGCTCTCCATTGCCATTGTGTAAGAGTGTAAGGCCTACATTGTAGCCTACACTAATCTCTATCACTAGGCTATGATTACCAAGCCTATGATCTTGTACAACATTGTTCGTTAATACAATACATCTACATTGTTCATCTATGATATCTTTGTTATAGTCATTCTTAACTGTCAACTTGTGCTGCTCATATCTCAATCATTTCTTCACCAAATTCAATGATCTATAGCTTCTTGGAATTAGCTCAAAGTTATCTACATGCTAACAAATTTTGAAGCAAATCCATTTAGCCAATTTGGAGAAAAGCATGTCAAAGCACTCATTGGTCAAACTCTGCAGTGGTCCTAAAAAATCAAGGGTAATGATTTATTTGCAAAATTGATTTCTCTGTGTATAGTGTATCATTTCAAGTGATTTCACTTGGAATCGTTAGCTTAATAAGCTAATTAGATACCTCTAAAAGGAATTTCCTATTGTATCGATAGCACTGAGAATTACAAGCAACAGGTGTATGATCCAAAATAGAAGGTTTTCATTGATTTTTCCATTTGGAAGTAGCCTATTTTGATCCAATCTTTTCATACATCATCACCAAAGTACATAGGCACTTTTATGGTGTCTTCGAAAAGCTAAGAGTGCCCACATATCATCTGTGAAGCTACAAGGGGCTGGTACTAAGCAGGATTTGGTAGTACCTATTCATCACTTGAAGTGTCCATCCATCTTTCCCAACAGGTAGTAAAGAACACTAAAGTGTAGTGCAATGTCACTTTAGAGGAGCTATTCAAGGTTAAACCAGATTGGACTCAGGTGCAGGAGTTGGAATCGCTACCACCTCCTTATGGAAGCGTTGGGGCAATCCAACAATGAAATTGCAAATGGTTGATTATCACATAGAGAGACCTTTGGGACTGATAGAATGGATATCTCTCACTACTTGTGGTGTAGAGTTTGAGCATACTTTTGCCATATGTGACTTTAGCAAAAACCAAGCCAATGAGATGATTTTTGGAAGACCATTCATTAGATAGTTGCAATTAATACAAGATTGGGGAACCAATTCTTTGTATTTGCAACACTTAGGCATTAAGTCAATCTCAAGGACTACTCTCATAGAGACATGCCCCCTATACAGTGGAATCCCATCCATAGAGCCGTAGATGATATGGAGTCAGTGTATTCCATAGGATCAAGATCCTCATGGATGCATGAAGGCACACATTTATGGATGCGAAAAGTTGTAGTAGAAGAAGAGAAAAGAGAAAATGCTCGAGAGGTGGATGAAAAGGAAAATGATAGATCTATTCAAGACCCAGCCTATGCACCTGTAGTATTTCCAGATGAAGTTTGAACCTCATGGCTAGGCAAAAATCGTAGCCACAATGGATGTAGCTATCAATGAAGAATAGTGGACACCACACTATAATGAAGATGGCTATGAAATTTTGGTTTTAACTATAGAACCAATCATGTTTGATTCGGTTATTGAAGAATGGGAACCTAGTATGGAAGAACTCGATCAATAAAGTGACTCTGATCTAGAATCAATTATTATGGATCCATTTATTGCGTCAGAAGAGGAATACTTATACGTGGTAGAAACTTACCCTCAAGGGTGAGAAGAGATTACAAATGAGGTGCGATTAGCCACACAAGTAACCACCAAGAGTGAAGGCAAAAAAAGAAAGAAGAGAGAACTCCCACAAGAAGAGGACGAATCTTTATTTGAGGTCCTTGAAAATTTCAAGAAGTGTGAGATTGAGGATAGGAAGGTCATGGTCAGAATGCTTAAACGAGAAGCACTCATAGGGTGTCCTATGATAACAAAGAGAAAACTAAGAAAATTATTGTGACCATAGAAGAAGGTGAAGAACGATGCATGTATATAGGACACGACATGACGAAAGAAGAAGAAAAGGAGTTGATTGATTTGTTAAGAGAATATGAAGATGTGTTTGCTTAGAGTTATAAGGACTTAAAAGGAGTGGACCCAAACATACGCTCACATACAATCCTCATGACCTCAGAATCCAAACCCTCTAAGTAGAAGCCATATACCTATAATGATAATTATGCTACCAAGATCAAGAAAGAGATAGATCAGTTGGTAGAAGCTAGATTTATCTATGAAATTGAGCGCATTGAATGGGTTTCCCCCATTGCAGTGGTGCCCAAAAAAAAATGGCAAGTTACATGTTTGCATTCACTTGAAGAAGGTTAATTCAGTCACTATTAGAGATAGCTATCCACTTCCTATCACTGAGCACCTATTGGAAAAAGTAGCAGGCAAGGAAGTGTAATAGCTTCCCTGATGGGTTCTCTAGCTACAATCAAGTGTTCATTGCCTAGAAGACTAGCATAAGACTACTTTTGCCATAGAGTGGGGCATATTTGTGTTTTGGGTAATGCCATTTGGGCTTACCAATGCGCCAGCTACCTTCCAAAGGCTGATGTGTCATGTATTTAAAGAGTCCTTGCGCAAAAACTTAGAAGTATATGTTGATGACCTATGCGCTCATTCCAACATAAGACAAACCCATATACTTGAGCTCAAACATATCTTTGACAAATGTAGAGAATATCAGGTCTATCTGAACCCAAAAAAGTGTGTTTTTGTGGTCAGACAAGGCAAGATTCTAAGACACATAGTGTCAAAGAATAGCTTATCCACGGATGAGGAGAAAGCTAGAGCAATTGCAAAGCTACCTAGGCCAAAGAATGTCAAGGAAGTACAAGCTTTCATGGGGCATTGCAGTTATTATCGATCTTTCATTCATATGTACACAATCATAGCAAAGCCTCTGTACTCCCTGTTGACCAACTTTGAGTGGACCGAAGAATGTGAAAATTCCTTTAATGGGCTTAAGCAACGACTATGTTCAACACCAATCTTGACTACACCATATTGGAACAATCCATTCCATGTTCATGTGGATGCATCCACTTATGCTATTGGGTGCATACTAACACCATCTACTAGTGAAGGTTAGATGGATCTTCCCATTGCATATGCCAGTAGACAATTGAATTCAACTGAAAGAAATTATACCACTACTGAAAGAGAAGAATTAGGCATGGTGTATGTGGTTAAGAAGTTTAGACATTATTTGCTCGCAAATAAGTTTAAATGTTTTATAGACCATCAAGTGCTACTATATCTACTAAACAAACCTTGCAATACTGGCAGATTAGTAACGTGGCTCCTCTTACTAATGGAATATGACTTTGAAGCTGTAGTTAGGAAAGGTAGGACCACCTTAGGGTGGACCATCTTTCTAGACTAACTTCAGGAGAGTCTCCTCAAGGAGTATTATATGACTTTGTTGATGCTTACTTTTTCAATCTAGAGGTAGTGCCTGAATGGGCCAAAGCTATAGTACCTATTCTCACCTTTGGACCTAAACATCCTTTACTGAAAGCCAAAGATAAAGAAGTAGTGAGTGTTACCATTAGTGTCCATGTGAAAGGCCAAATGGCCACCGAACACTTCTTTGTTTATGTTCTTTAATAAAACATATAGTGGGTTGGTCAGCCATAGACTCTAAATTTGACCGCATTTGTAACACCTAACAAGTATGTGTTCGTGCTCCCTATGTACTGTGTTTTTTGTGTATTCTGCAGCCTCTCTGTAGAGTACCATGTGTGGCGCTTGGAGCTCAGTTTTCTACTCTGAGGATATCATCATGGAGCTCTCAAGAAGAAGAGTGCACTCTGGTGCATTTCCATCAAAATACTTCACTGGTATCAGAGCACTTTGATGTAAAAGATTTGTTCCTTTTGTCCGAGCGAAGTGAGCACCTGCCTGCCCACCCAAGGCTTTCTCCAAGGCATACTTTCTCATCCGAGTCATTGAAGCCACCATTGGCACCATTGGCTACACGCGAGGGAGGACCTCAATGATCGAGGAAGATAGAGGTTCCCGATACTTCCCAAGAGGTCACCCATCCTAGTGTTGTTTGCCCCCAGAGCTCACTTAACCCTGGTGTTGACACTCAGGGTCATGGACAAAGCATGGAAGCGCATCACAGAAGTGGAGACACAAGAAGAAGGAGCAAGTAGGAAGCTCAAAGAAGCACATGTCAAATTTTGAGAAGAAATCCCTATAAAAATGGTGATTTTTATCACTAAAAACCATTGTAAATACCATTTTCCATTTTTGCAAATCCATTTTGTTCAAGCCAAGGAGTCCTCAAGCTTGAGGAGTATTAGAAGTATCATCCTACCAATTTTCATAATTTTTAGGCTCCGTTTGAGCCTCGAAATAAGCCCTGGAACCTAATTTTTAACTAGGCTAGATACTAGGTCTGGACAGGGCCAAAACCACTCAAAAAACTATAAAAAGGGCTGGAAAGCTCATTTTTTAGGTAGTTTGTTGTAGATTTGAGCCTTGTAAGAGAGTTATTTTGTAATCGAAGATCTTTCATTCTTCCACTCTTTGCTCTTACTTAGTGCCCGTGTGTGTATGTGTGTGCATGTTTGTGTGCTTTCACTCACGCACTTGTGCCATCACTTGGTCACGATCTTCATACTGGACCTCATGTCTCCATGGATTGACATTTATGAGGTGAATCTCCTCACGTTGGTACTTGCCATTGTGCTAGAGTGACACCAAAATTGGTACCATTGTCGAGGAGAGAGCTTGGGGGACGAGCATGTGACAATAAGACGTAGAGTAGCGACATTGGAAGGTAAAAAATCACCATTTTCAGTTCAGCTTCATAGTTTTTCTTCTCCGTCATCATCATCATCACCACCATCTTCTCCCATCTTCATCTTCTGAGACTTTTTTCATTTTCGACTGTACATTCATAGCATTTTTCACTTGTGACTGTGAGAAAGAAGCACAGAGGAGTTCAAAGCTCAAAATGCTGAAGAAATACCCATGAACCCTCAACACACCAAAATCTGAGCGACAGTATCATGGAGTGACAAGACCTGCATCTGGTATCGCGAGTGGAGTATCGCACGTTTGGACAGTGACCTTACATATACAGACACATAGGAGTGACAAGGAAGACACAAGGTACTCATATTTGCAAACATTTTTGAATTTGGGTGTTCAAAACTCCAAGTATCGTGTCCGGTTGAGTTTTGGTATTGCGATACCAGAACTCCCATGTATCTCGATACTTGTTGAGTATCATATCGACTCCTTGAGGTATCACGATACCATCAAGGTATCGTATCGTCAAGTGTTGGTATCATGATAACGGTCACCTGATGGTATCGTATCATATCCACCTAGTATCGTATCGTTGACCGAGTGGTATCGTATCGCGTGCATGATTGGTATCGTATCACCAACTTAGTATCGTATCGTGCACCTTGTGGTATTGTATCGTCTAGCAGGAGGTATCGTATCATGTTGGTTCAGTGGTATCGTATCACATAGCACAAGCAGTATCATATCGTGGTTGAGCGGTATCGTATCGTGAGCCCACTGGTATCGTATCATCCGCCTCGTGGTATCGTATCACGAGGCCAAGTGGTATCGTATCGTCTGGAAGGTATCATATCGCGTCGGTCAAGGTATCGTATCATCCCGAGAATTCACTGGTATTGTATTGTCCTAATTATTGGTATCGTATCGTGAGTCAATCAAGTATCATATCGTTAGCTATGCTGGTATCGTATCGCTAGAGTGGTATCATATCATGCCAATTAGAGGTATCATATCGTGACCACTTCCAGTATCGTATCGTGGATCTTGGTATCGTCAAAGCACAAGTATCGTATCGTAAGCATCTGGTATCGTATCGCATGTTCTGAGGTACTCTGAGAGAGAGATCCTGTTTCCCTATTTCAACCCCCAGAATCCTGAACTGACATAACTTTCTCATTGAAATCCATTTGTATTTTGAAGTTGACCCTCAGGTGGAACTAGGAAACCAAGGAGTTCCAAAGGATTTTGAGCAATACAAGGGGAAATTTTGGACTTGTAGACAAGGCTTATGAACCTGAGATCTGGTAGACACCTAGGCAAGGATAGACAAAGCATTAAATCCTCTGAGGCTAGTGTCAACCATACAGTTAGGTCTTGGGCACAACAACTAAGTGGTTATCCCTACACACTAAGTTCAGACACAAGTGATTCAGAAATGTCTTTTAGCATGGAGAGACCCACACGTACCTCAGGTACTGCTTATTTACAGACACCAGAAGACCCCTATAAGACCCAATTGGAGTATATCAAGACCAACCATTTAGGTGCACGCATCTATGAGGATGGCTTGAGGCGATCAGTGGTCCAACTCAAAAATCCAGATCAACCTTTTGGACTTGAATACCCAATAGTCAAGGTCGAAGAGGGTTCGTATATTGATAAGGAAGGAACCATGTATATGGTCACTAGCTTACCAGACAAGACAAATGAGTTTAGAAATATCATCCCTGAGAATGAGTTGGGAGACCTAGAGCAAGGAGACCTAGGATGAGAACCCAAGACTCCCAGAGGTAAGTCAGTCTTGACTAGAATAATCACTCTAGATTGGATCCCTCAAGACAACAAAAGCATAGAACTATTCGTGAATAGAGAAACGGAGGAAGCCTTTTGGAGATTCAAGCTAGATCAACCTAGCCCAATAGTCACCATCTATGAGTTCAAGGATCCGGAGACACCAGGCAAAGTTGTCTATCTAGATAACACATTTGAGAAAATGTTCTTAGTAACAGAGCAGGATAGGCATGCATACACTTGGCAGGGTGAATCAATTTTCCCTCAACCAAGATCTAGTGTTTCCCATGGTATCCAAGGAGCAAGATCATCCAAGGCTCATGAAACCTAGTGGGAAAGAACCAGAGAGAGACCCGAGGTGAGCTTTGCACATACAGTGGATAGAGACCTATCAAGATTTGAAAATGAAAGACCTAAAAGGGAGAGACATAGAGCACATAGGCATCAGAGAGAAGAACATGATTTTCTAGTGCCTAGACCCCGAGAGCACCCAAGAACCCTTAGACCCTCTCAAGTGGTCAAGGCAATGAAGAGCTATTTTGATGGATTCGGAAACCCTTATGATCATGTGGCCGAGTTCAAACAAGTGTTAAGAGCTGAACAGGTTGAGGACTTGTTCACCCAATTCAAGGCATTTGTTTTGACTCTCAAGGGCACTGCCTTAGCTTGGTTTCAACCTCTAAACAATCACAATTATCGGAACATAGGTCAACTGCTAGAGGAATTCATTGTAGAATTTTCCAAGAGTGGCATCAGGCATAATACATCATCCTTGATCCATAGCTTCAAGCAGACACCTCAAGAAACAGTGCGACTTGTAGGAAGACGGTTCATATAGTACATAGAAAGATGCCCTATTCTCGAGTTACCCACACCAGCCAAACAAGTGACTTTGTTTTTAGATTGTTTACTGAGCACCAAATTAAGATCATATGTATACTTGAAAGAGCCTAGATCCATAGAAGAGTGTGTGTGGATGTGCATTGACATAGAAGACAACTTGGGTGAGGAGTTAGAATTGTCCAAACTCTATGAGGTCTCTGACAGTTCTACTATTCATACCTATAGAACCTCCACTGAGATAGATGAGATAGTTGAGCAGGTTGCCAAGAAGCTGGGAGTTCAAAATAGACAAACATCAAGGGTCACCTCATTGAGATGATGTTACAATTATGGAGGAGATCACATGTTACAATTGTGGAGGAGACCACATACACAAACCACACGGCTCAAGATTGTCCATACAACAGGCAGGCTGTCAGACAGAATTATCAGCAACCTTATCCACAGGGTAGGTATCAGAATCAATACCAACATCCATATCTTAGGCCACAACAGCAATATCAAGCACCATATAGGCCACAACCAGTCCTAGGAAGCCAACCACCAGCTCCTCCCAATGTGATTCTAATTAAGTATGCAGTGGTAGAGGAGAACCTTAATGGAGCATTGGTGCCACTCACCCTTTGGTCTCAGAAAATGACGCTCATGCTCATAGTTCAGACTACACCCACGAAGATAGTCCACATGGTTATTACACAGAGTCACCAGAGCATAGTGAGGCTTATTCCTATGAATACAAGACACCACTTATGGAACAAAATTGGGAGCCAAAATACTCCAATTTCATGTATACAAATCCCAACCCCAGGCCCCAAGCAAGATAGATAAGATCATACACCCATAGAGGACCATGTTTTAGATGTCAGGGCGACCATTTCGTTCGTGAATGTCCCCACTCACTCACTCCAGGACAAGGACAAAACATCACAATACAAGGCTTTTGTCCTGAGTGTGGGAAGGAACATCTCCCAAGAGAATATCCCAGGAACTCCTCTAGTGTGCCCAAGGTTACACCCATTAATGTGGTAGGCTTAGTGGTGGATTCAAGTTCAAGTAGTAGTAATGTGGTTCCTATACAGGCTGTCATTAGGGCACAAGTTGTACAACAAGCAAAACCAGCTGATCAATCAGAGTCAAGTGAATCAGGAGAGCCGAGTAAGAGGAAAACAAGAACTTGGAAGGATGCTAGAGAGAAAGCTGATCGCAAGTGGACTAAATAGTTATCTGAACTAGAAGAAAGCATGAAAGATGCAAAAACAACAATAGAAGACATTGCATCTCAAAGGCCCTCGCATGCTAAAACTCCATCCACACCACCTCATTCCACCCCACCAGCCATAGTAAATAGACTACAACTAGGGTTTGTTCTTGCAGATCCAACCCCAGAAGACTTGCACATGATGTTCAGGGCCTACCAGGCTCAATTTCAAGAAGGGCCAACAGTTGCAAACCTAGGCAAGAGTTACCCTAGAGCAGATTTCGAGATTGAACGGATGAAAATGTGCATGAAAATGGTAGAAGTAGCTCAAGCTATGCTCGAGACTAGTCAAAATTTCAATCAGACAAACTCTGTCAAACCGGATTTGCATTTCCAGGTCTTACTAGATAGATTAGAGCAGTTGGTGAACAAGCCGCAGGTTTCTTTACCTCCACAGGCTCAGCCAGTTATTGAAAGAGAAAGCTCACCACCAATGGAAGCTTACGTTCCTGATTCTATGGATGAGGGAGCACCTCTTTCAATTCAACAGTACTCTCAAGAGTTCTTGTCGGAACTACAAGAAGAAAAATGGGCCAAGGAGAAGGGTAATCCCCCTCCTATTCCTAAAATTGATGATGTTCACGATCAATTTCCCCAAGACATTCCATCTATTTATGGAGACCAAGTAGAGAAACAAGAAGATGAAAGATTAGATTTTGAATCCAATTCTTTACAAGAGTTGCCACAATTCCGAGGCCCATGGGAATCTAAATCTCTTCATATCAGATCTCCCACAATATTGTAAGAAATGAAGACTTAGTGGTTCCAAGAAACACTGACGTCATGAAGAACAATAAGGTTCAATGTCATCTCACTGTAGAAGAGCTGCTCAAAGTAAAACCTGAGCTATGGAATCATGTGAAGGATCAAGTTCTAGAACTTGATTCCAATATGCCAAAAGCAGGCTCTAAGCAAAAAGTTCCAGAGATACCTCTCGATAAAATAGGGCACATGAGTGAAGGTGAAGAAGGTAATACTTATCTTCCAATCACCTACCAAGGTTACACAACCAAAGCGATCGTAGATTCAGGTGCTGGTGTTGCTATTGCAACCACCTCCTTGTGGAAGCAATGGGGCAAACCCACATTAAGACCAACTAGAATGAAGCTTCAAATGGTTGATGGCCATGTTGAGAGACCTCTAGAATTGCTAGAAGGGATAACTCTAACCACTTGTGGTGTAGAGTTTGAACATACATTTGTTATATGTGACTTTGAGAAAAATAATGTCTATTAGATGATCCTAGGAAGACCCTTCCTACGACAACTGCAAATAGTACAAGATTGGGGAACCAACTCCTTGTACTTACAGCACTTGGGGGTCACCACCAAGGTCAACAGGAAGGATTACACCTTCAGAGATGTACTACCCTTACAGTGGAATCCTATCCACAAAGCAAAAGAAGATTCCATCTCTATGCATTCTAGAAGTTCATATGATCCATCTTGGATGCATGAAGATACTCATTTGTGGATGTGCAAGGTCGTAGAGGAAGAGGAAAGATGCCTAAAAGCATGAGAAGAAGGAACTTCTCAAGAAGATAGACCAGTTAAAGACCCAACCTATACACAGATGATCTTTCCAGATGAGGAATTTGAGCCTCATGGCTAGGCAAAAATCTTAGCTACCAGGGACATTGCTGTCAATGAAGAACAATGGACACCTCATTGTGATGAGGAGGGTTATGATGTTTCAGTGTTCATGTGTCAGCCCTTGCTAGAAGAATGTGACCCTAGTGATGTCATAGAAGAAGAAGAGGACGACGATGATCTAGAATCCATTGTGATGGATAGTTGCTTTAACTCAGAGAAGCACTATCTAGAAGATGTCGAAGTATTTAGTGAAGAAGAAGAAGAAGAACCACTCACAAGCATTAAAACTGTAAATTCAAAGGATGGAAGTGAGGGAGGTCAAAAGAAAAAGAAACGAAAAGCAGTGAAACAAGAAGAGGAGGAACCATTGTTCAAAGTGCTAGAAAACTTCAAGAAATACGAAATGGAAGACCAAAAAATTTTGGTACGAATGCCTAAAAGAGAGGCCATCATAGGAGAATCATATGATAATAAAGAAAAGACCAAAAAAATTGTAGTGACCATTGAAGTGAACGAAGAGGGATGTACATACATAGGAGATGACCTAAGTGCAAAACAAGAAGTAGAGCTTGTAGCTCTATTAAGGGAATATAGGGACGTGTTTTTGTGGCACTATAGAGGCTTGAAGAGAGTAGATCCGAAAATTTTCTCTCATACTATTCCCATGACTGTTGATGCCAAACCCACCAAACAAAATCCCTACACATATAATGACACTTATGCAGCTAAAATAAAAGAAGAAATTGACAGGCTGATTGAAGCCGGATTTATCTACGAAATTGAGCATAATGAATGGGTGTCCCCCATTGTGGTGGTGCCCAAGAAGAATGGAAAGCTATGAGTATGCATTAACCTTAAAAAAGTTAATGCTGCTATGATCAGAGATAGTTATCCCTTTCCAATCATTGAACATCTATTGGAGTGTGTTGCAGGCAAGGAAGTTTATAGCTTTCTTGATGGATTTTCGGGTTACAATCAAGTAGCCATTACCCCTGAAGATCAACACAAAACGGCATTTGCCACAGAGTGGGGAATCTTTGCATTTGGCGTGATGCCATTTGGGCTCACTAATGCACCCGCAACATTCTAAAGGCTCATGTGTCATGTCTTCAAAGAGGTCTTGCAAAAGAGCTTAGAAGTATATGTGGATGATTTATGTGCTCATTTCCAAGAAAGAAGGTACCACATCCATGAGCTCACACAGATCTTCAACAAGTGTAGAGAATATCGAGTTTGTCTGAACCGAGAAAAGTGTGTGTTCATGGTACGACAAGGCAAAATCTTAGGTCATATTGTTTTGAAGAATGGAATATCAACATATGAGGAAAAAGTTAGAGCCATAACAGAACTACCCAGGCCAAGGAATGCTAAAGAGGTACAAGCCTTTATGGGCCATTGTGGATATTACCGTAGATTTATCCCCACTGTATGCTATCATAGCTAAACCTCTTTATGCCTTGTTGACAAATTTTGAGTGGAACGATGAATGCAAGAATTCCTTCAATGAACTGAAGAGACGTTTGTGCATAGCACCAATATTGACCACTCCTGATTAAAATAAGCCATTCCATTTCCATGTGGATGCATCCAATTATGCAATAGGATGTGTGTTGTCACAACCAACAGGTGAAGGAAATTTAGATTTTCTTATAGCATATGCTAGCAGGCAGTTGAACGCTACTGAACGAAACTATACCACAACTGAGCGAGAAGGTTTAGGCATGGTATATGCTATGAAGAATTTTAGATGCTATCTATTGGCCAACAAGTTCAAGTTTTTTTTATTGATCATCAAGCTTTATTATATTTGGTCAATAAACCTTGCAATACAAGATGCTTAGTAAGATGGTTTCTCTTACTAATGGAATACGGCTTTGAAGTGGTTGTTAGGAAAGGTAGAACCCACCTCAGGGTAGATCATCTTTCTCGCATCACTTCAAGAGAGTCACCACAAGGAGTGTCTGATGAATTATCCGATGCTTATCTGTTTCCTAAATGGGCAAATAAGTTGGTACATGTCCTAACCTTCGGACCTGCAAACAAGAATGTAAAACGAACAAAGAGGAAATTGTAAAATCACAAAAATATCAAATATTGGCAGGAAGCATGTACAAACAAGGTATAGAGGGTGTATTAGCTTGTTGTGTTGAGGACGATGAACATAGCAGTTGGTTGCAACAAGCCCATGAAGGATTGCTAGGAAATCACTACTCTAAACAATGAACATTGTAGAATCTAAAACGTTTAGGAGTGTATTGGGCTAGCATGGACAAAGAAATACATGAGTGGATTAAGAATTGTCTAGTGTGATAGGAGAGACCCCCAGTGGAGCATGCAACTCTTTATCATGTATCATTAACTCTAGAATGGAGCACTCCATTGGTAAAGTTTATGAGATCAGGAACACTACCTAGCGAGGCTAGTCTAGCAAGAAAATGAAGCATGGAGCAAGAGGCTCGGGGATATGCCTTAGTAGGAGAAAACCTATATTGGAGAGGCAAAGATGGTTACCTAAGACTATGTGTTCATGAATCAGACTACTTGAAAGTCCTAGAAACTGCACATAGTGGTGTTGTAGGTGGACACTTTGGTCCTGACCAAGTAATTAATACCATTCTATTTTTAGGACTTTGGTGACCAACTCTTCATATGTATGCACATACCTATGTGAAGAAATGTGACACATGTCAATGTGCACAATATCTGATCAGAAAAGATGAGATGCCTTTGAGGCCAATGATGGGAGGATGTCCATTTTCAAAATGGGGTATAGACTTTGTAGGTCCCATTAACCCCCCAGCAAGAAACTCCCATGCCGAATACATTATTTTCGCCATAGATTACCTTACAAAGTGGGTAGAAGTAAAAGCCAGGACAAAGAATGATGCTCAAATGACGGCTAAGTTCTTATTTAAGAAGGTGTTCACCAAATATGGGTTACCATTAGAGTTAGTAAGTGATAGAGGTACGCACTTCTTGAACAAAGTTATTGAAAACCTTCTCCAAGAATTCTTTATAATACATAAGAAGTTTTCCCCTTATCATCCACAAGCTAACAGACAAGCCGAGAGCACAAATAAGATCCTATGTAATGTACTAACAAAATTGGTAAACAATAAACGCTCTGATTGGGATAAACAACTTCATCATGCTGTTTGGGCTTACCAAGTTGCCTACAAAATGGTACTCAATGCCACCCCATTTTAGATGGTCTTCGGACAGAATGTTTTGCTACCATTGGACTTCCTAATCTCAGCTTTAAAAGTAGCACAAGAGCACGAGTGGAACGGACATGAGTTGTCCTCCAAGATCTTTGATCTAGAACGCTTAGGTGAGACAAGGCTACGAGTGGCAGCAAGCATCTATGCTACAAAGAAAAGACAAAAGGCATACTTTGATGCACACTTCAAAGATAAAGGATTGAAAGAAGGAGATATAGTGCTGGTGTACACACTAAAATAACATGCCTGTAAATTGGAGAAATGAGGATATGGACCCATGATCATTAATAAAATTTCCACTAGCGGTGCGGTTCAATTGGCCACTCTAGAAGGTGACATCTTGCCAAACTATATTAGTGGATGTCGAGTCAAGCTGTATAAAGAACCTCTTACAGAGGATATGTTAATGAGACTCGGCACTGCTAAGAAGCAAAAAGAAGAATAGTTGAGGGTCAGAAAAGAAGCACAGGTAGAGGCTAGAGAACGCATTAGGCAAAATAAGTTAAGGTGACTTGGCCTAGATGTCAACCCAAAAGCCCCAAAATATCACACGGACATGTGCCAAAAATCGGGCATACTTCTCAAATAATCGACCGATGCCCCTTTGTGACTGTAGAGGTAGGACGAGTGAAGAATGTAAGGACTGTGAGAGCATTGGTTGACTCAGGTGTAGCAACTAGTGCAGTTAGACTATCATATTGCCAAGACCTGCAATTGAACAGCAAGCCTATAGAAGCCTATCTCATAGGTTTGGGAGGTGTGGAAACCCCTTGTTTGGGCGAGGTGGAACTTCCCATCTACCTTCAAGATGTTCCAATGAAAGTCAAAATGTTAGTATGTCACGATGAGGACCTTACAGAGCCACTTGTCTTGGGTCAAGATTGGATTTACGACCATGCAGTCAACTTGAACCTAAGAAGTCAACTTCTTCAAGTTTGGGTACAGGATCAATGCATTACATTAGCATTAGAGAAGTGCATGCTCACAAATCCAAATGTCACACATTCTCTTACTTCTTCTAGGACTAATCTTAGCAAAAAATATGTTGCATGTGTCAAAAGCTCCATGTTCCAAAAGGCCTCAATCATTGAAGAACAAGCTCAAAGAGAAGCGGACTCCTCCTCTGGTGCAATGTCTGCCGTCACAACAACTCGACCAAAGAGGCAAGCAAAACAATACATGACAACCGCAATATCAAGAAGACAAAGGGAGTTCAAGAAGAACGTAGTTCTGGGCATGAAGTAGATCTGGGTACGAAAAGGAGAGCAACCACCTACCTTGCCAACACAATTCCCACTCAGGCAAGCTAGTCATGCGAAGACAAGAACCAAGCAACCACGACCAACTCAACTAGAAGGCCTCCGAAAAATTTGGGTGCCTAAGAAATTAGTTGCAATTCAACAAGGACAATCACATATGTGGGTACCCAAGGCACTTTTACATGCACAAAGGCCTATGCTCCCCACCATGAAAAATGTCTCAACAAAGAAGCCAAGGAGAGAACAGGGTAAGAATAGGGCACCAAGACCAAAAGAAAATAAACTCCACTCTTCGGAAAAATAAGAAGGCAATCATCAAGGGTATGGGTTTGGAAGCCAAAAGTACTAGTAACTTCCACAGAACCAATGGGCCAACCACGGGGGATATCATGTTTTAGAAACCATCCAAAGATGATGAGTCCAACGGCGGCCTCTACACGAACAAATACTATTCTCAAATGGATCCCTACAAGGATGATTACATCATTTCAAGATCCAATCACCACCTCCAAACAAAGATTGCATCAAGTCTGCAAGTAACATCAGAAGCCTCGACCAGCAACAACCATGTGCCTTTGGCATAACCTTGTCTTTTGCACCATTGAGGTCATGCATTTCCAAAGTATGCCTTAATATAGGGCCACCGTACACGGTCGTGCATAGACACAATTGAGAATCCCAAGCACATGTGACACATCTGACATATGTAATACTTTATTGATGCTAACATCTGTCTTCTTGTTTTATGCTATTGTTCCAAAAAAAAAAGAGAAGAGAAGAAGAAAGGAAGGAAAAGAAAAAGAAAAAAAACGGGACATCCATGAACCATCAGCAAGGACATCCATCAACAAGCAGGACAAGGCAATGGTCAATCAACGTGATGGGAATACAACCCGAAGAGTGAAGATACATGGACCCTTCACCATGGTAAGAATTGCCTACTACAACAACACTATAACCATGGTAGATTAGGAAACCTCTTCATCAGCATACCCTTGAGCACTTCACTCAAGACCCAATTTCTTGCACCATACTTCTTCCCATGCATTTTCCAAGTATGCATACATAGGGGCACATTACAAGGCCGTGCACAAGGCACACATTTGCTTCAACCCATGCACTAATGCACTTACCCATCATTCATTATGGGTTACAAGTTCTTGGCATGAAATCTATGAAAGACATGTTTTGAAGCTCAAGAGGACATCAAGGTTGAAACATCAGTACCTGCAGCAATTCATAGTCGACAGCTGCTCAAAGTCAACATTAGCAACCTCTTTTGAGCAACTCACAATTTTTGGAAGCTCATAAATACCCCATCATGCTGGATTAGAAGACAGATGTACATACAAAGGAACCAAGACTTGCAAAGGATAGTAGCAATAAAATAAAGAAAACCACAACCAAATGTGCTACATGTGGAAGACAGACTATTCTTGTTGATACAGGATGGACACTATTTCTCAAAGTACTATAAGGAACAACCACTCCAACAAGGGTTTGTCAAGGACGACAGACTCTAGAGGGGGGGGGAGTGTTGACACTCAGGGTCAAGGACAAAGCATGGAAGCGCATCAAGGAAGTGGACACACAAGAAGAAGGAGCAAGTAGGGAGCTCCAAGAAGAACATGTCAATTTTTCAAAAGAAATCCCTATAAAAATAGTGATTTTTATCACTAAAAACCATTGTAAATACCATTTTCCATTTTTGCAACTTGAGTTTGTTCAAGTCGAGGAGTCCTCAAGCTTCACGATATTAGAAGTATCATCCTACCAATTTTCATAATTTTTAGACTCCGTTTGAGCCTCGAAATAAGCCTTGGAACCTAATTTTTAACTAGGTCGGACATTAGGTCTGGACAGGGCCAAAACCACTCAAAAAACTATAAAAAGGACTAGAAAGCTCATTTTTGAGGTAGCTTGTTGTAGATTTGAGCCTTGTAAGAGAGTTCTTTTGTAATCCAAGATCTTCCATTGTTCCACTCTTTGCTCTTACTTAGTGCGCGTGTGTGTATGTGTGTGCATGCTTGTGTGCTTTCACTCACGCACTTGTGCCATCACTTGCTCATGGTCTTCATATCAGTCCTCACGTCTCCGCGGATTTACATTTATGAGGTGAATCTCCTCACGTTGGTACTTGCCATTATGCTAGAGTGACACCTGGCAATCTCTTGCCACAAAGCTACACTCTTGTGGTGTCTGAAGGTTAACATTACCTTGAACATGTTTTGGTCCCTCAAAGCTTCATTCTTTGCTTTCAAAGCCTGTTTTTGAAGAATTTTTGGGGTGCTTTTTGGAGCCATTTTGGAGTACTTTTGTGCATAGGTCTCTTCACACAGGTTCAAGAACATCAAAAAGAATGTTCTTTGTACTTCTCTGAAAATAAGTATTCACCTTTGGGGCCATGTTTTCAACCACACTCGTAAAACTACAGGTTTCTCAAAAGGTTTTCAGTTGTGGTGGGAGCAGCCACTGCAAATTTATGCAGGTTTTTTGAACCTAAACAATAGAGTTGAAAGACACTTGTAAGTGTTGTTGGCTAGTTTTGGGGCTATGCATTCAGCCTTTCCGTGTCATTTTATTGCATATATTGAGCACATATACACTATGTACACTTGTGGATACCGCTTATGTACGTCCATGTGGTCATTGATATAGTGGTTACATTTTTGCATAAAGCCTTTTACGTTTGATAAAGAGGGTTATGGTAAGTTTTTCTTAATTAGGAGACACCCAGATGTCGGGGTCTCTTCGGTGATGCAGGTGGAAGACTTACCCAGCCTTGCCATAGAAGATGTATGATAGTTGTTCATAGGTGCTTGACAAGCCTAGTTGGCTTCTTTCAGGTAACTAATTATATGCAGTGGAGTCAGTGATTCACTACACAGGTAAACATGTTAGTACTTGTAGTTTTATGAGATTTTGACACTAGTCATATGCTCATTTTGCAACGGATACTCTGGCAAAATTTCTCAAGATTTTCTAGTTTTGTCAACTATACAATGATCGATTTACTCCTTGATACACTTATTGGTGTGAGCACATTTATTCTCACATAGTCCTTCTTGTTTGTTATTACTCTTCATTAATTCATTTTTGTGGGAAGATTTCTCAATTCTCTCTCAAAATTTGACACTTGGTCATCCTTCTTTGAGCCTTAGTGGTGTTTGGACTCTTCTAGCTCCATTATCATTCTATTCAGATGTCTACCATCATGGCATCAGAGGTCTCAAGCACATCTGGTGGATCAAGGTCTAGTGCCAGTGTTCTGAGGAGGATCTATAACTTATAGGACAAAGACCATTTTGAGATCTGAAAATTTGATGGCACAAACTTTGCTCTATGGAAGAATCAGATTAAAGATGTGCTGATTCAAAGGAGGCAATGGAAGCCAATAAATGGAATCTCAAAGAAGCCTATTGACATGGATGAAGATGATTGGGATGAGTTAGATGAAATGGCTAAGTCTACCATTCGATTGCACCTGGAAAATAATGTTAATTTTATAGTATTAGACTATGAAAGTGCATAGGAGCTTTGGAAGAAGTTATGCAATACATATGAAAAAGAGATGGCACCAAATAGTCTATCTGATGAGAATGTTATATGAGCTTCGCATGAAGGACACAGACGGTGTTTTTGCTCATCTAAATGAGTTTGATGCATATTCTCCCAGTTAGAGGCTCAAAAAATGGATATGGATAATGAGATGAAAGAAGTCTTGTTGTTATGCACCTTGCCATCATCATGGGATACATTTTGCATAGCTAGTAGCAATAGTGCACCTGGTCGTAAACTGGTCAATGATGACATATGTGGAGCACTCTTGAGTAAGGAGATTCGTAGAAAGTATATGGTTGGCATTCAAAGTGGAGATGCATATAATGTTCGTGATTCTTACCAAGGAAAGAATCAGCAACGTGGCAGGAGCAAGAACAAGGAAAAGAATGGTCAACGGCATAAGAGTAGAAGTAAATCAAGGAAGAGGGATATCGAATGTCATTATTGTCATAAGAAAGGAAATATGAAGAAAGATTGTTATTCATTAAAGAATGCTAAATGTAAAGGACAGAATGTTGATGGGCATGTAATGCAATTACCTACACCATCTACTTCGACTGTGATGATTGGAAAAATTAATGTTATTTTTTATGATGTTGTATCATGTGTTGACACTTGATAGTACTGTTCCAACTAAGGCTCTTATGGTTGATTCTCTTTCCCATACGTGGCTGCTAGCATTTTAGTGCTTCTTTCCATGTGACACCACACAGAGAATGGTTCTACATTGTGGGGATTGAAGATGTGATTGTGTAGTTCATTGATGGTACAAAATTTAATATGCATAATGTAACGCCATGTTGTCAGGGTCTTGCTCACGCGCACATAGAGGTTACGAATGCAGAAGATGCACAGAAAAATAGAGACAACAAGAGACGAGACCGAACGCAAGATTGGGTGCAATCTCCCCCCATGCACTCTGTTTCGACAGTCCACAGAGTGCATGTATTTATAGGAATTTTGATTACGTCGAAAAGAGTGGTTACATGAGAGCGGCTTCAAAAAGCAAGCGTGAAACTAAAAGTTGGTAACTTTTATAGAAATCCATTGCTTTCAATAACAGAAATTGCGGTCTACAACGACCCTTATTCTAACCATTACTTTTCTAACTGTTTCTAACAATAGAACCTTCTACGTAGGTTTATTTACAAGATAAATAATAATTATTCAGATTATTGATATCTTCCCTTTCACGCCTTGCACGCTCATCACGAACCTTCAGCTGCTATATCAAAAACATCAAAAACACATTAATACATTAATAATATAACACTTTAACAATGCATTGTTCAATAATAATTTAACATTCCAACAATGCATTGTTCAACATATTCCATGTTACAATCCAACAATGCATTGGCCAACATATTCCATGTTACAATCCAACAATGCATTGGCTAACATATTCCATGTTACAATCCAACAATGCATTGGCCAACATATTCCATGTTACAATCCAACAATGCATTGTTCAACATATTCCATAAGTTATAACATGCCCCTCAGTTGAAAAAGCAATTGACCTCACACTGCACACACCACTACTGGTCGTGATCCACTTAGCTTAGTGGTTAAGTCTCAAGGATGTGAAGGAGGAGGTCTTGGGTTCAATTCCCATGGGGGACATGGGGAGAGTATTTATGTTATAACTTATGGAATATGTTGAACAATGCATTGTTGGATTGTAACATGGAATATGTTGGCCAATGCATTGTTGGATTGTAACATGGAATATGTTAGCCAATGCATTGTTGGATTGTAACATGGAATATGTTGGCCAATGCATTGCCTAAGATATTGCCTAAGTTCTTTGCCTTACTCGATGCATTGGAGTAAGCTGAAGGAGTAAACGTAGGTGTAAACGTAGGAGCAAACATAGGAGCAAACGTAGGAGCAAACATAGGAGCAAACGTAGGAGCAAACGTAGGTGAAAACGTAGGTGAAAACGTAGGTGAAAACGTAGGTGAAAACGTAGGTGAAAATGTAGGTGAAAACGTAGGTTTTAGTTCTGGAACTAGAACTGGAACAAAAACAGGAACCGGAACTGGTGACGGATGATGAAGTCGGAGACGGAGATGGAGATGGAATCGGAACCGGAATTGCGAATAGAGAACAGAACCCTCTATATTGACGCGTGCAGTGCTTTGATACCACTGTTGTCAGGATCTTGCTCATGCGCACACAAAGGTTACGAATGCAGAAGACGCACAGAAAAATAGAGACAACAAGAGACGAGACCGAACGCAAGATTGGGTGCAATCTCCCCCCATGCACTCTGTTTCGACAGTCCACAGAGTGCATGTATTTATACGAATTTTGATTACGTCGAAAAGAGTGGTTACATGAGAGCGGCTTCGAAAAGCAAGCGTGAAAATAAAAGTTGGTAACTTTTACAAAAAGCCATTGCTTTCAATAACAGAAACTGCGGTCTA
This sequence comes from Ceratopteris richardii, assembly GCA_020310875.1. NCBI lineage: Eukaryota > Viridiplantae > Streptophyta > Polypodiopsida > Polypodiales > Pteridaceae > Ceratopteris > Ceratopteris richardii. The sequence goes on along the minus strand of CM035408.1, from coordinate 82,002,378 downwards.
CAACGACCCTTATTCTAACCATTACTTTTCTAATTGTTTCTAACAATAGAACCTTCTATGCAGGTTTATTTACAAGATAAATAATAATTATTCGGATTATTGATATCCGCCCTTTCACGCCTTGCACGCTCCTCACGAACCTTCAGCTGCTATATCAAAAACATCAAAAACACATTAATACATTAATAATATAACACTTTAACAATGCATTGTTCAATAATAATTTAACATTCCAACAATGCATTGTTCAACATATTCCATGTTACAATCCAACAATGCATTGGCCAACATATTCCATGTTACAATCCAACAATGCATTGGCTAACATATTCCATGTTACAATCCAACAATGCATTGGCCAACATATTCCATGTTACAATCCAACAATGCATTGTTCAACATATTCCATAAGTTATAACACGCCATGTCTCATTTATCACATAGTTTGATGTCAGTTGGTTGACTTGATGACCTTGGTTACAAGGTGGTCTTCTATGCTCAATTCTTTCGCATATCAAAGGACAATATGGTTATTACAAAAGGAAGAAAAGTTGACTCACTTTATCCTTTATTTGTATGATAGAAAGAGCACTTGTTAGCTATTACTGAACAGCCTATGGCTTGTATTTGGCATGGTCATTTGGACCATATATATCATGGTGGAATGGAAAATCTTTCTCATTCTGACTACGTACCTATGTTATCTTTCTCTGATTTTTCATTTTGTGAGCACTGTCAATATGGAAAGCAAACTAGAAATGTGCATAGAACGCACATTCACTCTTCAATTCTCATTCATACAGATGTGTGTGGTCATATGCCCACAAGGTCATTAGGTGGTTCTCTTTACTTTGTCACTTTCATAGATGATGCTACTAGAAAAGTTTGGGTATGTCCTATCAAATTGAAGGATGAGGTATTCCCTACTTTCAAAAAATGGCTTGCTTCAATTGAGATTGTAAAAAGGATACTAGCTCAAAGCTTTATGTTCAAATAATGGGGGTGAGTATACCTCACATGAATTCAACCTTTTCTGCTAGTCTAGAGGAATTCGTAGAGATTTTACAGCTCCTTATACCCCAGTAGAGAATGGTGTAGTTGAAAGGATGAATAGAACTATTCATGCTAGAGTAGTCTCTATGCTTCATCATGCAAACCTTTCACAAGCCTTTTGGGCAGAAGCAGTATTGACTGCAGTTCATGTGATTAACCTTTCACCTAGTACTACCAAAGGCGTGAAAGTGGCACAAGAGTTATGGATAGGGAAGTCACCATATTATGATCATCTTTGAGTTTTTGCGTGTGAATCATATGTTCATATACCTAAGAATCTTAGACAAAAGTTGGACCATAAGTCAAAGAAATCATTTTATTTGAATATGGTAGAGAAGGACAATTTGGATATCGCTTATGGGATCCTAAAACACGGTCAGTGATTAGAAGTAGTGATGTCATTTTCAATGAGTCTAAGATGCATAAACATCCCATTAAAGAGGCTGAAGTGAGAATAGTAGTGTTTGAGGATACTATTCGTCCAGTTAACATGCATAAAAATGTTGCACATAGGGACATTCAAAAGAATGTCTGATTAGATCATTCTGCAAATGTTCCTGTTAACAACATGTAACCAATGCAAAATTACAAAGGAATCTAGGGCTTCTCAATAAGCATATGTTCATAGTGCTAGAAGAAAATAAGAGATTACAACAGAAAAATCAAGATAATCTCGAGGCCGCCATGGAAAGGACACCAAGTATAGTGATTAGTCCCACATGGTTTCAAGTTGTTCCCTTAAATGATATCAAGATATTACTTGAGGAACATGCTAGCTTTCTAGAATCATATGAGAAGCTCAAAATAGAGTGCCCAAACCTCAAGGATCAATTAACCATAGTTAGCACGCCTAGGTGAGAGGCTACCACCCTCCCATAGAATATAGAGGAAATGGACATCCTAAGCAAACAGGTTGAAGAACTTCAAGCAAGGCTATTACAATATGTGAGGCCACCTTCTTTGATTGAAGACCCAAAGCCAGACACAATAGTGGAAGTAGAGACACATTTGAAATTGAAGCACCAGATTGGCTCAAGAGCGTAGAACAGGTAGGCCAGACTCATGATGATAGAGTAGTAGTACAAATTCAATCACTCTCCAATCTAGAAGAAACGATTTTCAAGTCTGCTTATTTCCACAACTTATCACATCAACACCTCATCACCATATCAAAACAACAATACATGCCATATTTCATATTATTAGCATATTATAATGTAGAAATAAGGAGGCATACAGGAAAGGAACCCATGTTTGCTACCCAATTCAATCCAAATGACCTACCTGAGAAACCTAAGGCAAGAACTATTTTTCAACCAAATTGGCATGCATAATTATTTACATATTATCCTAAAATGATGCGCACATGGTCAAAGATGCCATCATATATTAAATATAATCCATGTTATTGTCCTATCATCCTTCATAGATCCTGATAGGCATTTGCAATCAAAATCTTGCGCATGTTGGAGTGAAATTTCTCCACAAGTATGACTATCTGTATGAAGGCTAATCCACCAAAACTTGAAAAGAAAATCACTTTGATCACTCGATCCGGTCCAAAGTGTCCTCTTACCACACCTTGGTGTGGAGTTTCTAAGATCTTGAGATATTCACTTTCAAGAGATTGTGCAAGGTTGAGAACAAGAAGGTTCAAGAGACTATGTTATTGGCCACTTGCATTTGCAAGGGTGACGACATCAATTCAAAGGGAGATCAAGGATTGATCATTGAGGACAATGATATATAGAAGGGGAAGAGAGTGTTACACTCAAGAAATGATAGGCAAGAGATTGTTGAACCACACCCTAAGAGGGAGTATTAGGAAGTAATCCTCAACCATGGCTTATGGGGCAAGTGGTTAGTCAATCATACTCCCAGTTGGTAGGTCATGCATTCAATTCCCGCACTAACTTCATTTCTTGAGGAAATGTTCTCGTCCTAAGAAAATCAACTAGTGGGCTACTCCAATCCGGTATTAAAGACACTTGATACAAAGTAGCATGCTCCACCAAAGGTCTACTTATACACATGGGACAATCCTTACACCACTTATAGACGTATGCTTCCATATTGAGTATGCTAAATTTCATAGATAAATCTTGCTTCTATCAAATGATCAATTTCTTCTTTGATTTCAATTGCATAATTATAATTGGATGTGTAAGATTTTTGCTTAGTAGGCTTGGATTCTAAGGACATTGGAAATTTGTGATAACAAATATTTGGGTCACCTCCCTTCAAGTCCTTTTAACTCCAACCAAAGATGTCTCTATATTCTCTCAACAAATATATCAATTCACATTCTTATTCTTCACTTAAATTGTGAATTTCTTACCATCTTCTATGGTTACTACAATTTTCTGGTCTTCTCTTTATTTTCATAGGCCTCTCCTACCAATGCTTCCTTTTGGGCATTCGTATCATGATCTTTCTTTCTTCTACTTCATACTTCTTGAAGTTCTCTAGCACTTCAAGCAATGCTTCTTCTTCCAGTGGCTTGGTGATATGTTTCTTTTCTTTCTTCTTCTCATTTTGGATGTCCTTTGTTATTATCGAATTCTTTTCTTGTTTATCTTGTTCATGTTAATGAGTTCTAGCTTCTATTTGGTAAACGTACTCTTCTTTAGAGGCATAGAAGGTTCCACAATGATGGATTCCTCATCCTCATCTTTTACTTCCATGAGTGCATATGTGCTAGGCTCACATTCCTCTATAAACGATTTGCACATGAATGGTTCTATGGTGAAGATTGGGATATCAAAGACCTTTTCATCGCAATGGGGGGTCCACTGCACTTCATGGATAACTATATACATCATGGATAGGGTCTTTTCCCAATGGTGGGTTTCAAACTCTTTGTCATGAAATACCATAGGTGCATAGGTTGGATCTTGAACTATTCTAGGGTTTTCACTAGTTCCTAGGCTTCTAGAGGTTATTCTTTGCTCTTCTTTTGTTGCAACTTTACACATCCACAAGTGAGTGTCCTCATGCATCCATGAGGATTTTGATCCTATGGAGTACACCAACTTTGTCTCATCCAATGTCATATGGATTGAGTTCCACTACAAGGGTGGTATGTCTTTGTGAGAATAATCTGTGAGATTGACTTTAGTTGTTACCCCTAAGTGTTGTAAGTACAAGCAATTGGTTATCCAATCCTACACTATCTGCAAGTGTCTCATGGTTCTTCCTAAAATCATCTCATAGACATGATTCTTACCAAATTCGCATATCACAAATGTATGTTCAAACTCCACACCACAAGTAATGAGAGTTATCCCTTCTAGCAAGCCTAAAGGCTTCTCAATATCTCCATCTTCAATTTTCAATTCCATTCTTGTTGGCCTGAGTGTTGGCTTGCCCCATCGCTTCCATAAGGAAGTGGTAGTAATAGCAACTATAGCTCCTGAATCCAAAATTGATTTGGTTGTATGACCCTGATAAGTGATAGGTAGATAGATATTTCCTTCCCCTCCTTCACTCACATCTCCTATCTTATCCAAAGACATCTCTGGCATGGTTTTGTGTGATCCTATATGAGATTGTGGCTTAGCTATTTCTAGCAATTGATTAGCTATGTGTTTCCACAATTCAAGTTTAATCTTGAATAGCTCCTCTAAAGTGAGATGACACTGCACTTTAGTGTTCTTCACTACTTCCATGTTCCTTGGTAGAATTGATAAATCATTTTTTATCATTATTGTGGGGGTCCTCGTGTGAATAGACTTAGACTCCCATGGGCATGTAAAGTGGGGCAATTTTTGCAAGGAATTGGATTCAAAGTCTAAGCACTCATAGGACTCTGCATCTTCCTGCTCTCCATAGACAGATGGAATGTCTTGAGGGAATTGATCATGAAGATCATCCACTATCTCAATAGGAGGAGGCTTCTCGCTCTCCTTGGCCCATTTCTCCTCTTGAACTTCCCTTAAGAACTCCTATGAGTAATGATTTACCGGAGAGGGGATTCCATCATCTGTAGAATTGGGAACATAACCTTCCTTAAGAGGTGAACTTAGCTTCTTGCTTCCAGTATGTTAAGCCTTTTGTGTTGCCAACATCCTAGGTTTAGCTATTACCTAATCTAATCTCTCCCATAGTCCTTTGAAATGTAATTGTGGCTTTCCTAAGTTAGTGTGATTGAAAAGAAAGCTTGCACCGAACATAGCATGAGCTAGTTCCACCATTTTTGTCTAAAGCTTGGTTCTCTCAATCTCTAGGTCTGCTATGGGATAGCACTTTTCTAGATCTTTCACATTTGGCCCTTCTTGAAGTTGAGCCTAATAAGCCTTGAACATCATGTTCAAGTCTTCAAGGGTGGGATTTGCTAACATAGATCATGTTGGAGTTTGAGGTATGTGGAAGCCTAATAAGCCTTGAACATCATGTTCAAGTCTTCAAGGGTGGGATTTGCTAACATAGATCATGTTGGAGTTTGAGGTATGTGGAAGCACATGAATAGCACAAGGAAAAAGAAGAAGCTTGAAGCACAACACACAATATTGAATGTATTGCCACTAGAATGTACAAAGATAAGTAACTTCTTAGGGAAATAGGCACATATACAAGCCACGGGAAAACACCTCCTAAGGAGGGCAAAAAGATCCCCGACAGTCCTAGTGTGTTCACACACATCACTACCTAAATATATCAACAAATCCCCACCTAGAGTGATGCCGTGAACAAGGAGCTCGCACTCATGTATAAGGAAGTGCCAAGCTATGTGTAATCAATCCACAAAAGGAAGTAAGCCCAAAGCTTTGCAAAAAGCTTTGAACCTCTCCCAAATAGAGCCTTCGTTAAAAGGTCTGCAATGTTCTCCTGTGTGGGCACATATGCCAAGCTGATCTCTCTAGCAGAGAACCTCTCCTTGACATAATGATAATGCACCTCAATGTGCTTAGTGCAAGCATGGAACAGACGGTTCCTCACAACTACCAATGCACTCTAACTGTCAATGAAGATGGTGGTGGCAAAAAACTGACCAACACCAAAATCAGCCATAAAGCATCTGAGCCACACACTCAACAATCACTGTGAAAGCTGCCCTATACTCAGCCTCACAACTAGAAGTGGCCACAGTAGGTTGCTTCTTGCTTAGCCAAGAAATGTATGCACGAGCTACCAAGCATGAAGCAAAAACCACTAGTGGACACACAAGTGTCATAGCAACCAGCCCAGTCAGAGTCAAAAAAAGCATGAAAATCTGGCGGTAGTGATCCCCCCTTGGGATAAAACAATCCAAGTAGCCGGGTACCACTCAAGTAGCGCATCCAATAGCGTGCTGATAGAGAACAACATCAAATACATGTGTCAATATATTTCGTTTGACACAAAGCCATTCCACCATCAATGTGCATGAACTGAATGCCCAAATAATGATGCAAATGCCCCAAATCAGACATCTCAAATGAGGCATGCAAATTAGCCTTAAAATCAGCAATATGCTTCTCATGAGGACCAGTGAGCAGCATGTCATCAACATACACAACAATGATCATAAGTACATCATCAGCATGCTTAACATATAAGGTGCTTTCAGTTGGACTATTCTCAAAACCATGTGCAATTAGATAGGCATGTATCTTTTCATACCATGCACATGGTGCTTGCTTTAAACCATATAATGCCTTCTTTAACCTTCACACCTGGTTTTCATGCCCTTTCTACACAAAGCCTAGGGCTGAAAAACATACACTTCTTCATGCAAGTCACCATTCAGAAATTTTATTTTAATGTCCAGTTGATGTACATTCCAACCATGATGAGCTGCAAGTGCACAGATGCTATGAACAATATTCATTCAGCAAGTAGGAGCAAAGGTCTCATCAAAATCAATGCCTCTTTCCTGAGCATAACCCTTTGCAACAAGCCTAGCCTTATACCTATCAAGTGTTCCATCACGCTTATGCTTAAGCTTGTATACCCACTTAGTGCCAATGGCCTTCCTGCCAAGAGGCAAGTCACATAAAGACTAGGTACCATTTTTCATGATAGCATCAGATTCAGATTGCATGGTAGCCATGCAATGTTTAGAATTTGTGCTTCATCAAATGAAACAAGCAAAGTCTCATCACAAAGACTAGAGGCAGCCATAGCATAGCAATCTGATGCAAAAGAGGCACTATGAGAGCCTAAACGAGTATGGTATGATACAGGTGCATCTAATTTGTTGTCACGCAAAGTTTTCACCAGCCATTTTGGCATAGTTTTGGCCTCCTCAATATCAACTCTCTCATCAACAAGTGCATCATGTAAATTTGCATCAAAAATAGAATGATCTTCATCGTCACATGAAACTATAAAGGCTAAGATGTTGCCTCATTAGGACTAGAACTAGATTGTCCACCTATAAAAAGAGGCAGCAAAGTATCATACATGTCTTTGGAGCTAACAGATATCTCCTTCATACATAAAAGTAAAGGTTGAATAGCATCTTCCATAAAAACAGCATCACGGCTAACCAAAGTGCGTTTAGTCTGTAGATGATACAGACGATAGCCTCTGCTTTTAAAACTATACCCAAAAAATACATTTTACTGTTTTATCATCCAATTTCTTGCGATGTTGTTCAAGCACTAATGCATATGCCATACAACCAAAAACACGTAGATGAGCAACAGATGGCTTGCAACCATGCCAAGCCTTATATGGAATGATAGACTGCAGTGCTTTAGTGGGAAACCTGTTAAGTACATATGTTGCACACATGACAGCCTCAAGCCAGAAATTATGTGGTAAAGAGTGACTCTTGACCATACACCTTGCCATCTCCATGAGTGACCTATTCTTTTGTTTAGCAACTCCATTATATTGAGGTGTATATGGCACTGTACACTGATGTTTTATCCCACATTCAGTCAGAAATGCATTAAAGTGAGAAGACATATATTCCCTCCCTCAATAAAAACGGTGGGTGCCCATTTTACATGCTGACAGATTTTTAGCCAAAACCAAAAACTTTTTGAACAACATAAACACTTCGGACTTTGCTTTCAATGGATATACCCATGCATGCCTGGAAAAATCATCGATGAAAGACACGAAGTGAAGATAGTTTCCAAAAGAGGGTGTGTGCATAGGACCATAGACATCAATGTGAACAAGCTGCAAATTCCAAGTAGCTCGAACTCAACCATCTTTTGGAAATGAGGAACACTGCATTTTTGCCAAAATACAGCCTTCACATACATGTTTGTCGGGTGCCTCAAGTTTGGGAAAAGAGGATAGCATTTCATATTTCTGTCGACGTAGCATACTAGCAAAATTGAGATGACCAAAGAGTGCATACCAAAGCTTTGCATCTGAAATAGCCTAAGAATCATGTACTACACATACCAAATCATTCGGAGATTTTTCATAGTCTATGAGCTTATACAGCCCATGACATAAAATGTTAGAAGCAATAATCATGTCGCCATTTTACAGATCATGAATTGTACATCTATCATTAACAAATTTCACAACGAAGTCAATCTTGGCTAAAGTTGAAAATATTAAGAGATTCTTCTTGATCCTTGGCACAAATAAAGCATCTAACAATGTAAAAGAACTACCATTAGCAATAGTCAAAATGATCTTACCAACTCCCATAATAGGATAAGAGGAGTTGTTGGCACATGTGATAGTATTCCGTGTAGGGACAGGCACAAGTGAAGTGAAGAAACTATGCTACGAGGTAATATGTTTGCTTGCCCCATTATCAAAATACCAAACATCTCAGTCTACTACAGACATACACTGCTCATGAGAAGATGGTTCAAAACTGCAAATAGTAGTAAACACCCATTCTTCATTCTTCACAAGATTTGCAAACTCTGTTTTCAATGTAGAGGCTTCTGCAACAACCATTCTAGCCTCTTTTTTCTTTGCCTCTTTTGCTACCATTTTTGGATAGTTCTTTATGATATGATCGTTTCCTTTACAGTACTTACAAAAGAATTTTTGTTTTTCTGATTTCTTCTCATCTTTGTCTTCCTTCTTCAAATGTGCAGCATTTGTAGATTTTTGCTTACTAATGGATGAGCTCCATTTACCTTTGCCCTTCTGACTACCCAAGAAAGATTGATTTGCAACATGCATAATGGACTTGTTCCTTCAAGTCTTTGATCTTTGTTAGAAAACTTTCCATAAAATCACCTTCATTCATATGCTCACTCTCCAAGTTTTTTCAGAAGTAAGCAACATGAGCCTCATTCCTAGCCTGGTACAATGTGGTAAGTGTATCCCAAGCACCCTTGGTTGTTCTGCAAGAGTGAATGTGAGGAATAATGGCACATTTGATAGACAAGGCTATCAATGCATATGCCTCAGCATCTCTACCATCCCAATGAATTTGTTCTATAGTAGGTGTAGCAGAAATGGTAGCATGAATAGGAATCTGAACAATATCAGCATCTTCAATGCCATCTACATTAGCTTCAATATCTATATTTGTAGGTGTAATAGGATGTTTTTCAACACCCTACACAATATTCCACAGTCCTTTTGCAACCAATACCCACTGACTAAAATACCCTGATGTAGAAAAATAATTGTATCTGAAAAAGTTGAATAGAACTACATTGACGAGTTTTGCTAGACCTGTTGTAGACTTTAAGATGCTCATACTAGCAAACCAAAACATGTATATATCTTTGGCACAAAAAGATGAAATAGCCTACATAAGCACTGTGATAATGCATTCAAAGACCAAAATGAGCTCAGATTGTGATTTCGACACGACATAATGAAGCCATTTTGATCTCCTAATCACCTTGAGTATGCTCACCAAATTTCATGCGATTCTGAGATTGTGACCAGAGGGGTGTCGATGATGCCCGAGATGAAGCGGCGACCTGCTTTGATACCAATTGTTGGAGTTTGAGGTTTGCACACAAATAAGCTTACCCACTTAGTGCCAATGGCCTTCTTGCCAGGAGGCAAGTCACATAAAGACCAGGTACCATTCTTCATTATAGCATCATATTCAGATTGCATAGCAGCCATCCAATTTTTTGAATTTTGTGCTTCATCAAATGAAACAGGATCAGTCTCATCACAGAGACTAGACGCAGCCATAGCATAGCAATCTGATGCAAAAGAGGCACTATGAGAGCCTGATTGAGTACGATATGATAGAGGTGCATCTAATTTGCTGTCACGCAATATCTACACCAGCCATTTTGGCATAGTTCTTGTCTGCTCAATATCAGCTCTCTCATCAACAAGTGCATCATGTAAATCTGCATCAAAAATTTGATTTATCTGCATCATCACATGAAACGTGCAAAGGATAAGAAGTTGCCTCATTAGGACCAGCACTAGACTATCCACCTATAAAAAGAGGCAGCAAAATATCATACATGTCTTTGGAGCTAACAGATGTCTCCTTGGTACATGAAAGCAATGGCTGAATAACATCTTCCACAAAAACAACATCATGGCTAACCAAAATGTGTTTAGTTTGTGGATGATACAGATGATAGCCTTTACTTTCAGAACTGTACCCAACAAAAATAAATTTTACTTTATCATCCAATTTTATGTGATGTTGTTCAGGCACTAATGCATATGCCAAACAACCAAAAACATGCAGATGAGCAACAGATGGTTTGCGATCATGCCAAGCCTCATATATGTGATAGACTACAGTGCTTTAGTGGGTCACTTGTTAAGTACATATGCTGCACACATGACAACCTCAAGCCAGAAATTATGTGGTAAAGCCTGACTCTTGACCATACACCTTGCCATCTCCATGAGTGACATGTTCTTTCGTTCAGAAACTCCATTCTATTGAGGTGTGTACAGCACTATACACTAGTGTTTTATCTCAGGTTCAGCCAAAAATGCATTAAAATAAGAAGACATATATTCCCCCCGATCAGAACGGAGGGTGCCCATTTTACATGCTGATAGATTTTGAGCCAAAACCAAAAAATTGTTTGAAGCACATGAACACTTCGGACGTTGCCTTCAATGGATATACCCATTCATGCCTGGAAAAATCATGATGAAAGTGACAAAGTAAAGATAATTTCCAAAAGAAGGTGTATGCATAGGACCACAAACATCACTACGTACAAGCTGCAATTTTTTAGTAGCCCGAACTGAACCATCTTTTGGAAAGGAGGAATGCTGCATTTTGCCCAAAATACAACCTTCACAAACATGTTTTCCAGGTGCCTCAAGTTTGGGCAAAGAGGACACCATTTCAGATTTCTACAGGCATAGCAAACTAGCAAAATTCAGATGACCAAAGCGTGCATGCCAAAGCTTTGCATCTGACATAGCTTGAGAATCATGTACTGCACATGCCGAATCATTTACAGATCTTTCATAGTTTATGAGCTTATACAGCCCATGACATAAAATGTCAGAAGCAACAATCACATTGCCATTTGACATATCATGAATTGTACATCTATCATGAACAAATTTCACAACCAAGCCAATCTTGGCTAATGCACAAACTGATAACAGATTTTTCTTGATCCCTGGCACAAACAAAGCATCTGACAAAGTGAAAGAACTACCATCATCAGTAGTCAAAATGATCTTACCAACTCCCATAATAGGATAAGAGGAGTTGTTGGTGCATGTAACAGTATTCGCTGTAGGGGCAAGCTCGAGTGAAGAGAAGAAACTGTGCTGCGAGATAATATGTTTGGTCACCCCACTATCAAAGTACCAAACATGTGAGTCTACTCTAGACATGCACTGCTCATGAAAAGATGGGTCAAAACTACAAACAGTAGTAAACACCCATTCTTCTTCCTACACAAGATTCGCAAACTCTATTTTTGTAGAGGCCTCTGCAACAACCATTCCAGCCTCTTTCTTCTTTGCCTCTTTAGCAGCTAATTTTGGATAGTTCTTTATGATATGATCATTTCCTTTACAGTACTTGCAAAACAATTTCTACTTTTCTCATTTCTTTTCATCTTTGTCTTTCCTCTTCGATTGTGCAAAATTAGCAGATTTCTGCTTACTAGTTGAAGAGCTTCATTTTCCTTTGCCCTTCTGACTAGCTAGGAAAGCTTGATCTGCAACACGCATAATGGACCTGTTCTGCCAGGACTGATCTTCGTGCAACAGAACAGAGACTAACTCTTCAAATGACAAGGCATTTGGATTACCTTTCATCATCAACCGAAGAGTAGAAGCAAAACTCTGATATGAATCAGGAAGACCATTCAGAACGATCTGCACAAGTGAGCTATCTGGTATAACCTCATCAGCAGAAACCAACTGTTCCTTCAAGTCTTTGATCTTTGTTAGAAAATTGTCCATGTCAAAAACACCCTTTTACAAGAGTTAAGTATATTACCTTCCATGGGGTATTCAAGTCTTTGAACTCATAAATTATTACTCCCTCTACCTCACTTGGCTTATATGGCTTGAATCTTTAGAAGGCTCTATTAGTCTCTCTATTCAAGAAAAGATCTATGCTCTTATTATCCCTAAAGAATCCACCCTAGTGTGGTTATATGTGATAGGATGGACTTATCATGGGGTGTTCTACGTTCTTTTCCAATATTATCCTGCTCCATGTCTCCTAGAAAACTCTAGAATGATGATTCCAAAGTCATCCATCCAAGTAGGTGATCTCGTAACCACGTACATGGCTCCTTGCTTATCAATATAGGCCCTCTTCAAATTTAACCACTAGGTGTTCAATTTTGAAAGCTTGATCAAAGTTTTTAAGTTGTACCACTGATCGGCTAAAGCCGTCTTCGTAAATGTGTGCACCTAATATGTTGGTTCTTATGTACTCTAACTAAGTCTTGTATGGACCTTCAAGGGTCTGTAAGTAGGATAGTCCTAAAGTGCATGTAGGTCTTTCCATGCTAAACGACATTTTCGAATCACTAGTAGCTTTAGATGACCTGATGCTTTGTCTATCCCCTCCTAGGTGTATGCCTAACCTAAGGCTCATATGCTTTGCTGATTATCCCAATTTTCCCAAGTACAACCATTTCTTTGGGTAGCAGCCAATGATGCGGGTGCTGCTCAGTGTGACTGTGATTCCAAAATATAGAATTCTCGGTCCTTTTGTTGTATTTACTTGTTCTTTTTAATTGCTTTTGGATGTATTTCTTGTTTCTATAGAGGCATCGTAAGGATCACTTACGTTTACCACAATTGGTGTTCTTCTCAATCAAATTATGTTCTTTGCCACTTAGGTTATCCATTGTTTAGCTTAAATTAGACTTGGACTTGAGAAATTAAAGGATCTTGAACTCTTTTGTGCCTATCGTAGTCCTAAGTTAATCCAATTTGCTAGTCGTGCTTATCCTAAGCTAGGAAATTGACTGAGGGAGTTTAATGGACTTCCAACCTCAAGCTTCATGCTTTTATCAATGCTCTAATGCCCAAGATGCATGCTCCCAAGCATACCACGTATGATGTGCTTATGTTTAACCTTGCTAAGGAGTGTCAAATGCCTGCAAAAGCTCCAAAAATTAGCTCAAAAGTGGCTCCAATTTGAAAACCCTAAAAATTGTTGAGTTTGCATGTGTATTGTGATGGACAAAGTCTTCCTGTCACAATGGATAGAAGTGTCCATCATGGTCTTTCTATTGTGCTAGATAGTTCTATCACAACAGACATGCCTATCATCAATAGACTGGGATATCTGTCATGATGGACAGTGTCTATCATTGGGCTTGTATGTCGTGATGAACAACCTATCTATCGTGATGGGTAGATATCTTGCTAAATTTTTTTATGCCATATACCTTGTCTATCGTGATGGACAAATGTGTTTCTCATGTGTTGTCTATCATCTGAGAGATGATAGATATCATCTGTCATATATCTTGTCTATCGTGATGGACTCAAAAAAGGCTTATTTTCCAAAAAATATATATTTTGTGAATGTGCATATGATCTACTCTATTGTGGTGAACTTATTTTTACCCAATACTCCACTTTTTTATCTGTTGTGATAGATAGAGAGCTTCATTCTAGGGTAACATATGTCATAGGTGCTAACATTATTGTTGTTGTTGCTGATGCCATTAACTGCCATAAATCTCAATAAAACACCAAAAAACCACACACAAGCATGCTCTCTCACTCTCTCTCACAAGTGAAATGAGGGGAATGCAAGAGGAGGGAATATGACCAAAAAGGTGACTTTGTGAAGATGGAAATGGAGGTAGGGAGTGAGTAGGGGTGGTCGGGATGATGATAAATGAGGTAAAAATCTAAAAACAAGAAATATACATATGATTACAACATCAAATATCTACACCTTACAGAACCTCACTCCCCATCAATGGTGCCAAATTTGGTGTCACTCTAGCACAATGGTGAGTACCAACATGAGGAGATCCACCTCATAATTGTCAATACATGGAGATGTGAGGGTGGTATGATGACCATGAGCAAGTGGAATGCACAAGTGCATGAGTGATAAGCACAGTAGCATGCACACACATACACACATATACAAGGCATGACAAAGAGACAGAGAGAGAGAGAGAGCAATGGAATCTTTGATTATCCAAAATAGGTTTACAATCTTCTAGGTTGCTTCATTCTCGAACAAGATCCCCCTTCAAATGAGCTTTCTAGGTCTTTCTATACTTTTTTTAATAGCTTTGGCCTTTCTCAGACCAGGTGTGTTGTCTAGTTAAAAATTAGGTTCTCTAGCTCATTTGGGCACTCAAACCAACTCAAAAAATTATGAAATTTGATATGTAGGTAAATCTACTACTACTCAACCTTGAGGACTCCTCGTCTTGAGAACAAAATGGATCCTAAAATGAGATTTACAATGGAATGTAATGATTACAATCACTGTTTGTTATATGTTTAGTTTGGAAAAAAGAATACTTGGTCTGCTTGTCATATCTGTGTTGATTCCCCTCCTAGTTTGGACCTCCTTGTCCTTCTCTCTATCCTTGCTCTCTTTGACTTCCTTGTCTCATGCTACCTTGATGCATAAGTCCTCCAAGGCTGCTAGCACCTAGCATGAGGCATGCGCATTGCAAAGCATTCCTTAGCCATATACATTTTTCAAAATTACATTGACCACTCCTGGCAACAAAGGTCTATTAGGGACAATAGATGCAAGAGGAGGGCATCATCATGAAGCTCACACAAAGTGGAATCCACCGTGGTGCATCACCATCGCATCACTTCACTTGAGGCCAAGCTTCATCCATGTCTGGTATGGTCTTCTAAAGCTCTACCTCGATTATTAGCACTTGTGGTATATGAGCAGTTCCTTGATGTGATCCAATGTGGGCTTGAGGTGGATCTTTATGTGCCAATTGCAATGTGAATTCCTAGAACAAACGTGTTGGAAATTCAATCGTGGTATGGCTTGTGAGCTCTTGAAAATATTGAAAATACTATGGTTCTATTCTATCCATGTGTATTTGAGCTTTTATGAGAGTACAACTTTGTTGGATGGTCTCCTCCACACTAGTAACATATTTTGAGTAGTTGTGTGTGTTGAGGTGCACCTTAGTATACTTGATCATTTGATGGTTGTTGTGTTCCCAAATACTTAGCTACCATGTCAACAATCTCATCACTAGAGAGTAGGTGTGATCCACTACTTGTAGAAGAACCTAAATTAGTGTGTACTTGTGGAAGTTTCAGATCTTTGTCTAGATTTTCTTCCAATTCTATGCACTCAAACATGCATCTAGTTTTTGCCAGTGATCTATAGACAAATACATGCAAACCAATGCTAAGAAATGTTGGCGCAAAAGAATCCAAGCCTACATACTTGGATAACTAGCATGTATCTCATATAGTCATATATGATCACTCCCTTGTAAAAGTCACATTACCTTTCATCTTTGTAAAAGTGCCTATGCTTAATGTGCTACTCTCACGAGGAAGTTAGGAGGAATCAAATCACGACTTACTTGGTAGATGATTTATGAGAGAATATATCCAATACTTTAGGACTCACTTTTTGGTGAGAATTTGAATTTAAATTCAAAGCTTGGCTCCAATCTCAACTATAAAAGTGGATCAAAAAGACTCGCATGTAATACCCCGACTAGAAGATCATTTGAGAGGGATACCTTGTGATTAGTGAGCTCATTGTATATCTCCTTCATTACCCTCACATTGTGCAATTGAACATTGCTAATTTCATTGTACTATTATGTGATTTAGTTCATACACATTGATTATATCTCTACTTCACTTCTCTACTATGACCATCTCAGAATAGTGAACTCCTCAGAGCTTGTTCTCAATGCATGGTTGATCATTTGATGTGATTTAAAGTGCTATAGAATCACATATTGTCTACTTCATAGCCACAAAGTTTCATTCTTATTGCTTTCTTCAATCATGAGATATCTTCGTATCTTTATTCTTTGGTCTACACACAGAAGCACCCCAAAAATGTCGAGCAAGTCCTCTAACTTGCTAAGCATCATTCTTAGTGTGTAGTCCATCTTTTTAATTGAAATAACTCATGATTGGTAGCTATCTAAGTTAATTAGATACCATCAAAAGGAATTTGGCCAATTGCCAGTAGGTAGAGAGCACTATTCATCCTACTGAACATGTGCAGAGACTAAAATAGCAAGTCTATGATCTTGGTTCAACTTTCTACTTATCTGCTTTGATCCTTTGATTAGAGGATCATGTTCCAAAGCACGTAGGTTATTATTTGTGATGAATAGGAAGCTAAAAGGGCCTACTATAGTCTCCACAACTTGTTCTTGGTCGGTGTGAAGCAGGGTTTTGCAGCTCCACGTCATCTCTAGAATATATCCATCATCTCTCCAATAGTGGTATCAGAGCAATAACAAGCAAGATGGGAGATGGATTTCCATCATTAATTGACAAATTGGATAGGAGCAACTATCCAGCATGGTCCCTAAGGATGCAAGCATACCTCCAAAGAAGAATCTTATATGGATATATCTCACAAGATGAAGAAATGCCAGCATTCAGAAGCAAACATCAACCCACAAGGGAAGAGCAAGAAAGGCTAATTACATGGTGTGCAAAGGATGCTCTTGCCAGGTCTTATATACTTAACTTGATATATGATTTCTTATTACCTCACATTAGCAATTGCAAGACCTCCCAAGAGACTTGGGAAGTACTTTCTTCATACTTCTCATCAAATATAAGAGCTAGGAAGAACTAGCTATGGATGGAGTTTATAACCCTGAAAAGCAACCAAAGCAAAGTGTAAGTGACTATGTAACAAAGACGAAGGATGTGGATAATCAGCTTGCAAGCATTGGAGAAGAGATAGAAGAAGAACAGATAGTAAGGCACATCATAAATAGCATCAAAGCTGATGATAAGTGGGAGTCCACCACAATAATGGACCTTTATATAGATATGCAAATACGTGACCTCAACACATTGATGGGGCAACTCTTCACACATGAGACAAAGCTCAACAAGAATGGAGACAACTCTAGAGGTAACCAATCTTCTGCCCTTTATACAGATATAAATAAAAGTAACGATAAAGTTTAAGGCAAAAAGAATGAAGAAGAAGCTAGTACCTCTCTAGTGAACTTTACAGGTAGAGGAAGAGGTACTAGAGGAAGGGGAAGAGGAGGAAAACAAGGCAGAGGGAGATCTTACAACCCTTCACCTTGCAATATTTGTGGTCTAACCAATCACATCACAGAAGAATGCTTCAAGAACACAGAGAGGAAGAGGCTTCCATAAAGGAGGCTATGGACAATCTAGAGGCAGCTTCAACAATGGAGGAAACAATTATCATTACAACTACAATCAAGGCTACAACAAAAACTACCAAGGAGGATTTAGGAGTATAAGAGATTAGAACAACTACATAAAAGATCAAGAGGATTCATTACTGATCATGAACATGACATCCAAGCAAGGTAAAGATGATCAACACCTTTTCTATATTGATTTTGGTTGTTCCAATCATGTGGCTGGAAATGTAGCATTGCTATATGATCTTGAAGAACCTAAAGGAAAGCATGAAGTGCAAACAGGTGATGACACTAGACACTCTGTTAAGAAAATTAGAAATCTCAAGGTGTTTGATGGTAACATGAACCTTTTGAGTAAGGTTTTATATGTGCCAACCATAACAAAAAACCTAATCATTGTTGGGCAAATTGTTGATAAAGGCTTATCAGTCAGATTTACAAGTCGTGGAGCATATGTGGAAGATCCTCAAGAAGGCTTTAAGAGGATTGCAAGAATATCTCTATGCTTTTGTTTTCCTACAAATTCCACTCTTGGGTAATCACCCTTGTCAAAATGGATTTGAGGCATCCTAGGTTCTCCTCCTATGTTTCCTTGTTCTAGGTCCCCAATTTTAGTTTCTAGAATAATGATTCCAAACTCATCTATCCTCTCTAGTAGGTTTGTGACTACATGCATGGTTCCATCTTTATCAATGTAGGAGCCTCTTCAAACTTGACCACTGGATGTTCAAGTCCAATGGGTTGATCAGGGTTTTTGAGTTGAACAACAGCCCTTCATAGACCATCCTCATAGAAGCGAGCACCTAATTTGTTGGTCTTAATATACTCCCGTTGACTCTTATAGGGACGGTCTAGTTTTTCTAGATAGGCCATACCTTAGCTATCTGTCAGCCTTTCCATGTTATATGACATCTCTGAGTCACTAGTCTCTGAATTTAGCACATAGGGATAATCATTGAGTTGTTGGGCCCATGACTTAGCTATGTGATTAGCACTAGTTTTAGAGGATCTGATGCTTTGTCTATCTTGATCTAGGTATCTACATGATCTTAGGTTCATAAGCCTTGCATATTAGTCCCAATTTTCCCTACTAGAATTTGTGTCAATTACTTGTTCTTTATAAATTTCCTGAGTGCAACCTTATCTGTTAAATAGTGTCCCTAAGATTACTTGAGTTTTATCACAATTAGACATGTGATCGATCAATTTAAGTTCTTTTCCCTTAGGGTTTGCAAAAAAATATTATAAATACACTTGAACTTGAGTAAATAGGGGTTCTTGTTCTTGTGTCATGCCTAACATAACCCGAATTAATCAGTACTACTAATCGTACTTCATCTGAGCTAAAGAACTAAGAGGGTTTAGCATCCTTCCAACCTTGAGTTTGATGCTTTGACAAGTGCTCCAATGCCAAGGAAGTATGCTCCCCAAGCATGATTTGAGTACAAGCTAGCTTTCGCTCTTTGCTCGAGAACTCCAAATGATTGAAAAAATGCCAAAGTTTAGCTCAAGATTTGCAAAATTAAAAAGCCCTAATTTTTGGTTGACTTTATCTTTCTATCCCGATCAACAGGGCTATCAATTGTGATGGATAGAGCTATCCATCAGGGGTTTTCTATCATGATGGACATCTTTCAATCGCGATGGATGGGTATCCATCATGATGGATTCTATTTATCATGAAGTGTATCAATCGTGATGGACTGAATCAACGATGGACTACGTTTATCATAGGGGTTGTTTGTCATGATGAATGGTTGTCAATCATGATGGACAGGTGTCTATCACGATGAAAAGGTGTCTATCATGATGGATAGGTGTCTATCATGATGGACAGGTGTCTATCGTGATGGACACCTAGTCCTTCATGGTGTGTCAATCATCAATCATGTGACTCACACTGTCAATCACGCGATTGACACTATCAATCACGATTGAATCTTTATCATGATGGGAAGAAAAAATGCAATTTCTTGAAAAATTTTTATGGATTTGTGATGTGTATGGTCTCTATACTCTAGTGCTGCACTTGGTTTTACCAAAAGTTCAACTTTTTTGGTTGTCATGATTGACAGAGAGCAATGCCTTGATGTTTGTGTAGAGAAGTTCTATCTCTACTGGAGCTTCTATGGATGCTCACACATGTACACACAATAAGACAAAGAGATGGGGAAATGGAATTTTCGATTAACCAAAAATACGATTACAATGTAGGTTTTTCACTTCAACTCCCAAAATGCCAACCTAAAAAATGATCTCTCTAGCTTTTTTTATAGTTTTTCACTAGCTTTGGCCCTGTTTAGACCTAATGTCCAGCCTAATTAAACATATATTCTTAGGCTATTTTGGAGGCTCAAATGAACTTTACAAATTACAAAAATCTGTATGTACATAGATCGAGCACTCCTCAATCTTGACGACTCCTTGGCTTGAACAAAATGGAGTTGGAATTAACAAAAATGGTATTTAAAATGGCGTGAAGTGATCAAAATCAATGTTTCATAAGAAGTTGCATTCAAAAATTTGATGGGCCTAGTTTTCGGATCTTCTTTGACTTCCTTGTTTGCTCGGTCGTGGTTGGCCCTCTCTATTTTTTTTCTCTTTGACTAGTTTTCTGCATGCTTCCCTGTCTCATCAAGCCCACCAAGGCCTCCTTAGCTACTGCCAACAGTGTGTATGTGTGTGCATGTCATTGTGATTGTCACTCACACATGTGCATTCCTATCGCTCATGATTGTCATACCATCCTCACATCTCCATGGCTTGACATTCACAAGGTGGATCTTCACCATTGTGGTACTTCCATTGTCTTAGAGTGATAGATATGCATTGTCTTCTTCCTAAAATGTCGAGATCACGCTTGTGACTTCTTAAGTATGGTGCTCACATTCTAGGCACTTTAAATTCAAGCTATAACTTGGAATAGCTTAGTTAACTTTCTATTGAAATTTTTGCAAAAGTATTTTTCTAAATTCACAATAGGTTAGGGGCACCAAACATTTTTTTTGAGTGCCTTCTTCCATAAGTAGAAGGTTTTCTCTTCATGCTCATAATATAAAATAGTCTATCTTTAGAAAAACTTTTGAGATCCCTTCTTGAAAGTACTATGTCATATTTATGCATAATTAGAAAGCTTAAACAATGTATTAGTGTGTCCAAGCAAGAAATAGGAAGGTCTAGAGCAAGTTTTTGCAAAGACCCTCTCATTTCTATGTCTTACCATCACCATCATCATTGTGGTAACAAAGCATCATTATAGTGTATACATTATGGGTGATGGTTTTCCTTCTTCAGTTTAAAAATTGGATCAAAGTAACTACTCAATCTAGTCTCTAAGTATGGAAGCATACCTGCAACGAGGAAATCTTTATGGATATATATTTGGAGATGAGATGATGCCTATGATAAGGACCAAAGGGCAACCAACTCAAGAAGAGCAAGAGAGGTTGAATACATGGTGTGCAAGAGATGCCTTCACAAGGAACCAAAGAGGAAGAGGATATGAAAGAGGAGGTTATGGATCTCCTAGAGGTAGCTATAACAAAAACTATGGAAACAATGGCAATAAGGGCTTCAACAACTATCAAGGAGGTTACAAACGAAGGAGGGACTACAACAACTTCACCACTGATGATAATTCTACTCATGAATATGACTATGGGAGAAGGTAAATTAGATGAACATGTATTCTGTATTGATTCTAGATGTTCAAATAATGTAGGAGGGAATGTCACACTACTCTTAGATTTGGAAGACCCAAAGAACAAGCATGAACTACAAATAGGAGATGACACCAAGGCACCCTGTAGAGAATATTGGAAATGTGACCCCTATCAAAGTTAGAAGTTTGATCGAAAAGGTTAGCTCACACTAGAAAGAGGACCTTGAGACAAATTATTAGAGATCAAAGTGTACTTGGACTACCAAATATTACAAATCAACATATGATTTATAAATGTAGTAAATGCGAATTTGGCAATTCAACCTTTCAAAAAAAGGGATAGATACATGGAGACATTTTGGAGCTTTTCCACAGTGACGTTTGGGGATCAAGGAAACATATATCTCAAGGTCAAGGTATTATGTGTCTTTCATTGATGATTGTAGAAAATGACTATACTATATTTCATGAAGCATAAAGATTAAGTGTTTTCTTATTTCAAGGAGTATCTTGTACTTGTAGAAAATCAAATAGGTAGAACACTAAAGAGGCTAAGGTCTAATGGAGGGGAGAATATTTCTCCAAAGAGTTTGAATTAAAAGAGAGATGAATAAAAAGAGATATTACAACTAGATATACACCTAAAGAAAATGGTGTAGCAAAAAGGAGGAATAAAACCATCGTAGAAGAAGCTAGGTCAATGCTGGATGAGAAAAAGTTTCCTAATTATCTATGGGTAGAGGCAATATCCACTACCACTTACCTTATTGATAGGTTATCATCAAAATCCTTGGAAGGAATGACACCTTATGAAGCTTGGAATGGAAGAAGGCCAAGCTTGGATCATTGCAAAATATTTGGATGCATTGCATATGCACACTTACCTTTATGATTCAAAGGGCAAGACCTAAATCAAGGGTTATACACTATATTATCATAGCAATAAAGGATTCATTTTAAGCCATGATGTAGTATTTGATGAGAATAAGTCTTAACTTGAAGATTATTGTAGGAAGTCAACTTGTCCTATGACTTGGATAATGATTACCTATCTAGAACAGCCTATATTCTCTCCAAAGAAGTAGGATCCAAAGAGTCAAGAGAAATCAAAGACTAGTGGAGACTCTCAAGAGAAAAGAAAATGGTTAGGAGCAATCACATTCGTAGTAATGCCAAAAGTGATAAATGGAGTTGGTTTAGGAAGGGGAAGCTCTAATCCTCAATTTAGACCTCCCAATGGACAAAGACCTCTTAACCCACAAGTCATGCAACAAAATGTCTTTTGATATCCACACATAAGACCATAAGCAGTAATTAGAAGGCTTCGGACTTCTCATGCTCCCAAATGCATAAAGAATTATTACGATGGCACTATTGATCCTTATGATGATGTAGTTACAATTCAAGAAAGTGTTTCGTGTGAAGCAAGTGAACCAATGTTTTAGGAAATATGAAACTTTTGGGATCAGATTGGTAGGAAGTGCCTTGAATTGCTTCCAACCATTGGATAGAAGAACATTTATAGATGTTGGAGAAGAATCTGCTTTGCTAGCAACAAATCCTTGATCCTGCAAATGTGTGACAAGCCTAAGGTTCCAAGCTCTAGGAGCTTGCTTTAGACCATAGAGTGCTTTCATTAGCTTGCATACATAACCTGGTTTGTCCTTATCTTCATACCCTGGTGGTTGAGCCATGTAAACTTCTTTTGAGATCCATCCATTGAGAAATGCATTCTTAACATCTAACTGATATAGGTTCCAATTCTTTGAAGTAGCAACACTTACAAAAACCCTGATGGTTGGCATCTTAGCCACACGTGAAAAAGTTTCCTCATAATCCACTCCATGGGTTTGAGCAAACCCCTTTGCCACTAGCCTTGCTTTGTACCTATTTATAGAACCATCTGAATTCTTCTTGATTTTATATATCCACCTGGATCCTATTACCTTCATACTTAAATTCTTGGGAACCAAATCCCAAGTGTTGTTCTCCCCAAGTTCTTTGATTTCATCCTGCATGGTTTCTCTCCATTCTTTCTTCTTATTGGCTTCTTCAAATGAAGAAGGTTCTTCTATCATAGAGTCTTTAGTCATGTACACAGAATGCTTGGTGACTAGTGATGTTTCATAGCCATACCTTATGGGTTTTTTACTCTCCCTTTGAGATCTTTTGAATGCTTGATTAGAGGACTATGGAATGTCTTCCAATTGCTTGAACTTGGTCTTGCCTTTTGACTTCCAAGCCTTGAAGTCAATTTACTCTTCATCCTCTAAATTGACATCTTCTGATATTTGTTGATCTTCTTGCGTGAGAGTTGGAAAATCATTTTCCAAGTCATAAGGTAACTTGATCTTCCTGAAATCATCTTCAAACCATGAATTATTTTCATCAAACACCACATCCCTACTAACTGTAAATCCTTTGTTAGGGGGATTGTACAACCTATAGCCCTTCTGGTTTTGGTCATAGCCAATGAATATACACTTTTCAGCTTTTGGATCAAGCTTCCCTTAATCTATCATGGTATATGTGCATAAGCAATGCAGCCAAAGATTTCACAATGGTCCAATGAGGGTTTCCTACCATTCCATGCCTCATAGGGTGTCATTCCATCCAAGGATTTGGATGGGAGCCTGTTAATCAAGTATGTGGCTATGGAAACAACATGTGCCCATAGGTAAATTGGTAGTTTCTTTTCATTCAACATTGATCTTGCAGCCTCTACTATTAGTCTATTCCTCCTCTCTGCCACTCCATTTAGTTCAGGAGTGTATCTTGTTGTGACCTCTCTCTTTATACCTCTATCCTATAAGAATGAGTCAAATTCATGTGAGAAATACTCACCACCTCCATCAGATCTGATCCTCTTCAAGCTTCTATCTGTTTGGTTCTCTACCAATGCCAAATACTTTTTGAAACAAGTAAATACTTCATCTTTGTGCTTCATGAAGTAAAGGATTGTCCATCTACTATAATCATCTATGAATGAAACATAGTACCTTGATCCGGAGATTGATGGCTCTCTGCTAGGGCCACACACATTTGTGTGCACAAGCTCCAAGTAGTCTTCATACATATATCCTTACTTGTTGAATGGTTGTCTGAGAGATTTGCCAAATTGGCGTGCTCCACATATGTATACCATGTGTTGCTTGGATAGGGTTGGAAGGCCAAGTACACTCTGATCCCTGCATATTTGCTTTAGTGTTCTTTCACCTATATGACCTAGCCTTTTATGCCATATCTCTAGTTCAAATAAGGTTTGATCTTTGTAATTGAAGAGTGCAATGTTTCTGGTATCTTCAACTTCAAATGTAAAGAGGTTACCAGAGTTGTCACCTTTTGCATAGAGAGATAGATGAAGATTTTTGGAGGTTTAAATCCAATCAACCTAACAAAGTAGGGGAATTCATAATATACAAGTTCAAAGATCTTAAGACACCAGGCAAGGTGGTCTATTTAGGCAACACATCAAAAAGAGTAGTGATGGAGCATGGTAGGCATGCCTACACTTGGAAGGATGAATTAGTTTTTTCCCCACCTAGATCGAACATCTCGGAAAACAAGGAGCCGGATCCTCTCAAGCTCATGGCACCCAAAACAAAAGAGCTAGGGAGAGATCAGAAGTAAGTTTTGTGAACCCCTAGGAAGAGAAAGAACTAGAGATAAAACAGATGGAATGGATCATGAATGATCTAGAGGCCCAAGAAATCAAAGAGTCATGGGTGAGTTTCCTTTGCCAAGACCTAGAGAACACCCTAGGATCTTGAGGCCTCTCAACTAGATAACTCCATGAAGAACTATTTTGATGGCACTAGAGATTCGTGCGGTCATGTAGCAGAGTTTAAACAAGTATTAAGAGCTAGACAAGTGGATGACCTATTCACTCAGTACAATGCTTTTGGTATAACACTCAAGAACATAGTCTTGACATGGTTTCAACCACTGCAAGATCAATTCAAAAACATAGACCAACTACTAGAAGCCTTTATCACTAGGTTTTCAAAGAGTGGCATCAAGCACAATACTTCATCTCTGATACATAGCTTCAAACAAACACCTCAAGAGATGGTTCGACTTGCAAGAATATGATTTAGATAGTACTTAGAGATATGCCCTATTCCAAAGCTACCCACACCAGCCAAACAAGTGGCATTATTATTGGATGGTTTCTAAGTGGCAAATTGATATCTTATGTGTATCTAAAAGAGCCTAGAACCATACAATAGTGTGTCCATATGTGCATAGACATTGAGGACAATCTAGGTGATGACCGAAAGCTTTCAAAGATCTATAAAGACTCATACACTGCTACGAGTTTCACTTCTAAATTAGCTACTTCAATAGATGAGTTGGCAAAAAAGGTAGCTCAGAAATTAGGAGTCTCAAGCAAGCATACACCAAGAATGTTCTCATTAAAGTGATGTTATACTTTTAGAGGAGACCATATGGCTAAAATTTTTCCAATCATGGCTCAACCCCAAGGAAACCCTAATAGCCAATATTGCATTATTGAGCAGAGATACACTAACCACACTACACAAGATTGCCCTTACAACAAGCAAGTGGTTAGGTGGAATTCTCCATGGCCATAGGGGAGATACCAAAAATCAGTACCAACCACATTAGTACTTTAGGCCCCAACAATCGTATAACCCTCCATACCAAACTCAGCAAAGACCTCAACCACTACTAGGCCAACAGCCTCCTCCCCCAACCAATGTTATCCCCGCCAAATATGCATCAGTCGAGGAAAACTTAAGTAGAGCCTTAGTGCCAGAACCTCCCTTGATTTTTGAAAGCAATCCTAATACTCAAAGGTTTAACTCAACACATGTAGATAGTCCACCAGCTTACTACATGGATTCACCAGAGCACAAATATCTACCCTTATGAAAGCCCCATTGAACTTAGTTGGGAGCTAGAATATTGAATGTGATGTATGCAAATCCTAGCCCAAGGCCCCAATCGAGATTGTTGAGATCCCAAGCACCCAAAGGCCCATGTTATAGGTGTCAAGGAGATCGTTTCATTCGAGATTGTCCAATCCCTGCATCAGGTCAAGCCTAGTTAGTGATATTTCAAGGTTGGAGTTTAGTCTAAGGCTTCCTATTCTAAGCTTCTTGTGGTTGGAGTCATCTCTAGAGGGAAAGTTTTTGTCTTGAGAAATTCAACCAAAGGACTACTCCAATCCCTTGTTAGTGATACCTAGTACAAAGTAGCATGTTCTACAGGCAGATTAATGCAACAGGTTCAAAAATCCTTACACATCATATGGACATCTGCTTCCATGGTTGGCAAGTATATGCATAATATTCGTAGAGCCTTTAGGGTTCTAGTTTGCAAATGGTGTTGCTTCAGTGCAGCTACGTGTGCTACTTGCAACCATTTTGCATATTTGTCTTATTCTACATAGCAAGCTATTATGCAATACACAATAATGAAGGAAAGGATGTGCTCACAGGAGAACCACCCATCATTCCCTAGACATGGCTAAATGTAGAGGTAGCCCAACTAAAACCTATGGTAAAAAAAAAAGATCCAAATTGCCATGAATATGCAACAAGAGCTAATGGAGGTAGATAAAGATTACAAACAAGCTCGCATAGAAAGGAATGAATTCAAAGCTCTAAGTGAATAATTATCTGAACAATTCATGATGACACAACAAGATCTTGTAAAGAAGGAAGTGGAGTCACTAACAGCCACTAAAGAGATTGGAAAATTAAAAGAAGATAATGCAACCTTGCAAAGTCAACTAAATGAAATGAAGAAGGAATAGGACACGCTGAAGAACAAGAATATGGAAGTATAAAAGTAATATGATTTACGTGAAGAAGAAAGGGTATATCTAACTAATAGAAGCAAGCTTCTTGAGACACAAATTAAAATCAGTATGGATGAAAAAAACCCTTTACAAAATCAAAATAAATCATTGATGACCTCAATCTTTTTAAACCAACCAATCGAGGCATCAACCACAATGGATGAGGAGCTTCAAGGTCTCAAAGCACAATTGGATGTGTATGCAGATCAACTCAAGCAAGAGCAAACATTATGAACCGAATGCGAATCCAAGTATATACAAGACACTATGGAGCTAAGAAGAAAATGGAAGGAAGTAGTTGACAAGTACACAAAACAATGCCAACAACATGCAGATCAGCTAAGAGGGTGTGTGAAGAAAAAATTAAGGTTGAAGAAGAGCTAAAAGTGTCAAAGGAGCAAAACATCAAGAAAGATCAAATAACTACAAACTTGCAAGAGCAATTATTGAAAATTCATGTGAGAGGGAAGCTCAACAGAGACCAGAATGGGAACACAAGCAGTGCATGGCACCACTCTGACCACTAAGGAGATTGAGGTGCATCCTCTTTCTCCCTCCATTACTCATTCACCTCTATGCGATCAACAAGAGGAAGAACTTGATCAACACCCAAGGCCGTCACTATAGAATTAGGTCAAAGAGAGTGGGCACTACTGGTGTCTCACTTGACACAAAATTTTGAAGAGGCAATTACTTTACATGGACACCATGCGAATCGCACATACCATTCTCGTCTTCATGGTAGAACCCACACGCTCGACACTGCCTGACTCAATGGACATTTCTCCACCCACGGTACCACCCCCTCCCCCCACACTTCCACAATCTTCTATCCCCCCTCCACCAATATCACCACTATCAAGCATAGCATTCAAAACTCGCATTCCCTCTCCCATTCCCCTTGCATTCACCCCTATCACCCTTGCATCGACATATGTAGATAATACATTTAATATGATGATTCAATGTGTATCACAGGTCCAACATGATTATCAACAACTATAAGAAAGAATGTGGTCCTCTTGAGTGAATCTGAATGATTACAGACTATAGTAACCAAGTTGCAAGAATCTAATCGTGGATTACTAGATCAATACCTTATCCTCCAACAAGAACATGATGACTGAACAGCAAAGTGTAGACGGTGTATATGACAGTTGTCCAAAATTTGGAGGTGATGATACATGTATAGAATGCAAGGAATGCTAAATTATAGAGGAATCTAGGTCTTCTACGAAGATATATGTCTGCAACCATGGAGGAGAATAAGAGGCTTCAACAAAAAAATCAAGATAATATTGAGGCTACGATGGAAAGAACCCAAAGAAAAACTATCAGTCCCACTAGGTTCCAAGTTGTGCCTTCTAATAGCATCTGAATATTATTGGAAGAACACGTCAATTTCTTGGAGTCATACCAACAATTGGAAGAGGAGTGTGCGGATCTCAAGAAGTAGCTAGCTAAGCCAACACATAGATACCACAGGCCATCCCTATCCCACCAAACACCCAAGAAATAGAAAACATCCAAAAATAGGTTGATGAACTTCAAGCACGGTTACTATAATATGAAAGACCACCCTCTCCACTTATGGAACCTGAACCCGAAGAAGTAGTAGAAATCCTAGTGGAAGAAACTTTCGAGGAACCCTATGAGCCCATACTTGAACCATAGAGGAAGGTCAAGACACCTTCAAAATTGAAGTGCTTGAATGGCTCAAACGAGTCGAACAAATAGGTAGAACATATGATGATTGGGTGGCCATCCAGATTCAATCAATGTTGAATCTCAAAGACACAGTACTCAAGTCAACATATTTCTAGAACCTCTCTCATCAATGGCTTATCACCACATCTGAGTTGCAATATATGCCTTACTTTGTACTACTCCCCGACTAGAATGCAAAGATCAAAAGGATGACTCACAAAAACAACGTTTGCAACTCCATTTGAGCCAAAGGACCTCCTAGAGTCAACAAGAAAAGATATAATCTTTCAACCAAACTCGTGTACATGCTTCCTTGAGACATATTAGAGATGATGCACACATGGTCCAATGCACCCTTGTATATCAAATATAATCTGTGCTATTGCCCTATACTACGTTGAAGGCCATGACCCAAATTCAAAGTCAAGATGAACACCACTAAGGTTTGCTCAGATTGGATCGACTACCCTTACTTCACTCCATCAAAAGGACCACCCACTATGGCTTACATGATATCAACCATATGCCACTGGTCATCCCGATTCAAGAATGTTTCTGACATTGTTGCCAAGATGTGTATGAAGATTTTTGAGCTAATGATGGTGGTCTTCAAGACATTCAGGAATGTCAAAGCCCTGCATATCTCTACTTTGGGCTTCAATGAGACTAATCTTGACTTGGCATATGGTATGAGTAAAACCCCCTTTATCAACACAATCTATGCTTGGCATGCTCGAATAAAGTATCTATCTCCTTGTTACAAGTAAAATTTTGAAGAAATTTTCTCCAAAGGGTTCTAGGAATACCACTCAAAGATCTTCATTCCCAAATGCACATATTTATTACAACTATTTGTAGTAGAACATGCCTTGCATGCAAATCAGTTATGCATTCCACATCCAGACGTACTAGGTCTTGTCCATTGGGACAGCTTAATGACAGACCTGGCAAGGGGCCTCATACTCAAATCCCATCTCAAGAAGCCTACCAAATCTTCATTCACTATCTTGCCTACTCAATCCCACTAAGCCTTGTCCTTCTCGTTGGCCTTCTTGCCGAGTGCTCACTTTCTTGCTCAAGCCTCCTTGTTTGCTCATATTGCTAAATCACCCCCCTCTTGAGTCTATCATCCCTAACACACCTTTGTCGTATGGGGTGATCAATATAGTATTGAATTACCCCAGTGGCCAATTCATGTTCCCATAATCCAAGTCCCTTTGTGAGATCTAACTTTAGATGTTCCCAATCCATGGCATCGAGAACTTTGGGATGTGGTGTTATATAATATTTTGAATACATGGCTTGTTCACAAGTGAACAGATGAACTAGGGTAGTTGGTTTGGAAATAAAAGTTTTTGCATGATACTCCCAAAAGCCTATTGTAAACATATTTTCAAAAGTTTGCTTGTAGCAAGCATGGAGATACTTAATGCAATCATGCCAAGCATAAACTATTTTAATGATTGGAGTCCTACTGAGAGTCATACATCAAATGGATATTTCCATACTTGAACCCCAACATAGATACAATAGAATCTTTGACATTCCTAAAGGTTTTGAAGACTACTTGCATTAAATCAAAGATCTTTAATAACATTTGAGCTACATTTTGGGCATAGGCTTCAGGCCGAGTATCCAATGTCAAATAGTATCAATCATGCTACCATGGGGGGTCCTTGCAGTGGTGCAACATATGGGTAGTTAACCCATTCTAAAGAGCATGTATTGTTCTACATTTTGATGGAAAATGTAGTCCATGAACTTTCCTTGGGACTAGTCCATTGCATGGGTTATATAAGATATGCAGTGGAGCATGAGAACATGTGTGTAGCATGTATGTCTTGAAGTGTGTTTTCCTCCAGTCCGGTTGATAAATTATGCCTTTACGGGCTCTCTTTGGAAGATCTTTAGGTTCAAATTTTGTGGAAAAGGCAGGTACCTTATCAATAATCCACTTTACCTCTGTATTATACTCCATAAGGATCATGAAATAAGGTTTGTATTGTAGCTCAAAGGTAGTGATAAGACATCTAGGTGCCAAATTTTCAAGGATGCTTCTTCCATATTTTCCATTGATAAGATATGTATGTATATTCTCTCATTGTGAGTTCAGTCAATGTCTTCAACCTGTTTTAGCCATTATAATTTAAGTGCCTCAAATGTGTCCTACCCTTGTTCTATGACCCGGCCTCTTGGTATTGGTTGGGGCTTGTACTCTTGTTCAAAAGTATCTTCCATCATAATTTGAATAGTCTCTTCTTTTGCAAGTGCCTCGGGTGGGGATGGTGGCCGTTCATATTCTAGAATTCTTGCTTAGAGTTTTGATATCTGATTCTATAGCTCTGCAAGTGCAAATGTCATTGATATACTTATGGGGGTTGAGGGACTGTAGTGGTTGTTGTAGCAAGTTCCACCATTGTTTGCTACTTTAATTGATTGAGCTCTTTTGTTAATTGGCCATGTGCATCCAAGAGATTAAGGTAATCTTCTAGGATGATCTAAATGTTTTTGAGAGGGTCTGCTTGAAACTTGGAGGGTTTGGTGGGTGTGCATGCATGTCCTCTATTGCCGCCTCCAATTTCTCTTGATTTTGTTGTTGTATTTGACGATTCTCCTCCTTCGTAGAAGCTAGATGTCATCGTAAGAACACCATATTGCATGTGAGCTTTGTGTTCCACTCCATTTGCATCCATAGGTTACCTTCTATGACTTTGATAATTTCTTGATCCATGGTTTGCATCTTTACTTCTAGTTCATTGTTGATGGAGAGTGTTAATCTCCAAAAGAACAACCTACTCTTGAATTTAAAACACCTCTATATCAAGAGTAAGTCAAAACCTTCACCAATTTAAACTATCAATGACCAAATATCAATTTCTTGATCAAACTGTGAAGAAGGAATTTTCTCAGAAAGTCTGCTGCATAGATCTTGCTCATTGACTGAGTAAATGTGTAAAGTTTTTTATGAAACTTTGCACAACGTGTCGCCTAAAGATTGCGCATCTTCTCCAAGTTAAATTACTTCAAAAGGTTCAGTAGATATTGAGAAATCTACTTACCAAGTCAGCTATGTCTAAATCTGCACTTCTGAGAAGTCGATTTGGACACCCCTAACTTCTTAACTTCAATTCTCTCAGTATAAAACCCATTTAAGCAAATGCTTCTAGCCACGAGTAGCTTACCTTCCAACTTAAAGATTAAGTGCTTACTTGCATAAAACTTTAAACTGTGGAGTGAGAAATGATCAAATCATTAAGATCAAAATTTGCGCCTGTTTCAGGAACCAGTGAGTACTTTCTCACATGCAAATGTTCCTACACACAATTCTCTTAGCCTAATCACAATTAGACTCTCAAATTCTAGCCATAGATTGATTAACTATGGACTTAGATATCTCCAAAAGGAATTCACAAAAGATCTATCACACAGAGAGAAAACACAGAAACATCGGGCGCAATTTTTCCTTCTATTTCTCAGAAATTACAACTGAGTGAGGATGGAGAGTTCAACTCACTTCACACATGTCTAATGACATTTTCTACTTCTCAATACACAAATCTCATGATCTCCTATTGTCTCTCCTTGTCTTCTCTACTTGCCCCGACATTTTTCAAAAGTATATATAGGCAATTATTAGACTTTTTATCAAAGCATAAGTATATGTAACCTATGTCTTAACTAATGTACATATGTGTACATGTCTTTTACTCTGTGAATGTATCCATCTTCTTTGCTTCAAATCTTCAATTGGTGATTGATCTGCACCAACAGCTCCCCCTCAATCATCAATTGAGGTTTCTCTTATCTTCTTTATACCTGCCATGTCTTTAAACTTCTGTAGCTTTGGTCCATCCAAGCTCTTTGTAAGCATATCAGCTATCTGATCTTTTGTTGAAGTATGTATGACTTCAATCTCCTTATCTATCACCTTCTCTCTTAGAAAGTGATACTGTATCTCAATATGTTTAGTCCTGGCATGAAAAACAGGATTAGCAGCTAGATATAATGAACTCATGTTATCACCATAAATGATAGGTGTGTTCTGTATAGTATCAAAACTCTTCATTAGAGTCTTAAGCCTTATCACTTCTTTTGCAGCTTCAACCATGCCTTTGTACTCTGCTTCTGTAGATGACAAAGCAACTGTATGTTGCTTCTTTGAGCACCAAGAGATTAACTTATCTCCCACATAGCACATGTATCCATAGGTTGATCTTCTATCATCTGGATTACCTGCCCAATCTGCATCACTATAGATCTTGATGTTTGTATCTGATGTGAACCCATAATACAAACCTTCTTTGAGTATATCCTTAATGTATCTCAACACTCTTTGACCTGCAATCCAATGCTCTTTCCTAGGACAATGCATAAATTGAGACAAAACCCCTACTGCATATGATAAATCAGGTCTAGTTAAAGTAGCATAGATAAGACTACCAACCAAACTCTGATATTGTCTCATGTCCTTGAATTGTTCACCTCCAAATTTACTCAATTTGTGATTCACCTCCATTGGTGTAGGTGCTACCCTGCAATCATCCATTTTAAACTTGATTAACAAGTTCTTCAAATACCTTTCTTGGGTCACAAATACTCCATGTTGGGTATATGTAATCTCCATGCCCAAGAAGTATGACAAGTCTCCCAAGTCACTTATTTTGAACTCCTTTTCCATTTGCTTCTTTAGTCTTTGTATTCCTTCCTCATCTGTACCTGTAAGGATTATATCATCAACATATATGCACATGTATATGAAACCATTATCACTTGCTTTGACAAGCAAGCTACTATCTTCTTTAGACACCTGAAATCCAAGTTCTTTCAAGAACTTTACAAGTCTATAATTCCATGCCCTTGGGGCCTGCTTCAAGCCATACAAAGCTCTCTTGAGCTTGCACACATGATCTGGATACCTTTTATCTCTGAACCCTTGAGGTTGCTCCATGAATACATCATCTGAAATATAACCATTCAAAAAAGCATTTTTTACATCAAGTTGACATAACTTCCAACCTTTACATGCAGCAATAGCTATAAGTGTCCTGATGGTTGTCATCTTTGCCACAGGACTATAAGTCTCATCATAGTCAACACCATATGTCTGAGCAAACCCTTTAACAACAAGTCTATCTTTGTACCTAGACACACTTCCATCTGCAAATCTTTTTGTCTTGTAAACCCACTTACATCCAATGATCTTCTGACTATTTGGCTTTGGAACCAAATCCCATGTTTGATTCTCCAATAATGCATCATATTCTTCCTGCATAGCTTTCTCCCAATTTTCTTTACCTTTTGCCTCTTCATATGTAGAAGGGTCTTCATCTGTTTTAATCATGTAAGCATAATCTTTGGTAGCCAGAAATGAAGTATCATAGCTATACCTTGTAGGTTGCCATTTGTTCCTTGTAGACCTCCTAAGTTCTCCACTTCTTGAGGTTTCTGGTTCTTCATATTCAGGATCAAACCTAGGTGTTTCTTCCACTTCAACCTGCACTTCATTATTCTCTTCTTCATCAATTATTTGTACCTTTGACTTACCTTTCCTTTGGCTCACAATCTCTTCATCATCTGTATTAAGATTGATAGTACCTGCATACCAAGTACCTTGCTCATCAAATGTAACATCTTTTGATACAAGAAAATGTTTTGTGGATGGATTCCACAACCTGTATCCCATCTGCTTATCATCATAACCAATAAACACATATTTTTCAGCTTTAGGTTCCAATTTGTGCCTTAATTGTGATGGCACATATGCATAGGCCAAACATCCAAATACTTTGCAATGGTCTAGTGTAGGTCTCTTACCCCACCATGCCTCATAAGGTGTCATTCCCTGCAAAGCTTTACATGGTAACCTATTGACCAAATAAGTAGCTGTATTTACAGCCTCAGCCCACAAATAATTAGGGCAATTTTTCTCTTTAATCATGGACCTTGCAAACTCAACAAGAGTTCTATTTCTCCTTTCTGCTACACCATTTTGTTGAGGAGAGTACCTGCAAGTAACTTCCCTTTTTATACCTGCATCCCACAAGTAATTACTGAATTCATTAGAGAAATACTCTCCCCCTCCATCTGACCTTAGTCTTTTCAACTTATGTCCTGTAATTCTTTCTGCATATGCATGATAGTGTTTAAATGTATTAAACACTTCTGACTTATCTTTGATCACATAAATAGTGATCCATCTAGTAGCATCATCAACATAAATCACATAATACCTTGACCCATTTATACTGAAATCCTTTGATGGCCCCCACACATCTGTGTGTACCAACTCAAGCTTCTCTGAGTACATAAAACCATGCTTGGAGTAGGAAAGCTTATGAGCCTTACCTAATTGACATGCCTCACATCTGTATGTCATATGTTGACCTGCAACATTAGGCAAACCAAGCACTGAACCATTGTTAATCATGTCTTTAATACCTCTTTCATTGAAATGTCCAAGCCTCTTATGCCAAAGATCTAACTCAGAGATCTTATGTCCTCCATATGTGAACATGGCATGACCAATATTACCTTGAATCTTCAATGTGAACAATCTTCCTTCTTTCTTCCCTGAAACAATTTGTTTATACCCATTGCTAGGGTCTTCCACAAACACTCCTTCATTAGTGAACCTTACTTCATAACCTTTTTCCACAATTTGTCCTACACTTATCAAATTCTTAGGAATTGTAGGAACATACAAGACCTTACTCAATAAGGTGCTACCATCCTTGGCCTTCACTGATCCAATTGACTTCACATTGTGCTTTGTGTTGTCACCTGTTTGAACAACATGATTAGATACCTTATTCTCCAAATCAATCATCAAGGCTATATTACCACTCAGGTGATTACTACACCCTGAATCAATGTAGAAGACTCTTTGATCTTCACTCTGCCTTTCACAAGTTGCATTCATTATCAATGTTGAATCTTCCTTTTGATCTGAAGCATAATTGTAGTAGGTGTTGTTATATTGTTGACTTTGGAAACCTCTACCTCCATTTCTTCCAAAGTAACCCCTACTACCTCTGCCTCTGAAATTACCTCTTTGATTTCTACCACCTCTTCCTCTTGCATTATAATTTTGACTATATCCATTATTACTCTGAGTATTGTGCCAACAATCATTAGCTAAGTGATTTGTCTTACCACAAATCCAACAAGCTTTGCCTCCATCTTTGTTGTTTCTGCCTCTTCCTCTACCTTTGCCACCTCCTCTACCTCTTAGGAAGTTGACTTGACTAGTTGTGCCTTCTTCTTCACCTGATTGTTGCTTTCCTTTGTTAGCTTTCTTCTTGTCCTTTGAGTACATTGCATGACCTGTACTTTTGTCACCATCTCCTTTAACATCCTGCTCAAATGTTAGCATATGACCTAGCAACTGCTTTAAATCAGGAGTGAAATGATCAAGTGATAATTCTGTAGATAAAATGAATGGCTTCCATTTGTCATCACCTCTTAAACCTGTAAGAATTTGCCTTACCAATTTATCCTCCTCAATGTCTTCATCAACAGCTCCTAAAGCATCTGCAATATCTTTCATTCTTGTCACATAGTCTGAAATGGATTGAGAAGCCTTCTTCTTAAAGGTGGTAAACTCTGCCCATAAGGATGCCTTTCTTGACTTAGTAGTATTCTGGAAATGCTCCTCCAAAGCATTCCAAATATCAGTTGCACTTTCAAGACCTCGAATATGAGGTAACAAGTAATCATTGACTGCCATATATATAATGCTCCTAGCTTGAGCATCTTTCTTCATCCAATTTTTCAAATCTGCTAACTCTTCCCTAGTTGGAACACTAGGATCTCTGAATTGTGGCTTCTCTTCTTCTCCTGTGATATAAGCTATTAAATCTTTGCTCATAAGATGAGCTTCCATCCTCATTGACCATGCAGGATAGTTTTCCCTATCCAATTTCTCTATCTGTAGAGAATCTCCCATCTTGTGTTCACTTGTGTATTGAAATCTTCAAGCTTTATGAACAATATATGTACCTTTACTTCAAATTAGAGTCCTTTTGTCTTTCTTGATGTCGTATGGTCTCCTCCTCAAGCTTTGCCTTCAAGCTTTCACCTTTTAGTTCTTCAATTGTTGAATTTCTTGAATCTGCAGCAGTCGGGATCCTCCTTTCCTTGATTTTGATGTTTCCTGCTCTGATACCACTGATGGAGAGTGTTAATCTCCAAAAGAACAACCTACTCTTGAATTTAGAACACCTCTATATCAAGAGTAAGTCAAAACCTTCACCAATTTAAACTATCAATGACCAAATATCAATTTCTTGACCAAACTGTGAAGAAGGAATTTTCTCAGAAAGTCTGTTGCATAGATCTTGCTCATTGACTGAGTAAATGTGTAAAGTTTTTTATGAAACTTTGCACAAGGTGTCGCCTAAAGATTGCGCATCTTCTCCAAGTTAAATTACTTCAAAAGGTTCAGTAGATATTGAGAAATCTACTTACCAAGTCAGCTATGTCTAAATCTGCACTTCTGAGAAGTCGATTTGGACACCCCTAACTTCTTAACTTCAATTCTCTCAGTATAAAACCCGTTTAAGAAAATGCTTCTAGCCACGAGTAGCTTACCTTCCAACTTAAAGATTAAGTGCTTACTTGCACAAAACTTTAAACTGTGGAGTGAGAAATGATCAAATCATTAAGATCGAAATTTGCACCTGTTTCAGGAACCAGTGAGTACTTTCTCACATGCAAATGTTCCTACACACAATTCTCTTAGCCTAATCACAATTAGACTCTCAAATTCTAGCCATAGATTGATTAACTATGGACTTAGATATCTCCAAAAGGAATTCACAAAAGATCTATCACACAGAGAGAAAACACAGAAACATCGGGCGCAATTTTTCCTTCTATTTCTCAGAAATTACAACTGAGTGAGGATGGAGAGTTCAACTCACTTCACACATGTCTAATGACATTTTCTACTTCTCAATACACAAATCTCATGATCTCCTATTGTCTCTCCTTGTCTTCTCTACTTGCCTCGACATTTTTCAAAAGTATATATAGGTAATTATGTACAGACTTTTTATCAAAGCATAAGTATATGTAACCTATGTCTTAACTAATGTACCTATGTGTACATGTCTTTTACTCTGTGATTGTATCCATCTTCTTTGCTTCAAATCTTCAATTGGTGATTGGTCTGCACCAACAATTGTGTGATATTTCTATGAAGATGAAGATTGGAGGATGGTGATGATGACGATGAAGAAGATGGACAAAAAAAAGCAAAAACTTAACAAAAAGTGACTTTTTTTACCTTCCAATGTTGCAAATCTACAATCTTATCATCAGAATGCTAGTCC
Organism: Ceratopteris richardii; assembly: GCA_020310875.1. Classification (NCBI taxonomy): domain Eukaryota; kingdom Viridiplantae; phylum Streptophyta; class Polypodiopsida; order Polypodiales; family Pteridaceae; genus Ceratopteris; species Ceratopteris richardii. The sequence continues at coordinate 81,964,122 of CM035408.1, read as the reverse complement.
TCGAGCAACACTCCCCAGAAGTGGCACCAAAATTTGGTGTAGCCCAAATGTGAGCATCACCTCCTTTACTTGTCAATCTGTGGGACGTGAGGAGGATATGAAGATCGTGAGCAATTGTGGCAAGAAAATATGAGTGACAATCACATACATGCCTCTTTCTCTAACCTGCTAATGATCTCTCTAGCTTTTTTTATAGTTTTTTGACTAGTTTTGGCCAATTTCGTATCTAATGGCCTATCTAGTTAAAAATAAGGTTCTTTATACTATTTGAGGGCTCAAATGAGCTCTAAAAATTAGGAAATCTGAAACATGAGTTCTACTAGGCTCCGCAAGCTTGAGGACACCTTGGGTTGCACAAAATGGAGCTACAAAAATGTGAAATGATATTACAATGGTTTTTAGTGATCAAAATCACTATTTTTAAAGGGGTTTCGTTTGAAAATTTGACATATACTTCTTGGAGCTCCCTACATGCTCCGTCTTCTTGTGTGTCTACTTCTTCAATGTGTTCCCATGCCTCATGCCTGACCTTGAGTGTAAACGGTCCATAACCATGTTTCCCTAGTTTTCTAGCATGCTATTTTAGAGTGCATACCAAGACTAAATTAATTGCCTTTAAACCTTTATATTTGATATGTGCATCAAAATAAGCCTTTTGTCTCATTTTAGCTACATATATTCCTATTGTTGTTCTCAATTGAGTCTCTCCTAAGTGCTCCAAATCCATGATCTTGGAAGATAGTCCTTGGTCTATCTATTGATGCTCTTGTGCAAACCTTTACAGTGGGTATCAAGAAGTCTAATGGGAGCACAACATTTTGGCCAAAAACCATTTGAAAGGCAGTGGCTTTGTTCCCTTCGACTCATTTGTCTTAAGCTCGTTTGTCATGTCAAACCACCTAGACTCCTTCCTTGGATATCAACACCCCCCCTCTCTTGCATATGTCGTCCTTGATAGACCCTTGTTGTGGAGGGTGTGATATGTAATATTGGATGACATCTACAGCTAGATCATGTTCTTTGAGATGAAGGCCATGTGCGAAATCTGTCATCATGCTTTCCCAATCCACAAGACCTAGAACGTCCAGGTGTGGCATACATAGTTGATCAACATGCAGAGATTGTTCCACCGCAAAGAGATGTAAAAGATGTGTAGGGTTGGGGATGAATATTTTTTAGTGGTATTCCTAGAAGCCTGTTGAGAACATCTATTCAATTTTTTTCTTGTAGCAAGCAGGCATGTATTTGATTCATGCAGGCCATGCATAGATGGTGTTGATCGATGTAGTCTTGCTCATGTCATAGACTAGGTCAAAGTTTCCTTCATTGAAGCCCGAAGTGAAGTATTTCGATGGCGATGCACCACAGTGCGCTCTCCTTCTCACGAGCTCCACAGTGATATCATCGGAGTAGAAAACTGAGCTCTTAAGGCCGCACATGGTACTCTGCATAGAGACTGCAGAATACACAGAAAAACACAGTACACACGGAGCACGAAGATAGACTTCTTAGGTCTTACAAATGCGGTCAAACTTATAGTCTGTGATTGAGCAAGCCACTACATGTTTTATTAAAGAACATATACAAAGAAGTGTCCAGTGGCCATTTGGCCTTTCACATGGACACTAATGGTAACAATCTCCCACTAAAGGCCAATATGGCCAAATTAACTATGGGAGAAAAATAAAGAATGATAAAGAATACCTTAGTGTAAGTATATAAACTATACCTCCCACCTGATGGGCATGTTACATAGTATACAAAGTAACTGTGTAAGATCATGATTCAAGTAACCCCCATCAAGTGACAACAATGTCGAAAGCTATCATGTGGTAGAGCTTTAGTCAAAGCATCTGCAGCATTATCTTGAGTGTGAACCTTCTCAAGAATAATGCGCTCAGTGGCTAAGCAATCTCTAATGAAGTGATACCTCACCTCAATGTGCTTGGTCTTTGCATGATGGACTAGATTCTTAGCCAAAGCAATGGCACTCTGACTATCACTGAGCAACATGCTGAGGTAAACCCATATCACAAGCAAGACGACAAAGCCACAACGCTTCCTTACATGCCTCACTTGTTGTAACATACTCTGCTTCTGTGGTGGAAACATCTGTACATTCTTGAAGATGAGATCTCCAAGAGATAGCACCTCCAACAAAATGAAAAATGCACCTTGATGTAGACTTACGATTGTCTACACAACCAGCATAGTCATAATCTGTGTAACCGATAATGGATGCTTTCCCTCTACCTAAGCATAAACACTTGTCCTTAGTGCCACTCAAATATCTTAAAATCATCTTGACTGCTTCCCAATGTTTCTTGCTAGGATTAGACATATATCTGCTCACAACTCCCACCACAAATGCAATGTCTGGTCTCATAGCTACCATAGCATACATGAGACTACCGATAGCAGACTGATAAGGAATTTCGGTCATGAATTCCTTTTCCTCATCTGATTTAGGGCAATCATCCTTGCTCAATTTCACATATGTAGGTAAAGGTGTACTCAATGCCTTTCCACCCTACATATTGAACCTGTGAAGTACTTTGGATATGTACTCACTTTGAGACAAGTATATGCATCTTTTGCTCCTATCACGAGTAACGCGCATGCCAAGCATATGTTTGGCATCCCCCAAATCCTTCATATCATATGCCTGACTCAAGTTCTTTTTGAGAATTGACAAATCATAAGAGGACTTCCCAACAATCAACATATCATCGACATAAAGTATCAAGCATATCAAGCTACCATCTGAGCATCTCTTTGTGTAGAGACAATGATCTTCATTGCTTCGAGAATAGCCTTGAAACTTCATAAAAGCATCAAAATTTTGGTACCATTGTCTAGGGGACTGTTTAAGTCCATACAAGCTCTTCTTAAGCTTACAAACTAGACTTTCCTTGCCAGGAACTACATAATCCATTTGGACTAGCTCTAAGTCCTCCATTGCAACGAGTCCAAGCAACATGTGCAGGGTAGTCATCTTGAACATTGGAGAGAAGATTTCCTCGAAATCAACACCATGTTGTTGCTTAAAACCCTTTGCAACAAGTCATGCTTTATACTTTGGAGAAGCACTATCTGATGTGAATTTCAGCTTATATACCCATTTACATGGTAAAGCTTTCCTGCCCTTTGGCAAAGGTACTAAATCCCAAGTACCATTCTTGTGAATAGAATCCAACTCACTCTTCATGGCACGCCCCCACTTGACATGATCCTCTGTCTGCATAGCCTCTTTGTAGCAAGAAGGCTCACCCGCATCTGTTAGCATAACAAAATCTAAACCTGGAACATATCTATCAGGTGGATGTGAAACACATGCAAAACGTCTCAATGGCTATTGAACAGGAACATGTGCAGACTGATCTGAATGGACATTCTCTTGAACATCCCTATGTGCAACATTTTTATACATGCTAACTGGAGGACTAGTATCCTCAAATACCACTCTTCTCACTTCAACCTCCTTAATGGGTTGTTTATGCATCTTAGACTCATTGAAAATGGCATCACTACTTCTGATCATTGACCGTGTTTCAGGGTCCCATAAGTGATATCCAAATTGTCCTTCTCGACCATATCCAAGAAAAATGCATTTCTTTGAGTTATGGTCCAACTTTTGTCTAAGATTCTTGGGTATATGAACATATGGTTCACAGCCAAAAACTCGAAGATGACCATAATATGGTGGCTTCCTTGTCCATAACTCTTGTGCCACTTTCAGACCTTTGACAATACTAGGTGAAAGGTTAATCACATGAAATGTAGTCAATACTGCTTCTACCCAAAAGCCTTGTGAGAGTTTTGCATGATGCAACGTAGAGAGTACTCTATCTTGAATAGTTCTATTCATCCTCTCAACTACACCATCCTATACTAGGGTCTCTCCACGAATCCCTCTAGACTGATAGAAAAGGTTGAATTCATGTGAGGTATACTCACCCCCATTATCTGACCGTAAAGTCTTAAGCTTAGTTCCTTTTTCAGTCTCAACTGAAGCAAGCCATTTTCTGAAAGTAGGGAATACCTCATCCTTCAATTTGATAGGATATACCCAAACTTTCCTAATAGCATCATCTATGAAAGTGACAAAGTAAAGAGAACCACCTAAGGACCTAGTGGGCATGGGACCACACACATCTGTATGAACAAGATCTAAAGGTGGAATTGAAGAGTCAGTGTGTGTTCTATGCACATTTCTGGTTTGCTTTCCATATTGGCAACGCTCACAAAATGAAAAATCGGAGAAAGATAACACAGGTAAGTAGCCAGAACGAGAAAGATTTTCCATTCCACTATAAGATTTATGGCCCAAAAAACCATGCCAAATACAAGCCATAGGCTGTTCAGTAACAGCTAACAAGTGTTTTTTCTGTGATACAAATAAAGGATAAAGTGAGCCAACTTTGCTTCCTTTTGCAATAACCATATTTCCCTTTGATATGCAAAAGGACTGAGCATAGAAGCTCACCTTGTAACCAAGGTCATCAAGTTGACCAATTGACATTCAAACTGCGTGATAACTGAGGTACATGGCATACATTATGCATAGTAAATTTTGAGCCATCAATGAACTGCACAACCACATCTCCAATGCCCACAACATCACACTGGTAAGAATCACCAAGCACCACAGTACGAAGAGACTTTGCTACATAATTAGAGAACCATTCTCTATGTGTTGTTGCATGGAAAGAAGCACTAGAATATAGCAGCCACGTGTGGCAAAGAGAATCAGCCATAAGAGCCTCAATTGGCATAGTGCTATCAAGTGTCAACACATCAACATCATCAGAAATAGCATTAATTTCTTCAATCTTCACAGTTGAAGTAGATGGTGCAAGTAACTGTTTAGCATGCCCATCAACATTCTGTCCTTTACCTTTAGCATTCTTTAATGCATAACATTCTTTCTTCATGTGTCCTTTCTTACGAAAATAATGACATTTGATACCCCTCTTCCTTGATTTACTTCTACTCTTATTCCGTTGACCATTCTTTTCCTTGTTCTTGCTCCTGCCACGTTGTTGATTCTTTCCTTGGTAAGAATCACGAACATTATATGCATCTCCACTCTGAGTGCCAACCATAGATTTTCTACGAATCTCCTCACTCAAGAGTGCCTCCACATATGTCATCATAGACGAGTTTACCACTTGGTGCACTACTGCTAATAACTATGCAAAATGTATCCCATGCTGATGGCAAGGTGCATAACAACAATATTGCTTTCATTTCATTATCCATATCCATTTTCTGAGCTTGTAACTGAGAGAATATAACATCACACTCATTTAGATGAGCAGCAACACTATCTATGTCCTTCATACAAAGGTCATATAATTTTATCATCAGATAGACTTTATTTGATGTCGTGTCTTTTTCATATGTATTGCATAACTTCTTCCAAAGCTCCTATGCACTTTCACAGTCTAATACTGTAAAGTAAACATTATCTGCTAGGTGCAAGTGAATGGTGGACCTAGCCATTTCATCTAACTCATCCCAATCATCTTCATCCATGTCAATAGGCTTCTTTGAAATCCCATTTACTAGCTTCCATTGCCTCCTTTGAATCAGTACATCTTTAATCTGATTCTTCCATAGAGCAAAGTTTGTGCCATCAAATTTTCGGATCTCAAAATGTTCTTTGCCCTATAAGTCATAGCTCCTCCTCAGAACACTGGCACTAGACCCTGATCCACTAGATGTGCGTGAGACCTTTGACGCCATGATGGTAGAGAACTAAATGGAATGATAATGGAGCTAGGAGATTCCAAACACCAACGAATAAGTGTATCAAGGAGTAAATCGACCACTGTATAGTTGACAAAACCAAAAATCTTGAAAAATTTTGCCAAAGTATCCTCTGCAAAATGAGCATATGAAAAGTGTCAAAATATCATAAAACTGCAAGTACTGACATGTTTGTCTGTATAGTGAATCACTGACTCCACTGCATATAATCAGTTACCCAATAGAAGCCAACTAGGCTTATCGAGCACCTATGAATAAGTATCATACATCTCCTATGATGAGGTTGGGTAAGTCTTGTTGGAGCAAGTCTATGACAAGCCTAAGTATTGGCTTGAGTCTCACAAAGTCTTAGAAGAAGCTTTAAAAAGAAGACTATGTAAAGTTCACTTGTGAACTACCTCTTGTAACTTTTGAAGAGTTTACTTAATGTAAAAGTAAGAGAATCTTAAGTGGTTGAGTCCACATGATCAAGAATGGAAAGAGGAGCCACGAATTCGTGATTTGTGGTAGTTAGAGAATCAAATCAATCATTGATTGATTGGAGAGTGATTGAGGGAAGTTAGCCTCCCAAACTCAACTATAAATAGATGGCAGTTTTAGTCGTGGTTAGAGAGACCTATGTGAAGACCTCCAAGAGCTGAGCTTTATGCCATATCAAGGTGTGATTACAAGGCACACATATGTATCAGTAAGTCATTGTATTGTACAAGCAATATACTTTCATTTTCATGATTATTTGAGTTCATCTTTCCATGTTCTTGTGAAGTGTACTACTCACTGCCATTACTCTCAGTTTTCTCAGTCAACTTGCAGAGATGTTTTCTTTGAGCTTGGTGCATCATTTTCAGTGATTTAACTTGGTAAAGTTAGCTCTATAAGTCTACTATATGCTCACAAATTTTTCATGTCATTTGGATGTTGCAATCTTCAGTTATGTTCATTTGAAGTCAACAGGGTCTATTCATCTTCACTTCTCTGTCAGGTACCCGACTTTTTCACTCTTCTTGTCAGAGCCATTTATCAGTGGTTACTTATCCAAATTCAGTGATTTAAAGCTTGTTGGATTCAGCTTACTGTCTAGTATAACCATACAAATTTTCATAATCATTGGATTTCTACATTTTGAGTTATGCTGATTTTTCTGCTCACTGGTCTATTTCTGTAGCAGCCCGTGAAAATCGGGATGATGTCATCACTTGTTAAAACTCATTCTCAGTGTGTGGTTCATTATTTTTGATGAGATTACTCTTGAAAGTTAGCTCTTTAAGTTGCCTAGACTTCCCCAAGAGGAATTGAGCTAATTGCTGCTGTGCTCAGAGAATTATGTAAAACACTGGACAGGTGTATGAACCAAGAATAGCAAGTTTTCACCTCTGAGCTAACTCCAACTTATCTGTTTTGATCTATCTTTTTGACAGTGATCTTCCAAGGTACATAGGGTGTCTAATACATCCATTGGCAAGCTAAAAGGGCCCACCATATACTCCTGGAGTTCATTTGGCTGGTGTAGATCAAGGATTTTGCAACACCTCTTCATCTTCAAGCACATACCTATCCATCTCTTCACAAGTCTTCCACTTGCATAACCAAAGAGACCCCGACATCTGGGTGTCTTCGAGTTAAGAAAACCTCACCACGACCCTCTTTATCAAACGTAAAAACGTAACCGCTATCTCAATGACCACATGGACGTACGTAAGCGGTATCCACAGAAGCGTACATGGTGTGTATGTGCTCAATATATGCAGTAAAGTGACACTAAAAGGTTGAATGCAGAACCCAAAAACTAGCCAATAACACTTGCAAGTGTCTGTCAACTCTGATGTTTTAGGCTCAAAAACCTGCATAAATTTGTAGTGGCTGCTCCCACCAAAACTGAAACCTTTCGAGAAACCTGTAGTTTTATGAGTGTGGCTGAAAAACACAGTTCACAGGGAGCACGAAGACAGATTTCTCAGGTCTTACAAATGCAGTCGAACTTACAGTCTGTGACTGACTAGGCCACTATATGTTTTATTAAAGAACATATACAAAGAAGTGTCTAGTGGCCATTTGGCCTTTCACATGGACACTAACGGTAACAATCTCCCACTAAAGGCTAATATGGCCAAACTAACTATGGGAGGAAAATAAACAATGATAATTTATTGTCGGAGAAGTACAAAGAACAATCTTCTTGATGTCCTTGGACCTGTGTGAAGAGAACTATGTGTGAAAGTGCTCCAAAACGGCTCCAAAAGACACCCCAAAAATGCTTCAAAAATAGGCTTTGAAAGCAAAGAGTGAAGCTTTGAGGGAGAAAAACATGTTCAAGGTAATGTCAAACTTAGTCTTTCCCCTTCTTCAAACACCACAAGAGTGTAGACTAGTGGCAAGAGATTTCCATGGTTAAGCAAGCTCTGGGGGGAATAGTACTGGGATGGGTGACCTCTCGGGAAGTACCAAGAACCTCTATATTCCTTGATCATTGAGGTCCTCCCTTGCATGTAGCCAACAGTGCCAACGGCGACTTCGATGAATTGGATGACAAAGTATGCCAAGGTCGGAGCACAAAGACAGACTTCTTAGGTCTTACAAATGCGGTCGAACTTACAGTCTGTGACTAACCAAATAGATTGCAATGCTTTAGTGGGACACTTGTTAAGTACTATGTTGCACACATAACAACATCAAACCAGAAACTATGTGGTAAAGCCTGACTCTCGCCATCTCCATGAGTGGCATGTTCTTCCATTCAGCAACTCCATTCTATTGAGGTGTATATGGCACTGTAAACTGATGTTTTATCCCACATTCAACAAGAAATGAATTAAAGTCAGAAGACATATATTTCCCCCTTGATCACAATGGAGGTTTCAATGGATATACCCATGCATGTCTGGAAAAATCATCGATGAAAGTCACGAAGTAAAGATAGTTCCCAAAAGAAGGTGTCTGCATAGGACCACAAACATCACTGTGAACAAGCTGCAATTTTTGAGTAGCTCGAACTGAACCATCTTTTGGAAAGGAGAAACATTGTATTTTGCCCAAAATACAGCCTTCACAAACATGTTTACCAGGTGCCTCAAGTTTGGGCAAAGAGGACACCATTTTAGATTTTTGCATGCGTAGCAAACTAGCAAAATTCAGATGACCAAAGCATGCATGCCAAGGCTTTGCATCTAACATAGCTTGAGAATCATGTACTACACATGTTGAATCATTCACATATTTTTCATAGTCCATTAGCTCATATAGCCCATGACATAAAATGTGAGAAGCAATAATCACGCACCATTTGACATATCATGAACTATACATTTGTCACCAACAAATTTCACAACCAAGCCAATCTAGGCTAAAGCTTAAACTAATAACAGATTCTTCTTGATCCTTGGCACAAATAAAGCATCTGACAATGTTAAAGAACTACCATCAGGAGTAGTCAGAATGATCTTATCAACTCCCATGACAGGATAAGAGGAGTTTTTGGTGCATGTGATAGTATTCCCTATAGGGGCAGGCTCGAGTGAAGTGAAGAAACTGCATTGCAAGGTAATATGTTTGGTTGCCCCATTATCAAACTACCAAACATCTGAGTCTACTAGAGACATAGACTATTCACGAGAAGATGGGTCAAAACTGTAAAAAATAGTAAATGCCCATTCTTCATTCTACACTAGATTAGTAGACTCTATTTTTGGTGTAGAGGCCTCTGCAACAACCATTCTAGCCTCTTTCTTCTTTGCCTCTTTTGCAACCATTTTTGGACAATTCTTTATGACATGATCATTTGCTTTACGATACTTGCAAAACAATTTTTGCTTTTCTGTTTTCTTGTCGTCTCTGTCATCCTTCTTTGATTGTGCAGAATTAGCAGATTTTTGCTTACTAGTAGAAGAGCTCCATTTACCTTTGCCCTTGTGACTAGCCACGAAAGCTTGATCTGCAACATGCATAATGGACCTGTTCTGCCTAGACTGATCTTCTTGCAATAGGACAGAGACTAACTCCTCAAATGTTAAGGCATTTGGATTTCCTTTTATCATCAAACGAAGAGTAGACGCAAAACTCTGGTATGAATTGGGAAGATCATTCAGAATAGTCTGCACAAGCGAACTGTTAGGCAAGACTTCATCGGCACAAATTAATTATTCCTTCAAATCCTTGATCTTTGTTTGAAAACTTTCCATAGAATCACCTTCATTCATATGCTCACTCTCCAACTGTTTTCGGAGATAAACAACATGAGCTTCATTCCTAGCAAATGTGTTAACTGTATCCTAATCATCCTTAGCTATTCTACAAGAGCAAATGTGAGGAATAATGGCACGTTTGATAGACAAGGCTATCAATGCATGTGCCTGAGCATCTCTGACATCCCAACAAATTTGCTCTACAGTAGGTGTAGTAGAAACTGCAACACGAACAAGAACATGAAGAATATCGTCATCTTCAATGTCGTCTGCATCAGCTTCAATACCTATATTTGGAGGTGTAATAGGATATTTTTTCAACACCCTACACAATATTCCACAGTCCTTTTCTGACCAATACATGACACATCATATAAGCCCACAATGGGTAATTCATATCGTCCAACTTATCCTCAACAGCCAACATATGAAATACATCACTGCTTTTAGCCATGGCCACTAACTAAAATACCCTAATGCAAAAAAATGATTGTATTTGAAAAATTTGAACAAAACTACCCTAACGAGTTTTGTTAAACATGTAACAGACTTCAAGATGTGTACACTGGCAAACTGAAACCTGTATATATCTTTGGCACAAAAATATGAAATAGCTTACATAAGCACTATGATAGTGTGTTTGGAGGTCAAAATGAGCTCATATCATGATTTTGGCACCACAAAGCAAAGCGATTTTGATCTCCTAATCACCTTGAGTATGCTCACCAAATTTCATGTGATTTTGAGACTGTAACCAGAGGGGTGTCAAAGATGCCCTATATAAAGCGGCGACCTGCTCTGATACCAATTGTTGGAGTTCGTGGTTTGCGAAAGCATGCGAACAGCACAAGGAAGAAGAAGAAGCTTGGAGCACAACACGCAATACTGAATGTATTACCACTAGAATGTACAAAGATAAGTAACCCATTAGGGCAATAGGCATATATACAAGCCAGTGGAAAAAAACCTCCTAAAGAGGGAAAAAGTGCCTGAGGGATCCTAGAGTGTTCACACACATCAATACCTAAATATATCAACATTATCCTCCAAGAAATTCCAAGTCAGATGGTACGAGTGGGAAGTTCAATTGTGGACAATCAATGTTTGCACCTTGGCAATTTGAGTGTAAACAAGTAGACAATGCGTTCTAGAGCAAGAGAGATGTCAAGCATCAGAGTAGCTCCTTAAGGTTGAGCACAAGGGAGTCCTCCTCTCATTCACTTGAATGGAGGTGCAGAGGCCTTCCTTCTCTTAAATTGTTGTACACAGTTCCATGAGAGGGCCCTCTAAATTGGTATGTCATAGGCTAGGCACCTGTAGATTATCCATGTAAGTGCATAACATCCATGTAATATGGCCTTGCACAACCACTGCTTGTGAGCTGCTTGAATTTGATCTATGATCCAATGGGGAAGGTTGATAGTCAAATTCTAAGTATATGCCAAATATAAACTGGACCATACTTTCTTATGGGGCATAGTGAATCGATCCTATCCCGAGAAGGCAAAGTGTTGCATTCACATGCCTAGGTTGACAACTACATTAGGGTTCATTGCTACCATGTCTTTAAGCTTGGTCAAGTTCCTATTTCTCATGTTGTCTGAAACTAATCGATCCTTTTTCTTCAGATGTGCATACCATACATGTCTAAAGCTTCTCTCACTAGACTATTAGTCAGTCTGAAACTTTTCAACTTGTTCTTGTGTGTTAACGATGGTATGAAAAAAGTGTTGGATGCTCTAGAATCCTTGTTGGGCTATAGAGTGTTGATGCTGGCTAAAGTTCCTTTGTGTTCTATAAGTGAAAACTCTCTCATGAAAAGTGATACTTCCCCCATATGTTATTATACTGAATTTCAGCCTCCCACATGTAAGTTCCTTCTCCAAGGGTCCTTCCATCTCACTAAACCAATGGGAAGTTTTTTTGACCCATGTCATATGGCCAATCAGGGGGTCCTGAATTGGAATCACTTGGAGGTGGCTCAAAGCCTAGGGTCACTCTTTGGGTACCTCTATAATAGGAAAGCTCTCAATATCTATTGTTTGTTGGCTCGTTCTTGCCTAAGAGCTTGTGCATGTTGTCTTAGCCATCGTTGGTGTTGGTGACTGATGCTTTTGGATCTGTTAGAACAAAAAAATCACATTAGTATTGCATCTAGGAAGATGTGAGATCTTGTTCCCCTTACAATACCAGCATGATATCTGTGATGGTTAGTGACTTAGTAAAGTGATGCAGCATGAATGTGAGTGTATGTTAGCAAGTTAGTTGATAATTCAAGATGCATAGTTTGGATGTGCACAGTAATCAAAATGCATGTATCCTCGTGCAAGGGAATTCACACAATAGGGTCAGGTGGTTATTACAAATTTTGACTCCCCAAATTTCCTTTATGGGATTATAGATTTTGACTTTGATTACACTTAAGGGTTTTGGAGGTGAATCTATCTGGATTGAGGACTTTTCAGGGTGGGATGGTTGTCGGTGAGCACTGATTCAAACCTAATATCATATGTGTTATTAGTTGAGCATACAAGCAGGTCTTAGGCACCCAAATCTGTCTATGATTGTGGTCAGCCTTCATAGAACACGTAGGTATCCGAATGAAGATTACTCACTGAGGTTGACATCTTGAGTATTCGAGCCTTGGCCTCTATGACTTCATCACACATTTTTCATGTATTTTTGGTCTTGATAAGGGAGCAGGTGGCTGGACACTTTTGCGTCTCTAAATTTGCTTCACACCCTCAATCACCATGCTTCATACTGGCTTTTGATTCTCAAATTTGATTGTCATGATCCATCTGCTATTGGGTTCCTTTGCTGGACTCCTATTGAAAGTCTTTGCAAAAGAAGGGACTTCCATTATTCTTCCTATCATTTCTTTGATTTCTACATTCTTCTGCATCATAGAGCTTTGGACAACAACATCATCTTTATCTTTATGATTAAACCTAGAGGGACCAAGAATTGCTAAATTTCCTAGTTCCATGAGTGTGCAACTTCCTAGTTTGACTATGACACCTTGATTGTTCACCCAAACCTGATGAAGCCCACTTTTGAGGTTCAAGTTGATTGCATGATTGTAGATCTAGTCTTGACCCAAAATGAGAGATTCCATAAGATCCTCATCATGACACACTAGCATTTTGATTGTCATATGGATGTCTTGAATGGAGATGGGAAGTTCCACCTCGCCCATGCAAGGGATTTCAACTCCTCCCAATCCTATGAGATATGCTTCAATAGGATTGATGCGCAATTCCATACCCTGACAGCAAGAAACTCTAACAGCACTAGTGGCTGCCCCTGAGTCAATCAGGGTCTTGATAGTCTTCACACCCATGCCTTGTCCTACTTCTATGGTTATGAAGGGATGTCTATCAACTATGTGGTGAGGGTTAACACTCTTGGATTGCCATATGATACCTTGGTGCCTCATGATTAACTTGCCTAGGTTGATCTCTACCTTGTCTCCTTTCTTTCATACGTTGGATACATTCCAAGGCCTCTACCTGGGCTTCTTCTTGAATTTGTTGCTCTTCTTCTTTGTGTTTTTTCATTGTGTTGAGTCAGCTTAACATTTCTTTTGTTAATGGTTCTTGGTAAAGCTTCACCCTACAACCACTAATGTAACTTGGTAGTATAATACCATCTAAGGTAGCTAACTTGATGGCTCCACTTGTTGATATTCTGTTGATTATCATAGTTCCATAACCACACTTTTCTAATTTATGAGCATGTTGCTTTAGTATATATTCCAAGACCAGATATCCTTCCTTCAAGCCTTTATCTTTTTAATGTGCATTGAAGTATTCCTTTTGCCTTTTCTTAGCTACATAGATCCCAACAACTACTCTCAATCAAGTTTCTCCTAATCGTTCTAAATTAGAGATCCGAAAAGAAAGCTCATGGCCAATCCTTCGATGTTCTTGTGCTACCTTTGCATGGGTATCAAAAAATATAAGGGTAGAACTACATTCTGACCAAACACCATTTGAAAGGGAGTGGTGTTGAGTACCATTTTATAGGCCACTCTATAAGCCCAAACTATGTGATGTAGCTATTCATTCCAATCAGAATGTTTATCATTCATAGCTTAGTCAAAACAATGCATAGGATCTTATTAGTGATCTCAGCTTGTCCATTGGCTTGGGGATGTGTCACTCTAGCACAATGATAAGTGTCAACACGAGGAGATCTACCTCATAATTTTCAATTCAAGGAGACACGATGGAGGTATGATGACCATGAGCAAATGAGTACACAATTGTGTGAGTGAGAAGCACACCAACATGCATACACATGCATACATGATAAAAGCAAAGAGATGGGGCAATGGAGTCTCCAATTCATCAAAATTAAGTTTACAATCTTCTTAGTTTGCTTCAATCTCCAACAATACAACCTCAAAAATGAGGTCTCTGGCTCCTTTTATAGTTGTGGACTAGTTTTGGGCTTGTCCACACCTAGTGTCCAACCTAGCTAAAAACTTAAGTTCTTAAGCTTTCTTGGAGGCTCAAATGAGCTCTAAAAATTATGAAAATTGGTATGTACATAGATCTCGCATTCATCAAGCTTGAGGACTTCTTAGCTTGAACACAATGGAGTCGGAATTATAAAAAATGGGATTGACAATGTAGTGGAGTGATGAAAATCACTATGATAATTGTTTGATTTGAAAAAAGAATTGCTTGGCCTACTCGTTAGATCTATGTTGACTTCCTTGTCGATTGGGTCTTGCTTAACCTTCCCTCTGCCCTCACTCTCTTTGATTTGATTGCCTCATGCTTCTTTGTCTTGTCAAGTTGCCTGTACCACTTTGGCTACTAGCAACACCCCCCTCTCTCGCGTCTGTCGTCCCTTACGGAGCTTTGTGGTACAGGGCATGAGATGTAATATTGCACCACATTAGTAGCTAGTTCATGCTCTTTGAGTCGGAGGCCTCACACTAATTGATCATTAAACTATCCCGATCTACAGGATCTGGAATGTCCAAACATGGCATATGTAACTAATTGGCATGGTCTTGTTCTACTGCAAAGAGATGCATAAGATGTGTTGGTCTGGGAATTAATGTTTTGGAGTGATATTCCCAAAATGTGGTTGAGAACATTTCCTCAAATGTCTACTTGTAACAAACAGGCATGTACTTGATTCGATCATGCCAAGCATAGATGGTGTTGACAGAAGGAGTTCTGCTCATATCGTAAACTAGGTCGAAGATCCCTTCATTGAAGTCCACAATTGAGTTGTATAGACCCTTCACATTTCTAAACATTTTGAACACTATCGTCATGAGTTCAAAGATATTTATACACATTTTTGTGATGATGTCAGGTACATGCTTGAATCGTGGTGTCCAATGGCATATCATTGAGATCATATATGCGATAGTAGGTGTCCCTTTCAACAGAGCAAAGTAGGGGTAATTTACCCGATCGGAGCAACCTTTAGTAGTGTTTACCTTGATTGTGAACTCAGGCCATGGCCTTCGATAGGGTATCAAGCAGTAGCAAAGATTGTGCTTTATGTATAAAGGTGCATTGGACCATGCGTGCATCATCTTTGGGTATGTCTCTAGTAATCTTGCATGCTAGTTGGTTGAAAATTTGTTCCTTTATGTGCTCTTTCTAGGAAGTCCTTCAGCTCAAACTAGGTTGTAAAAGTGGGCTCCTCTCCAATCACCCGTTTGATCTCTGCATTGTAGTTGATGAGAAGTACAAAATAGGGCACATATTGCAACTCAAACATAGTGATGATCCATTGATGGGACAAGTTCTAGAAGTACTATAACTTGAGTATAGCTTCTTTGAGTTTTGACAATGATTGAACTTGCATGGACATGCTATCATCATGTGTTTTCCCTATTTCCTCTATACGCTTGAGCCATTGAGGTACTTCAGGCCTTCTTCTATTGTGTGGCCCCCTGGTACTGATATGGATTCGTATGCCTCTTCAAATATTCCCTCCATGAGGATTTCTACTAAATCTTTAGGTTCTAGTTCCATTGGTGGAGATGGGGTTGTTCATAGGGTAACAACCTTGCTTGAAGTTCTTAAATTTGCCATCAACGATTTTCAAGTTCATGTGTGTTTTGTGGAAGAGGGTTTGTCTCACGTTCCTTTGTGCTAGACTTGGCTAGCTACTTTTTGAGTTTTGTACACTCGTCTTCTAGTTGTGCATATGACTCTAAGAAGTTCGCGAGTTCTTATAATAGTATTTGGATGTTGTCATAAGAAACAACTTGAAACTTGGTAGGACTAATGGTTTGTTCTAGGGGTTCCTTCCATGATAGCCTCTAGATTGTCTTGATTTTGTTGCTGGAGACGCTTATTCTCCTCCATGGCCATTGGCATGTGTCTTTGTAGAAGATCCAAATTCCTCTATAGCTTAGCATTCTTGGTATTTTGTTTGCATAGCATATTTTCCAAGTCCTTGACTGCTTCTATATCTACATCTTGCAATTTGGAATTGATTTCTTTATGTGATTACTCAAGGGTAAGGTATTGATCTTGTAGCACTCAATTGTCTCCCTCTAATGCGTTCACTCGAGCTTCTAGTCATTGAGATTCTTCCAAGAGAATGGAATTGTGTTCCTCTAATTGTGGATAGTCATGCCTCAATTGTGTGGTACACTAAATCATAGTATCTATAGTATTATTTATAGACATAGATGCAATAGATATAGAGGGAAATACAACATGGAGATGGGAATGGGAGGTGTGAATGCCATGCATGATTGTGTGAGGAGTGTCGGCAATGTTGATGGTGGGGGAATGGGAGATTGTGGAAGTGTAGGGGGAGGGTTGGTGTTGTGGGTAGAGAGATATCCATGGGATCAGATAGTGCAGTGCATGTTTATTCTACCATGTATATGGGAATGGTAGGTGTTGTGCTTGTAGTGTGTGTAAAGTGATATGCCAAGTGTTTGAGAACTCTATAAGCTGCAACATGTTCCATGGCTCCCATGAAATCTACCCAAAATGGTGGTAATGTGATGGCTAGTGAGGGGGGTCACTGGATAGGAGAAACTATAGAAGAATAGGGATCTAAGGTAAAATGGATTTGGGTGCAGGGTGTTACGAGAAAACTGATACTCTTTTCAGTGGGAATGGCCAACTATAATGTATTTGAATTGGTAGTGGATGGTGGGTTCGAGGGTTTTGATAGAGATATTCTCAATGAAATGGGGATCCACTCCTTGTTCACTTAGGATCTAATCAATCAATGCTTTGCCTATGCTAAATGAGATGTGGTGCTACTCTTGTACACTCACCATGGTGTCATATAATCTTTGCAATTATTTTGTATAGGTTGCTGCACCTTTAGTTCCTCTGACTTCTTGTTGTTCATCATGTTCTTTGTCCTCGTGCTCCTCTTCCTCTTCCTCTTCATCTTCACCTACTTGTCCTTGTTGTTCTTCTTTGTGTTGTTGTTGTTGATGGTCACTCTCTCCTTCTTCTTCAGGCTCCAGGTTCACACCTTGGAGAATCCATTCAAAGTCTTCATTACTTAGCTCTTCCAGACAGAATCCTCCAAGAAATTCTAGGCCAGATGGTACTCGGGGAAAAATCAAGTTCGGTCCATTTGTACTTCTTATTGGTAGTCATGAATAGTTGTACTATCCTTTGTGGTGTTAGAGATATCTTTGGAGTCAAACTAGCTCCTCTAGGTTGGGCACATAGGATGGATCCCCTCATCCTCTTTGATGGTGGTGTAGAGGATTTCCTACTCTTGAACTATTTAACTGTGTTCTAGGATAGTTCATGTTGAAGGGGTATGTCATAAGCCAGACATCTATAGATAATTCTTGTGAGGGTGCAACATCCATGCAATACTATCTTCCTAGTCAATCACTTGTGGGCTTGGTGAATCTGATGGATAATCCAATCCGGCAAGTTGATGGTCATGTTTTGAGTGTCCGAAAAATACAATCTAAACCACACTTTCTTCTAAATCATCGTGAATCATTCCTATCCTAAGAAGGCAAAATGTTGCATACACATCCGCAGGTGGATAACTATGTTGGGTGTCATGGCTACCAAATCATTGAGCTTTGTGAGGTCCCTATTCTTCATACTTTTGGGAACTAGACCTTCCTTCTTGGTGGAAATGTGCATATGCCTCATGTTTAAGGTGTCATGCACTAAGTTGTTGGTCAAACAAAACCATTTTAACTTGTTGCCATGCACTAAGGATGGGATCATGAAAGTACTCGACACTCTAGGGTCCCTGTTGGGTGTTAGAGAGTTGACAAGATAGTAGCAATGCATAAAGTCAGGCTTTGGAAGCTTGGCACTGAAATGCTCTACTAGACCCGCTTTCTGCCATACCAGATGTAGCTCTATTGAGTTCTACGGCTGTTCTAATTCTCTTTTGAAAAAATGGTACTTTCCAAATTGCTTTAGCAATAATGCTAATAGTGGTTGGGGCTTTTGAAGTTGCTAGACGAAGAAGTCCATACTAGTATTGCATTGGAAATGAGATGATACTGTGTCCCTTTTACAATACCAACAGGATATTTGATCTAGTTATTGAGTTAATAAAGGTGATATACCATGTGAATTTGAGTGGATGTTAGATGGTTAGTAGATATTCCTAGGTGCATACTCTGGATGTGCAATGTACTCAGAATGCATCTATCGTTCTGCAATAGAATTTCCACTATTGGGTTAGGGGGTTTATTACAAGGTTTGACTTTCCATGCTTCCCTTATGGGATTACAAATTTTTCCTTTGATGAAAGTTAAGGGTTTTAAGGATAACTCTACTTGGATATGGGACTTTGTAGGTACCCATTTTCATGTAACCTTAGGTATAGTTTTACTTGTTGATGTGGTGATAATTGGTTTCACTCATGATGTTGGTGGAGTGAGTGCCTGTGAGCACTGATTTAGACTTAGGAGTTTACATGTGGCTAATTGAACATGTAAGCAAGTCTTGGGCACCCAGAATTGGGATCTACATTCATTGACTGCTTAGGTACCCAAATAGAAATGATTCACTGAGATTGTCATCTGGAATATTTAGCTATCAGATTCTTTGACCTTATCACTCATGAAAAGCGATCTTATATGATGTTCTAGGGCAATAGATACTTGATTGTAGCAAAAAAATCTAGAAATGTAGTTTTAATGTCCAAATAATGTACGCTCCAACAATGATGAGCTTCAAGTGCACAGATGCTACAAATAATAGTCATTCAGCATGTAGAAGCAAAGGTCTCATCAAAATCAATGCCTCTTTCTTGAGCATAACCCTCTGCAACAAGCCTAGCCTTATACATGTCAACTGATCCATCATGGTTATGCTTCAACTTGTGTACCCACTTAATGTCAATGGCCTTCTTGCCAAGAGGCAAGTCACACAAAGACCAGGTACTATTTTTCATAATACCATCATATTCTGATTGCATAGCAGCCATCCATTTTTTTGAATTTTGTGCTTCGCCAAATGAAACAAGCTCATTCTCATTAAGAGGCAGCCATAGCATAGCAATCTGATGCAAAAGGGACACTATGAGAACTTGAACGAGCACAATATGATAGAGGTGCATCTAATTTTCTATCTCACAAAGTCTGCACCTAGTTTTTGCCCTCTATATAAGTTCTCTCATCAATAAGTGCATCATGTAGATCTGCATAAAAAATGGAATGATTTGCATCATTGCGTGAAACCTGTAAAGGCTAAGAAATTATCTCATTTGGACTAGGACTAGACTGTCCACCTGTAGAAGAAGGCAATAAAGTGTCATACATATCTTTGGAGCTAACCGATGTCTCCTTAGTACATGGAAGTAATGGCTGAATTGCATCTTCCACAAAAACACCATGGCTCAGAAATGTACCCAACAAAAATACGTTTCGCTGCTTTATCATCCAATTTTTTGCGTTGTTGTTCAGGCACTAATGCATATGCAAGACAACCAAAAACATGCAAATGAGCAACAAATGGCTTGTGACCATGCCAAGCCTCA
Source organism: Ceratopteris richardii (assembly GCA_020310875.1). Taxonomy (NCBI): domain Eukaryota; kingdom Viridiplantae; phylum Streptophyta; class Polypodiopsida; order Polypodiales; family Pteridaceae; genus Ceratopteris; species Ceratopteris richardii. The sequence continues at coordinate 81,944,197 of CM035408.1, read as the reverse complement.
TATGGACTGATAGACTATAGTGCTTTAGTGGGACACCTATTAAGTACATATGTTGCACACATAATAGCCTCAAGCTAGAAACTATGTGGTAAAGCCTAACTCTTGACCATACACCTCGCCATCTTCCTGAAAGACCTATTCTTCCTTTTAGCAACTCCATTCTGTTGAGGTGTATAGGGAACTCTACACTGATGTTTTATCCCACGTTTAGTAAAAAATGCATTAAAGTCAGAAGACATATATTCCCCCCCTTGATCGGAACGAAGGGTCCCCATTTTACATGCTGATAGATTTTTAGCAAAAACCAAAAATTATTTGAAGCACATAAACACATCGGACTTTGCTTTAAGTGGATATACCCATGCATGCCTGAAAAAATCATCAATGAAAGTCACAAAGTAAAGATAGTTTCCCAAAGAAAGTTTCTTTATAGGACCACAAACATCAGTGTGAACAAGCTAGAATTTCTGAGTAGCTTGAATTGAACCATCTTTTGGGAAGGATGAACATTGCATTTTGCCCAAAATACAACCTTCACAAACATGTTTACCACGTGCCTCAAGTTTAGGCAGAGAGGACACCATTTCAGATTTCTAGAGGCATGGCAAGCTAACAAAATTTAGATGACCAAAGCATGCATGCCAAAGCTTTGCATCTAACATAGCCTAAGAATCATGTACTGCACATGGTGAATCATTCACAAATTTTTCATAATCTATGAGCTTATACAACCCACAACATAAAATGCAATGCAATAATGACATCACCATTTGATAGGTCATGAGTTATACATTTATCATCAACAAATTTCACAACCAAGCCAATCTTGGCTAATGCTGAAACTGATAACAAATTTTTCTTGATCCTTGGCACAAATAAAGCATTCAACAATGTAAAAGAACTACCATCAGGAGTAGTCAAAATGATCTTATCAACTCCCATTATAGGATAAGAGGAGTTGTTGGCACATGTGATAGTATTCCTTGTAGTGGCAAGCTCAAGTGAAGTGAAGAAACTACGTTGCAAAGTAATATGTTTGGTTGCCTCATTATCAAAGTTAAGGCATTTGGATTTCCTTTCATCATCAATTGAAGAGTAGAAGCAAAACTATGATATGAATATGGAAGACCATTCAGAACCATCTGCACAAATGAGCTCTCACACAAGATTTCATCATTACAAATCAACTACTCCTTCAAATCTTTGATCTTTGTCAAAAAACTATCCATGGAATCTCCTTCATTCATGTGCTCACTCTCCAACTATGTTTGGAGGTAAGTAACATGAGCCTCATTTCTTGCCTAGCGAATGTGAGGAATAATGGCACGTTTGACAGACAAGACTATCAATGCATGTGCGTGAGCATCTCTGCCATCCCAACAAATTTTCTCTATAGTAGGTGCATCAAAAACCGTAGCATGAATAGGAACCTAAAGAATAATGACATATTCAATGCCATCTGCATCACATTCAATAACTGTGTTTGCCGATGCAATAGGAGGTTTTTCAACGTCCTGCACAATATTCCATAGTCCTTGTGCAACCAATGCATGATGCATCATATAATCCCATATTGGGTAATTGGTACCATCCAACTTATCCTCAATAGCCAACATACAGAATACATCACTGCTTTCAACCATGAACAATGACTAAAATACCCTGATGCAAAAAAATGACTATATCTCAAAAAGTTGAACAGAACTACCCCGTCGATGGGCCATATCCTCTTTTGCAACTTCTTTGCATGTTGCTTTAAGGTATAGACTAAGACCAAGTTGCCTTCTTGTAACTGCTTAGCTTTAATATGTGCATCAAAGTATGGTTTTTGTCACATCTTTGCTACATAAATACCTACTAGAACTCTCAAGCATGTCTCTTGGAGCCTTTTTGGACCCTCAAGTAGGTCAAAAATTTCATGTACAATCCATTCATATTGTCATGCCCTCAAGTAGGTATGAGGAAACCTATTGATAATGAGGCTTTGATGGACTTGCACCCAAGAACATCTTATAGATCACTTGATAAGCCCAAATTGAATGATGCAATTGCTTATTTAGATCTTCCATTGTTTACCAACTTAGTCAACAAATTGCAAAGGACTTTGTTCAAACTTCCAGCTTGTCCATTTGCTTGTGGTTCAATTAGATATGCACATAAATTACAACATATCCATAGTGACGTCTCTCGTCCTATGCAAAAATATACTTTCTTATGTGTAATAAGAAATATATTCAACAACTTTTCTGCCACTTTACTGATGAAGTGAGCCCCTCTATCACCCACAATTTCTATGGGGAGTCTTAAGAAAGTGAAGATGTGCTAAAAAAAGGCAATTGTTTGAGTGCCATTCTTGATCATGGCTTTGGCTTCACCCCACTTTGTGAGATAGTCGGTAGCTACAATATATTCTACATGTGAGCCTTTTGTTGATGGATGGATGGATGGGCTCAATGAAATCAATGCCCCACTTGACAAAAGCTCTACCTCCCATGATAGGTCTAAATGGCATTTTGTTCCTTTGTAATGGGTATTTTGCCTTCTGACACACATTGCATCGCTTCACAAAGCTAGCAACAGCCATATGCATGTTTTGCCACCATAGATTTGCAAACATTAGCATTAGAAAAGTTACCTAATACCATACCTCAATGTGTTACTTTTAATAGAGATAAATACTCAAATTCATGGACCCAAATACAAAATAAATTATATTTCCCTTGTTTATATGATTGTTTGCCAATCGATGTATACTCCTTTGTGGTCTCTTCGAAAGATTGTTGACCTGTTTGAGACATGTCCGTAGGTAGCCTATTTTGATGAAGTCGACAATAAGAAGGTTCCAATCAAGATTGGAAGCCAATCTAAAGAGGGTAGATTCTTGATAGGTTGTTTGAGTTTACACTCTTTGCACTCTCATATAAAGCTTGCTACATACATATCCATAGATGGCCAATGCACGTCACTCTTTTTAAGCTCTAAAGTGTTTGAGAACTAGGGAAATGATCACCAAAGATACTCTCCTCAGCTCTCTCAATGAGAAACAATTGCTCTACTTCTTCCACACAATAGTATAAGATGCCTTTTGATTGTCCCTATGATAGAGACATCCTACATTGATCTACAGTTGTTGTGCTTCATGTATTCTCTTTAGAGAAGTCTTCACTTTAGGATGACTAGGGGGCCAAAAGTGAGGATAATCACAAGATCCTCAACCCACTTTGGCACTACTTCCAAATTGATCAGATATTCATTTGGTATATCATCATTCCATTGTTCAATCTAGATAGATAGTCTCCATTCACATGGGACTTGCCTTTCTTGACTATTGTGTCAAAGTCATATTCCATGAGTACTAAGAACCATCTAACAATGCATTCTATAGCACATGGCTTATTAACCGAGTACAAGAGGGCTTTGTGGTCTACACACATTTTGAATTTGTTAGACATGAGATATTGTCTAAACTTTCCCATGCCTTATCATTCTATAGTGGTATAATTCCTTTTAGTATTATTCAATTGTTGATTAGTATATGAAATACGGAAATCCATTTTGCCATCCTCATGTGGTTGGGCTAGAATACATCCCATTGCAAAGTTTAAAGCATCACATAGATGTGTAATGATTTATTATAGTCAGATACTTTGAGTATCGGTGCTAATATCAAGCACCATTTCAACTCCGGAAAGGACTACTCACATTCATTTGTGCACTCAAAGTGATTGATCAAAGAGTAAATAGGTTTTGAAATTACCATATACATATGGATGAATCATCGATAATAGCTACAGTGGCCTATGAAAGCTTGGACCTCTTTGGCATTTCTTGGATGTGGTAGATCTGCTATCACTTTGACTTTATCAACATATGTTGAGATGCCATGCTTTGAAATGATATGCCCAATATTTTACCTTGGCACACCATGAACACACACTTTTTTGGATTTGGATAGACTTTATATAGTTTACATTTCTTAAAGAGATTTGAATGCACATGGTCCATCGACATAGATTTCCAATCATTCCCTAAGGGATTCTTTGAAGACATGACACATAAGACATTGCAAGGTTGCCAATGCATGGCATAACTTTGAATGCAAATATACCCTATTCGATTGTGAAAGTAGTTGTATGTTGGTCTCTAAGGGAAATGGATACTTGATTGTATCTGAAAAACCCATCTAAGAAGTGGTAAACTTATTTACCTACACCCATTCCAAAAGATTATAAGTTATTGATAAAGGATAATTGTCTCTTATAGTTGCTTCATTGGTCTTCTTGAGATTGATACACACACGGAGTTTACCATTTTTCTTGGGCACTAACACAACTAGTGTGACCCATTCAATGTGTTCAACTTCATTTTATAAATGAAGTTTTCTTCTAGCAACTTAACAAATTTCTCCCTTGATTTTCTTGGAGTATGTCTCATTGTAAATGTAAGGTCTCTTTTTGAATTCTTGGTTGTGATCATCATAGGGATCTGATCCACACCTCTCAAGTCCTTATAGGACCATGCAAATGCATCTCTATATTCTCTTAGGAGACTCATTAATGCTATTTCTTCTTCTTGTGTGAGGTCATTGGCAATCTGAGTGAACAAATCCTTACCGTTTTCTTGAGCAATTACTACTTTCTTAGTAGATTCTTTGTTGTCATATGATCACCCAAGAATAGCATCCCTCTTGCGCATCTCAACATGGAAAATCCTTTCCTCCATTGTGTACCTTTTGAAGTGCACTAGGACTTGAAACATTGAGTCAATCTCTTCCGCCTTTTAGTCCACGTGTTTTTTTTTGGATTGTTGTAGCTGATATACTTCCTTATAATAGGTTTTTTTATGATTAGGGTGTGTGAAAATTTGACTATAATGTCACTTGATGCCACCTATTTTTGTCTTTCTTGCTCTTGAAAGTGACCCGCGTTAAATGATAAGAAAGTTTTTCTTCATCTTAGAACTTTATCATCTCTTAAGATATCTATATGGAAATATTTTCAAAGTAATCTTTGACAAACAATATGTTCAATGTTTCACAAGAAATAGGAACAAATCGCGTGTTTGGGTGTTGGTATATCATCATATGTGGTAGCTTTTTGGCCATTATAGCAACCTTAATGCCAGTGTTGTGAGAGTCCAAGCAATAGTCAATCATTTAATGCATACATAGAGGTTTTCCAGGTATGTGATTTTGTATTGTTATGTTGTATATATGATGCATAAACTCAAAGACGGGGAGGAATATGTTGAGGAGTAACAAAGATGAGTAAAATGATAGCATTGTAAATATCTAAGGGTAAAACCATATTAAGCGAATTCAACTAAGCACCCTTATTTCCATGATCATTATTAAGCATTATTAAGCCTAGATCATGAGATAGACTCAAATCCGTTTACGAATCCATTTTTGGATAGCTAAAGTAGTTTTTTAGTGAGACAATTCTTAGTTGGAATCTTGAGAATAGTCGAGTTTTGGTTTGTAGTTGGCACTTGTGGTGGTGGTGCTCCAACAATTTGTGGTTCCCTTAATGCATCATCATAAAATAGCTTTTGTGGAGCTTTCTTTCTTCAAATAATCTTTGTAGTTAGTGGCCGTGGAACTTGTTGTACAATTCGACTCTTGGATTCTTTCAAGACATGACACATAAGGCATTGAAAGGTTGACAATGCATTAATTAAACCAAATGACATAACTTTGAAAGCAAATATACCCCATTCGATTGTGAAGGTAGTCATATGTTGGTCCTCCAGGCCAACGGGATACTTGATTGTATTTGAAAAATCCATATAAGAAGCTCTATAATTCTTTACCTACACTCGTTCCAAAAGAGGATCGATTATCGATAAAGGAAAATCATCTCTTATAGTCGCTTCATTGGCTTTCTTGAGACACATGGAATTTACCATTTTTCTTGGGCACGACCACAACTGATGTGACCCAATCAGTGTGTTGAATTTCATGAATGAATCCTACTTCTAGAAACTTATCAACTTCCCCCTTGACTTCCTTGGAATATGTCTCGTTGTAAGTGTAAGGTCTCTTTTTGAACGGCTTGGTTGTGTTCATCACGGGTATCCGATGTAAGCATATCTCTAGATCAACACCTCTCAAGTCCTTATAGGACCATGCAAATACATCTCTATATTCTCTTCAAAGACTCATTAATGCTATTTCTTCTTCTTGAGTGAGGTCATTGGCAATCTGAGTGCACAAATCATCACCATTTTCTTGAGCACTTACTACTTTTTTAGTAGAGTATTATTTTTTTCATATGATTTCCCTAGAATAGCATCCCTCTTAGGCATCTCAACATGGACACACAAATCATCACCATTTTCTTGAGCACTTACTACTTTTTTAGTAGATTATTATTTTTTTCATATGATTTCCCTAGAATAGCATCCCTCTTAGGCATCTCAACATGGACAATCATTTTCTCTATTGTGTATCTTTTGAAGTGCACTGGGACTTGAAAAATTGAGCCTCTCTCTTCCTCCATTTACTCAACGTGCTTTTTCTTGGATTTTGTAGCTGATAGACTTCCTTATAATAGGTCTTTAATGATTGGGGTGTGTGCAAATTTGACTACAAAGTCACTTGATGCCACCTATTTTTTGTCTTTCTTGCTCCTGAAATTGATGTGTGTTAAAACGTAAGAATGTTTTTTCTTCCTCTTATACCTTCATCATCTCTTAAGGTATCTATATGGAAATAGTTTCAAAGTATTCTTTGACCAACAAGATGTTCAATATTTCACAACAAATAGGAACAACTCGTGTGATTGGGTGTTGATATATCATCCATCATATGTGGTAGGCTTTTGGTCATTATAGCAACCTTAATGCTAGTGTTGTGTGAGTCCAAGTAATAGTCAACCGTTTAATGCGTACTTAGAGGTTTGCCAAGTATGTGATTTAGTATTGTTATGCTGCATATATGATGCATAAACTCAAAGACGGAGAGGAATATGTAGAGGAATAACAAAGGGGAGTAAAATGATAGTATTGCAAATTGACGTTTGAGCTTTCTTGCTTAGAGGCATGCTATAGCACTATCCCATGATCAAATCTTGATCTTAGAGGCAATCAAAAGACTATAGAGGATGATCATGTGTATAAAACACGAGATTATATGTATAAAACACGAGATTACCCCACAAGTAAGGGCTCAGTCTAGTGAACTTGTCCTCATCCATGTGAGTAAAGGGATGTACATGCATTTCATATAAAGGACTCAAGTCTCAAACCATGTTGCAAACCAAGGAATTACACTAAAGGAGTCAAATTATGTAGAAAAAATAGCACTCTCGATTTCTTAACTATCTTCATGATTTTTCACTCTTGGATCCCCAAACGATAGAAATGAAGGATTTCAATTTTCCACTCTAAAATCTCAAATGAATCAGAATAAAGAGCTAGATTTCAAAGGTCTGGAAATGGTCCCTTTGCTTTCTGCGCGTCTACTTCTACTGGGCTGACTTACGAATTTGTGGACTGAGAGAAGGACGACTTCTCACGACAGTGAAGAAACTCTCGGTTCAGAGATGGCAGGCGCTGCTGGAGATGTTAAAGCGCTTTTCTCTTCTCTGAAATCTGCCTATGTTGCTACTCCCACGAAACTTAAGGTGCACTTATTTCGGCTGCTCAAATTCGTTTGATTCGACTAGATCTACATCATGGATCGTTTTTTCCCGTTGAAATTTGACAGATAATCGACCTTTACGTTTTCTACGCCCTATGTACTGCAGTCATCCAGGTACATGTTTCTTACACAAGCAGATCACGCCCAACGATCCTTATTCGGTGCTTTGTTTCTTAAAATCTCCTCCTGTCGAAATCCATGCAATGAAAGAGAACACATTATAAGATTAGTCATGGTTCAGGAATAGTGTGTACTAAAGTTTGCCCATAGTTTGAACTAGTTTTCACGACACGTTTTTCCCAGGTGATGTTTTGGTGTTGTGTATCCAGCGTCTTTCAATCAAATATCTTCTGTACACCGCACTGATTTTGGAGACGTTTCTGAAATGTCCACTTCAGCTTGACACTTCTTGACGTTTTTTATACTTTGTAACGATATCGAACATTATTCTCGAGGTAAAATCATGAAGAAGAAAACAATCTAGTCTCTTCAGTACCAGGACAACAGTGCCAATACATATGTTGAGAGTTACTAAATCACGAAGAAAAGAAATTATAGTATTTGAAAGCTTAAAGGAAATAATAAGTGGGTGCTTCTCTCCACACACACACACACACCCCCCCCAAAAAAAAAAAAAAAAAAAAAAAAAAAAAAAAAAAAAAAAAAGAGGAAAGAAAAAAATCACTTTCGTCAAGGTAAGCTGACAGTGAAGTAGGTGAATGGTAAGGAAGAAAATAGTTCATTAAGCTGCTTAGCTTGCGGAAAGCATACACATGATACATCACATGCATACATTGATACACAGAGCATGCACCCACACAACACTTACCCAACACACAAATACATGCATGCACACGTGCATAACTGAAAGTTGGAGAGCATATGAAAGAGAGGAGCCCCAAAGGGGACCCAAGTCCACATGATGGGATTTCGGTTTGGTGTAGAACTCCCCCTTAAGCAACTGATGCACGTTGTATATTCATTTTTCAACGTTTCTTTCAAAGTGTGCAGCAAGATGAAAGTGACATTCGTGCCCATGCTTTATGGGATAAATGTATGTTAGCGGTTATCCTTACTATAAAGTGTCCGAGCACAAGAGATAATGCAACTTAACTTAAGGTGGAAAACACATCTGAAGAGATTTAACACTAACAAACTCAACATTTTTTTTCCTTTGCTCGAGAAGCACAATGACCTCTTGCAAAGAATCCAACTCTTGATTTGTTTCTTCAAAACACAGCTTTCCTTCTTTGCTTGACTTCCTTTCTCTCAAAATGGAGTTGGTTCAATTAAATCATGCATTGTTTCAGTACCTTTCCAGTGAACAAGCTTTAATACTTGCCCTTGGGAGGCGATACCAGAGAGAACATAATGTGGCAAGAGAAGAGCAAGGAACGATATTGTTCTAGCTTTAAGGAAGAGGCAAATTAAGGATAAAGCCCCAAAGTGTTGATGTCTCTTACATCGGATAAATCTTCTAAGGAGGAGGGGCACCTTTATTTATGTTAATTTGAAAGTGGCTTGACCATAATTTTGGCCCGTATTACATGAAGAAGATAAAATGATGAAGTATTTAGAAATCTTTTAAATATCTTTCTTAAGATGCAAATATAGAAGGGGGAAATACAGGAATGCATTGTATTTAAAGGAGGATCTTGAGTTTCTTTTCCCAAACAATAGATCTAACTATTCAATATACCAAAATTTGGTAGGCTGAACAAAGTTAACAAGAAATTTTTGCATGTGAAGTGCAATATATTTTCAATCATGAAGCAAAGGGCAATTGTCACTCTTGGGGATCAATATAGTGTGTCTTGTTTGAAGGCATAGCATAGGCACATGGGGGACACGTTCGCGGGCTCGAGGGATGCCGGGGGCCAGGATGCCTCCCCCCCTACAATTTTCTTGTCCCAGCTGAGTGCCCCAAAAATTTAACGTTACATGGGTCCATCCCCGGGACGGCTGATTGTTATGACAGTGAAAAGGGGACTCCAAAAATGGAGGGAGCAGAAAAAAGTGCCGAAAATTTTTGAATTTTGAATTTGAAAAAGTTGCGCCCAGATTCTCTCTCTAGTAAGGATTTATGGGGCCCCAAAGCAACTATAAAAGGACCCTTTGCTGCCCTCAAAACACACATCATACTTTCAGCTTTCTCTTGAGCTCCTTTGGTGTGCATCCTTGCATATTCAGCAGCCCTCACCATCCTCTTAGCCTTTGGGCTTCTCTAGGAGAGTGATTTCAGCCCCTCTCTTGAGCCCTCTCCTCAAGGCTCAAGAACTTACCCTTGGGAGTTCTAAACCTTCATCCTCTCTTTCATTTGGAGTGGAGTAGCCATTATGGCCTCTTCATCAAGCACATACAAGAGAAGGAAGGTCGTCGCAAAATGGTCATTATGGGAAGAGGTGGAGTCTCCCATGTCCTTCGGAGAAGGAGGTGGTTCAAGGCCATGGACATGCAAATTATGTGGATACAAAGGATCGGTGGAGCGAACAAGGTGCATGCCCATCTTCTTCATGAGAGTGGCAATGAAGTAAAGTTTTGTAATGCCATCACTTCGGAGAAAAAGCAAGAATTTCTCAACAAACTTGCAGTGAGTGATGCCCATGTGCATGCCCATCATGTTTCACAAGCTTTGGTCAACCCCACTTCATTTGTGAGGACTGCTACCTTTGTTTCCAAGGAGGCATCTTCATCGGCAACGATGGGTCGACCTCATCCTCCTTCCACACCAAAAGATATAAGCTCCACACCATATGGATGTATACATCGTCAACAAACCCTTGATGATAAATGGAATCTCAAATTCAAAGAAGAGGTTGACATGGTAGTGGCGAGGTTTTTTTATCATGACCACATACCTTTCAATGTAGCTCGGTAAGTAATCATAATTCATATGGCATAATTGAATTTTCAATTTACCTACTTACTTGCAATTTGTATAGTGTAAATTCTCCTTTTGTTCATAGATCATCGTACTTGAAGGAGATGATGAAAAAAGTAGGGGAATATGGACTACAATATGTTCCTCCCACTTCAGAGAGTTTGCGTACGACTCTACTAGACAAGAAGAAGAAACTTGTGGAAGCTGCATGTGAGAACATCCGAAAGTCATGGGAAAGAAATGGAGTGTCCTTGCTCGTGGATGGATGGAGTGATACACAACGGAGATCTATCCATGGAGTTGTCGCTTACTCTTGAGGTGAGATGTACTTCATATCACCCCATGATGCATCTGAGACAGGAAAATCAGACGATGTGCTTGCTTCTGAGTGGGCAAGTGCCATAGAAATGGTGGGTCCAACAAATGTTGTAGCCATAGTAGCAAATGGGAAGTTGCAAACAAAACCGCTGACCAAATCATTGAAAGTTTGTATCCTCATATTAGTCTTTGTTTTTGCATGGCTCATTGCCTTAATAATATTCTCAAAGACATTGGCACTTTGGATTGGATTTTGTCTTCAATCAAGGAGGCAAATGCATTAGTGAGCTTCATCAACAATCACACACGTGTGAAGAATGAGTTCGCAAAAGACCTACTCTTGTTTAGCTTAAATATGCTGAAACACGATTTGCATATAACTTCATCATGTTACATTGTTGTGAAGTGTGGTGGTGTTTTAAGAGGCCTACTATTTGAGTGATGAATTACTCAAATAGTGTTTGACGATGGAATGCCAATTACTCCCCACTCCATGCAGCGGCATTCATGGTGGACCCCGAATTCAAAGACAAGAAACAATATGCTCATTCGGAGGTAGCAAGTGGATGGAGGACGATATTGGAGAGACTTGTCCTAGACAATGCATCGAGGAGGCTTATTAGAGATCAATTATCCAAATATAGAACTATGAAAGATGCTTCATTTTCATGTGCAGATGCACAAGAAGATAGGTTTCATGTCGGCACTCCACTATGGTGGGAAGATTTTGAATTTGATGGTCCAGAGTTGCAACAATTGGCTATAACGGATACTTAGCCAAGCTTGCACTATGAGTTGCCTTGAGCAACTATGGAGTGTATATGGACATGTAGCCTCTAAGAAGAGGAAGAGACTTCGTGTGCAACGTGCCAGTGATCTTGTCTTTGTCAGTGCAAATTTAAGGATGCTTCGTAAGACTCAAAGCATGGCTTTAGATCCTTTTACAAAATGGGAGATGGAGGACAAGGTGCAAGGTGGAGAACATGAAGAAGAGTGACAGTGGACACTTGAGTCTTGAGTTATCTTAGATCTATCATGATTCATCTATGCCATATGGGCCATGGCTCTATCTTTTTGGTTTTATTCATGATATGTACTCTTTTTGATATATAATAGCAATCAAGATGATATGATGATTGATTATTAATCATCCTAAATCGATGTAATCTTTTTTGACGAGATCATTGTAATATGGATGTGCTTCATTGCTTTGGTCCTTAAAATTTAAATATTTTCTATGATGGATCATGTGTATGATGTATGATAATGCTCAGTGTATATACCATATCTACAGTGTGACAGCAACACATTTCATGTTTTCACATATTTCACTTTGAAAGACCTATTTTTGTTATTTTCTTGTTTATTTGTGCTCTTGTAAGCTAAGAAAATCCTTATGAATGGTTTGTATTTAAAACTTGCCTTAAAATCAGCATATTTTGAGTGCCGTCCCGGATTGGCATCCATGAGACGGTCCGGGTCTCGTCCCCGACCCCGGGACGTCATTGTCCCCGAGACATGTCACTGTCCCCGGTGACTATGAGGCATAGGGCATGTTCTCATTTAACAATGTTTCATTACAAATTTCTACAATAAGATCTTTTGAAATCTTTGGGAGAATTAAAACGGATAATTACTTTACATACATATGTGCATATATACATACATGATACATATATTCATGCATAGATAAGAACATATGTATATAGGTACATACATACGTACATACGTTATTACATACATGCATACATATATTTATTGTTCAGTTTGTTTGTTCTTAAGCTCATTCTTAATCTCTTATGTGCTCTCTCAATGTTGTATTTGCTTTCATATGTGTTTGTGTTTCTTTCCCCTTGTAAATTGTAGGGAAATGCGAATACGTATGTACATACATACACACACATACATATATACACACACACACACACATATATATATATATGTGTATATATATATATATATATATATATATATATATATATATATATATATATATATATATATATATATAGAGAGAGAGAGAGAGAGAGAGAGAGAGAGAGAGAGAGAGAGAGAGAGAGAGAGAGAGAGAGAGACTTTTTAACATCTATTAGAGGCCAAAATCGGCCTATGAGACAAAACATATACATCAGTATGATCCAATCCAGTATGATCCAATCCACTGTGATCCAAAACGAAAATAAAGTGTGAGTACTGCAAACGGGTATAAAAGGAGGGATAGTAGCTGGCATCAAGGGTGTGGGGTGCTATGGATATGCACTCTATATGCTCAATGGGTGAGATACAAATATGATATGCATAGGGAGGGGAGGCTCGATGGTATCACAACCCCCTAAATGCCTGGAGTGGGTGTAGGATATAATGCATCGGTGGGTAAGGCATCATGGCGATCCTCAAAATGCTCTGGGCGTCCAAATTGATAGGGGTGCGCTTCTGACGTCTCTGTATCTCCATGTCATGGCGTGCGTGAATCGCCTGAATCTCTCTTTGATGTGGACGAGCTCTCCGGACAAGGGGTCTCGGTCGTCGACGTTGTCGTCTAAGCTCCTCTTCTCTGTGTAATGTGACACCCCGCATCGAGATGGGCCCTCGAGTGTATGTGGGTCTGAAAAAATCTGTAATATAAGTCTGAGGGGGGGGGCCAGGTGTATCTCCATCTGCTGCTGGAGGAGTGATGCGCGGCGGTGCTGGAACTCTACTAGGAAACGACCTAGAGGGCGTTGGTCCTCTGTCCCCAATAAAGCCCTGATCTCTCTAGGCCCCCTGAAGAGCTGTGGGTAGCGGTCTGTGATGTCCTCATATGCCTGGCATCTACGTGTAGTGCTCCTCGTCCTCCACCTCCTATCTACATATCCTGGATAGTCGCTCATCCCTGGGGGTATGTGTGGCTCGCCCAATCTCAATCTCGAGCTGGTGTGATGATACTCTGAGCTGCCCAATGGCCACTCTCTCAGCTGGTGCCATATATGTATCCATGTATCGTGGTCTCTGAATGAAACCATCCGCTGTCACAGTCAGGAAGTGCTCTCTGTAGTGTTGCCTCTTTGTGGAAAGAGGCTCCCGTGGTGCTATCCATGTCTCCCTGACGTGTATCTGTAGTAGGTCTTGACGGATGATCCTATTCCTCTCCGAACGAGAGAGGGTAATGTGGGGGGAAGAGAGGTCATACTGAAAAGGGGGGAGATCCGTAATGCCCATGCCATGGTCTGCTAACCATCGGTAAGTCTGTGCATGCCATACTCTCTCATGCCCTGTCTCTGCCAAATGTCTAGAGCTCTCAAATGCAAGCCTGGTGAGTCGGCTAGTGGGGAGCTCTCTGACTCTCAGAATAAAGGTCACCAACTGGAAGAGGGCCTCCACTAGCATCGGTGGTGTGCCAAGCTCAGCTCGTATAATGTCATGTGGAACGGAGGGCTTGCTGCGCAGCAATCGTGATATCATGGTGATCTGGGGCCTCTCAATCTGCGTCCACATCGCCTCTCTGATCCTTGGTGCCCATACTGCTGCTACGTACATCAATGCGGGTGTCACTAGAGTGTCAAAGAGCCACCCCTTAGTCCGGGGCTCCTGAAAATGTGTCTGAAAGCAGCGTCTCTCCAATCCTGCAAGTGCCGCATAACCTCGCGTCAATCTATCTCTCGCAGCCTGTGCCATGGAGAATACCCCTGTGCTGCCCGAGAAGGTGATACCTAGGTAGACGTAGGAGTCCACTACCTCTATCTGTCCTCCATGTGCTGTGAAAGAGGCTCGATGGCGTACTGTCCCGGAGGTATGGAAGATCATGACCTTGGTCTTGCCAAGGTTCACTGTGAGTCCTCTCTCCATGCAAAAGGTATCGAGCGCCTGAAAATGTGACTGCAACCCCTCCTGTGACTCTGAGAGTAGGACAATGTCATCAGCATATAATAGGATATGTACTGGAGTACCTCCGAGGTCTCCTCCTCTCCCTCCTGCTCGCTGTATATACTCCGTGATCTCGTCGATGTAGAGACCGAAGAGAGTGGGTGAGAGAGGGCAACCTTGTTTCACACCAATGGTGCTAACAAGGCTGTCTGATAGACCGCCGGGGCAGCGTACCCTGCCTGTGACTCGTGCATGGATGGCCCATAGCATGGATGGAAGCTGTAACTCCTGGAGCCTCCGTAGTAGTCTCTCTCGAGGGACCATGTCGAAGGCTTTGCGGAAATCCACAAAGCAACAGTATAGTCTCTGCTTCCTCGCCTTCGCGCTCTCAATCAGGCAACGAAGCACGAAGATGTGGTCGATGGTGGAGAAAGTGCGGCGGAAGCCTGCCTGGCCGGGTGCTCTGATCCCCGCTGCCTCAGCGTGTGTACTGAGCTCTGCCTCTAGTACTGCCCCATCACACACTTTGTGCACATTGTTTCAGTTAATTTTTCTCACTTTTGTTTTTGTGGTTCTTTTCTGTTCATATGGTATGCAATTTTTTTTTTTTTTTTTTTCAAATAATCAATGAATTTACTTTTTCCACTATTGCTGTGTAGTATTAAAGGAAAATATTTTGTTGTGTTTGCATTGGCCTTTTTATCATTGTTGTTCCATTTTTTTGTGTATCTGTTTTTTGTCTTTTCTTTTTAGTTTTGCTTAATGTTTGACCCTGAAGTGCATTTTCTTTTATGCATTGATCTTTTACTGCTCAATTTTTGTGTATGTGTTTTTTCCTCTTTTTAATTTTGTTTAATGTTTTACCCTAAACTGCATTTTCTTTTTTATTTGATCAATCTTGTTTTCATTTTTGAAACTTAAATATTTCGGTGTCATATCTTTGAAGTGTTTAAAACTTCTATAAAGTTGTTTTATATTAAGGTATTGTTGTTATCTGCTCGTACATGCAGATTTGTAGACACCAAACAAGAACATGTTCACGCACAAACATGTAGCCAATGCGAAAATGCCAAACTGAAAACTGTATAGAAAAAGTAACAAAATGCAGGGATAGAGGTAGGGTCCTTACAGAATATTGGGTTCAATCTCCTTCATGCACTTTGTCAGACTTGTCCCGAAGTGAATGTACTTGCAGGCAATGTTCGTTAGTCTGAAAATAGTTTTTGACAAGTAAACTTGAAAAGTAGTCCGTTGCTTTGTACAAAAGTTGCCATAAAAGGCAGTTCATATGCGTATCTATAGAAGTGCGTATGGCTATGTTAAAAATAAATAATCATAAATTCATTCATAATTAACCCTTCAAACATAAGGGTTCTTTTACCAAAATTACAAAAATATATATGAACTTGAATGACTTCATGGTCCTTGACATGGTAATCAAAACACAAACAACATTTAATTCATATCTACCAAGCATAATGCAGCCAATGTCACGTGCAAGAAGTCACTATCATGTGGCTGATAGAATAAATAAAATCTAATAATTCCAATAATTCCATGAATGATAACAACTGTTGCTTGTCATGTCAGATTTTTTGATCTTGTTGAAGTATTTACATTCTGAAATCTCCTCCTTTGTTGTTTGTATTATTAGCTATTGAACTGATCTCATCTTGAAATTCTTCAAAGTTCTAGACTATTGATACAACTGGATGTATCAGTCTATGTTTTTATACAAGCTAACATTGAATTTCATTTAATGAGGCCTCTCAGGTCTGTAGAACGAGATAGACTGCACAAGGTTTCTTTCTTATGAATATATCTACCAACAGAGTTTGAAATACTGGATGATTGTTGATATGAAGGTATGAGGTAGTGTTGCGATTGATTTATTCTATTATTCAAAAGGCTTAATTCATCTTTTTACCTAGTTGAGTACTTCAATTTTATCTGTCACTGAAATCTAGATTATAAACATTTTGTGGAGCTGCAGTTTGGTAGCTTATTTGTAGATTTCATATTGCAATATCTCAAAACAAGGATGAATGCTTGTGCACATAAAAGAGAATAACGAATTCTGTTCCTAAGGTTTATCAGCTAAACAGTGGTGACCCACTAGGGTTGATCATTGTGACTACTCAATCTTAAGTAGTCTTGTTTATATGTTCTAGTATTCCATTTTGAACTGATGTAAATGTTTGAATTTCTTGTGCTTAATGCTGGACTGCCCTTGACCTGAAAACATGGCCCTTGTTTGTTCATTTTCTTTTAATGCTGCAGGTGGTTTACATGGCCCTTGTTGGCTCATTTCCTTTCAATGCATTTCTTTCGGGCTTTCTATCTTGTGTGGGAACAGCAGTTCTGGCAGGTACCATATTGAATCAAATTTACACACACACACAGACACACACACACACACGTGTGTATATGTATGTATGTATGTATGTATGTATGTATGTATGTATGTATGTATGTATGTATGTATGTATGTATGTATGTAGGTATGTACGTAGGTATGTACGTACGTACGTATGTACGTATGTATGTATGTATGTATGTATGTATGTATGTATGTATGTACGTACGTACGCACGTAGGTATGTATGTATGTGTGTATGTATGTATGTATGTATGTATGTATGTATTGTATGTATGTATGTATGTATGTGTGTGTATGTGTGTTTGTGTGTGTATGTATGTATGTATGTATGTATGTATGTATGTATGTATGTATGTATGTATGTGTGTATGTATGTATATCTATCTATATATAGATGTATATGTGAAAGTATGTGTATGTACATATGTACACACACACACACACAGACACACACATACACACACACACACGCATATATACACAGGTATGTATATGTATACATATGACATACATATGTATATGTATACATATTGCATATATAAATATATATCTATCTATATGTACACAGACACACAGACATGCATGCATACATACACACATACACACACACACACATACACAGACACAGACACACACACACATATACACACACACATATATGTGTGTGTGTATGTGTATGTATGTATGGAGCTGATATGCTATATAGTCTTGTGGTGGACTACCATGAGCTTATAGTTGCACTTTCATTTGAGGGTGAATTTTGGGTTCACCTGGATTCATTCTGTTATGTATGTGTGTACCTACATACGTTAATACATACGGACGTACGTATGTATGATCGTCTCTCTTTCTCTCTCTCTCTCTATCTCTCTCTCTCTCTCTCTCTCTCTATATATATATATATATATATATATATATATATATATATATATATATATATATATATATATATGTATGTATGTGTGTGTGTGTGTGTGTGTGTGTATGTATGTATGTATATATATTTAGCATGTGTGTAGATAGATAGATAGGTAGATAGAGAGAGAGATGAGATGGATGCACACCTACCTTTTTTTTAAATTGATCTGTTAAAGTTGTTATTGTTCTCTGAACATTTGCTTTTCCTTGTTCTTAGTCTGTTTGCGGATGCAAGTGAACCCCAAGAATAAAGAGTTTAAGGTATGTATCCTGCAATGTTTTTCATGCATTTAACATTTGAGCTCATGTGCTTTTATCTGCATGGGCGTGGGGCATGCACATGTGCAAAACAACAACAACAACACACAAGGAGTGCATGCACGCGTGCGCGTGCACACACACACACACACAGACACACGTGCACATGCGCGCATGCACATACACACTTGCACATGCGCACACGCACACACACACACATGCACACACACACGTGCACATTAATATGCTAATATGCACCAGCACGTGCACACAGCACACACTCTCTCTCTCTCTCACATAGTTGCATGAGGCACCTCAACTCCTGGTGGTCGCCTTTTTGATGCTTTCATATTGAATGTTCTGAATGCTCTGAATGTCTACTGAATGGTTTGTCATGGAGATTTGCTCGAATTCAAAACTCTTTTTTAAACTGTTTTAGCCAAAGTTTTGAGTATACTTGGGTGCTCATTTGCTGCTGTCTCTGGATAACACTTAAGCCTTCAGCACATGTGAAGTACCCCTCTACTGGAAGCTTATGTTGATCTCTCTTATAAGGATAGCATTCCTCAGCAAAGGATCACTTATTTAGAGCCATATCACACTCCCTTTTCCAAGCTCCGACCCCCATGCAATTGAGCTTTGTTAAGCTCCCCCAAGCATAGCCTCTTATCCATCAATTCTTCTTTTGAAGAGGAGCATTTTGGGAATGCCTAAGCTACCATAGAATCTTCATATGCAGCTGGTCCAGGATCCAAATGACTCCCTCAACATGATGCTGTGCATAAAGGCCAAGATTAGTTTGTAGTTGCTGATTACAGGGATCCATCTATGTACCAGTAGACAATTGTTGGAGGTGAAGACCCCGAGGGCCCCCTTGTTATATATTAGATGTATTTTTTTGATTTTCTCACATTGAAGCACTCATTATAAGCTTCCGGGACATATTTTTATCAATTCGGTTGGCCAAGTATTGGCTAGTTTATTAGCAGTTCTGCCTAGGGGTGATTTTGTTTTCGGGTTGGGCCCAAGAAATGCTTGGGTCCTTTAAATGATGAAACCTTGCCTTTCTGACCTTTCACAATTGTTCCTACAAAATTTGACATGCTTTCTGTGTGTTCCTCTGTTGACCAGCTGTGCAAGATTTTTTTTACCCCCCTCTCTTTCTCTCATCCAATACCTATTCCATTGAGGAAGTATTCGCTCACCATGAGTATCATCTTGGAACTGTCAACCTCCTATCAGCAACTTTCTTTCACTGTCCGTCGATATATTTATAAGTGGAAAAGCAGCATGGTTTTACTCGGGTGATATGACATATGGGTCAAGAGAAAGCTTTCTTGGACTACTGTCTTCTTAAGCATCTATTTGTTTTGATACGTTCCAGTGTTTTTCTCCAAAGGAAAATTTTGCTTCTAAGAACTTGAAAAAAAAAAACCCAGGTATATTTGACTCATTCCATCCACCATTTAGTTGGCCTATTGATGTTCCATCACTTGCAATGTAATCAGTATTTTCTTCCAGATCAGGATGAAAAAAACTTCGCTGGATAGGCAGAATTTTGCATGTGCCCAAGGACTAATCTTAATATGTTTTCAGAAGTGTAATTGTTTAGATGGGAACCAAACCAGGCCTTTAGATTCTTTGATTGCAACCAATGCTTTCTGTGGATCAGAACCATTTTATATTGGCATTTCACCTGTGTAGATGGGAACCGATCGTGACAATTTCAAAGGGTTCAAGCACACTCTTTGTGTATGTATCTAGTAGCTGAATCTGGGCATTAAGTTTTCCTATCAATGAAGACGTGTATGGTGGTCCAAAAGACATCCAATTCTCAAGCATCCTTGTCTTTGATTCTATACTAGCTTCGATGTCAAATCTTTCTACAGATTCACCATCAATGTCAGTTTTTCAATATTTCACACTTGGTTCCCATGCTTTCTTATATAAGAAATAGGTTCCATTCATGTAAAAATGAAGGAATATGGACTTATACAAAAATTGATTGAGAACTTTAGTTAAGAAGGTACATCTCCATGTTTCAGTATGAGCAAGAAAGATCTAGGATACTAAGACCCTCACGATTCTTGTGTTGCATCTCGTTTTTCCAAGTACAAGGACTTGCAAATCCAACACCTTTTTTTTTTTTGATGTAGGAAGCTCTTGAACATGGCAATGAGAGGTCTTGAGGAGGAAGTGCAAAGGGCATTATAAATACAAGACCCATGTAATTTGCTGCCTACATGTGACATGCAACCCTCAAAGGATAACCAAGATGTTGGAAGATGGTACCTTGACAAATTTTCTTTCTATTTCTTAGAAGTGTTTGAAAAGGAGGACAAGTCACTTCAATGATTTTGGGTTTATTAAAAATTCTTTCAGGCTAAGGGAAATATTTCCAATGGATCAAGACATTGGTGTGAGCTAGAACAGGTAGCTTGTTGAAATAGCAAGGGTGATTTGTGTGGACATACTTAGGATTGTCGGTGCACTATTTTCCCTCTTTAGGAGGTTTTTCCTCCGTGACTTGTAAATATGCCCATGGGTCATAATCCTAATAGGTTATTTATCTTTGTACATTTCACACGTAGCAGTACATTTTGTGGGTTGTGCACCCAAGCTTCCTCTTCTTCCTCATGCTGATTGTATTCGTTCCTTCTTTCCAAACTGCAATAATTTGTATCAAAGAAGGTTGTTGCTTCTTGAGGCGCATTGTCAACATACTCTTGCTCACTTTCTTGGATCACTACGAAACTTGGTGAGCATTGTCGAGGCAATATATACTACAACACTTCGATTTGTGCTTATTTCAGTCTTCGAATGCACTATGATAGTGATTGCATAACTTGTTCATCCCTTTGTGCCGATTTTTGTCCTCATGTACAAGCGCTTGAAGATCGCTAAAGGTGTAGGAGAGTTCCATAGGGTAATTCTAGTGGAGCTCCATAGAGTACCTTTTCAAAATTTTCAAGTAAGAATCACTTTTTTGTGTGAGGGTGCAATCATTGGTCATGGTTGAGAACAATGATGTATTTCACACATTCGCTATTGATGATAGGTTGGATGGTTCTAACCCATTGTGGGCATACATGATGCATCATGTATTGGTTGCAAAATTCAAATGGATTGTGGAATATTGTGTAGGGTGTTGAAATACTCCCTATTACAACTACAAACGCTCAAAATGTAGCTCATGTAGGTGGTGACGAGAATGTTGCTAGTTTTAGTTCTGGTGAAGTTCCTATTTCTAATCCTCTTGCAACTTCTATTTTGACTATGCTAGGGTATACCACCAACACCCTCAACCATTGTAAAGAAACTTTGATAGGATGGCAAAGATGCACATGCACATGCCTTGATTGTTGTATCTGTCAAGTGTGAATTTCCCCTCATTTTCACTCATGCAAAAGAGTTAGGGATGCTTGGGATACCACTTTCCACATTGTATCATGTTGAGGCTCATGTTGCTTACCTTCAAAGATAATTAGAGAGAGAGCATATGAATGAATGTGATTCTATAGACAATTTTTTTATCTAAACCATTGGTTGCTGGAGATGAAAATTTACGAGACAATTCAATTGTGCATGCCATTCTCATGGGCTTCTTGATTCTTATTATGGTTTTTCTTATGCTCTTCAGTTGCTGATGAAAGAAAATCCAAATGTCTTAACATTTAAAACACTTAGTTTTTGTTTTGCTACAAGAAGATCAAGCTAGGCAAAATATGTCCATTATGTGTGTTGCAGATCAAGTGTTTGTTGCTAGTCATAAGGGCAAGGTTGAAGGTGGCTTTTCCTCTAGTAAGCAAAAATCCATAAATGCTCCAAAATCAAAGAAGGAAAACAAAGGTGAGAAGAAAGCAAAAAAGCAAAAACAATTTTGGAAGCTCTATAAGACAATGTGATCATGTTATAAAGAATTAACCCAAACTTGCTATAGATGAGGCAAAAATGAAACGGGATAGGAATGTCCATTGGAGGTACTCTTTTGCTAACCTAGTGCAAAATGAAGAATGGACATTTATTACACTATAGTTATGATCCATCATCTCATGATAATTATATGTGTGTTGTAGACTTAGATGTTTGGTACTTCGATAATGGTGCAACCAAACATATTACCTCTCAACAGAGTTTCTTCACCTCACTTCTGCATGCCCCGAATGGGAATGTTGTCACATGCACAAACAACTCCCTCTTCCAAGAAAACCTCGTGCTTTCTGTCATGATATAGACCTTCCACCCGGCTCATAACTCCTCTACATACCTCTCAATTGGTTTCTCCCTTTCCAACTGCCCAAGTTGTAGAAAGATGTTTGGAAAGGGAGAAGACAAAAGGGGGGTTCATAGGACACTCCCGGACCATGGTGGAAGGTTTAGGTCAAGGTACAAAGGACTAGGCTATTGTGAAAGAAGATTGTGAAGAGGAACACATGGAGGTATTTACCAACTTCCAAGCTCCAATAAATGAAGTTTCTTGAATTCAAATAAAATCAAGACAAACAAGAGATATAAAACTAAGTTTCAGACTTCAATTACTAGTAATTGGCTTGGGAAAACATCTAACAGCCGAACGAGAGATTGAAGACTAGTGGAGGTTTAAGGGAGCGCTTGAGAGAAAGAGTGTGTAACATGCTTGAGGGAGAGCTTGAGGAGAGGGAAGATGGCAAGGAGATTTATGTTGGAGAATTCCTCTCCTATGCACAACGAAAAGTGTGGAAGACCTTCTCAAGATCAAGACTTTTACCTACAGCTGAACCTTAGAATGAAAACTGGTATCAACTGAAAAACATAATGAACTTGAAACTTTGGTCACTCAAACTAAACACTAATAGCTTTCAAATGACTATCAAACACTCAATTTGGAGTAGTTTTGGCTTGGCATCTCTTTGCCTCAAAACAGGCTGCATATCCACTACTGGACTTCACTAAAAACTGAATAACTCATAGAGCATGACGAATCTCACAAGACTGTTTTAGAAAGAGGAAGTGCACAAGATAAGCTTTCCAATGAATATTTAAACTCTAAAAATAGATACATACATTGAGAGATATGACTCTCGCAATCAGACTACCTAGAAATTGGTATGCGGCTGGAGACAGTCAGTGAGATTGTAGAAAACGAAATGACTAAAAACGAATGAACTACCTACAAGGGGACTTCAACGCCTTCTTCCTCTGTACTTGAGTATCCTCCCTTGCCTCTTTTGTAGCCAAGTGACCACGAGCTCGCATGATGATTTTTTGAGCGCTTCTCCATAACTCTTCCACTTCTTTGAGAAGCCACTCTTCATGTTCATTTCAGTTTTTGAATTGATTCTCTTTTGGCCTCCACTACTTTCTGAAGTAAATGCTTTCATTTTTCATTTTTGTATTTTCCTTCTATTTGAAGAAAATCCTTTTTGCAAAATATATATGACCTTGCTTCTTTATTTTTTAACACTCCCCCTCAAGCTCACATGTGAGCTTGCACCTTCAGCCATATCCTGCAAATTGATTTCATCCTTGAACCTCTTCAATTTGGAAGCATCTAAGGACTTTGTAAACATGTCTGCAACTTGGTCATTAGTTCTAATGAACTTTATATCCACATCCTTGTGTAGAACTTTTTCTCAAACATAATGATAATGCACTTCTATGTGCTTACTTCGTGCATGAAACATTGGATTGTTTGTCAAGTGAATTCTTAACATGTTGTTACCCTAAATTGGAATGGTCTCTACCTGCACATCATGATTAGCAAAGAGCTTCTTGATCCACTAGCTTCACAAGTTGCAAAGGCTAAACCTCTATATTCAGCTTTTGTAGATGATAGTGCAACAATAGGTTGCTTCCTCGAGCTCCATGTGATAGGTTTACTGCCTATCATGAATACATAATTTGAAGTGGATCTTGTGTCTTCCTTCGAACCAGCCCAATCAGCATCACTAAAGCCCTTTACCTGCAATTCTTCATCATATCTATAAAACAAGGCATGATTGACTTGGTGCTTCACATATCTTAGCACTCGTTTTGCTGAATTTAAATGTTCACTTGTTGGAGTTTGCATAAATTGAGAAAGTACTCCAGCGATATACCACAAATTTGGTCTTGTGATCATAGCATAGATCAATGAACCTATAATACTCGTATATGTAGTTACATCATGTAACTTCTCTCCATGAGTTCAACATAGCTTCACATTTGTGTCCATAGGTTGAGTGAGTGGTTTGCATTCACTCATTCCAAATTTGAAAAGAACATCCAGCAGGTACTTTCTTTGCATCAAGTAGATTCCATCTTTTCCATAGACTACCATAGACTACCTCAATGCCTAAAAAATATTTCAGCTCACCAAGATCTGAAATTTTAAACTCCTTACTGAGTTTTCTTTTGATCTCTTTTATTCCTGCAATAGTACTTCCTGTTACGATGAGATCATCAACATATATGGAGATGTATACCTGCTCGCCCTTTCTTCATGTTTTTTTCTTCATGTAGAGAGAAGGATATGCACTACTTGGACTATACCCACACCTTGTGAGGTACTAAACCAATCTTTGGTTCCAAGCACGTGCTTGCTTCAGCCCATACAAAGCTTTCTTCAATATGCAAACAAAATCTGGATGCTTTTTATCTTCAAATCCAATCGGTTGACTCATGTATATCTCTTCTTGAAGTTCTCCATTGAGAAAAGCATTTTTTATGTCAAGTTGGTACAATGGCCATCTCCTTGTTGCACTCATTGCAATCAAGGCTCTAATTGTTTCCATCTTTGCAACCGGGTTGAGAGTCTCTTCATAGTCGATGCAGTGAGTCTGCCTGAATCCTTTTGCTACTAGTATAGCTTTATGCCTAGCTAGAGAACCATGAGCATTTCTCTTTATTTTAAGCACCCATTTATTTGAAATAATCTTCATACCTTCAGCCTTTGGAACTAGCTCCCATGTGTGATTGTCCTTGAGAGCTTTTATCTCTTCTTGCATAGCTTGCTTCCATTCTTTTGTGTACATGCTTCTTCATATGCATCCGGTTCTTTGTCTTTGACCACCTGTATCATATATGCAAAATGCTTTGCAATAAAACTATAATAGCTGAGCCTTTGAATTGGATACCTTGCTCTTGAAGACCTCCTTTCATTTTCTTTTGAATATTGCTTCTTCAACCGGTTCAACTTTACCATTGGTGTAATCACCTCTTCATATTCTTCTTCACTTGCATTTGAATCACTATTTTGGGAAGCATTTTCAGCTTCAATTCTTTCATAACTTAATGTTGGTGACGAGGAATGACTATTTAGTCTCCCTTTCTATGTTAGCTTCTCCATGTGATGTAGAAGCTTCTGGAAATGACATTTGAGTGCTTGTTTGCTGAAATTCTTCTTTGATAGCACTTCCATCATCTTCATAATCTTCTTCAAGAATCTTCTCTTTCCCTTTGTCTCAAAACCATGGCCTTAGCTCATTAAATACCACATCTCATGAGATTCGTAGCTCCTTTGTCACCGGATTGTAGCACCTTTATCTTTTTGCTCCGATGAATATCCAATGAAAATACATTTTTCTGACTTTGGCTCCATCTTTGTCCTTAGTTCTTGAGGAATGTGAACGTAATACACATATCCAAAAGCTTTGAGATGTGTAAGGTCAGGTTTCTTACCGGAATAAACCTCCTCGGGAGTTAAATTATGCACTCCAGCCGATGTGCACTTGTTCATCAAATGAACAGGCGTACTAGCTCCTTCAACCCAATAGTTTAGTGGCACCTTAATCTTGTTGAGCATGCATCTTGCAACTTCTGTGATATTTCTATTTTTCCTTTCAGCAATTCCATTTTGTTGAGGCGTGTACCTACATGTAAATTGCTGTTTGATTCCATTTTCATAAAGAAAATCTGAAAATTCTTTGGAGAAATATTTTCCTCCTCCATGAGACCTCAAAGTCTTTATGTATCACCCTGTTTCCTTTTCTACCTGTGCTTTAAATCTCTTGAACATAGAGAACACATCTGATTTTTGTTTTATGCAGAACATCCGTACTTTTCTTGAATGATCATCAATAAAGGTGACAAAATACCTATTACCAGCCATCGAGTCCACAATTTTAACTTTTAAGAAGTAATATTTTTTTTTGGGTCCGAATTCATATCATAGTGGAAAGCAACGTTTTCGCAACGGCAACGGCAACGGGTTAGCAACGGGTTAGCAACGAGGGCAACGTCTAGACCTAGGAGTTGCGATAAAGTGATTTATTTTTCAAAATTTTTATATGTTTTTTTCACATATTTTGGGTCATATGATATGTAATAAGGTGGGATATGACTATATATACCATAAAATACTTATTACAATATAAGATATATCATAAATAATAGAGATTATCAATCTAATACATCATCATTGTATCAAAATTCAAATACAATCATCATCATCAATAATCATAACATCAATAATCATAACATCATCATAACATCAAACATCATAACATCATCAAAATAAAACAATAGAGATCACTATGACAAAGTGGCAAATGATACATATCATGAAATACCCAATGATACATAAATCATAAGTGGCAAATGATACATATCATGAAATACCAAATGTACATATCATGAAATACCAAATGTCAAACATGAAATGTCAAAGCCTCAAATGTCAATATACAAACTTTGTCACTCTGACATGGTGTCAGATGACAAATCATCACTCTCATCATCATCATCATCATCATCATCATCATCCCTAGTAGTAGTGGTATGTGGTCGGCTACTAGTGGATGCATCACCACTACCACTAGGTCCTCTGCGGCTCCGAGATGATCTGGTATCATGCTGAGGTAAGGTCAACTCATGGTACAGCATAGTATATAAGTCCAGATCCTCTGGAGGAATATCTGGAATATCTCTGACTCTCTCTATATCTACTGTGTCCACGTTGACCTCCCTCACATCTCCTGTATGTCCGCCGCTCTCCAAGAGACGCAAGTTGCAGTGGCAATAAACTAGCCGCTCCAACTGCGCTGTAGATAATCTGTTCCTCTTCTTTGTATGGAAGAGGGCCCATGTGCTCCAATTCCTTTCACAAGGACTTACGCTGCAGTCCTGTGAAAGGATACGAATAGCTAACTCTCTCTGCATTACAACATAATTCAAAAAATAATTAGTACATAAATCTATATAAATATTTATCACATGTCACACAGTACACTAAAGACTTTTGACTTAGTACTTACCAACTGAGGAGCACTAGCACCATACATCTCCCACCATGATACTGGCCGCAACTGAGCAGATCTCAAACAAGCCGTATCCTTTCCAAAATGGCCACCACCATTTTGGAATACCAAGAGCTGTCTCTCCAACTGAAGTCGCAACTCTACATCAGCTGGATAAAGCCTATATACATATGTGTTCCATGCACTCAAGAGCTCCTCATCCACGATGGCCTGCTGAGATCTCCATAAGGGATGCAATAAGTGTGCCATCCCATGGATCGGGCGATGAAACCAATCCCATCGATCCCTCCACACAGCCTTAAGCTGCTCAATCCTATAAACAAAGAAATTATAAATTTTAGAGACTAATTTTTAAGATAATAAGAATTTTAAGTGTCAAAAATTCAAAGTAATAAGTAATAACTTAATAAATACCTGTCCAATGTCAAATGTGGGCAACGTGAAAGGGACTCGCCAACTCGATCCATGAACTCATAGACGAGTCCCAATGTACTCCCCTCCATATCAACGATGCGAAGGACAGAATATAATGGATGTATGGCACGCACAAGTGCCTCTACATCCCTCCAAAATGAATCCGACAAGCATGTAATCCGTACAAAATCTGCTCTCGGGGTAGTGTGTCCATCCCAGGCAGTCCACTCTGTAGACACAACTGTCTGCATCAAAGCCTGCCGCACCCGAAGTAGTCTCTCCATCACTATGCACATGTAAGCAAACCTGGTCTTCGCAGGCTTTAGGATATCCAACTCACTGTATGATCTGAAAATAGCTAATAGTTTTGGTCTCTTTGTGAACAAAGAGACCACCTTATGGCAGGTGGAAAAAATAGAATGAATCCAAGGGATCTTTCCAAGATCCTCTATCAAAAGATCAATGCTATGTGCGGCACATGGGGTCCACACAATGGAGGGAAACTCTGCCTCTAACAATCTACCCATGGCCACACAATTACTTCCATTGTCGGTAATGACTTGCACAACATTCTTTTGACCGACATCCATAATAGCCTGGCGGATATGACCATATATAAACTGACCTGTGACACAAAAATTACACCAAATCAGCCATGTACATAGTACATAGATGATAGTACATACTACATACATAATACATATATATAGCATATGCAAAATTCAAATGCGTATCTTAAAATTAAAACTTGAAATTTCACCTATACATACCTGTCACTGTAAGTCCAGGCTCTGATGCATCGATGGCGCGAAGGAACATAGTGCCTTTGCAACAATGCAGTAGTATGTTATATACATTCCTTTTCCTGATGTCTGTCCATCCATCGCACATAATAGTGCATCCATACTTCTCCCATGTGCCCATCATCGGCTGTAACTGCTTCTCCACTATATCTTTTGTTTTGCGTAGCTCACTAGTCCTCAACTCCTCATATGAAGGACCGCTCCATCGATATCCTAATGTGCTCACTAACTCCATGGCTTCCTTCCATGCGGGTGTGCGTGCAACATTAAAAGAGAGGCCACACTGTATGAAAAGCTTCATTATACCTTGTTTGGCCTCAAGCTCCCGCTGCCTCTGAAAACCCGCACGTACGGATGCCGAAGAAAGTGATCCTCTAGGTGCCTTCACCGGTGGCTGAGTGTCACCCTCAAGATCGACGGTATCATGTCCATGCTCATCATTCCCTCCACTAGAGGATCCCATATGAGGCTGATGTGCTGGAGCATCGTGTGGAGGAGGATAACTAGAGCTAACAGAGGTGGAGGTGGGCCGAGAGCTTTGTGGATACTTTCTAGCTTCCCTTTGAGCTACCCACTCAAGGAGCTCATCCTTGATATCAGCTGGCATAGGCTGCTTGCATGCTGAAATGCCCAAGCCACTAAATTTGGCAAGGTGGGCTTTGATACGATCTGCCCCACCACCCCCTTTGTAACCACATAGGTTACATGTCCATCTCTCACTCCCACCCGACCCAAACTTCCCTTGGCTACTCACATACTTCCAACAACTTTGCTTTGGTTTAGGCATGGTGAGTCTCTCTCTCTCTCTCCCTCTCTCTCTCTTTCTCTCTCTCTCTCTCTCACTTTGGTCTCTCTCTCTCTCTCTCTCTCTCTCTCTCTCTCTCTCTCTCTCTCGGGGTTCGAACTTCGGCTGGCCGCTGCTGCTCTCGGGTGTGTGCTCACTCAAGGTAGAAGACAAGTAAAATGCCCTCTCCCGCGAGCCCGTTTCGGGCTCAAAGGAGAGGGCAAATTTTTTTGTCTGCAACGCAACGCGTTGCGTACGTCGCAACGCAACGCCGTTGCGTTGCGAACGTTGCAGACGTTACGCAACGCGTTGCGTTGCAACTATGGTTCATATGAATATACGGATATGTATGATATGAATAGTATGTGTGAATCTGTTTGTACACATGCGAATAGAAACTATGCTTCGTCTTTATGTGATTTGCCTCTTGGTAAGAAGGCCATCGACACTTGGTGGACCTATATAAGTTGAAACAAAAGCTTGATGGAAATGTTGATCTATATAAGGGTACGCTTGTAGCTAAAGGTTATGCAATATGCTCAAGAAAAAGGCATTGATTTTGATTAGGCCTTTGCTACTACATGTTGTACAACAATTGATCGAAGCTCCTGGCACTTGGAGCTCTCAATGGTTAAAATGTACATCAATTGGACATTAGAACAACATTTTTGAATGGGACTTGCATGAAGAAGAATATTTTTTCCAACCTCATGGTTTTGTGCAAAAAGGGAATGAAAAAACGTGTGAAGGTTAAAGAAGGATCATATGGATTAAAGTAAACACCACATATTTGGTATAAAAAAATACATGCCTATTTATTAGCACACATATATCATAATAGTCCACTTGAAAGCGCCTTGCATGTAAAACACGTAGATGGGCATGCTTCTAATCATTGTTGTTTTTGTTAATGATATACTGTGCATTGGTTCTAATAGAGATTCATATTTATGAGTTTAAGGTCGATTTACATGCCTCTTTTGAAATGTCAAATTTAAGGAATTATATTTTGGCATTCAATTTATGCAAGTTAGTGGAGGCATTGCACTGTGTCAAACGAAATAAATTGACAGTTTATAATTTATTGCAATGTTTTCACCTTGAGGATTGAAGGCGTATTGCAACCCATAAATACAGGTTTACGATTTAGTCTTCATGATGTTAGAGATGCATTCGATGTTGGCCTCTATTTGTAAGTTGTTGGATGTCTTATTTATATGTATGCATTACTTAGCTTGACATTGAGTTTATGGTCTCTCAGCTGAGTAGATTTATGCATAGTCAAGGTGTCAAGCATTAATGTGTTGTAAAGCGGATCTTTTGCCACTTATTTGGTACTTGAAAGCTTGGGTTCTTTTATTTGATGGGGAGTTCAATGTCGTGAAATCTATATGCTTGTTCTGTTTGATTGGGTTGTTGACACTTGTATTACATAAGTTTTTTTGATGGGGAGTTCAATGTCGTGAAATCAATATGCTTGTTCTGTTTGATTGGGTTGTTGACACTTATATTACATAAGTTTTTTTTGCTTCATGCATGGTAGCTCATGCATATCTTGATTGAAAAACAAGAAACCTACTCCGCTTTCTTGTAGTTTTGAGGATGAGTATATGAAAGCTTTCATAACTACTATCGAGTGTGTGTGGCTGAGACAACTTGTGAGTGATTTGGGTGTTGTTCAAGCTTCTTCCACTACCATTTTTACTTACAATCATGCGATTGCAAAGGGATCGCTAAGCACATCGAGGTGCACTCTTTGTTCGAGAGATCAGTTTGGCTTATGTGTCCACATTGGATAATGTTGATACCATTTCACAAACTCTCTAAGAATTTGAAAGGTTTCACAAATTTTTGGGCTTACTCCTTTTTGTGGATTGATCTGAGTGCACATTAGTTGGCACCATACTACCCAGAAAGGGCATTTTTGGGCTATGTAACAGCATGACTGTTTCTATGAAACATCATTTTTTGGCCTTTTTTTCTAGAGAGGGAAGCTTATAGAAAATGACGAAATTGAAGGAGGGGTTTTCATTCATTGTTCCATGATTCACGTATGTAGATTCTTAGAGCTTACATTCTCTTCATTGATTGTACTCACAACACTAGGCCTTGCCACTTGGTCCTTGGTGCCTTGGTGCATCAGAGAGTTGAAGCTTTAGCCTTCAAAGTTCAAGCCGTCAAGTATCTTAGTGGAACTTGGCACTTAACCCTTGGGTACTACATGTCACATGAGCTCATTGCTTCTCATCATTTTGTGCGTCAATTTTGCTCAAAATTGTTCACTTATTCTTTGTGTGACTGTGCAGGTACCACAAAGGGATCGGAAGAGCTCACTCTACCTTATCTAGTTGACGAGGTTTTTTTCTCTATTTTTCTTGGTTTGTGCTTCGACTGCTATTTTTGCATCAACAATGTGCATTACCTTTCAATGTGTCCATTTGGCATTTGGCAATGGACATAATACATCATGTTTCGTAGCTTGTCATTATTATGATTCTTGAAATCATAAATGCTAATGCTAATTATTACTAGTATGATCATTGATCATGCATCATGCATGATGTTGCATGCATGATGCATCTTGTTACAATAAGTATAATTCATGCAACATCCTAAATGTATCAATAATCATTTATAGCATCGATTTATCAATAACCATCAATGTATGCACCATGCATCATGATAATGATAGAAAGTATGTCCAATGAGGCAACTTTCCACTAGGGACGTCACCTACACATTAAAAAAAAGGGTCAAAATCTGACTAAAAATTCTTTTACATATTGTGATAGTGAGCTATCCAATCATATATAAAACTTGGGTATTTGACAACATTATGTGGATAATGTACTCATGTTATAATCATATAATTGTATCAATTTAATCCTATGGTTGATGTGATGCTACATGGCAAATTGTGAAAAGCATAATTTACACATGCCATAATCATATAATTGTATCAATTTAATCCTATGGTTGATGTGATGCTACATGTCAAATTGTGAAAAGCATAATGTACACATGTCATAATCATATAATTGTATCAATTTAATTCTATGGTTGATGTGATGCCAAAACTAGGGTTTTTGGATTTCTCGGTGGAAAATCTTGCGAGATGTACGAAAACTTTATTTTATGCTTTTTGATGACTTGATGTGCAAGAAATTGATGGCCTATATATGCTCAAGCTATTGGGCACTCTTGGCATCACTTTTTGGAGTGCTCTTCATGGTCAAGCTTGAAGGAGATGTGTTGGAAATTAGGTAGACCCATAACTACAAACACAGATTCCAAGATCTTCCAACATTGACAGACATGAGCATACATCACTTAATCATACAATGATGAGACAAAGATAGAGAAAGATTAGACAACATGTACAAAGTGTTACGTAAGCCACTACTTACTCACATCATCATATATACAAATGTCAATTTACAATGTGGGAGTCAAAACTTCAACCACTCTAT